>VDFB02026320.1:71916012-71951022 GCA_007258455.2 Sequoia sempervirens
GTAGAGAGGGAAGATGGGTGGGAGGAAGGAAGAGAGAGAGGGGGCGATAGAAAAAATAGAGAGGGGAGGAGGGAAAGAGGGAGAGAGGTGAGATAGAGAGAAGTAGAGAGAGAATGGTGAGATAAATAATAGTATAGAGGGAAGAAGAGAGTGAGAGAAAGAGGGAGAGAGAGAATGGTGAGAGAGATAGAGGTAGAGAGGGAAGGAGAGAGTGAGAGAGAAAGAGGGGGAGGGAGAGAGGAGGAAGGAGTGAGAGAGAGAGAGATGTAAGGAAGCTAATGTATCAGATCAACTTCCTACACTAATCTTGAGAGGAGAATAATGCAAAACTTTACAGATATTTGTAATAGTTACATAAACTTAAACATAAATAAACATAAATATCATGCATACCACAACATATTGATTTACATGGGGAAAATCCTTTTGAGAGAAAAACCCCACACTCCAAAAGTTGCCCAATATATTATTAAGAAATCACAAAGATTACAATATACTTGCAGAGACAGCTTCTCATAAGAGTATCACCACTAGAGATCCAAAGATGACATGACCACTATTGGACTCTAAGAATACAACACAATACCACAGTTGTAATACAACACCATAAAATAGGGTTAGCTTCTAGGGAAAGAAAAGCCAAAAAAATATCTACCATTAGATCTGAAACCTAATAATAAACGGTCTAGATTTATAATACATCATTAATTTAATGTATGTCAGTAATTTTGGCTTCCAATGGCTTTCTTACACTTCTAGGGTTTTTCACCTAAAAGGAGAAGGATGGGCCAAAATGGGAAATGTATACACTCAAAATCAATGCAAGGGTGGATGAAGTATGTCTAAATATGATGTCTAAATGCAATAAATTGATAAAAGGAATGATTTATTAATGCAAAACATAAGAAATGCAAGTTGTTTGAAAACACAATGATGTATTCAAAATGACCTAGAAATGCAAGTAAAAAATAACATAAATGAACAAGATTGGAGAGGTGTACCTGGAAATTGAAATGTGATGCAGAGAAGCTCTGGAATCCTGTAGAATTTGTTGTTGAAGCCAACTGGGACACTTACACCAAGTTGGGTGACTTAGTTCTATTTTGGGTAGATTCTGTTGGAATAGGTTTCTACCAAATTGGTACTCAAAAATGTAAAAATCAATTTTCAGACCTGGCAGTCAGACTAATTCTCCATAGATGGTGACTTAGTCCACCTAGGAATCTTGGGAAATTTGGGACATGAATCTATAGCTTTTGGTCTACACTTCCCTTCTTGACAAGGGCTTGGTTCATATTTTGGAGAAAAAGGGGTTGAAAGAGGTCTCCAAGCTTCAATTAGGGATTTATTGACTTGAATGATTTTGTGGATTGTTGACCACTTTTTAACACCTTTCTCTTTGACAAATCTGCATACAAGACCTGCAAACACACATGCAAAGAGGGGAAAAAGGGTTAAGGGTTAGAGAATAGGGGTTTTCCTTGGTCAAACCCCAATTTGGTAATCAAACCCTAGATAATGAAATGAAATAAAGAGAGAATGATGAATAAATAACATGCAACGTCACAAACTCACCAAACCCTTGATGTTGAAATATAAAGATATGCAACAAGATGCTCCAATGGATGCTTGAAAGTGCTTAGAATGCTTGGTAATTGCTTGAATAATGAAAATAGAAATTAGAAGATTGTAGGAGATGAAAAATGAGGGGAAAACCCTTTATTTGTACTTGATTTTCTAATATTTCCTAAAAATAATACATCACAGGCTAACCTTAAGGTCAAGAGAATAAGATCCTTCTAGAAAATTAAAATTATTTTGATTTTTGTGCCTAGTGGGACTAAGTCGCCCCAGGTGGCGACTTGGTCCCACCAGGACAATTTTACTGGGTGCCAGGGATTAAAGTGTATTTAATGAGTTTTAATGGGAATATTCTCAAAAATACACTTAAGTAGGTCTAGAAAGTGCATTAAGGGGTCATTTAAACATAAAAAGGGTTGAATTAGTGATGACATGCCTAGAAAAGCGTGAGAGTTTGTTACAACTCTTTACAACACTTTGAAATAAGACTTGGTAAGTGATAAAAAGAGGTTATTTAAGTGAATTATAATGAAAGGGTCCTAGAAAAGTGTGAAAGTGGGTTACAACACTTCACAACATTTTTACAAGACATACTATAATTCTTAATGATTCTCAAGGGTCCAAGAACTAATGTGAATGTGTTGACCACATTACAACATTAAATCTAGGAAAAATCAAGCCAAAGCCCACTAGGAGGGACCAAACATGAGAAATAGTAGAAAGGTTACTTTTTTCGTGTCCATAGTTAGCCCCCACTTGAGTGAGAGGATGAACCTGGTTTAGACTCACACTAAAATAGCCAAACATGTAATCAAGAGGGGTTTCAATAAACTAATCCTTAGCAATATGAGACAACAATAGTCAAGATGGATGATCAAGCCCCTAGGAAGAAGATTCCATGGAAAACCAAACATGAGTGCAAGAAACACACATGAGAATGATGTAAATGAAGAGGGAGAGAGGAAAGAGAGAGTTGAATCAAGCTTCAATTGTTTTTCCATCCTATTGTGGATTAGATCTAGGTTGTTTGTCTAACAAAATAAATGTATACTCACTCTGATGCAAAATAACTCATGGTTGTCCATTGGGTGAGAAGGCTAAAAAGGTGAGAAACATACACTCATGGATGGTATGAACTCAAACACATGCAAGTGGCTATGGGGAAATCTCATGCCTCGAAATGGGCTTCCCGCTCAACCATACCAAATTTATACCTCCTGATAACTTTAATAAGGTGCCACAAAAGAAAATGACATTTTGAGCTTCGTGAGACGAGCAAAGCTTCATATGCTTGGAGCTCATGAACAAATGTGATGGAACTACATACATGCAATTTGTGTTATGCAAGGTGGCCATATAACAAATTCAAAATGCAACATGCAAAAAATGTTCAAAGGAGTCTTGTTTAGTTCATGCGAGGTCTTTAAATTAGGGAACATTGTGTCTAATGTCTCCAAGAGAGGACCAATCGAAGAATAGAAAATTCACAACTTAGGGGATGTAGTGTGTCGCATCAAGCCACCAAGAGGAATGTAATATGCTAAGATAGATCATGCTCATGAAGGAAATCACACCCAATGTCATCCACAAAGTGACAAAACACATCGTATGAAGTAACAAGGCTACACTAAGAACTGAGAAAAAGGAATAATGCAAAGGAATAATGCCAATGTATGCCCCTACTTTAAAGGAATTTCTACACACCATACTATGAAAAATTACTTTGAAGTAGCAAAGTAAAAATTCCAACAAGAAAGAAGACATGAGAGCCAACTTGGAAAGCCCCTATGCCAATTCATGTGTTTCTGAGTAAGGCTGTGTCATTTGAAGGAAAAAGAAAAAGCAAGGAGTTGCCCCCAAAATGAATACACCAAACACATAAGGGATATGTGGATTTGGGGCCAGTATGACCTTTGTTGCAATGTTTTGTATAGAGAGCTTAGAATTGTCATCATTCCCCAAATACATAGAATTGGAAGAATGACACAAAGAGAGTGAAAACAAAGAAGAATGATCCTTTTGGGTCAATATGGAAGAGACATAGTATGTATCAACACTTTGAATCATCCCCAAAAGGAAAACAAAGGTGCAAAAAGAAATTAAATGCGAAGAAAAAGGAAAATCTTTAACAACATGAGAGAGAAATGAATGTCTCAATGCCTTGCATTATCCCCAAAAGAAAAACACAAGAAAAAGACAAAAGAATAAGGAAAAGAAAAAGAAAAGGGGCTTTTTGGGTCAACATGAAAGAGACATTGTGGTTTCAATGCCTTACGTCATCCCCAAAAAGAAAACACAAGAAAAGATAAAATGAAAAGGCAAAGAAAAAGAAATCCTTTTGAGTCAACATGAAAGAGACATGAATATCTCAATGCCTTGCATCATCCCCAAAAGGAAAACACAAGAAAAAGATAAAGATAAAATGGAAAGGAAAAGAAAAAGAATGCCTTTTTGGGTCAACATGAAGGACATTGTGGTCTCAATGCCTGTATCATCCCCAAAAGGAAAACAAAATAAAAAGAGAAAATAAAAGGCAAAGAAAAAGAAAAGAGGGGCCTTTTGGGTCAACATGAAAGAGACATTTCGGTCTCAATGCCTTGCGTCATCCCCAAAAGGAAAACAGAAGAAAAAGACAAAAGCTTAAAGAAATGTATGACATATAGATGAATGAAGGTACAAATAGAAGAATGTCACAAAGAGAGAGGACATCAAATGACACATCACGGGAGAACATGTTACACAAATGCCAACACACAAAAGAAAAATAAAAATGTAAAAGACTAGTCAGGAAAATGAAAGTCAATCGTCAAGAAAGTCATCCATCTCCCAATATCAATTGGCATAAGCGGGAGGTGCATAACATAGCTAAGGGAAAACAAAAAATAAATTACTAGGACAAGGCTAGCAACCTCTTTCCCCCACTGAGTGCAAGACAAGAATGAGTCAAGATAGGTGATGGGAAGGGGTCATGTAATAGTGAGAAGGGAATGTTCGACAACTATTACATGATGAGGGGTTTGGTAATGGTTTATGGATTTATTGGATAGCAATTATAGCCATAATAATGATACTTGCTCACTATTTATTTAAATTGGAGACACTTATCACTTCTATTTCCAAGAACATGATGATATGCACAATGTGGAACATTAGCATCTTTAGGATAGACCACCAACCTATTCATAGGTGGTAATAGTATGAGTCCTTTGTTTAGAAGAATTTGTAATTTCCTTTCACATTCAGGTGGTGGATAGAGAGAAAACTTAAGTTTTTTGTAACTTGTAAGGCCTCTTGTGTTTACTAGATTCTCCAACCTCTCCAGAGGAGATTAGGGTAGGAGGTCCTTAGATGATTTTATTGTTTTCCTTATTATTGTTATGAGATAGTGATTCTTCTTTAGGAAGAAGGACATTGAGATTAGGTGGGAAATCAAAGATCATCGTGCCATCACCATGAAGTCTCCAATATTATAAAGGAGGATTGTTGTCATGAGGAGGATCATGATAACCTAACCCTATTATTTTTTCATCTTTTGGATTTTGTTCTAAAAGTTGATGGCTGTCATGTTTAGTTGTTGTGTCACATCCTTGTTTGCTTAAGATGGTGAAACCTTGGCCATAAGTTTCTTCAAGGTTGATTGGGGTATTTGTAAATTTTTTATCATAGAATGGTTGAGGGGTTGCTTGTTTAGAAGAACTAGGTCCACTTGATGGAGGAAACTTAGGTCCTTCATTTGTTTCAGGATGTAAGTAACCAAACATATCAGGAGGTGAGAGTGTAGGAAGGTCTTGTTGTTTCATGGATGGATAAAAGGATGCATTAGCTTCAAGGTTGTCAAGGAATTCATTTAGGAACTTATTCATGTTTCTATCATCTTCTCCAATGATGTCAACATAATGAGGACTTGAAGGAGCATGAGGAAGCTCAAGGTCATTAGGATCAGTTCCAAAGGAATAGTTTGACATGTCAACTAAAGATTTTAATGACATCCAAAACTTATTAAAATGGAAAGCCATGATTCAAAGGAATGAAAGCAAACTAAATGGAATAAAATAAAAAATCTGGAAATTGTGACAAAGGTGTAGTAACAATAAATAGAAATGCAGAAAAATGCACAGAAAATGACATAAATTACTATGAAAAATGTGCAGGAGGACTAAGTTGCCCAATGTGGCGAATTAGTCCCTGTAATGATTTTTTTGAGATTTTTCAAAAAAATTAAATGAAATTTTATACTTTTCAGATGTATAGATGTAGCTACAGTGTGAAAATGTGGAATTTTTTTGTTCTCCAATGAAATATGATGCAAAAATGCAAGCTATATGAGCTTTTCACTAATGCAATTTTTAAAACCCTAGGTTGCAAATTAAACAATGCAAAACCTAATGCAATGTTGATGCAAGTTAAACCTAGGATGCAAATGAACTTGAGATCAAAATGAAATGAGAATGTTCAAAATTTGGGTTCACCAAGATGTTTACAAACAAATATTTTGGCTTCTAATAGCTTTCTTACACTTCTAGGGTTTTTCACCTAAAAGGAGAAAGATGAGCCAAAATGGGCAATGTATACACTCAAAATCCATGCAAGGGTGGATGAAGTATGTCTAAATATGATGTATAAATGCAATAAATTGATAAAAGGAATGATTTATTAATGCAAAACCTAAGAAATGCAAGTTGTTTGAAAACACAGTGATGTATGCAAAATGACCTAGAAATGCAAGTAAACAATAACATAAATGAACAAGATTGGAGAGGTGCACCTGGAAATTGAAATGTGATGTAGAGAGGCTCAGGAATCCTACAAAATTTTTTGTTGAAGCCAACTGGGACACTTACGCCAAGCTGGGTGAATTAGTCTTGTTTCGGGGAGATTATGCTTGAATAGGTTTCTGCCATATGGGTACTCAGAAATGTAAAATTCACTTTTTAGGCCTAGTAATGGGACTAATTCACCATAGATGGTGACTTAGTCCACCTAAGAATCTCATGAAATTTGGGATATGAATCTATAGCTTTCTGACTGCACTTCCCTTTCTGATAGGTGTTTGGTTCAAATTCTGCAAAAAATGGGCTGAAAAAAGGTCTCTAAGCTTCAATTAGGGCTTTGTTGACTTGAATGAATTTGATGGATTTTTGACCACTTTTTAACACTTTTCTCTTTGAAAAATCTGCATACAAGACCTGTAAACACACATGCAAAGAGGGGGTAAAGGGTTAAGGGTTAGAGAATAGGGGTTTACCTTTGCAAACCCATATTTGGTAATCAAACCCTAGATAATGAAAGGAAATAAAGAGAGAATGATGAATAAATAACATGAAATGTCACAAACTCACCAAATCCTTGATGTTGAAATTTGAAGATATGCAACAAGATGCTCCAATGGATGCTTGAAAGTGCTTAGAATGCTTGGTAATTGTTTGAATAATGAAAATGGAAATTAGAAGATTGTAGAAGATGAAAAATGAGGGGAAAAAACTTTATTTATACTTGATTTTCTAATGTTTCCCGAAAATAACACATCGCAGGCTGACCTTAAGCTCAAGAGCATAAAATATTGCTAGAAAATTAAAATTATTTTGATTTTTGTGCCCAGTGGGCCTAAGTCGCCCCAGGGGGCAACTTGTTCCCACCAGGGAAATTTTACTAGGTGTCAGGGATTAAAGTGTATTTAATGAGGTTCAACAAGAATATTATAAAAAATACACTTAAGTAGGGCCAAAAATTGCATTAAGGGGTCATTTAAACATAAGAAAGGGTTGAATTAGTGAAGACAAGCCTAGAAAAGCGCAACAGTTTGTTACAACTATTTACAACGCTTTGAAATAAGACTTGGTAAGTGATAAAAAGAGGTTATTTAAGTGAATTATAATGAAAGGTTCCAAGAAAAGTGTGAAAGTGGGTTACAACACTTCACAACACTTTTACAAGACATCCTAGAATTCTTAATAATTCTCAAGGGTCCAAGACCTAATGTGAATGTGTTGACCACATTACAACATTAAATCTAGGAAAAATCAAGCCAAAGTCCACTAGGAGAGCCCAAACATGAGAAAAAGTAGAAGGGTTACTTTTTTTGTGTCCACAGTTAATATAAATTTTTTAACATTAACATGCATCCCACTCCTCTCCTCCACACCGTGCTCCCATTATATATTTCACCTATCAGTGTAAGTAGTATATATATTAATAATTATAAACCTTATATAATTGCAAGGTTGAGACACATTTTCCCAAGAAGAGAGAGAGGTGATAGAGATGTGATAGAGAGGGAAACTGTAGAGAGGGAAGGAGGAAGGTGGATATATTGAGAGAGAAAGTGGTATAGAGGGATAGGTTAGAGAAAATTAGAGAGGAAAGATGTGTGTGAGGAAGGAAGAGAGAGAGGGGGGGAGATAGAGAAAATTAGAGAGGGGAGGAGGGAAGGAGGGAGAGAGGTGAGATAGAGAGTAGAGAGGGAAGCAGAGAGAAAGAGAGGGAGGGAGGAGGGAGGGAGGGAGGAGTAGGGAGAGATACATGAAATAGAGAGTAGAGAGAGATAGATGGACATGTAGAGAGGTAGTTGTTGAACTCAAGGGAGAGAGCATCAAATAAAGTGATAGAGATAGTGAGAGCGAGGTCTAGAGCATAAGGGGTAAACAATGAGTGAGGTAGAGAGAGAGATAAAGATGATACAACTTGATTATTGAAATTTGACCTCCTAATTACTAAAGTTTGATATGTTGATTACTAAAATTTTACTAAGTTTAAAAAATTATAAGATCTTCCAAAAACTATAATTTTCATTATAACTCTTAGAGATCTAAAACTACTCTCAAACATCCTAAAACTATTGAAACATAGAGAAATAGGGTGCTCCTAGCGTTTCCCAAAATGGAAAAGTGGATCCAAAAAGAGGGGTCCTACTTCTCTAATTTCATTAGGAAATGAGATCCACACAATGAAATGACTATCAACCTTAAGGTGAATCAAGTCAAAGTGTGAATCTAAAAATTTCCCTTTTTAACAAGGACGGGGCTCTAAGTCAAACAACACTTTGGGGAGAAAGATTAAAAATAGAAAATCAAATCCAAAATGCAATCTACAATTTGGATCTAGAAGATTTAGCATAAAATTGAAGGAACCAACAAATTTTATGGAGAATCTGAGAGTAATAAATGGTGTGCACCTTTCAAAAGTTGTTTCTACAAGCTGAACAAGGATTCATTCACTGAAGGGTGAATGGGTCTTGGTAGACTTTTCTAGAAAACTTTGAATGTGAGAATGAAGCTTGAGACCTGCAATTCTTCCCTATAACTTGATGTACCTCCACTCCTAGATCCAAAACTAGGAAAAATATGCAAAAACAAATTGTTGTTTGTTGGTCGATAGGGGTTTTTCTTGGTCAAACC
Source organism: Sequoia sempervirens (assembly GCA_007258455.2). Taxonomy (NCBI): domain Eukaryota; kingdom Viridiplantae; phylum Streptophyta; class Pinopsida; order Cupressales; family Cupressaceae; genus Sequoia; species Sequoia sempervirens. The sequence continues at coordinate 71,924,988 of VDFB02026320.1, forward strand.
CCAAGTTTGGTAATTAAACCTTGATGAAAAACATAGATCTGAAACATGGAATGTGTGTGAAATCCTAACCTTAAGTGTTTCTAAGATTAAGAATAAATTACGCAAAGAAACCCTACTCAAGTGTGATAAAATAGGATCCCTAAATGAACATGCACAATGATGAAGACATAATTAAGGAGATCTCAAATCACCCTAATAAGTCACAAATCTGATTGTCCATTCCTTTAGACTTGGTTGAATGTCTTGTGCATCTCCCAAAACCTAGAATCCATCATGATCCTCTATAGGAAACTATCATCAATCCTTTGGCAATGCTTGATCTTGATATCAAAATGAGTTTGAAGACCTGCAAAAATAACTTAGATGCTACTCCAAGACTTTAGATTTTATTGCTTCTCCTTGCTCTCGAATATGAATTCCTAATATGATGTGATTTTTTCTTCCTTTTCTTACTTTCCCTAGTGTAAAATGAATGTGAAACTTAGTTTTATAGGCTTCCTTTCTATTTTTCCAATTATTAGATCTTGAAAGCTGCCATGTGAATTTTGAATTTGAAAGCTTGAAATTCACCAAAAGCATATCCAAATTTAAGTTTAAGGCACTTAAAGAGGACCTATTCTCCCCTGATCTAAAACTTCAGGACTCCTTAAATGTCAGGGCATTAATTTGATTTCATAGCATTTATTCAACATGGATTGTGGTGTTGGGAATTAAATAAAATTAAGTAAAATATGCCTTGGGGTACATGATAAAGGGGTATTAGGGGACTATTAATGGGATTTTAAAATGCATAAATGGAAAGGTCACCAAAATAGGTCTATGAATTGTACTTTCTCCTAGAAAGGGGTACAATTTTCTACACTACATTTAGCCCCCACTTTAGCGGCCATATGAAACTATATGCATATGCAAGCTAAATAAATTCTAACATAATTTATAAAAAGGATACTCATATGGATTCATTAGGGAGAATGAAGCCCCCACTGTAGTTATCCAAAAAACCACAATGTTAGGAACTACATCTTGCAACATAGATTTGTTAGTCACTCAAAAATCCTCTTATCAAACTTCCATAGAGAATAAAATTTGAGGGTAGATGCATGCTTCCACTCAATTTCACTTGCTTTATGGAGGTGGAATCAAGGTAGCCATGAAACCACATCAAATTACTTAAGTCTTATCATAGGGTATTTTCAAGTACCATACCACATAGTGATAGACTGTTGATGAGATCAGGAGTGGAATATGAATGCAACACAACAAACAACATAAAAAATAGAGTTCTCTAGCCCCCAATATATTAATTTGAATGAAATATACCTAAAGTAAAATATGCACCTTTTTTAATTAAACTAGGTATATATGACATTTTTATCTCATTTTGACATTTAACTCTTTGTAGTTTACCTTCGTGTAGGGTGATCTAGGTTGTTGAGCCAATGAACCTACAAGCCTCCTAGACTTGATGTTTTTCGTGATGAGGTGGCATGACACGTGAGCTGACCTACGGTGACTAGATTCTTCTTTGTCTTAGTTTTCATGCATTTACACTAATTTTTTAATGTATTTTTAGGACCCTATAAAAGATTATCACAAAGCATCCATCTTTGTTACAAAGCATCCATTACTGGTACAAAGTGTTCATAATTGTCTAAAGTGTCCAAGACCCCTCGTCCAAAAATGGAACATGTGTCCTAGAGAAAATTTAGTTTATTATTTTAATTATTAATGGATATTTTTAGGACTTACTTTGCTTATTTAATCATTTAGATCCCTCCCTAAGCTTAACAACATTTCAGAGGCAAACTATTTTGTTTCCTCCAAGACCTCATCACCCAACTGTCAGAGGATGAGATCAACATTCTACATGATACAATATTATTTTTTCTTTATACTATTCCACTAATGAGATATCATGACACCATGTCGCTAGCCCTAGTAGAGAGGTGGGATGTTGATACCTGCACCTTTCATCTACCTATAGGGGAGATGACTGTTACATTAGACATACACCACATCTTACGATTACCCATCTAAGGTGATGTTGTACACTTGAACGATGAGCAAAAACATTAGGAGATGCAAGATAATATGTTGTATTGTCTAGGGTGCCCCATCTGGGAGTAAGCATTGATCCTCACATTGAGCTTAGGTGGCTACTACTTGCACAAAAACCAGTACTCTGATGGATTATGGTCATTATTACAAGATTCACATTGGTTCCTAATGGATGAGGGGACCACCTATATGGAGGGTTAGTTCACATTATTCAAGATATGGAGTAGCATTAGATCATGTATGCCTAGGGTTGTAGTATGCTGGCACATCTATATTATGATCTCAGGTGATTTTTTACCAGGAGATAGATAGTATAGTGAATTGTACACTCTTATAGGTGTGGTGTTTCGAGCATATCACATGCAATAGAGCCATAGTTATCCCACCATAGTAGCCATGGGCTATCCACAGGCCTATAGTTATCCACTGAGGTGATCGTGGCAGGAAGGAGATTTGCTTCACTAGTGTATTAGGTTTGATCAATTAGAGAAGGGTGATATCTCATGGAGACCATATATCAGGATACCATAGTGGGCAGACGAGAGACATGAGCTAGTCAAAATTTAATAGGATCAATTTTTTGTAGGTTGACATGACTATATAGTGAAATATTTCTATTATGATCACGTCATGTGCCAGTTCAGATAGATATAGGTTCCACCACAGGCTCAACCTAGGTTTCTACGATCAACACAGAGTGCCCTTAGACCTAGAGACACTCATCATCTTACTATTGAGGATTTCTATATTAGTGTTTAGAGGATGAGGATCATGAGATGCCCCTAGCCTCCAATGCTAATGATGTAGGCACCACACTATCCTATGACTAGTGATGGGTTGGACCATGACCATCCCATGTCTTTCCTAGACATCATCCTATGTGCCATTCATGACCTCTTCCCAGGTGAAAAGATGAGAAGGATGATGAGCAGGTTGATGGTGACATAGATGGTGATGATACAATACCAAATATATTTCTAGATTTGGAGGAGGAGGAGGATACCCATTCTATGAGTGAGGATATTGATGAGACAAATGAGGATCCAGTTTCCCTGAGAGGAGAGATTCACCTCCTACATGGGTCACTAGATCACGTGTAGCAACCACAGTAGATATTCACATTCATGAGCATGGGAAGGTGAGTGGTAGTGGGCCACCAACACTTGTAGCACAAGAGGGAATCATTGATACACGATTATGCCCTAATTGGCATACTAGATATCTAGGTGATGATGTGGTTTTTATGTTTTCATTACATTTTTACCTTTTATGTATATGTTTTATATATATCACGATGTGTATTGATAGCTTTTATGATTTTTATCTTGCAAGGTCTACACAAGAGTGGCATGAGCTCTACTAGCAAGTGACCACTAAGATAGTACCTCCCTTGCGTGCAGAGGATGATATACCCTTAGAGTACATGCCCCTACCTTCCATGGGGCAACATGTAGACCTCTTTGAGCTAGTAGCAAGATTGAGAGTGGCATACAAGAGTGCCACTAGCGGTGCCAACTAAGTTCTAGCAGAGCTTTCAACACTTCGAGCATCTTGAGGTCCGACTAAAATCAAGACAAAGGATTCCCTACAATCATACATCTTGAGGCTATAGGGGGAGCTTGCTAGGGTGCAGGAAGACAAAGAGCACATCGATCAAGTAAGCATTGAGTCACTTATATAGGAGGCGAGATCATTTGGAAAAGTGGAGGGCCTATGGGTGTCCATGAGTAGCTCAAGATCACATTCTACTGTATCTCGATGGATGCGAGAACCACACGACCCCGAGGGGTCTAGCAGTCATAGACCCCGTTAGCATTGTATTTCTGATTATATGTACTTGAACTCTATGCATAATATATATATGATAATTTATGTTTTTTTCCTAAGGGCTTATGTTGAATTAGATTGTCAATGCGATTTGTTAAATAATCCATAGATTTTTTAATAAATGTCTCCATGATCTAATTGTTATGTGATCTAATTAAAGCTCTTAAGTTTACATTAGATGCTACATTGTGATTGAGTATGTTATGCTAAATTAAATGGACTTATGATCTAACATCTAGGACACTAAATACATATAAGGATATAATCTAACACAACACACAAGATGATTTTGAATAGTGCATAAACTAAAGTAACAATTCAAACTAACTTTGAATAATTACCTTAGACTCTAAGAAACACCAAGATTGTTTGTCAAAGAATGAAGTAATGTGAGATAAAAATAGAACACTATCTACTAAATCTAACAATACTGCTTTAATAACATACTATTCAAAGAATATGTTAGGTGTAGTACCGATACAAATTTGCAGCATTGATAGGTTCTTTTAGAGGTGTACCATCCATTTATGTTAATGTATAAGTATTGGACCCATAAATTTCTTCAATTACATAAGGTCCTAGCCAATTAGGAATAAATTTTCCTTTTTCATTTGGGGCAACATTTACGTTACATTGATTTTAATACAGCACCAAATCACCTTTATTAAATGCACAAGGGATGACATGATCATTATAATTACGTTGCATTCATTTGGAATAAGCTTGAAGATGCTAAAGAGCATTGAAACACTGTTCATCAAGTATTTCAAGTTGATGCAATCATTGCTCTTTATAATTAGTATCATTGATAAGCCCCTTGAGAGAAATTCCCAATGAGGGGATAACTCTAAGGGAATTATTGCTTCAGAACCATAAACAAGGTTGTAGGGAGTGTTTCTCGTAGATGTTCTAATACTCATATGATAGGCCCACAATGTATAGGTTAACTGAGTGTACCAATATTTATTATGCTTACTTACTATTTTCCTTAAGATTTTTTCAAGATTTTTGTTAGTTGATTCCTCTTGACCATTTGATTGTGGGTAATATGGTGTTGAAAATTTATGTTGAATATGAAATGTTTCCAAGAATCTTTTCACATCATTTTTCTTAAATGGAGTTCCATTGTCTAAAACTAATGTGGAAGGAAGACCATAGAGAGAAATAATGTGTTCCAATATGAAACAACATATTGCGTCAATTATTTTGGAATGAAGGGGGATAACTTCTACCCACTTTGTGAAATAATCCGTCATGGTAATTATGAATGTATGTCTAGCGAAAGAGGATGCTGATATTTTTCCAATAAGATCCAAACCCCAAATTGAGAATGGACAAATAGGAACTTTAACACAAAGCTCGGAAGCGAGAGCATGAATCAAATTATTTTGTTCTTGAAATTTATGGCATTTCTTAACATGAGCAAAATAATCATGTTCTAGATGTCTCCAATAATATCTCTACAAATTAATTTTTGAACAAACGATCGTCCTCCAAAATGTACTCCACAAGCACCTACATGAGATTCTTCAAGTGTTATAGGGATTTTGAATTATTTAATACATCTAAGAAAGAGACAGTAAAATGACCATCTATATAGAACATTCGCTAGAATTATGTACTTAGATGCAGTTTTTCAAAGACAGGCTCAAGTGTTCTTAGTTGTAGGCTTAGGAAAGGTACCTTATTTTAAGTAATTGTATATCATTGTGTACCATTCACTAGATTTTTTGACATCGATTAATAAAAATTCTTTAACTTTATCATCTATTCATGGTTTTAAGATCATTTGGATTGTAAATGTTGAAAGGTGGAAAATTATCGCTCTATGTTTGGGAGATAAAACAACTAATTTCCTACACATTTCATTCAAGGAAACCTTAGAGATCTCAATCCAAGGGTAGAATGAGGGAAATAGATCTTCAATAAGGTGTCATCGAGTATGATAAAATTTATAAAGGGGGTTCACCACTAAGCTAGAGCTTGGAAAGAAAGAGATGAATGTAATGTGCTAATCTAGCTATGAAACCTAGAAATTTAAGAAATTGAAATTAGACTAATAAAGAAGGATGAAATAGAAAGGTACATAGAAGAAAGATGTGATGAAAACAAGCTCCAAAACCTTGATATTATGATCTCTAATTCCCACTAGGACTCATAAGCTAGTTTGGGAAATTTAGTACCAAACTAGGGTTTTTGTGCCAAAAATGGAATCTTGCAGGGACTAATCTGAATCTCCTGAAAACTGGAAAATGTTAGTACTAGAAATCATACACCCAAGGTGGTGATTTAGTCCTAGTATTAGGGTTTGGATGAAATTCTGGTATTCTCTGATCTCTTGTAGCTTCCTTCCTGCCAAATCTCTGAGTCGGAAACCCTGATTTGCAACCTGTAGGTGGCTTTCTATGATCTTGCAAGTGAGGAGACAAATCTGACAATTTTCTTCAATCTTGTAATTTAGTCTTCAAATATCCTTCAAGCTCCAAGACACCTAGATCTACAATCACACATGTAGAAAGAAAAAAAATTGTTGATTGTTAGTAAATAGGGGTTTTCCTTGGTCAAACCCCATTTAGGTAGTTAAACCTTGTGATGAAACAATGAAACATGAAATATGAAACATGAACAATGATACCTTGAATGATTTATTGAGATGTAAATAATCAATCTAACACGAAGTGGCCATATAGATTGTAGATCTTGATCTTGAATTAGATATGGAACAATGCTTAATCTTGGATCTTGAATGCTACACCACAACACTAGCTCATCAACATGCTTGATGCATTATGCCTTGGACATGATGATGGATCTTGAATTGATGCAACAAATGATGAAGAAATCTGCCCTTAAATGCCTTAGAAATGCTCTTGTAAACTCTCTTGACACTCTTAATGTGAAGTCTTAAGATGCTTAATTCTTGATTGTTAGGTTGATATCATGATTGCCTAGGTGAAATAATGATTTGAAACCTTTTTTATATATGCATTCCATCCAACTTACCGTTTATTAGATCCCAAATATCGACATTCATGAAATTTGAATTCAAAACCCCAATTTCCCACTTAAAACCCTAAAAAGGGACCAAATGGAACTCATACGCCACTTGGCATATAGGTCCCTTATGGGTGGGACTCATATGCCCAAGATGGCATATGGGTCCCACTAGGCCTTTTTAGATAGAGGAAATGTCAGGAAGTTAAGAAATTAATTGTATTTATTGATTATATCAGGATCTTGGTTGAAATAAGCCTTGGGATGAATAATAAAGGGTCTTAGGGGGCTATGAATGATGATATGAAGGTAATAAATTCAAGAAGGCCCAAAATAGAATGTGAAGGTGTAAATAAATACACTTTACAACACTAAATTAAGGAAAAATTAGGTCTATTTAGCTTAAAAGGGCCCTAAACCTAATGTGAATGTGTAAAACACATTACAACACTAGATCAAAGCAACATTAGGTTCATTTTAATGTTAATCATTCCCAAATTAAGTGTGAAAATTTAAATGACAACATTTTTCTACACTACAAATGTGAAATCAACAAAAGGATCTTTAGGAGATACAAGGGAGGTGACACTCACCATTACATTTGCAATTTAATTATCCTTTCATGGTATGTTATCAATGGTATATGATTAAAAAATTTATAGTAATGTCATCATAAGGTCCTTGTATTGAATTAGCTTGTCATTCTTTTCTTGATATGATCCATTTATTTTTTAATGACTAATTAAGAATTGTTGAATATGGAAATGTGTTGAACACCTAAAGCTAATGTTGTATTTATACCAACAATTAAAGCTTCATAATCTATAGTATTATTTGTACATAGGAGGTTTAGATGGAAGGATAAGGGAATAGGCTTACCTGAAGGAGGAATTATTATAACCCTAGCTCTAGAGCCAGTTCGACACTTAGAACCATCAAAATACAATTCCCATGTTTCTTTTTCTTTTTTGATAGTCAACACACTTTCATCAAGGAATGAGTCTATATTAGGTAACACTAGGGGAGAAGGAGCGAGCTATATGGATGGTTAAGGCTTGTCCTTTGATTTCCTTTTGAGAGACAAATTTAAGATCAAACTCAGTTAACAACATAACCCATTTAGCTAACCATCTTGATAAATCTGTTTTAGAAAAATGATTTTTTAAAGGATCAAACTTTGTAATCACATGAATTTCAACATTTAGAAATTAATGTCCTAGTTTCCTAGTAGAAAATACAAGAAACAAACATTGTTTTTCTATCATTGTATATCTCATCTCAAAATCAATCAAAGTTCAATTAATGTAATAAATGAGATGTTCTCTACCACTATCATCTTGTTGAGCCAACAATGCCACTAGAGCATGGGATGACACTGTTGTATAAAGGGTGAATGGTTTTTCTTGTATAGCAAGTTGTGAAATAGGTGGAGTAGCGAGATAATCTTTCAAACTCTCAATGGCATGTTTGCAATCCTTATTCTAGTTAAACTCAACCTCCTTCTTAAGAAGTTATGTAAAGGCTAATGTTAAATCTACTAAGAATGCTACAAAATGATAGATAGCTTGAATTCTCCTTTGTAGGGTATAAAACTGAGAAATATTTTTAGGAGGTGGCATGTTAATGATAGCATCAATTTCTTCATGTCCACCTCGATGCCTCTATGAGATACTATAAAACCTAAAAAAATTCCACTATCCACACCAAAGACAAAAAATTTTGGATTCAATCTCATGTTATACTTTCTCATTCTCTCAAAGATCTTCTGAAGGATGTTAAAATTGTCTTTTCAAGTTAAAGATTTGGCTAGAATGGCATCAAGATAATCTTCCAAAATCTTATGTATGTAATAATGAAATATCAATGCCATGTAGCTCTTTGATATGTTGCACCTATGTTCTTTAATCCAAAAGGCATAACCACCCAAAAAAATGTCCCCCAAGCTGTAGTAAATTCTATCTTCTATTGATCTTGAGGGTTGATAAAGATTTGATTTATCTCGAGAATTTGTCCATGAATGACAAAAAATCATGTCCTGTAGTCGAATCTACCATCATGTCGATATTAAGAAGGGAAAATTCATCTTTTAGAGATGCTTTATTAAGGTCACGAAAATCCATACACATCCTAATATGATTATCAAGTTTTGCCACTGTGACAATGTTTGAGATCCATGGAGAATAGTCAATAGGTCATATAAAGCTAGCTTCAAGGAGTATTTCTATCTCAGCCTTCACCAATAAAGCTATCTTAGGATTCATCTTATCTTATATCTTACTGGTTTAGCATCTTGTTCAAGAACTATGTTGTGTCACTATCTTAGCATCCATGCACATGATATCCATATAAGTCCAAGCAAAGAGTTTATGAAATTTGTGTAATAATGTTGCATGATCTTCTTTGTCATCCTCATCAAGAAACTTTCCTATTTGAATCACTCTTTCTTCGTTAGATGTATCCATCGGTATGTTGATTATATATCCCATAGGAAGTGCATTTTGTCTCAAAATTTCATAATTATGTTATTCTTTGCCACTATCAACATGATTGAGTTCCTTTGCTTCATCCACTTGTTTAAAATAACCATAGCACAAGTGAATCCTCTTTTCTTCGGGGGATTGAATGACTTATCATAAACTCCTAACATTTCTTTCAAAGCTTCATCATCTTCAAAATATTCCAATGATTCCTCACATGCTGTATCAATCAACTTAGGATGCTTCAAAGTGAGAGTTCTCTTAGAGGAACTACACATGATGGTGTTAATGTTGAGTGAAGGTATTTTTGTTTCTTTCATTATCTTAGAAGGACAATATCTAAGACCACTTTTTGTTTCTTGTGTGTTAGGCTCTATAGGAACACATATGCCTTGTTATTTTTCTCCATATCCTTTTCCACTATATTTCAAAAACTCATAACCTTTTCCATAAATTATTTCCATCTCTTTCAGATTTGGTGGTTGTTCATAGTCCATTTCATCAAATTTTGTTGTATAAATTGTGTCTTCTTCTAAAGTGGATGACGTAGATGCTTGTGAGGGTTCCTCCAAGTTTTGTGTTGACATTACCATTGATTAATTTCCTTTTTCATATTATTTTTTTGTCATCCTATATTCTCCCATGAATTTTGGTGTGAAATCTAAGGAACCCCAATCATCTTCCAATAATTGGTGACATCTTCAATATTATTCTCTTTTTATTGTTCTTGCATGAGTTCAACTTTTGAAGTTGGTATCAATGTTTTCACAGGCCTTTGTTTCTCTTTCTTAGTGTGTAAACAAATTTTGGGTTTAGGGTCGACCTTGAGTGTGTAAACTTTATTGTTGTAAACATCATTAAACAATGTAGAGTTGAAGGCACCACTTGCACTTCATGAATCCATGGTCTACCTAAAAGAAGATTATATGAAATATCATGAGGAATAACATGGATAGTAGTTTTCAATGTAGCTTTCCCAGTGATAACAGGTATTGTGATCACGCCAAGTGGTTGTTTTCTTATGTTATCACATTGACGAATGGACAACAAGTCAAGTTCAATCCTATTTTTTGTCAATTCCAAGCTTATCCAATAGGTTCACACTACACACATTCAGGGTTGAGCCTTTTTCAACAAGGGTTCTCTTTATTTCTTTCTTATTAATAATGGCTACGATCATGAAGGCTTCATAATGTTTTTGAACTTCCAAAGAGGGTAACTCACTTTGGTGAAAAAAATATGTAGATTAATTGTATTCATTCCTTGAACTAGGGAGCTACCAAATCATTTGGGTTTGTATTAGGAGGAATCACAACTTGTTTGAAGCATACTATAGTAATTGGGTGAGGCTTGAAGAAGGTCCCATAAGGATATCTTAGCAGGAGTATTCATAAGTTTTTCAACAAGATCATACTCCATTCCATTGTGCAAAGGAAATCGAGGAGCACTAGGCAAGATAGGTTGAGGTAATGGTAATGAAATGGGAGGGGTTTATTGTTTCCTATTGTTCCTTGTGTTATATGTGTAGAGGAGGGGGAATGAATGCTAAGGACACCAGGCCATGGGAGGGTCTAGAACAATCACTTGTCCTAATCTACCTCATGCTAAGCGATTATTTAAGATAGGTTTCATGTTTAAGGAGGTGAAAAGGAAGGACAACTGATTTGACTCTTTCCTTCTGTCAACCTGAAAGGTTCAAGAAGTCAGGTGAGTGGGTTTCCAGATTCTGAACTGCAACTTAGATTACTCACTTCCAAAGGACTACAACACAGGACATGGACGATAGTGTAGCGCACTGGCATCTCAATGGGGCATTGGTATCCATACGGAAAAATGTGTAAAGTGCAATCAAAACTCAAAGAGAACCTACTAACAACCTAACAAGTGCAGTTTTATGCAATAATAGAAAGTAGAAAGTAACTAAATAACTAAATAACAAGAAGAATTATTTTATTTTATTTAATCTTTGAATTGAAAAAAAGGGTAAGGAAAGCACACCTTCCTACCCATGAGTTGATATCTTCCAAGTCTTCACTTCATGAGCAAGCTACAAACATAAGGAAAAAAAAAATGTTGGGGTTGTGTATAAAGGACTGTTGCAGCCAATCCCCCGCTTTGGTGTTTCCACCTCCATAAACAACCAATAGAGCAATGATAGAGAAATATGATAAAGAGAGATATTGAAATGGAAGTACTATGAAATATGCTAAACAAAAATATGCTATGAAAGCAATACAATGATGCTAAGTGAATAGTGGATGGAACAATATCACATTTAACCAGGTTCTCTCAAGGAAAATGGGAGGAGTGAGCTCACAAGATTGCAAATGTCAACGTTGCCGCAACAATGAGGAGATTGATACCACAAAATACCAACTTGCTGCTTCAATGGAGGTGAGAATGATGTGAAAATGTTGTCAAGAGAGTGAAGAAATATTTTTCTAATGTTCAAATGATCAAAAAGTTGAAGAGAATGAATGAGATAGCAATTTGAAGATGAAATTGGAGGCAAAGGATCTGTTTGAGGTCAATCAAGTGTGTAGAAACATTACACTTCATCACCAATGGATATTTGTAATGCCTATGTGGATTCTAGAGATAGAAATCGTGTCAAGATGGTAGTGCACTACATAGACGTCCACACGTTGTGCTAGTGTCCTTGACAAAATATCCTCCACCGACATAAAAAACAACTGCCAAGTGAATGGGAGGCGAATGAAGGATGTGGAATAGCATCATCAAATTTAATTTGTTTAAGGTAGGAGGTGTGTAAATGGGGAATTTGCAAGGGGTGAAAATTCACACCATTACATTTTTCCTCCACTTTAGCGTGCATAAGTGTCAGTGAATGCATGATAAATTAGAGTGAAAGTTGAGAAATGTATACCTAAACCATTGAGGAAGCATAATGCAATCTAACACACCCAAAAACATAGGAGAGGAGATGGCTTCACAGGTACTAGATCCTAAGGAGGGTTGAACAAATGCATTGCAGGTTCACAAACCTACGAGGGATGAACAAAAGGATTTGTAGGTGCTTGGTCCTACAAAGGAGGTACCCCACATGCTCAGTCCTGAGGGAGGATAGATGTGAAAGGCTCCAAAAAGTTTGATAGGCCCTTACATGTGCTTGGTCTTGCAAGGAAAGCTTGAGGTGCTCAGTCCTCCAAGATTGATTGAAAAAGAAGCTTCACAAGTGCTCGATCATGTAAGCAATATGTTAATCTGCAAACAAAACATGTAAGATAACAAAAATCCATGCAGGAAAACAAACAATCATGTAGACCATCAACAATTGAAGGAAGAGCTTTCAAACGGGTCCCTCGAGAACACTTTAAAAGAAAAAGGGGTCCGCTCGAGGGATGCTCTATTTGAAAGATGTTGATATTTTTTTGCAAATGATTGTAGCATCAAGAAATTATTTTGAAATATCCCTTTCATCAAGGAATTCGAAATGAAGAATACTCCCTCGTAAGTGAAGTTTTCAGACTTCTTCATCAGAAAAAGTACTCCCCTCTCAAAGGAAATTTTTTAGTTTCTTTCTTTATGAATCTGTGATGAAAGAAAAGTTCTACTAGGGGTCCATGTTGAAGAATGCTATTTATGAAAAATAAGGGATTTCTTGGCCATCGAATACACCTTTTGAAAATTAAAGTAGTATGATAGCCCCCCCTTAGGATGGTGCGTGTTGAACACAAAGGCATGTGACATCCTAAGGAGAGAGAAGAAAGTGATGCGGTGGTCCACAATACATGATGAGATGTAAACACAGAGATTTTCGTACACATGCGAGGGACAACATCATAAAACAAGCAAAGAAGAGATAACTATAAAAAGAAAAAAAAAGATAAGATAAAGAAATTAGGAAATAGGGGGATCTAATATTTTGAGGTCAGAACTGCTCAAAGATATAGATAGATAGATATAATACAATAATATATATGAACTATCATCAATCTCCTACTATATCAGACCATATGAAAAAAGTTACATGAAAACAAAATTAAAATAAAAAATTGGATCAACATGGAAGGGAGGCCTAAATTCCCCCAACACTTTGCATTGTCCCCAATTGCCAAAAATCAAGGCATAGCAAAGGAAGAATGATGTAACAAATAGCAGAATTTTATAACACAAAAAAATCTTGTATCCAAGCACCTATAAGGGTGACAAGGGTGCTCCAGTGACACATAAAAAGAGCACATGGGAAACAAAACACACACACAAGGGCGAGATAGCGAGGGGAGAACCCTCTAACTCTCCTGCGATAAGAGCCAAGGAAGAGAGCCCTTTGAGGCCTTCTTTTCTCAACTCCTATGAGGTAAATGTTATTGATTTTGCAAAAAATCATTGATAGATCTAGGACATCGTCCATTGATTTGAACATGCACTTGATGGGAGTTCCATGTGTCAACTGAGTAGGAAATTAGGGAGGCACTCGAGATCCACTATCGACCTCATCGAAAGACTCAGGGGGTAGTGACAAACTCAAGGGACATCGAGGCTACCTCCATCACCAGGACGATGGAATCCAATGTTGAACCAACTTCCAAAGAAGGGGATCCCTTATTCCAACCCCCATTAGAAGCAGGGTCATCCTCCAACTTGCACTTGATCAAGGGATGTGAGGTCCCCACAGAGGAAGCGAAAGGTGAGGATGAGGAGGAGAAAACCATGATGAACACAATCGAGGTATTCAATCCACTGGCTTATGAAAATGTAGGATGTCTGGGAGGGACATTAGAAGAGGAGGCTCAACCAAAGGAGTGATGAATACTTGTGCCCTTTTAGGGTGAGGGTCATCCACACTCACAAGGGGGCCATAAGCAAGATCGAGGCAATGGGAACTGAAGCAAAAAGGAGTGAAATAGGAGGACACTACAGAAGACACTAAAATAGGAGCTATTGTCTCCCCTTCCTCCTTCTGCAAAACAGCTTGCTTAGTGGCTAGAGCCTTCCTCTGACAATTATACTCACATGCAAGGTAGTTTCTTTGGATTTGAGAGCTAGAGGTTGCATCTTGAGGAAGAGCAAGAGACTCTTGTTCTATCATCAAAGTATCCATAATATTCATTACACGGAGGGAGTGACTCCTGGAAAAAAATAGGAGGAAGAGATGTAGGAACAAATACTACAACCAGTGGAGAAGAAAACTCAAGCACCTCAGTGATAGACGTCTTCCCATTCGCTACCCTAGTGGTAGAAGTAGTAGAAAGTTGTGGAGATTGAGTTGTAGAGGCAACTCCATGGGGACCCTTTCCCTTACCATACAGGATGAGCTGAGGCACCATGGGAAAGACAAGAAGGTCAAAAACTTGATGCTTGGCCTTCCGCCAAGTGGGCACCATCAGACTCCCCAAGAGATGCAAAGAGGAAGAAGTCGGAAGCACCACAACAGGGCGAGAGGTAGAGGTAGGTGGAACTACATTGGAAGAAGGATCTAGAGTGCGAGCAAACTTCCCCTTCCCCTTTTGAGAAGAAGCAACAACTTGATGTTGCACTACCATAGAAGCCTTAATCGAGATAACATAGGGGAAAGGAGGATAGGTCACTTTAGGTGCTATGCCCCCATTCTTGTATTTTACGAAAGTGTGATACTATAGTTCTATCTTGGGAGGAAGCGGACCATTAAGGGCATGACATAAGTGATCTAATGAGTAAGCCAAATGTGACACTAGGGGTTTTTACCCAATATTGTGCATGATGTGCATACAACCCTCATGGGAGAATTTCAAACATTTATGGCTCACTTAATGGACTGTGTTCATGGAAATTAGCCAAGGAATGACTAGCTTCACTCTGAACAAGCTAGACTCTGGGATAATATCAAAAAGATAATTCATGATCCTGGGCCCAACCAGGACTGAAAAGGTGATAGAACCAATGGAGGGATAGAAATCCCATCATGTGTGCGTATCATGATTTTAGACTCAACATACCCATCCTTGTGTAAGAAGTTTATTAACATTATCTCCTCTGTGATAACATCAACTTGACATGTAGGATCAACGAGAATTCTAGTTGAGCAGTATTCCCATTGATATGAGTAGGAATATACAAAGGAGAGGGTTCTCTATTAGCATTCATCGAAAAGTCCTGCAATGTAAAGGTTATAGCAGGAGAACCATTCATAGGCTACATAGATGGGATGGGAAGATGCATGAAATAAGCCATCTACTACCTACACAAGAAAGGACATTCTCAAAATCCCTCAAGGGTTTAACAATTGGAAAATGACCTATTCTAGATTTTGTTTCATAATGTTTATGGACTCTTTTAGCTACGCCAGTAGGGGTTGTAGGTTAGGTTGCAAGGCTAGGTACCCTGCAATGCAGAAACCTACAACACACCTAGAACATGAGAGAAGACTCCAACACTATGAAATGGAACCAAAATAATTCATGTCAATTTCACCAAAATGTAGAGGAGGGGAATCGATTGCTCGGGTCCCTAGGTCATAAGAGGGTCTAGAACAATCACCTACCCTAATCTACCTCACGCTAAGAGATTGATTAAAATAGGTTTGATGTTTAAGGGGGTGAAAAGGAAGGGCAACTGATATGCCCCTTTCCTTATGTCAACCTGAAAGGTTTGGGAAGTCAGGTGAGCAAGTTTCCAGAGTCCAAACTACAACTTAGATGACTCACTTTCCAAGGACTACAACACGAGACAAAGATGACCATACGACACATTGGCATCTTAGTGGGACACTGGAGTCTGTATGGATAGAAAGTGTCAAGTGTAGTAAAAACTTAAAGAGAACCTACTAATGACCTAACAAGTGTACTTTGATGCAATAATAGAAAGTAGAAAGCAATTGTACAACTAAATAATAAGAAGAATACTTTAAATTTATTTAATCTACTAATTGATAAAAAGAGGGTGACGAAAGCACACCTTCCTACCCATGAGTTGATATATTAAAAATCTTCACTTCACAAGCAACCTACACACATAAGGCAAAAAAATTTTTGGGTTGTGTGTAGAGGGCTATCACAGCCAGTCCCTGGCTTTGGTGATTCCACCTCCATAGATAGCCAATATAGTAATGATAGAGAAATATGATAAGGAGAGATATTGAGATTGAAGTACTATGCACTATGCTACACAATAATATGCTACGAAAACAATACAATGATGCTAAGTGAATGAAATGTGGAACAATATCACCTTCAACCATGTGTTGTCAAGGAAAATGGGAGGAGTGACCTCACAAGCTTGCAAATGTCGATGTTTCCACAACAATGAGGAGATTGAGTCCACAAAACACCAACTTGTTGCTTCAATGGAGGTGACAATGCTATGAAAATGTTGTGAAGAGAGTGAAGAAAGAGTTTTCCAATGTCTGAATGATCAAGAAGTTGAAGAGAATGAATGAGATAGCAGTTTAAAAATGAAATTGGAGGCAAAGGAGTCATTTGAGGTCAGTCAAGGGTGCAAAAATGTTACACTTCATTTCCAATGGAGAGTTGCAATGCCTTTGTAGATTCCAGAGGCAGGAATCCTATTAGGATGATAGCACGCCACATGGATGTTCACACACCGCGCTAGCATCCCTGATAGAATATCCTCCACTGCCACAAAAACAACTGCCAAGTGGATGGGAATCGAATGAATTACGTGAAATAGCATCATTGGATTTAATTTTTCTAAGGTGGGAGGTGAGTAAATGGGGAATTTGTAAGGGGTACAAATTCACACCATTACAATATGTATGACCAATGGTTTGTAACTCAATTGTTCTGAAAATTTGTCATTATGAAGTTGCCTTGTAAAGTTCAAGATATCTCTTGGTTGCAATGGTTTCTTTTTATGTGGTTCTAAGATGATCATGGGTTTGTTTTGAACTTGAGGTTGGTGTGAGGGTGGGTAAAGGATAAGTTGAGGTGTGATTGCATTAATGTCTCTATGTTTTTTTTTGTCAAGACAAGCCTTAGTGGATGAACCTTGTGAGATGAAATCCTCAAGAGCTTCATCTAACATAATAAAGTCATCACTACTAAAGGGCTTGAGGAATATGTTAACTTGGAAAAAGAGATTTGACATGATTAAATAACTATGCTTTCTCCAAGAATTTCATCAAGTTTTGTTTGTTTCTTTTATGTTTTTGGTTTTTGTTTTTATTTTCTAATGATTGCAAAATGTAAACTTGTCTATCTAACAATGCAATGATGTTGAAAATAAAAAAAAAGTGCAAAAATATAACACTAACTTTAACTAAAATATGCAAGAAATTTTCTTCCATAATGTTGTGAAATGTAACTAAATGAGAAATATTTTGAATATACAAATAAACTATTGTAGAATTCTAATTTTTAGATCCAGAAACAGAAACATAAATGCAAACTTGAGACCAAAAAGCACTGAAAAATCTGTTAAATTTTTTTGTACAAGGACTCATTTTCCCATGGGCGAATGGGTCCCAGATTAAGGTTTTATAAATTTGATTTTTTCGAATGTTGAGCTTATCTTACATGTTTTTTGTTTCTAATTTGTAACACAAAGTTTTGTAATAAAATTTTCCAGAGTCATGTCTCTAAATGCAAGTTAAGCTAATGTCAAATGATGAACTATGTGACAATTTTTAAAAAGTAATATGAACCCAAATCTAAATTTAAATGATTGAATGATGATTTCAATATAATTACTATGCAAGATAAATTCATATCTAATGTTATTTTTCTTATAATTTTTAATGATTTTAAGTGATACAAATATGAAATTTTAACTCTAATTACAATGTTCAGTAATGCTATATTAAAGAACCCTAAATGTAATGCAACTAATGCAAATCTAATGCAAACTATTGCAAAACCTAGATCTAGGGTTAAAGGGACTCTAATTTTGAGAATTTTGTTGTACAAGGTTGGGTTCACCAAAATGAAACATTGAAAAATAAGCTGCTCCTAGGGTTTCCCAAAATGGAAAAGTGGATCCAAAGAGGGAAAATGGGTCCTACTTCTCTAATTTCATTAGGAAATAAGATCCACACAATGAAATGACTATCAACCTTAAAGTGAATCAAGTCAAAGTGTGAATCTACAAATTTATCTTTTTTGCAAGGATGACGGACTAGGTCAAAAAACACTTTGGGGAGAAAGATTAAAAATAGAAAATCAACTCCAAAATACAACCTATAGCTTGTATATAGAATATTTAGCATAAAACTAAAGGAACCAACAAATTTTCTAGAGAATCTAATAGTAATATTTATGTTGTGCACCTTTCAAAAGTTGTTTTCTTTTCAAGTTGAATAGAGACTCATTCGCCCAAAGGTGAATGGGTCCTAGAAGGATTTTCTAGAAAACTATGAATCTAATAATGAAGCCTAATACATGCAATTATTCCCTATAACTTGATACCTCCACTCTCGGATTTGGATCTAGGCAAAATCTGCAAAACATTTTTTTTTTTTTTTGTGGATAGGGGTTTGCCTTAGTCAAACCCCAAGTTTGTTAATTAAACCTTGATGAAAAACATAGATCTAAAATATGGAATGTGTGTGGAATCCTAACCTTAAGTGTACCTAATATTAAGAACAAATGATGCAAAAAAACCCTACTCGAGTGTGTTAGAATAGGATCCCTAAATGAACATGCACAATGATGAAGACCTACTTTAGGAGATCTCAAATCACCCTAATAAGTCACAAATCTAATTATATGTCTTCCTTTAGGCTGAAATTAGAGGGATAATATAAGATGGAATCACTTAGGAAACAAGCCATTAGGTTTGGTTGAATGTCTTGTGCTTCTCCCAAAACCTAGAATCCATCATGATCCTCTATAGGAAACTATCATCAATCCTTTGGAAATGCTTGATCTTGATATCAAAATGAGCTTGAAGACTTGCAAAAACAACTCAAATGTTACTCCAAGAATTCAATTTTGAATGCCTCTCCTTGCTCTTGAATATGAATGCTTAATCTAATGTGAATTTCTCTTAACCTTACAATCTTACTTGCTCTAGCATAAAATGAATGTGAAACTTAGTTTTATAGGCTTCCTTTCTAATTTTCCAATTATCAAATCCCAAAAGCTGACATGTGAAATTTAAATTTGAAAGCTTGAAATGCTACCAAAAACATATCCAAAGTTGAGTTTAAGGCACTTAATGAGGACCCATTCGCCCATGGGTGAATGGGTCCCGACCTAAAACTTCAAGACTCATTAAATGTTGGGGCATTAATGGGATTTTAGAATGCATAAATGAAAAGGTCACCAAAATAGATCCAAATAAGTGTGAATTGTAATTTTTCCTAGAAAGGGGTACAATTTTCTACATTACAACTATATACATGAAATATAACTTAAAGTATAAGAAAGTAAATGTCCATATATAGTTTCGTTGAATAAGGAGAAAGAGAAAGAGAAATAAAAAAGAAAGAAAAAAATTCAGTACAAGATATAATGTGAGTGCATTATAACGTGCTCGCATTTTGTGAAAGCATTCAAATAACGCGAGCACATTATAACATGCTCACATTTTTGTTTTCTTTGAAAATTTCCAAGCCTTTGGCTTGGATTTGCCTTGGGATTCCAACCCAAAGGCTTGTAGTGACTTTCCAATGTCCAAAGACATTTTTTGTAAATTGTGAAAAAATTCACATAATCTCGAGCGTGCTCCCCATCACGTTTGCACGTGTTTCAATGTCAAGTTGGAAAATACCATGGTAATGTAAATCTCTCTCTTAACTATCTAACCATATAATTTTTTCACATTTTGAGTATGCCAAGGTTTTCATCTTCAATTTCTTTTGTTGGTGTATTTGTTTTTTGTCAAAAATCAATGGTGTTAGTTAATTTCTCACTGAAGCGCTTTTTAAAATACTAAAAAGAGTTAACATTTTAAGGGGACCACACCAAATGCTATGTTATGTCCTTTTTAAAGAAATAGGACCAATTTGTGTGCCCCCCCTTTTTGAACACCTTAATCTCTACCATTTTCAAAAAAAAAAATAGTAGTTTAGAAAGTAAACTCAGAGCACTACAACTCTTGTTTTCATTACATCTTAAAATTTTCAGTGTAATTATTTTTAATTTCTCATCCAAGCCTAGTCTTTCCTGATTTTAGAAAAAAAAGAATGGCCACTTAAGACCCCTTTTTGGCCCCCAATATTTTTGCACTTACCCTATGCATGTTTGAAGTGTACTTTTTTATCATGTTCTCAAGTCTTTATGGGATAACATAGGAGAATGTGTCCCCTTACAATACTTATGATTATCCTTCAAAGATATTCTTAAACACTACCAATCCTGGATATTAGAAAAGACAAAAGATGCAATGGTAAATCAAGCAAAATGGAAAATCGGATTGCACAAAATACTAGATTAATTTTACAAGTTTAAGAAATTTATGTGATCATGGACTTAACCCTACATAAAGCAAACAAAATATTTTGATCCCAAGATAGAACACAAAAAATTCCTTACCACTTCACATCTCAAAATAAATTAAATTTCTATACTTAAATACATTTTTTATTTATTTATTCACTTTTCTCATTTAATTATTACAATATTCAAAACATATTAACCCTCAATACACTCATTTATTAACTAAAATTAGCATATTCTTATATCTATGCATCTTATTAAATTAACCTATAAATCATCCCAAAGAAAAGTTTATTTACCCTTACATTCCAATCAAAGCTTAAATTTGGTAGATGATTCTATTATTAAACATCTTTTAATAGCAGTTGTGCATTTAAAATTGCTCTTAAAACACTAATACATAATTTATTATAAATTTAACATATATTAATATAATCTTATATAAATTTTAATGGTTTATCAAAATTTCTCCTTTAACACAGGGTTGTAGTTCAATTGGTTGAGTATAATTGGTGATGGTGATATTAAGTTTTTTTATTATGCCATCCACCAAGATTCAAATCTCTAAAGGTATGATATAAGGGTTGAGGCCGAGATTGGGCCTCAAACAACTTTGTTAGAATAGTGCTGGAATGGATACCCTTAGTACCTAGTTCTCAGCCTATGAAAAAGTATTATAAGGGTTGAGATTGAGATCGTGCCTCGAATGACCTTGTTGGAATAGTGCTGGAATGGATACCCTAGGTTGAAATAGAGATCACGCCTCTAATGATCTTGTTGGAATAGTGCTGGAATGGATACCCTAAGTACTTAGTTCTCAACCTATGAAGAAGTATCAACATAGACTCATGCTTCACATTGAATAATAAATTCATAGATGATATAAAATCCTTCTTTTAATATAAAAAGTCATTTTCAAAAAACTTCTTATATTTTACTATATGTACATAACCAAAACAGCCATTAAATTTAGGTCTTGTATTCAATCAATATAAAAACAAACTCTGAGAGAAATCTACGATGAATGATTGTAAGGATAGGATACATCAAGGAAGGCGCTAAAATGGTTGAGCGAAGGAATGCCAAAATGAAAAACATCTCAAATAGAAAATGATCGTGAAGTAATGGACAAAGATGAAAACGAAGTAGTAAATGTCCACACGTTCCCAAATATTCTAAATCTTCTTGCAGTGAGCTTTTGGTTGTTGCGTAGTTAAGAGTTTGAGTGGAGACGAATATTTTTCTCGCAGGTTTGCATGCAGCCGAGCATAAAGACAAAGAGACGTTGGAGGGCAAAGGAATTTGGAAGAATTTACGAGTTATTCTGTGAGCATCTGCATTGTGAATGTGAATGACATCTCATCCGTGTATGAGAAATAATAGTTTTACTGGTTTTAAGGGAGGTGGGGCAGATGAGTTAAGAGTGCAAATGAGTGCGTCAGCGCTGTTAATGGCGGCTGCTGCGCCATGAGACAATGCTTGGGAATGCCAAGAAATACCTGCTCCTCCTACCCATTTTCTATGCTAAATGGAAGTCAAAGCGGTGCAGTAATCAAGGGCGTCTAATTCAAATGGAGCTCGGGGAATATCAATTTATTGTATCGTATTTCCATTTGCAGGCATTCCCAGCGTTATCGAAGGCATTTTCGTAAATAGAGGAGTACGAAAGACAAAAAGAATAGGCGGCTTTTAATTTATTGGTAAATTTGTTTGGCTCACAAAGAGTGAAGGACTGGTTAGTTTTGTTCCGGACTGTGGTTGCTGGGTTGTTGGTTAGTTTTGTTTCGGGCTGTTGTGATGTTCTATTTTGTTGGTGATCTGTGGGTCGTATACACTGTTTGGTCTCGTGGATGTTATTAAAAGACTTCATTCATTCATTCATTAGTTTTTCTTGGATGGAGGATTTTATATTATTTGTGAGTTTGTTTTGTTATTTGATATGGGAGTGTATCTGTTAATATCTTTGTAGTTGAGAGTCACAAATTAAGGGTTATCTATTTCATTAAAGTCGTTTGGAGCATGATCCTTACCTCATCCCTTCTATCATACTTTTAGGAGTTTGAACCTTAGTAGATGACGTAATGAAGGACCATATTATCACTCTCATCAATTGTGCTTAACCAATCAAACTACAAATTTGATAAAAAAATTTAAGTGGAAATGAGCCACATTTGAACTAAAGATGTATTGGTCTTATAAGGGCTAGTAGCTCAATAGTAGAGCACTCCAACAACAAATGGATGGTCCTAGGTTTGAGTCTTAAGTGGTCCATGAAAAGATCAACACCACCAAGGTTCAAATCCTTCGAGTATGATATAAGGGATGAAGTTAGGATTGTGCTCTAGGCAACTTTGGTAGAATGAACACCCCTTAGTGTTTGGCTCTTAGCCAAAGAGGTATCAACATAAGCTTCTACTTCCATATTGAGTAGTGAACTCATATATGATATTAAATCCCCATTAAAAAAATCTTCCTTTCATATTAAAGATCTTCTTAAAAGTTTTATTCTATTTTATAGAAAAAAAATATACTTAAAATTCAACCAAACAATCATCAAACTTTGTCCCCACATCCAACTAATATAAAACAAATTGAAACAAAAGACTATGATAAATGATTGCAAGAATATGATATAACAAGGAAGGCATTTCATAAGGTATTTCCATTTGCAAGCATTTTCGGGGGGTCTACAAGCGTGGCGATTTTTTTTTGGAGCTCCCCCTAGTGGGGGTTCGAGGCCAACATCCTTGAAGGGATTTTTTTTTTTAATTTCCTCATAAAATAGAATAATAACTATGTAAAATTAATGGAGAGGGAAAAGAGAGGGAGAGATAGAGAGGAAGAGATAGACATATAGATGTTGAGGGAGAGCAAGAGAGGGATATAGAGGGAAAGATAGAATAATGGCTTAATATTTTTTTTCTTGATAGGCATAACACAAGCACATTAAAATGTACTCACATTATAATGTGCTCGTGGTATGCCTTAGATAGACCAAAAAGTGGTTGTGACTACTTTTTGGCCCCCATGCTTTTTGCACATGGCATCTATTTCCTTTCACTTTAGTACATTTTATTTAGATTAGGGTTTGGAATTTAATTTTTTCATCTCTATGTTCAGCTTCTACCCTCTCTTTGGTTGTGCTTCATTCTTAAATAAATTGAATTATGAATTGTGTTTACTTCTTATCCTTGGCATATGTACATTTATGTATCAACAATCCTAAAGTGTTTTCCTTAATTGTATATCTTACCCATGGATCCTTGAGTGCCTAGTACTTTTTACCTCATCGAGGATACTCCATACCTTATCCATGCTTTGGTTCATATTTATCTCATTTTTCCTCCATATATACTTCATTATCACTCTCCCTTCCATGTTAGAATATTACTTCTTTTTTTATCATGATTCATGATGATTATCCACAGGCATTCTTAGCCATAGGAATTCTTTCCTCCTTCATATAAACTACATATAGGGACATGTGATGCATTATACATGGTGAGGTTGTATACCTTCCTTATTTATTCATGGTTTTGTGATATTTATAACGTTATATTCCAATAATCATGTTAATCCTCTTTCTTTACCCTTACTCATGATCGTTTGATGATGCATCTTATGAGGAGTCAAGGGATATTGATTTATGTGTGTTACTCTCTTAAATTCTTATTTTAAGCTAGTAGATATTCCAAAACTTTCACCACACAAGGTTAAATATTTTTACACATATCATTGTATATATGGGAATTCTATGAACCAATGCATTGCATTAAAGCATAAAATTTCAAATCTTGTTGACAAGAAGGTAATACAAGTTGACGAAATTAATGGTTATGCACACACCTTTCACGAGCCTCATCATGATAAAGAGTATATTTACAATGTGTGTATTATATGTTTATTTCTCATTGTTGTTGATCTATTTATAGAAGTAGAACTACTAGATATCTTTCATTACTTAGGTTTGTTGATCATATTGAGGGTTTTAACTGCTATATTTGATTAGGGGTTTTAGTTGTGATAAGAGGATTGTATTATGCTAAAATTTTCAAGGTCCAGAAGGGATTAAGTTTTTGTGTAGATTGAGTCACCACCCTATCAGTCTCCAGGTGTGTTCAACAATCGATATTAGAGCCAAGTTCCTTTGAAGAAGCCTAACAACTTGAGGTAAAGATTTGGTATGGCACATGATGGTTCATACAAGGGTCCTATGTTTAATGGGACTAATTATGCTTTTTGGAAACTAAGAATGGAAGGACACCTAAAATTCATAGGGTTTAGTGTATGACAATCAATCAAAGATGGTTATAATACTCCTACTACTCCTCCAATAGATCCAACTTAAATCAGACTATATGAATGTAATTCCAAAGCTAAAAATTCTCTCTTATGTGGTTTGGTAGATTCTGAGCTTTTGAAGGTGATACAAAAGTGAAGCAAGCTAAGATCCAATTTTAAAAAATTAGATTTGAGACTCTAAAGATGATAGAATATGAGAATTTGAGACTCTAAAGATAACAAAATATGAAAACATTGCAAGTTACATACTTCAGGTACAAGAAGTTGTCTCTGGCATCATTGTTCTTGGTGGAGAAGTAAAAGATAGTGAGATTGTGAAGAAGGTTCTAAGATCTCTCCCTAAAACTTATAGTCATAAGGTGTTTACCATTGAGGAATCTAAATCTTGACTTAAAGATAGTACTTTGTTGATGAAATGTTCAGTGCTCTTACTGCCTTTGAAATGAGAGATTTTGATCAAGATGTTCCAAAAAGAGAAGCTTTATTCAAAGCCAATAAAAATATTGAAGATGAATTTTCTAATCAAAATGCCAACCTTGATGAAGTTGAAGCTAAATTTGTACAAATATTGAAGAAAGGAATGGGAAAATATAAAGGTAAGTTACCCTTCAAATGTTTCAATTGTAGAAGAATAAGTCGTTTTGCATCTAAATGTCCTTATAAAGAATCATATGATAGAAATAAAAGAAATGAGGCTAAAAAGGGTCCCTATTCCAAAGAAAGCAGTGGTTCCTATGAAAATGAGGAGAATGGTTCAAATGATGAAACTCTCTTTATGGTCTTCAATACTGCTAACAAAAAGTGTAATGTTGAGAAATATAAGGAGTCTAGCTCCTTGAGTGATGAAGACATGTTCTCTTCTAATTTAGATTTAGAATAAATGGAACCTAAAGGTTGGGACTTCAATTTAAATGATTGGGATATAGGTTTTGAAGGAAAACTTCAGTCTACTCTAAATAACTTGAATGAAGCAAGGGCACTGAATTAGAAATATAAAAGTTTTATTGAAGGATCAAAAGAATAACTAACAAGTTGAAAGCC
>VDFB02026320.1:71951122-71984816 GCA_007258455.2 Sequoia sempervirens
TTTTTCATCAAGGTTTAATTACCAAACTTGGGGTTTGACCAAGAAAAACCCCTATCGACCAACAAACAACAATTTGTTTTTGCATATTTTTCCTAGTTTTGGATCTAGGAGTGGAGGTACATCAAGTTATAGGGAAGAATTGCAGGTCTCAAGCTTCATTCTCACATTCAAAGTTTTCTAGAAAAGTCTACCAAGACCCATTCACCCTTCAGTGAATGAATCCTTGTTCAGCTTGTAGAAACAACTTTTGAAAGGTGCACACCATTTATTACTCTCAGATTCTCCATAAAATTTGTTGGTTCCTTCAATTTTATGCTAAATCTTCTAGATCCAAATTGTAGATTGCATTTTGGATTTGATTTTCTATTTTTAATCTTTCTCCCCAAAGTGTTGTTTGACTTAGAGCCCCGTCCTTGTTAAAAAGGGAAATTTTTAGATTCACACTTTGACTTGATTCACCTTAAGGTTGATAGTCATTTCATTGTGTGGATCTCATTTCCTAATGAAATTAGAGAAGTAGGACCCCTCTTTTTGGATCCACTTTTCCATTTTGGGAAACGCTAGGAGCACCCTATTTCTCTATGTTTCAATAGTTTTAGGATGTTTGAGAGTAGTTTTAGATCTCTAAGAGTTATAATGAAAATTATAGTTTTTGGAAGATCTTATAATTTTTTAAACTTAGTAAAATTTTAGTAATCAACATATCAAACTTTAGTAATTAGGAGGTCAAATTTCAATAATCAAGTTGTATCATCTTTATCTCTCTCTCTACCTCACTCATTGTTTACCCCTTATGCTCTAGACCTCGCTCTCACTATCTCTATCACTTTATTTGATGCTCTCTCCCTTGAGTTCAACAACTACCTCTCTACATGTCCATCTATCTCTCTCTACTCTCTATTTCATGTATCTCTCCCTACTCCTCCCTCCCTCCCTCCTCCCTCCCTCTCTTTCTCTCTGCTTCCCTCTCTACTCTCTATCTCACCTCTCTCCCTCCTTCCCTCCTCCCCTCTCTAATTTTCTCTATCTCCCCCCCTCTCTCTCTTCCTTCCTCACACACATCTTTCCTCTCTAATTTTCTCTAACCTATCCCTCTATACCACTTTCTCTCTCAATATATCCACCTTCCTCCTTCCCTCTCTACAGTTTCCCTCTCTATCACATCTCTATCACCTCTCTCTCTTCTTGGGAAAATGTGTCTCAACCTTGCAATTATATAAGGTTTATAATTATTAATATATATACTACTTACACTGATAGGTGAAATATATAATGGGAGCACGGTGTGGAGGAGAGGAGTGGGATGCATGTTAATGTTAAAAAATTTATATTAACTGTGGACACAAAAAAAGTAACCCTTCTACTTTTTCTCATGTTTGGGCTCTCCTAGTGGACTTTGGCTTGATTTTTCCTAGATTTAATGTTGTAATGTGGTCAACACATTCACATTAGGTCTTGGACCCTTGAGAATTATTAAGAATTCTAGGATGTCTTGTAAAAGTGTTGTGAAGTGTTGTAACCCACTTTCACACTTTTCTTGGAACCTTTCATTATAATTCACTTAAATAACCTCTTTTTATCACTTACCAAGTCTTATTTCAAAGCGTTGTAAATAGTTGTAACAAACTGTTGCGCTTTTCTAGGCTTGTCTTCACTAATTCAACCCTTTCTTATGTTTAAATGACCCCTTAATGCAATTTTTGGCCCTACTTAAGTGTATTTTTTATAATATTCTTGTTGAACCTCATTAAATACACTTTAATCCCTGACACCTAGTAAAATTTCCCTGGTGGGAACAAGTTGCCCCCTGGGGCGACTTAGGCCCACTGGGCACAAAAATCAAAATAATTTTAATTTTCTAGCAATATTTTATGCTCTTGAGCTTAAGGTCAGCCTGCGATGTGTTATTTTCGGGAAACATTAGAAAATCAAGTATAAATAAAGTTTTTTCCCCTCATTTTTCATCTTCTACAATCTTCTAATTTCCATTTTCATTATTCAAACAATTACCAAGCATTCTAAGCACTTTCAAGCATCCATTGGAGCATCTTGTTGCATATCTTCAAATTTCAACATCAAGGATTTGGTGAGTTTGTGACATTTCATGTTATTTATTCATCATTCTCTCTTTATTTCCTTTCATTATCTAGGGTTTGATTACCAAATATGGGTTTGCAAAGGTAAACCCCTATTCTCTAACCCTTAACCCTTTACCCCCTCTTTGCATGTGTGTTTACAGGTCTTGTATGCAGATTTTTCAAAGAGAAAAGTGTTAAAAAGTGGTCAAAAATCCATCAAATTCATTCAAGTCAACAAAGCCCTAATTGAAGCTTAGAGACCTTTTTTCAGCCCATTTTTTGCAGAATTTGAACCAAACACCTATCAGAAAGGGAAGTGCAGTCAGAAAGCTATAGATTCATATCCCAAATTTCATGAGATTCTTAGGTGGACTAAGTCACCATCTATGGTGAATTAGTCCCATTACTAGGCCTAAAAAGTGAATTTTACATTTCTGAGTACCCATATGGCAGAAACCTATTCAAGCATAATCTCCCCGAAACAAGACTAATTCACCCAGCTTGGCGTAAGTGTCCCAGTTGGCTTCAACAAAAAATTTTGTAGGATTCCTGAGCCTCTCTACATCACATTTCAATTTCCAGGTGCACCTCTCCAATCTTGTTCATTTATGTTATTGTTTACTTGCATTTCTAGGTCATTTTGCATACATCACTGTGTTTTCAAACAACTTGCATTTCTTAGGTTTTGCATTAATAAATCATTCCTTTTATCAATTTATTGCATTTATACATCATATTTAGACATACTTCATCCACCCTTGCATGGATTTTGAGTGTATACATTGCCCATTTTGGCTCATCTTTCTCCTTTTAGGTGAAAAACCCTAGAAGTGTAAGAAAGCTATTAGAAGCCAAAATATTTGTTTGTAAACATCTTGGTGAACCCAAATTTTGAACATTCTCATTTCATTTTGATCTCAAGTTCATTTGCATCCTAGGTTTAACTTGCATCAACATTGCATTAGGTTTTGCATTGTTTAATTTGCAACCTAGGGTTTTAAAAATTGCATTAGTGAAAAGCTCATATAGCTTGCATTTTTGCATCATATTTCATTGGAGAACAAAAAAATTCCACATTTTCACACTGTAGCTACATCTATACATCTGAAAAGTATAAAATTTCATTTAATTTTTTTGAAAAATCTCAAAAAAATCATTACAGGGACTAATTCGCCACATTGGGCAACTTAGTCCTCCTGCACATTTTTCATAGTAATTTATGTCATTTTCTGTGCATTTTTCTGCATTTCTATTTATTGTTACTACACCTTTGTCACAATTTCCAGATTTTTTATTTTATTCCATTTAGTTTGCTTTCATTCCTTTGAATCATGGCTTTCCATTTTAATAAGTTTTGGATGTCATTAAAATCTTTAGTTGACATGTCAAACTATTCCTTTGGAACTGATCCTAATGACCTTGAGCTTCCTCATGCTCCTTCAAGTCCTCATTATGTTGACATCATTGGAGAAGATGATAGAAACATGAATAAGTTCCTAAATGAATTCCTTGACAACCTTGAAGCTAATGCATCCTTTTATCCATCCATGAAACAACAAGACCTTCCTACACTCTCACCTCCTGATATGTTTGGTTACTTACATCCTGAAACAAATGAAGGACCTAAGTTTCCTCCATCAAGTGGACCTAGTTCTTCTAAACAAGCAACCCCTCAACCATTCTATGATAAAAAATTTACAAATACCCCAATCAACCTTGAAGAAACTTATGGCCAAGGTTTCACCATCTTAAGCAAACAAGGATGTGACACAACAACTAAACATGACAGCCATCAACTTTTAGAACAAAATCCAAAAGATGAAAAAATAATAGGGTTAGGTTATCATGATCCTCCTCATGACAACAATCCTCCTTTATAATATTGGAGACTTCATGGTGATGGCACGATGATCTTTGATTTCCCACCTAATCTCAATGTCCTTCTTCCTAAAGAAGAATCACTATCTCATAACAATAATAAGGAAAACAATAAAATCATCTAAGGACCTCCTACCCTAATCTCCTCTGGAGAGGTTGGAGAATCTAGTAAACACAAGAGGCCTTACAAGTTACAAAAAACTTAAGTTTTCTCTCTATCCACCACCTGAATGTGAAAGGAAATTACAAATTCTTCTAAACAAAGGACTCATACTATTACCACCTATGAATAGGTTGGTGGTCTATCCTAAAGATGCTAATGTTCCACATTGTGCATATCATCATGTTCTTGGAAATAGAAGTGATAAGTGTCTCCAATTTAAATAAATAGTGAGCAAGTATCATTATTATGGCTATAATTGCTATCCAATAAATCCATAAACCATTACCAAACCCCTCATCATGTAATAGTTGTCGAACATTCCCTTCTCACTATTACATGACCCCTTCCCATCACCTATCTTGACTCATTCTTGTCTTGCACTCAGTGGGGGAAAGAGGTTGCTAGCCTTGTCCTAGTAATTTATTTTTTGTTTTCCCTTAGCTATGTTATGCACCTCCCGCTTATGCCAATTGATATTGGGAGATGGATGACTTTCTTGACGATTGACTTTCATTTTCCTGACTAGTCTTTTACATTTTTATTTTTCTTTTGTGTGTTGGCATTTGTGTAACATGTTCTCCCGTGATGTGTCATTTGATGTCCTCTCTCTTTGTGACATTCTTCTATTTGTACCTTCATTCATCTATATGTCATACATTTCTTTAAGCTTTTGTCTTTTTCTTCTGTTTTCCTTTTGGGGATGACGCAAGGCATTGAGACCGAAATGTCTCTTTCATGTTGACCCAAAAGGCCCCTCTTTTCTTTTTCTTTGCCTTTTATTTTCTCTTTTTATTTTGTTTTCCTTTTGGGGATGATGTAAGGAATTGAGACCGCAATGTCTCTTTCATGTTGACCCAAAAGGCCTCTTTTCTTTGCCTTTTCTTTTTTCTTTTTCTTGTTTTTTCCTTTTGCTGATGATGCAAGGAATTGAGACCGCAATCTCTCTTTTTCCTTTTATTTGACTTTTCTTTTGTCTTTTCTTGTGTTTTCCTTTTGGGGATGACGCAAGGCATTCAAACCGTAGTCTCTCTTTCTTGTTGACCCAAAAGGCCCCTTTTCTTTTCCTTTTCTTTTGTCTTTTTCTTGTGTTTTCCTTTTGGGGATGATGTAAGGCATTGAGACTGAAATGTCTCTCTCATGTTGACCCAAAATATTTTCCTTTCTCTTTCACCTTTTAGTTTTCTTTTTGCTTGTGTTTTCCTTTTGGGGATGATTCAAAGTGTTGATACATACTATGTCTCTTCCATGTTGACCCAAAAAGATCTTTCTTTTTCTTTTTTTTTCAATCTCTTTGTTTCATTCTTCCAATTCTATGTATTTGGGGAATGATGACAATTCTGAGCTCTCTATACAAAACATTGAAACAAAGGACATACTGACCCCAAATCCACATATCCTTTTATGTGTTTGGTGTTTTCATTTTGGGGGAAACTCCTTGCTTTTTCTTTTTCCTTCACATGACATAGCCTTACTTGGAGACGTATGAATTGGCATAGGGGATTTCCAAGTTGGCTCTCATGTCTTCTTTCTTGTTTGCATTTTTCCTTTGCTACTTCAAAGTAATTGTTCATAGTATGGTGTGTAGCAATTCCTTTAAAGTAGGGGCATACATTGGCATTATTCCTTTGCATTATTCTTTTTTCTTGGTTCTTAGTGTAGCCTTGTTACTTCATACAATGTGTTTTGTCACTTTGTGGATGAAATTGGGTGTGATTATCTTCATGAGCGTGATCTATCTTAGCATATTACATTCCTCTTGGTGGCTTGATTCGACACACTACATCCCCTAAGTTATGAATTTTTTATTCTTTGATTGGTCCTCTCTTGGAGACATTGGACATAATGTTCCCTAATTTAAAGACCTCGCATGAACTAAACAAGACTCCTTTGAAATTTTTTTGCATGTTGCATTTTGCATTTGTTATATGGCCACCTTGCATGTCTATAGTGCCATCACATTTTTTCATGAGCTCCAATCATATGAAGCTTTGCTTGTCTCATGAAGCTCAAAATGTCATTTCCTTTTGTGGCACCTTATTCAAGTTATCAAGAGGTATAAATTTGGTATGGTTGAGCAGGAAGCCCATTCTGAGGCATGACTTTTCCCCATAGCCACTTGCATGTGTGTGAGTGCATACCATCCATGAGTGTATGTTTCTCACCTTTTTAACCTTCTCACTCGACGGACAACCATGAGTTATGTTGCATCAGAGTGAGTATACATTTATTTTGTCAGACAAATAGCCTAGATCTGATCCACAATGGGATGGACAAACAATCAAAGATTGATTCAACTCTCTTTCCTCTCTCCCTCTTCATTTACATTATTCTCATGTGTGTTTCTTTCACTCATGTTTGGTTTGGCATGGAATATTCATCCTGGGGGCTTGATCATCCATCTTGATTGTTGTTGTCTCATATTTCTAAGGATTAGTTAATTGAAACCCCTCTTGATTACATGTTTGGATACTTTAGTGTCAGTCTGAACCATATTCATCCTCTCACTCAAGTGGGGGCTAACTGTGGACACAAAAAAAGTAACCCTTCTACTTTTTCTCATGTTTGGGCCCTCCCAGTGGACTTCGGCTTGATTTTTCCTAGATTTAATGTTGTAATGTGGTCAACACATTCACATTAGGTCTTGGACCCTTGAGAATTATTAAGAATTCTAGGATGTCTTGTAAAAGTGTTGTGAAGTGTTGTAACCCACTTTCACACTTTTCTAGGACCCTTTGATTATAATTCACTTAAATAACCTATTTTTATCACTTACCAAGTCTTATTTCAAAGTGTTGTAAAGAGTTGTAACAAAATCTCACGCTTTTCTAGGCATGTCATCACTAATTCAACCCTTTCTTATGTTTAAATGACCCCTTAATGAACTTTTTGGACCTACTGAAGTGTTTTTTTGAGAATATTCCAGTTAAAACTCATTAAATACACTTTAATCCCTGACACCCAATAAAATTGCCCTGGTCGGACCAAGTCGCCACCTAGGGTGACTTAGTCCCACTAGGCACAAAAATCAAAATAATTTTAATTTTCTGGAAGGATCTTATTCTCTTGACCTTAAGGTTGGCTTGTGATGTGTTATTTTTAGGAAATATTAGAAAATCAAGTACAAATAAAGGGTTTTCCCCTCATTTTTCATCTCCTACAATCTTCTAATTTTCGTTTTCATTATTCAACCAATTACCAAGCATTCTAAGCACTTTCAAGCATCCATTGGAGCATCTTGTTGCATATCTTTATATTTCAACATCAAAGGTTTGGTGAGTTTGTGATGTTTCATGTTATTTATTCATCATTCTCTCTTTATTTCAATTTATTATCTAGGGTTTGATTACCAAATTGGGGTTTGACCAAGCTAAACCCCTATTCTCTAACCCTTAACCCTTTTTCCCCTCTTTGCACATGTGTTTGTAGGTCTTGTATGTGGATTTTTCAAAGAGAAAGGTATTAAAAAGTGGTCAACAATCCATCAAAATCATTCAAGTCAACAAAGCCCTAATTGAAGCTTGGAGACCTCTTTCAAGCCCTTTTTCTCCAGAATCTGAACCAAACCCCTATCAAGAAGGGAAGTGCAAACTAGAACCTACAGATTCCTGTCCCAATTTTTCTAAGATTCCTAGGTGGACTAAGTCACCATCTTTGGTGAATTAGTCCCACTGCCAGGCCTGAAAAGTGATTTTTACATTTCTGAGTACCCATTTGGCAGAAAACTATTCCGGTAGAATCTCCCCGAAATAGGACTAAGTCACCTAGCTTGGTGTAAGTGTCCCAGTTGGCTTCAACAACAAGTTCTATAGGACTCCAGAGCTTCTCTGCATCACATTTCAATTTCCAAGTACACCTCTCCAATCTTGTTCACTTATGTTATTGTTTACTTGCATTTCTAGGTCAGTTTGCATACATCATTGTGTTTTCAAACAACTTGCATTTCTTAGGTTTTGCATTAATAAATCATTCCTTTTATCAATTTATTGCATTTAGACATCATATTTAGACATACTTCATCCACCCTTGCATGGATTTTGAGTGTATACATTAAATTAAGGATGTATTATAAATCTAGACCATTTATTATTAGGTTTCAGATCTAATGGTAGATATTTTTTTGGCTTTTCTCCCTAGAAGCTAACCCTATTTTATGAGGGTGTTGTATTACAACTATGGTATTGTGTTGTATTCTTAGAGTCCAATAGTGGTCGTGTCATCTTTGGATCTGATACATTAGCTTCCTTACATCTCTCTCTCTCTCACTCCTTCCTCCTCTCTCTATCCCTCATATATCTCCTCTCTGTCTGCATATATATATAGGTATGTCTCTCTCCTCACTATATATCCTCTTCCCTCTGTATTGTTTGTCTCACTGTTCTCTCTCTGCTCTATCTCCTCTCTCCCTCTTTCCCCTCCTCCCTCTAGGCACCTGTCTCCTCTCTTACATCACACCACCATCTTCCCTCTCTACTTATCTCACCAACCTGTCTATACTCTCTCTCTCTCCTCTCTCCCTCCGTACTTCTCCCTCACTCCTTCCTCTCTAATTGTATCTATCTCACCTCTCTCTACCTCCCTACATCTCCCTCCCTTCCCTCCTCTGTTTGTCTCCTTACCTATCTAATTATCTCTATCTCTGTCTCCCTCTCTCTCTCTCCCTCCCTCCCAGTCAACCTCTCTCTCTCCCACCCTATCTCTCTCTCCCTCTCTACCTACATCTCTTTCTACCTACTCCCTCCCTCTCACATTCCCCCCTCTCTCTACCTCTCTCCCTTAACATATATAATGCTCTATATCTCCTCTCACTCTCTCTACCTACCTCTCCCTCTATTCCTTCCACCTTACTTCTCTATGAATTTGTCTCACTATCTTCCTCCCCTCTCTCTCCTCCTTGCCATATCTCTCAAATCATACCTCTCCATCCCCCAATCCCTATTTACTTCTCTCTAGATCTCTCTTCTCCCACCATCCCTCCTAACCTTTCTCTCCCTCCCTTTGTCCCTCCTTCCCCCTCTCTCTCTACCTCTCCCTCCCTACATTGTTGGCATATTATTGCCATTGATTTCAAAAGGAGAGATAGGAGATGTAATGGAGTTGATCCTATAAAGAAGGATGTTGGAATTAATGTAAAAATATCATTGATGTCAAAGAAGAAATCAAAAGTGAGATGAAATTGATCTTAAAGGGCATATTGTTGGCTAATGACAAAAGGTTTCATTGATATAAAAAGGTAGTTTAATAGCATGCTTGGATTCCTTGAGGCCGAGAGGATCAATTTATAGAAGAGTCAAGTGCAGAATGTTGGTGAAAGAAGCATGATTATGCAAACGTTGCAAAATTTCTCAAATATGTTTGCAACTGAAATTAGGTAGCAAATTCGATATGGGTTTTCTAAGAGCTTCTCAGAACCATAAGCTATAGGTCCAAAGATTGAATGATGCGCTCATAATGGAATTATTTGTGCTCTCAAATAGTTTTAGGATTTATCAGTTAAACCCTATGTTTTTGCAATCATGGTGCTCTAACAGGTTTTATATTTTGTCATTGACTTCTTGTTGGTTGTTACCGGTTGCTTAAGTTGTTAGTTAATTCATTATTCTCATTATGTAACTGGCCCCATTTACTGAGTCTCTCGGTTGATAGTTTGTGTGTTCATCACAACCTTCCTTCACATCACTGATGTGAAGCCAGGGAAAGATACACTTTTCACGATACATTGTGTGCTTGTAATGGAGATTTGACGGTGCACATTCAAAGTCAGAAGATCAAACAACTATCACTTAAGTCATTGGAATCATGCTTTGGTGTCTCCAAAGTATAAGTGTTTTTGCAATATGCGATGAATGGTTGAGATAAATGGAAGAAATCCAATGACTATCGCCTTAGTCCTTCACATCACAATTATGAATTCAAATGAAGATATGCTTTTCACAATGGGTGATGAGTGGAAGATAATGGAGTATGATGTCACCCTAGATAGATGGCAGAATAAGGTTACATCACATAAATCCTTAACATCATTTTAATGGAATTCAAAGGTTAATTGCTTCAACGATGAGTGATGGAGTTTGATCAAC
The DNA here is from genome assembly GCA_007258455.2 of Sequoia sempervirens. Lineage (NCBI taxonomy): Eukaryota > Viridiplantae > Streptophyta > Pinopsida > Cupressales > Cupressaceae > Sequoia > Sequoia sempervirens. Next base: position 71,961,319 of record VDFB02026320.1, read on the forward strand.
GGTAGTGATCAAGCTAAGGAAGATCAATGATTCCTGCTAGCCCGTGACACCTATGGTGGGACCTCATCTATGCCTTGTGGAAGAGTAGGGAATGATGGAGATAAAATAGGGTTTTCATTAGGTGGTGCATGGAGTTGGTAGTGGGTCCAACAAACACGTAGCAACATATCACTTGGTTGTTTCACATCACTATTGTGAAGTGAAGTGATAGGATGGTTTTTGTGATGAGTGATGGACATCAGGTGCTAGTGGAGAATGATGCAAGCATAGCTAGGTGTTAGGATATGATTGCATCGCTCGAATATTCCACATCATTGTTATGAAGCTGAATAAATAAAGTATTTGTGCGATGGGAAATGAACAGATGAAGGTGTCATGTGGAAGAAGATGATGTCATGAAGACAAGTGGCAAAGGATGATTGCTTGACATACCAATTCACATTGTTGTTGTGAATTGTGTGGCAATAAGGTTGATGAAAAGTGGTGACAAATGATTGAGAAAGTGATGTCATGAAGGCTCTTCATTGGGGAGACATATGAGGATTGGAATAATAGGATAGTTGGTCTCTTCTACATTCTAATAGAACTTCATCGAGGAGACATATGAATATCAGAGTGAGTGGAGTTAAATTCCCTTCAACACAATGATGGAAGATTAAAAAAGACCTTGGTGGGACCCGATAGGAAGGTGATGTGTACAAATAGATGGTGAAGGATGATCGAATAAGGTGCTCACACATGGAAAGGACGTCAAAGATGGACAAATGGAAATTTCCTACCAGATCACTAAGATTTTGTGGGCCCATGCTTTCATCAGCGATATATCAAGGGATGGTGTAGATTGGTTGGAAATTGATCGAATGACGATCACCACATCACTAAAGAAGAAATAAAGGCACATGTGCTACAGTGATGCATGATTTATGATCAATGACACAAATCTAAAGGGTGATCAATTTGACGATGATCACTACATCAATTCACATCGCTATTGTGAATTGAATGACTGGTGAAGTGTAGCGATTCACGATGAGATAAGGTGAATGACAAAGATCATAAGGCTAAGATCTAATGGTGATCACTAAGATACTTCACATCGTGGAAATGAATGATGATGCCCTAAGTGAAGTAGCGATACATGATGGCTATGGTTCCAAAGGGAAAGTGATCAACGGTAGCAGTTTAAAAGAGACCCATCCAACACCTATATTTTAAAGTTATCAAGATCAACAAAGGACTAGAGGATCATGGTGTGAAGAGACATGATCAATGGCCTAAATTTTAACGTGAAGATATCAAATAGCTAATTCTGTGTAAATAGGGTTTCGACTGGTAACCGACACATAGGAAAGAATTTATTGGTCCAACTGCACCTATGACCAATGTTGATGAAGATTTGATCTACTACTAAGCAGTGACATAGATTTATAAGAGGTCTAATTGATTGAACAGAGAATAACATTTAATGCATATCTAATTCTAGGGTTTTGTAGTTTTCTATTCTTAGAAAATTGTCTATATCAAAATAAAATGTTGTAAGGCATGATGTAGAGGTAGTGTGATGATGAAGATATTTGATAAACCCTATCAGATGCTTTTATGATGAGCAGGATGATGGCGTTTGGGTCAATATGTACAAACAACTTGCTAGTGAACATAGCAAGTGTAGGAAAACCTAACAAAGGATTTAAAATTTTCTAATTAGGTGTGAGAATCTCGAGGCAGTAATTACAGATCGATGGATTCAAGAAAAAGAAGATAATCAGAATATGGTAGTATGACAGTGTCTATAAGAAGAGAGAGAAGTGTGAGTAGTGCAACAAACAAAGAATGCACTAAATTTGAATGAGTAGAATCTAAAAAAATAGCAGAACATGATTAAGGGTTAATATTCAAGGTGCAACAAAGAAGAACAGAGAATGCACATGTATCCTAGACTATAATATAGAATATATTCTAGGTGTTTGCATTCAAGGTGTAGAGGTGTAGTGTAGATAGAAAAAAGAATGTTCTAATTGCAAAGGAGAAGAGAGTGCAGAGAAGAGGGATGTATTGTTGAGATTGTAGCATCAACAATAGAGAGTAAGTTGTAGAGATTGCAACAAATAATTGTGTAGTTGCAAAGTAAGTTGCAACATTGAATTGTGTTCAATAGAAAAAATTGTATTTGTCATTGAAAGTTTGATTGGTTGATGCCATTAGATAACTGAGTTGGTGCTTAGGGTAGGGGATTGGTGTCTTCTTGGCGCTGGTTCTTCCTTTAGTTGGTGCCCTAAAATATTGTAACAAAATATTTCTTTGTGAGGGTAGATTAGGATAGTAGATCCTAGTAGCATTTCTCACCGCATTTTTTCCCATATTGGGTTTTCCACGTACATCATGTGCTATGGGATTTTGTGTGTGTGTATTCTCATCTCTTTTCTTGTTTAGTAAATCTATATAAAGGACTATAAGGAATGATTCTACATAATAGGTTTTAATCTGCACAAAGGTTTTAAGAGCTAAGTTTTAAGATCTCCTAATTCACCCCCCTCTCAGTAGATTGTTGTGTTCCAACATACATGTCCATCCCTACATCTCTAGATCAAGCTAAGTTTTATCAATTAGATTTGCACCCTACTGAATATGGAATTCAGTAATGTAATGACACATGGAAACCTTCTTCAGATGTGGGTGATCTGAGCGAAGAAGGAATCTCCAGAGTGAGCTGGTTCTTTGAACGATAATCCTAATCTAAGTGATCTCTAATAAAAAAGATAGAAGGATAGCTGAAAAATGAAATTTAACACTAACTAATGGTTAACTGTTATTTCTAAAAATTCATATTTTACCACTCACAACAATTCTTCTATTACAATAGCTCTCACAATCTCATTGTTACATGATTTCATTAGTAATTTGCATAAAGATTCAAAAGTATTGAATACATCATGCAACCTGAAAACATGAAATTCTATGCAAAGACTCATAGAATCAAGACATATAAGGCTTCAAGATTGAAAACACAAAGACATCAAATTTTTGTTACAAGGCTGAGACAAGAAATGAAAAGGAGAACTCTACTGCTTTATTGAAACTAAAAGAGTGTATCTGTCTGAACTGAGTACAAATGATTTTACAAGCTCAAAATGTTAAGAGAAAGAAACTACCAATTGAACTGACAAGAAGAAAAACTAAGTCTTCTTCAAGATAAATAGCTCTAAAACCCTAATCCGAGCTCAAAAAGAAAAGCTCAAGAAAAGGTATCAAAACTACCCAATAAGCTTGCACAAAAGCAAAAAAAACTCTCTTTTTGCATGCCCATATTGTCAAACCTCTAAAAATAGGCTAAATATGATTTTAAAGCAAAAAAACACCTTATCTCTCCATCAAGAAGTTCAAATCTGACCAAGGAAGAAAAGCAATAACAATCTGCTAAAAATAGCAAAGAATAAAACAATTTGTTGTATTCCTTCTTTACAGAGCTTGCAGATTTAAAATTCTCTCAATTTGACTCAATTTTTTTTTTTTGCAACCTAAAGATTTTAGAAATCTTTTACAAAAAATCAAAACCTTATTTCTCCCTTTACAATTCTTGATTTTCTCAAAAAATCATAAAATATATGATGCATCTCTTATCACTATCCAAATTGATTTCTTCAAAATCAATTTAAAAACAAAATAAACCCTAAGTCATAAGTGTTTTACCCTTAGGCATAAATATTTTATCATTCATATTTTAATTGATTTTCCCTCAAAATCAGTTAAAATAAACCTAAGGCAACCATTTCTCATTTTACTGAAGGCATAAAAGTTACTCTCCAAGGCATAATTTTTTTCATCATTTTAATCCAAGGCATAAGTTTGACATTACAAAAATACCTAACTAAGGCTTGATCTTATAAAGTCTTATTTGAAAGCCTAAGGCAAAGGAAACTTTCGGCCCCTAGGACATTAACCTGAGTTTGATTTAAATTGTAAAGAGGAACTCCTAAGTTCGAATTTCTTCCACTCTTGAATTGTCAAATGGAAACATTAAGGGCACTAACCCAACTCATAGTGCTCAACCTAAACTCGAATTAGGGCAAGAGACAAAAACAACTGGAACCCTAAAAACCAAGCATTCCACACTTGGTCACTTTTGGAAAAGCTTTGCTTGGCCTGGAGGAAATGTGTCACCATCATAGAAGCTAGGGTTTGAATGATTGGGGGAGATTCGAGCTCCATTACCACTACCTCCATCGAATCTCCATGTCCTTTGATGGTAAGAGTCTTGTTGGAGATTACAAATCTGCCCCCCGTTTGCTAAGCTTTTCTAATTGCACTTAGCAAATTTGGTCCAACATTGGAATGCTTTCAGGTTGTGGGTAACCTATCTGAAAGTAGACCTCCGAATTGTGGGCCGGCTTCCCCATTTGATATCACTTAACTACTGAATTTATGAGGTAAGGGTAAGGGTTGCATAAAATAAACCTAATGTTGAAAGGAAACCTAAAGTGATACACCAAACAATCTAGACCTATAAACAACTCATCATATTTGAGGTAATATCACAAAGCTGGAATTACACAACTCACTTAATGATGCAGTTTGCATAAATATTTCATAAGGTCTATAAATAATGCTATTAAAAGGAAAATAGAGATTTCACAATTAATCAACACCATTAACAACACAACTTACAACCTACAAACATACACCTTCTACTAAATAGATGCCTAACATGAGACAAGCTTGCAAGGAAAAATAGGTTTCACAAAACAAGCTGATCAACCATTAACAACATACATGGGAAACAAAAAATGAGAAGGTAAAAGTGCTTTACTATATCAATTCAAAATGCTTACTATGTATTAAGTCTGTCTGAGTTACAATGCAACTTCATCAAAAAATAACTCCAAGGTAGTAGCTATCCTCTTGCTGAAAAAGAAAGAACTCCCTAAGAAGTTCCCAAATGAACATACTTAACCAAAAACCACCAAAACCTCCCACACATGTGCTTCTAGAAGACTATCCTCGGATAAAACATAAATGGCTCGAAATGAACCTTCTAGAAGTCTCTAAAATGCCTTCCACATGAAGAAAAACCAAGCTAAGTCAATAGCCATCTCAAAAGTCTTATTTTAACACTTGACCATATTCCCCCTCCATGCAACATGTGTGTTTTTTGAAAGCACATGGCCTTTTAAAGCATAAATATAGTGATTTTGCTAATTGATTTATAAAACATCGATTAGCAAATCACTTTACAATTAGGCTCAAATCAAAAGGGGCCCACCATTCATGTGTTACATTAGCATTAAAAGGCACAATAAAAGTGATTTTAAAGTCACCTAAATGATATCTCCAATCATAGAATAAAATGTAACATCAAATGTTATGACAAAAATCTCAAAGGCTCAAAGGCACTTTGACTATCAACCTACCACTCATCCTGCATTCTTCCCGCACATGTCATAGTCACATGGTTTGCAAAGGCATAAGTATTAATATCACTTGGCCAACAAGGTCGACCTCCAAGGTTTTTAGAAAGAATATTCTAAGTCACATGATTTGTAAAACAAAGCATCACCTAAGGGCTTCATGGCACACTCCATCACTTCACACTTTAACATAAGTCAAATAAGGAAAGAAATTCCTAAGGCATAGAATGCCTACATGACAAAGTGAAGCTCCTAACAAAGTTTTTTAAGTGTGAAGGTTTATAAGGCATGAAAAGCCTAGGGGATATACAAAGTTCGGCCCCATCACATTAATCATGTGTCAATTTTAAAAGAAAGATAAAAAAATCCCACTGAAATGCAAAGACAAGGGTCAAACCCTAATCATAATATCGAAATGAAAAAGAAAAATCCATCATTTTGTCGCTTGGAAGAATCTGGAAAGTGTCTCTACCGCCATGAGGGTTTGGAGAACATGGGGAAAATGAAATCCTCACTAGTTTTTTGGTCGGCTTTTGGAATTTCTCCATCATGAAAACACCACGGATCTAAGGTAAACACCTTTTGTTTGACAAAAGCTTGCAGTTCTTTGACTTAGAGGCCGATTTTTGACTCACAGGTTGCAGCTATGAAGCATTTCTTTGGCTTCTTTCTGACCATTGTTGGTTCATTTCTACTTTTCTGTTATTGTTCTTCTTGTTGACAGCCACCATGAGAACTCAATGAAGGTTTTTAGGAGCACAAGGTCGAAAGTTTTTTGCAAAACTTGTGAGAAAAACTCCAGGTGATTTGAATCAACTCCTCCATTTCAATTTTTTAGCAATAGAAAGCTATATTTTCTTTTGTTTCTAGCTGACCATGAAGCACAAAGTGCTTGTCTTCATCCTACATTTGAAAATAACGATACCCTATTGTGTTTTTGTTTTCTTCCTAAAGGAAACAAGTCTCTGGCCACAGCCATGAATAGAAAATACTGTGTTTTTGCTTGGCTTATCTTCATTTATTAAAACCCCTATGCTGTCTTGTGATTTTCACTTTGTATTTCACAAAATTTTTAACAATCCAGATGGGTTTTGACATGTAGAAAAGAGAGGAAGACTGAAAAACCCGTGAGCTAGGCCTCCATTTTTTGAACATGGGTTTTCTTGAATTTGTCGCTTTCTGTCTTTTTCTGCATTTTGAGGACCCTTGCTAGGGCTTCCTGTAGCATTCATATTTGTTGAAAATGAAACTATTAGTAGAAAACCCAAGTGGGTTGCATGATCTCTTCGAAATCTTCTGGTTTGTTGCTTGAAATGTAGAAAATATTGTAAATTCCTTCACTTTTTGTAAAAGAGAAAGCAACATTGTCATAGACTTGAAACCCCAGGTGGGTTTTGCATATTTTCTTTTGAAAGGTTCATATTTGTTGCAAAATGCATATGGCTTAGAAAATATTTCACGTTTCTGTTGTTTAGACATCTCTCATGCAAATAGAGTATGGAATAAAGTATTTTTGAGCTTAGGAAGTGGAACCTTGAGAGACTTGCATTAAATTTCTTTAATAGTGCTTTGTCATTTCTGAATGTTGAACCATACCTCATGCAAATTCTTTGACTTTCCTTGAGACTGTGTCCAATGATTTGGAAAATTTTCATAACCTCCTCCATACTCTATGTTTGGTTCTTGAAAATTATTTTGAAAAGGCTACAAAACACTTTAATGAGTGGCCAGATTCCTCACTACTGTAGAATGTTATCATTTATAACTTCTGCATTTACCTTGTTCAGTTTGTTGATATGCATTTGGCCTCTCTTAAGTTCAAGATTATGCTGGAGAGTTGTTCATCTGGTTTCTATAAGTGGAGTAAAAGCATTACCAATTCTTCCATGTTCTCACTGTTTTTTTATCTCCCTGTGTGGTTTAAAGCCTTAAAAGGGCTTCACCATTCTATTGAATTGACTGTCCAATAACTTCAAGGTCATTGTTCTTGGGCTTACACATCTCATGCTACTTAAAACTGTTGGATACAATACTGACTGTATTATACTTTGATTGAATCCTCCTATCACTGTGCTTCCCATGCCTCTGTGATCTAAGGGGGCATACCTCCTATATACTGCTACAGTCCTCAAAAAATGAAAAGGCAATAGTAACAAAAGACCCCTAGATCATGGAGCAAGAAATGTAGATACTATTTAAATTCACCATGTTGTTATTGGACTCTCCACCATTGTGGACAATGGCTTGGGTCCTGTCTCTTCAATTGACTTGTCAATGCACCCATTCAACCTTTATGAAACCAATGAACAGTCCCCTCTGAATTCTCCTTGAAAACATGAATTCAGTGGTTCCTGTGAATGCTTTATGATCTGCTCCTTCAAATCCCTTAAAGGAAAACCCTATTTCCTTCACTGGATGATCTCATCCTTGCCACAGGTTTGTGATCTTTCTCTCAGACTTTGATGTTGGGACTGGTGTAATGCTGAAGTTGTCTCCTTTTCTCATGTTCATCAGTCTAGACAGTCATACCAAGGCTACTCCAAATTATCATGACTTCAATTCATTTGATTAGACTGTCCTAGAATGCTAATCCACACTTTGATTGGACTATGTTTTGTGCCTCAAAACTCATAAATTAGCATTCCATCATGTCATATGATGATGACATTGCCTTTTATTTTTCCAAAGGCTGATCACTTTAGGCCTATATAGGGCTACATCACTGACTTTTGATATTATTTCATAAGATCATTGTTGTCCTTTGTATCATTTCCTCCTAATGCACTATTCCTCAAGCATTTTGCTTATCCTTGTCAACTCTACCATGAGTGACAATGACATAGCCTCATCTACACCATAAAAACCTTATGACCAGCCCACTATTTAGGCCACAAAGACATGATCATGAAGGATCTATCCCTACCATGAGATTGCATCTAATGGACTGTTCTAGTGATAAACCATGGATTGTACCTCCGAGTTGCTATTGTTTACACATGACTATCCACCACAAAGCTATCTTCATAAATGGTTGCTTTCTTATTGAGTCCTCTTACAATTATCATGCAACTGTAGGGGCTGCTGTGGTGACTATGCTTCCAGCTGATTGACATGTCAATAATGCAAGAGCACATCTTGTTTCTTATGATCATACTTCATTGTAGTTTGAGTACTCAATGATTTTTGTAATGTATTGAAGTCAGTGTTTTCAATGTAAAGACACCTACTATGCTTTGTAAGTACAAACCAAATTGAATGCACTTAATTTTCCTTTTATTTCTGTCATGTGACTTCTTACAACACTTTAGCCCATGTTGCTCTATTACATGCTTATCTATAGGTATGGTCTCCTTCATAACTCATGACTGATCCTTGCCCCTTGTCAAATGGAATCATGATCTTGGTAGACTACTTGAATGGTGACTGCCATTTCTTTTGATTGTCTATGCATTGATCCCCATTCATTTGATGACTATTAATGGATGTGCTTAGTCATTAAGATAGTGAGGAGACTTAATACTATGAGTGTCTTGGAATTATCACTAGGAGATGTCAATCCCATGTTCTTGCATAGGAACCTTGGACTCCTTTTGGCTATCTTCATTGGTTCTCACATTTATTTGACCAGTATGTGTTGATTTTTTTGAGGACAATGATGTTGTCTTATACTTCATGGCTACTGATGCATCCTCAACCATTTCTAAATCTTCATCTTTCAACATCTTCATAAGTTGGCAGCTAACAACCATGATGCCATCGTCTTATCATTGTTACCTTGAAGGATATTATCATTGCAACTCCATTATCAATATAATGTATCCACTATCATCTTTCCTTCTCACATTGATAACTGTCCTGTGACTTCCTTCCTGATAGTTTTTTCCATGTTGCTTCATTGCATGCTTTCATTGTTGTTGTCCTATCTCATGAGATCAACATGTATTGTCCTTTAATAATACTTCAATAGCGTTGTATTTGATTTATATTTGCTCCTCTTTAATTTATTACTGAAAGCATGATTACTAATGCATATGTTGAACCTATGCACTTATGGGCTGAAAGCTACTGCTCCAACCTTCATGATTGCTCCAACCATTGCTTGCTACTTTGTAGCATGAGACTATTGTGGACTGCTCCTTATCAATGGCAATGCCCTTCACTTATTACATTCATTTTCACAAGTACACCTATGGATAAACACTATCAATTCCATTTGCCTCTTGTAGGTTTTGCAAAGGTGTTGTCCCGGTACTTGTATCATGACCTTGATTCAACCATATTCCTGATACAGTTATATTTGATAATTATGCATAGTCTCCTCATTCTAACTTTGTTTGACAACCACCTGTCACATGTGTGGGTGACCTAACAGCTCGCTTTCCTGTGTGATGTGTGACTGCCCAACAAGGTTGTGGTGAGAGGGCTTGAAAACAATCTGAGATGCTTCCTCGTTATTAAATAGATGCATAATTGAACTTGATGCATCTTCAAATCTGATAATGAAAGTTGATCAACTGGTATGATTACATATTGATTTAATGCATTGATAAGAGATAAATCTTTGATCAAGTTGCTCAATTTCCTTTTCTTTCAAAGCACGCTAATATCTACCCTTGTTGGAGCCACATTTACTCCACATGCTGCATTTGATTTGATAATGAAACAATAATTAGGCTTGTGCTAAATCTGCACATGAAGCAAACAGTTAGAAAATAAATGCATATGTTGAATGTTCTTTTGTTTAATGCATTTATGGATCAGCTTATACATGCATATGTAGGTGTGTATGCAAGGATTGAACCATTCATTGCTTAGAGCCTCGCTCTAACACCATGTTTTCTTCAGATGCAGGGTGAGGAGCACTACAGAGCTGGGAGAGACACAAGCAGTTCAGGGCAGCAGCAGGGCAACTTGTAACCAGTCATTCATAGGCAATGACTGGTCCTATTCTTACATGCACATTCTCTCTCTTTTACTTATTCATGTATAAGTTGTTTCATATTTTCATTTGAATAAGAGAGTTATTCCCTTGGCTTGTGAGGGACATGTACATTTCAAGATTGTTAATAAAAGATTGCATTTGTATATCCATGTTTCTCTTTCACATTTGCTATGATGAAAAATTGAAATGACAAGGTGTAATCTGATTTGCTTTGACAATCACTCTTTCATGCATGATGAAACTAGCAGTTTTATGGTTTATCTTTAAATGTTTAAACAACATTTAAAGAACAACACTATGGTTACCTAATTTTAGCTAAAGGCTAAAAATTAGATAGCAAGTCTCTTGTGAATTTTCCTGTGAGTTCTCTAGAACTATTTGCTTTTTTTTTTACACAGATTTCTTGGTCTTGGCCATGGCCACTCATACAATTTCTGAAGCATTCTAGCTTTGTTGTTTCCTTCTTTTGCTTCTATGTTTTTTGGTCTTCCTTGTGGGAGGTTGACTACTGTATATTGAATCTCTTGAGAGCTTGGCCACGGCTTGCTTGGTCTCCTCCAACATGCATGGTAAATCTACTTTTCTACATCCGCCTTTCCTATAAAAAAAAGAGCTTTATAAAAGCTTCTATGAAGAGTAATGATTGTTGTCCCCCTTTTGAAAACAAATCCAGACCAAAACAAGTCGCACCATATACGCTTGATCTTGGACTTCATGAAGAAAACTCTCTGCACTTAATATTATTTGTTTTCAGATTTTGAAACCTATACAACAAACTCAAAATGGTTTCTTTTCTTTGAAATTCTCTGAGAGTTGATAAATGTTTATTAATGACTGAAACTTCCTCTCTTGGCTGCAACCACTCATGCACAAAATGGGCGTTTTTTGATTGAAATCTGCATTTTACATCAAGTATAGTTAAGAATGATCTTAGAGAAGATTCTTGTTCCATTTTCCTACAAAACTCCTTCATGAATGGGCTTGACCCATGATTTTCTATATGTAACTTACATTTTTGCAAAAACCCCTACATGGGTATCTCTTGATTCTAAAAGAAAACACTTATCTTGTCGTTCTGTAGAAAACTCCATGTGGGTAAGATGGAAATGGTGGTGAATTTGGGTAGATATGCATTTGGACTTAAAATATTGAAATGGGTATTCATGATTTCAAGCACAAATCACATTTCCTATCAAATCCCTCCATGGGTTCACAATTCATATCAAGAATGTTGTTGTTTTGATGATTACACATTGTGCATTGTGATCCCACTTTCTATAAGTATCATTGTAAGTTCACTGTTGAAATTAAATTCTAAGAATGGGCATAAACACTATTTGTTAGCATCAATCATACTGATGAAATCCTCCACCATGAATGTTTCCTCCCAGAGCACTGAATCTTGTCATAATATCAAGACAAAATTAGAATGTTATGCTTTTGTTTTGGTTCAAAGAGATGTTGTCCCCGAGCTACATTCATTTAAGAAACTTTTTCATGCTGAAGGTGCTCTTCATGCCTTCACTTTTTACCTAGTTTGAATTATGAGTCATTCTCTGTTAAAGTAGAAATTTGTTCCAATCTTTATTCTCCTTCAGGGTAGTAATAATGAGGATGTTCTGAAATAAGAGCACTTTCTTATGATATTCTCAAGCTCATCCATTGTTTCAGCTGAAACTGATGATTTTAGACAAGGAAATTATGTATGCATGTTCACCTTAAAAAAGCAACGAAATACTTGTTGATCCTATTTCTGAATTGATTACATTTTTACTCATATATTTCACTTCATTATTATTAGATTTTATTGCTATGAGTGAAAAATGAGCTTGATTACTTTGATAATTGAAATGTATCTACTCCATTGAGCATGATGATTATACCTCTCTGTTCAGCCCTCATTTGATGTTGAGGAACAGCATATCGATCTCTACCCTTGTGGGAGCCCATTTTACCCCACATGCTTAATGTCTTCATAATATGATCAGCTTCATGATTTTCCCTATACCTGCACAAAAAAACAAACAATGTTAGCATAAAAACAATATATGATGATGTTCTCTCCTTTCTGTTCATGCTTTTATTCCTTGTTTTAATTGGTTCTATGCATTGCAAGGATTGAAATATATCTCTGTTAGTATGGCATGTAGTATTATTCATATCTCGAGCTCTTAATTGACACCCTTCTCAATCTTTTGTAGGTACATTCGGGAGTGGAAGCAGAATGGAGCCAACTTTGAGGAACCAACCGAAGACCAACTCAGGAAATGAAGGATATGTCTAATGTTATCTTCTCTTCACTTTTAGTTGTATATTTCCTTTCTTGTTATGAATGGAAACGGATAAAACCATGTCTTGTATGGATATTTAATTTCGTTCTTTCATTTTAATTCTAAAAGAAAACATTGAATTGCAAAGTTGTATTATCATTTGTATTCTCGCAATCAAATGAAATATTGTAATGTTGAATGACTTCATGAAATAAAACGAAAGCACTCTGTTATGCTTAATCATTTGAATATTCAACCTTGTACTCCATTTGGTTTGTAAAACTTTGAGAAATACTTTTGAAACTCAATTTCCTCAAAACACTTGCATAACTGGTATTTGATAAATATAGTGCTAACAAAACTTAATGAACATGCATAAATAGCTATATTTTCACTTTTAGATATATCAATATCTAATCAGCTCCACCAATTGAGTTGTAGCAAAAAATTGGTAACAATAAGTAGAGAGTTAAGGAGAGAGGGAGGTGAGAGAGAGGTCAGATAGAGAGCAATAGAGAGAGATATGTAAGGAGTGATGGAGGGACAGGTAGGTAGAGAGAGGGAGAGGGGAGATAGAGAGTAGAGAGGGAAGGAAAGAGGGAGGGAGAGGTAGGGAGGGAGAAAGAGAGGTGATATATAATTAGGAATGGAAGGATAGAGAGAGAGAGAGAGGTGTGGAGACGTAGTTCTTGAGCTCAAGGGAGCTAGAGTCATATAAAGGGATAAATAGTGTGAGAGAGAGAGATATTGAGAGTGTAAGGGATAAAAAATGAGTGAGATAGAGATAGAGAAATAAATATGCTACAACTTTTTGATTACTGAAATTTGACCTCCTGATCACTAAAATTTGACATGATGATTACTAAAATTTGACTAGGTTTGAAAAATTCTACGATCTTCCAAAAACTAGAATTTTCATAACTCCTAGAGATCCAAAACCACTCTCAAACATCCTAAAACTATATACATGAAATATAACTTAAATTATAAGAAAGTAAATATCCATATGTAAATTTTTATTTCATGTATACAGTTTCAATGAACAACAACGAGAAAGAGAATAACATTTCAATGCAAAAAATAACCCGAGCATGTTATAATGCACTCATGTTTTGTGCAATCATATTTGTGTTTTGTGAAACCTAAACTATAACATGAGCATGTTTCATTATAACATGCATATGTTTCCTCTATTTTGGGACCAAAAAGTGGAGTGGTCACTTTTTGGTCCCCCATATGTTTTTGCACTTACCCCATATGTTTCTAGAATTCTCACACATAGATTTAAATTATAATTAGTGTAGCAATTGGAGTATTATAATTATAATTGAATAATCTCAAAGGATGATGAGATATGAGGAATTCAATTAAATTCCCTTAAATTCTAGCTTTATAGCATTAAATTTTGTACATGTAGTTAGTCATCTCAAGGTAGGAAAATAAAAGGGGGAAAATTGACCAAAATTTGAATTTGAATTTCTAAATCGCAAGAGTCAAGTCCATGGTCATGAGGTCAATTCTATAGTCATGAGGCTGACCTTGCAACCACATAGATCACCTTGGGTGGGAAATAATTATATCCAAGTATATGAATGCATGTCTATAAGGATAATGCAAGGGATAGATATGTGAGAATATGTGCATATAAATATTGTTAAAGGCTACGAGAATGAGCTCAACTTCACACAAGGTTATGTCATTTTGTTATATTTACAATTATTAAGGCATTCTCTCAAAATAGGTACTAAACTAAATAGGAAATGAAATATGTATAAAAATAGTTGTGTTTCTAGTAGATACAAATGTTAAGGTTTTTTATTTTAAATTGATTGAAATATAAATAATTAATCCATATACTAAAGTTTCAAGTTATAAATATTTTAAAAATTTGAAGGGAAAAAAATTACTATAAAAAGAAAAAATCAAAGGGTGGAATAGGATGTGCTTTGGTAATATCTTCCACAAAAAAGAAAAAATGATTAAAGATCTGAAGGAGGTTTAGGATTGTAATGGCAAAAATTTTCACCCCTAGGAAAATTCCCCATTTAATTTCCCCTACCTTAGAAAATGTAAATCCGATGATGCAATTTCACCACCACCACCTTGCTTTATCCATTTGACCACGTCATTTTTCATCAGTGGAGGAATCTTTGTTAGGGATGCACGTGTGCCACACAAACGTCTATGTGTCATGCTTCCATCTTGACAAGATTCTTGCATATGCATTCCACAAAAACTTTATGTTTCCTATTGGGTGTGAAGTGTAACATCTCTTACCTCCTTGATCGAAAAAATTCAAGCCTTCTACCTCCCTTTTTATAATTCAAATCTATCGACTTTCATTCCTTCATTATCTCTTCACTCTCTTGGACTTTCTTCACTCTCTTTGGCATTCTAATTTCATTCTTGTGCTTCAACACCACTTCTCTTGGTTGTAAGCTCTTCATTTTGGCTCCAACACCATGTTCTTGTTGCAACACCATTGCTATCAGAGGTTTTTCAAGCTTCTTCCTTTCGCTATTAGCCTTGAGTGATCATAGTTCAAAAGGTGATATTGTTATTGTTGTCCATTTGCATCATCTTGTTTATTGAGTAGCATTCTAGTTGTTTGTGCTCTCTACTTAGCAATATTACTTCCTTTCTATTTCGTTTATCGATTTCTATAATTTGTGGCTATTTGGCTATCCAAGAAGGTGGGAACACAAAAATGGGGGCCTAACCAAGGAAGACCTTGAACAGAACCCAAAAATTTTCTCGTTTCCATGTGTGCAAGTGTTTTCAAGTGGAGCTACTTGAAGAATCAACTTGTGGGTGAAAAGGTATGTTTTCCCACTCTCTTTTTCTTTTCTAGCATAGTTCTTATTAGTGTCCTTTTCATCATATTTGTTGTTTCTATAATTTTTTATTCTTTGTCAAAGCATAAAACATCACATAGTTAGGTAGTTAGTAGGTTTCCTTGCGGTTTTTTCTATTTTCTAGATCCCTATCCATACAAATGCCAACGTGTCCCTGAGACACCAGTGCATCATGCTAGAGTCCAAGATCTAGGTTGTCATCCTTAGACAATGAGTTGTCTAGGAAACAAACTAAACCTTCAAAATCAGCTCTTCTGACCTTGTGAACATTTGGTTTTAGTAGAAGGAAAACAATAGGCTATTTTCCCTTCCTTTTCAGCCTCATTACTTTATCCTTTGTGATCTATATAGCAAACTCAAGGTAGTTTAGGGTAGCCTATTCCTTGGGGCTCTCCTATGATCTAGAGTCTAAGTTGTGATGGATCCCCCTTCTCTACATTTTGGTGAACCCAACGTGAACTATTTGTTTCATTTCTTGACATTGAAGAACCTTTTCTTATATTCTAGGCATGTTGTAGATTTGGGTGTTGCAAGGTGTACAACCTTGCAACCAAATATATGACCCCTATTTGCGAAATTAGAAGGGCTCTTGGATAATTAGAAGTGGGATTTACATAGGTCACTATCCAATCTCTCAACCTTCCACTTCTATTGATTTTTTCCACCTATGTTAATATGGTCTCATTCACACGTATTCCTTCCTCCCAGCCTATGAGTGGATCACTAGACATTACCTTTACCTTGTAGGATTTACCAATTAATAAAGAGCCTCCTTCCTTGTACATTCCCACTCATGTCAATGGGAACATTTTTAGTTGTGTCCTAGTTGACCTTGAGAGCTGAGTGAAATTTATAACAAAAGAAACTCTACTAATAAAATTTTTACATAGCAAGGAATACGAAGAATCAAAGGCCACTATACACACACACTATGGACTCTCAATCCCTCCTCTTGGTTCTATTACTCTTTTGATCTTGGTGGGACCCAGGGCCATGGATACCTCTTTCATCATAATTCTAGAGTCGAACCTATTCAAGGTGAAACTGGGAATTCTATGGTTGGTTTCCATGAATGGCATCACTTTGGTGATTCATAAATTTCTCAAGTTCTCCTATGAGGGATTTGTGCACAACACCAGTTACAAACCACTGGTGTCATGTGGGGGCTTCTTGTCAGACCACTCCATCAAAGTACAGACTTGCCATATGGTGCCTATGCCAAGTATTTAAGACTAGGGGCATAGTGCCAAAAGTGACCTATCTAGTACCCCCCTATGCCATTTGAGTAAAGGGTTCTATAATTGTGTAGCAGAAAGTTACTTCCTATTCCCAAAAAAATGGGAAGGGAAAGCTTGCTCATGACCATGAGCCTTCCTCTTCTACATCTTCTGCTCCATCCGCTTCCACTTCTCACCTTGTTGTGGCATCAAGTGTTCAAACTTCTCATTTTTCCCATGGTTCCTAGATCCATTATTTATGATAAGGGGAAGGGTCCTCATGGAGTTGTCCCCATGTCTCAACCTTCGTATCCTCCAATCATTTTTCCTCTTACTCCTCTAGTAGTGAATGGGAAGAGGCACATTGTTGAGGAACTCATGTCTACTTCTCCACCTATTGTTGTTTCTACTCCCATGCTCTCTACTCCTTCCCTTATCCAAGAGGTTTTCCTTCCATCGATAATGGTTGTGGAGGAATTTTTTTTTTTATTAGATAATTCTTCTTTACCATATTTTCCTTCATATTTTTTCTTGTACAAAACTTATAAATGTGTCTAGGCCAATTTCAATTGTAGCATATAACATTCTTTTGACCAATCTTACTTCTATTCATGTTCTAGATCTGCATTGATTATCTTTATGACCAAATCCATTGCATGTATAACAATAGCCATTGAAATATTGAAACCTCATACCATTATTATAGTCATTCATCATTTGACTTCTACACTCACTAGGTCTATGACCAAATCTCCTAAATACAAATAATTGATCAAGAAAAGATTGAACATTCTGATTCATTTTTCTTCTACATTCCATAGCCTTATGTCCAAATCTATTGCAATAATAGAAAAAACCATTAAAACATGGGTACCTTTGTGCATTTGGTTGTCTGATTTGTGGTCTTATGGATTCATTCCTTTGATTCTAGATCTGCTTGCCATTGTTCTTTTTTTTTCATTCTTCTTTTCAATTTAATTTGTAGTTTGATCTATCTGTGAGCTTTCTCCTATCTCAAACCCTAATCCACCTTTGTCTTTAGATCCTTTCTAATTTGAAATCATTTTATCAAGCTATGTAGAGCTCATCTTGAATTTATCTTCATGGCTCCTTTCTTTTTCAAGATCTGATCTCAGATTCACAACTTGTTCAAGCTTTGTGCATTCTTCAAATTTTATTTTCACCATTGCATTCAAACATTCTTCAACTCTTTTTTCTTCAACTTGCACCTTCAGACCAGTGATTGTTTCATTTTATTTCTTCAACTATTCACTGACCTCCTTATGTCTTTCTCTGAATTTCTTGTTTTTCTCTCTTAATTTTCTAATGCACTCATCTACTTCAAAATTTTATTTCAAATATTTGTTGTCACCTTCAGTTATTTCTAGATCTTCAAAATTAATTTTGATTTCTCCATTCATATCAAATATGTAATCTTCTTATGTAGATCCAACAGTAGGAATCTCTTCTAGAGGAATAGGTAGTCTTCTAATAGTCATGCATTCAATCTCCAAGATCTGATACCAATTGTTGAACACCCATAATACTGAGGGGGGGTGAATTAGTATTCTTTTAAACCACTTAAAAATTTAATCATTCAATCCTCGTACTGTATTCAACTTGTAGTAATGAATGAAAGAATGAAAGTAATCAACAACATCACATAACACATGAACACCACATTTTTATGCGGAAAACCAAAAATGAGAAAAACCATGATGATGATTAGCTCACAATATATTATAATTGTTTATAGTATATTATAGAAGTGTTGAATGAAAAAGATGATTGAGAGGGAGGGTGAATCAATTGTAGAAAATTAAACCTTCAAAACCCTCAATAGTAATCAGATCCATAAGAATTCATTAAACCCTTATTCAGTTAGTGTGAATAAACATGAAATGCAGATAACAAAAACTCAAATTGCAACACCATACAAAACAAAACACCAAATTTATGTGGAAAACACAATGGGGGAAAACCATAGTGAGAATTATCTCACAACATAAGTAATTGTAAAACCAGTATAAGGGCTCATTGCCATAATAGGACACACTATCCAAAAAGGCTCACAACCAGGGCTCACTACCATAGACAAAAATACAAGAAGATATAAGAAGAATGTTACATAGAGAACACTTTCTCAATGCAATAAGGAATCCACCATAATGATCCAACAATCTCACAACCTTTCTTGAATGATTTTGGATGCCTTTTGCTCACTACCTTTAGGAACCCTAACACTTGAAATTCATACTGCTCTTCTCAAATTTGCATCAAACAGATCATTCACATCAATCTCACATCTATCTTGCTTCTCACTTCTCTCATGCCATCAACTAACAACAACACCATGCTTATTTATATCAACTTCAACCTCAAAAGTATTCTCTAATTTTGGAAACTAGCTGTTATACATACAAATTCAAAATTGGTCAACATGTAAACATTCCCGTGGTGGATAGGAATGAAGGTGACCTACATAAATCTGTGGGGTAGAAAAATGAGCATTTCTTGATTGACATGGAAATAATTCATGATAAATTGGACTTAATAAGGCCTTGATTTAGTGTTGTGAGGCATTTTATGCATCCACACTAGGTATTGGACCCTTGCAAACACATTTATCAATGTCTTGTAAAGGTGTTGTAAAGTGTTGTAAAATAATTTCACACTTCTCTAGACCTAATGAACCCATTTTCCCTTAATTCAACATTATAAAATGTATTTAATTTAATTTTCACATCAATCTAGAAGACTTGTAAAATAAACTTAATGCTAATCTAGTGTTGTAATGTGTTTTACACATTCAGATTGGTTCTTGTGCCTTTCTAGGCTAAGTGGACCTCATTTTAGTGTTGTAAAGTTTATTTAATCACACTTTCACATTGAGTTTTGTGTCCCAAGCCCTAATTAATATTTACATCATCACTAATAGGCCCCTATAACCCCATATTGTGCATCTTGAGGAAATATTTGATGAAATACCTCACAAAGTCATCATATAAACCTTATTTGCTTACTTCCTAGAATCCTAGTTGTCAAATGGGCCCCACTGGGACTAATTTTCCACCTATGGTGAATGAGTCCCTTCCAGGTGAGACTGATTCCCCTAAGGTGGCAAATGATTCCCATTTGGGCCATTTTTGACCTTTGAGTGGGGAAAAATAGGATTTAAGTTTGATTTTTCTTCATGTTGGCCTTAGGTATCCAATTTATGGGTGAATAAGGTGAATTTCCTATAAAATCAACCTTCTAGACCCTAATTCATAATCTTCTTATTCAAGTCAAGCAAGTTAGGGTTTCATCATTGCAAGTCATCAAGATAGCTTCCTAAGACATTCAAGGGCAGATTTTTCATGTTTTGTTGCAAAAATTCAAGATCAATCTTCATGACAAGGTAATAACTCCATTATTTCATGCTTCATTACATTATTTTCTCATTTTGGTTTAATTACCTACAAAGGGGTTTGACTAAGGCAAACCCCCATGCCCTAACATTCAACATTTCTCTCTCTTGTCTTGTGTTTTTGAAGATTTAGGCATCTTAAAGAATTGGAAATCATTGAAGATCAAGTTGTAAAGTTGTTGAAGACACCTTCCTATTGACCAAGGCAAAATATCAACAAAAAGTCATTTTTAGGTTTAGAAATCAGACTTTCAGAGGTGGACACCTATCAGGAGCCGAAGAGCAGATCGGAGACTTCAATTTCCACTTTTGGATTTTTAGCAATTCAAAAGTGGACTCATTTTCCATGGGTGGAAAATTATTCCCACTTACAAGCCTAATAGTTAGTTTTCTACATTTTTGGATACCCATTTTCCTAAAACGAGCTTCGGAACAATTTCACAGATTTGGGACTAATTCGCCCAAAATCGTGAATGAGTCCCACCAGGCCTAAAAATTAGGATCACTAGAATTCCAGAAGTCATTTCTAGTCTCCATCAATATCTCAGGTGCACACTTTTAGTTTCATCAAATTTTGTTACATTTTGCATTCATTTCTAGGTATTTTTGCATTACACAATGTGTTTTCAAACAACTTGCATTTCTCTAGTTTTCATTCAATAAAAAATATCTTTCTTTATTTTTTATGGATTTAGTTTATCCAATATAGGAATATTCCATCCATATTGCATTGACTTTGAGTGTAACTTTGCCCATTTTAGCCCTTCTTTCTCCTTTTAGGTGAAAAACCTAGAAGTCCTAAAAAGGATTAGGAAGCCAAAATCATTGTTACAAAATCCTTAGTTAGGATCCAAATAGATCTCAACACACCTCAACAGACTTTGAAAATCCTCTCATGTAGTGCTAACACAAGGTCAGCTAATACTTGTGTTAGACACCATAATCATTAAGTACACACTACCTTAAATCAATCTGAAACTTTTATATGACATAATTCACTTGAGAATGATCTACAATAATCCAAAAAACTACTTTAGATTCATCAAAAACTTCATCTAAACTCACATCATACAAATACTTCAACTGAGAACAATCGGTAAACCTTATTCGTATACTGACAAATGAAACTCACTCTGAACTACATCAAATCAAGCAAAAACTTGAATACAAATAGATACAAACATTATAAGAAACTTCCCTAATCCATACAACCTGAAGCCAAATAGCAGAGAAACATGGAGCAAATAAATTTCTCCCAAGCCATAGAAAACATCACTAAAAAGCTAGTTCACACATTGGTGAAAATATCTCTCTGTAAAATGATCTAGAAACCTAAATTCTAAATGTAGTAACCTTTGACAACCATGAAAAACATATCAGATCCACATAGGCATAGAATCAATATAGAAGAAACACATAGCACAATATTCGAGCACATTATGAACACTTGCACAACACAATTTACTCTATTTATCAAATTTTCTCAAAAGCACTTGGAAACCAAGTACTAGAGACATCATCTCATCTTATTAATTCATTCCAACTCATCTTTAGATATTGCAACAAAATGATACCTCCATGTACTAACAACACTTCCTTAATATCTCAACTATACATGCACAACTTGCATCAACCTATTTTCCTCTTTTTCACAATTTTCTCAATATCCTCGACATCTTCATCATGAAACAACTTCCTTAACACATAGTTGACATCAATAAAAACACTATTTAGTAGAATTATTGTTGAAATCAATGACAACACCTTCATACTTGCAATAATAAGTGCTCACTACATGTGGACTCACTACCCACTGAGAAAAGAAACAATAGAAGAGATTAGTGGCACACAACCAAATTTGAACTGTTAAAAAATGTATCTATAACATGCTGGAGTATAGTTCCATTGAAGCTCAATATACTGAGTTCAAACACTTCATACTAATCTAAATTATTTTTCTTCTCTACTCTACATTCACCTTATATTCACACAACTTGCATCAATTGATATTCATCATACACACACTTACATCAAAACATCAAACAGATCTTACATATATATCTACTTCATCCACAAACACTTACAACATCAATTAGGTCAGCCTAATTAGATGTATTATATAAAATATAACTTGTTAGCTCAATTTCCACTTATACATGACACTTTTCACTAATATTCAAAACTCACCACAATTCAAAATAAGTTAGCATGGACCCAAAATAGCTCCTACATAACAAATCAACACTTATTAAATCTCCACAATACACAAAAGTCATTACGTTGGCACCAATAGTGACCTAGTATCAAAAATTTCCACCTATACACCCATATTCGAACACACAAACCTCCAAATTCTATTCCATATAGAATACACACTCTATTGACACCTATCAACAACTCCACAAAATTGGATAGCCAAATTCCAATCCATGGAGAAGTGTCAATTCACCAAAACATATGCACTGAATTGGAATACACATGTTACTATCAAGTCGATACACTATCACTCATAACTTCAACACCAGAAGCCAACATATAATATGAAATTTTACATTTATATTCTTCTAACAACCATCAAAATTATCCCAAAACCGCAAAGCAATATCTTCTACAATGGAACAATGCGGACCCAAAAACTAGGTGTTTTGTATATCAAAATACCTGTATAGGCACTTAGTCAATTTTACCTTCAACTATCTTCACTGGATCAAACCTTCTTACAAATGACCACCAGATAACCATCTCAAAATGTATGCTCAAGTTGTGCAAACTAATCTGCACAATGGTCTTCATACCATATCACAATCTTGACATCAATGACAACACCAAACGACATATTGTGTAACTTGTTCTCATCCCACATGCTCATGTTTCCAACAAATACATTAATGAAAAATCCTTATTCTTCTAACAATGGACTCACTACCCATGGAAATTAGAAAAGTTAGAAGAGATTGTGGCACACAACCAAGATTTGAACTATTATAGTTGCATCTAACATATGCATGAATTATAATTCCATTGAAGCTCAAAATATAGACTTTACACACTTCATATTGATCTGCATTAACACTCTAATCTACTATTCATTTCCCTTATACTCACACAATTCACATTAACTACATATCACATTACTTCACTCATATTTAGAACACTGAAAAATATCTTATATATCCTCTTTATCCATAAACACCTACAACATCAATTAGGTTGGCCTAATTAGATGTATCATCCAAAATATACCTTTTCAGCTCAACATACACACATACATCCTTTGCACAAAAATTAAAAACTTATAACACATTCAAATAGGTTGACATGGACCTATACTAGCTCCCACATAATAGATCAAAACTTATTAAAACTCCACAATACACAATACTTATTAGGTTGGCACTAGTAA
>VDFB02026320.1:71984916-72103147 GCA_007258455.2 Sequoia sempervirens
TCATCCTATCTTCCTTAAACACCATTTGTAACAACAACAATCAACATTAGTTTAACACTGTCACCAGACCTTTAAGATACCAATTTCATCATGTTTTGATTGTAATATTCCAATATATCAGTATAGACACACTCTGACTACTTTGCATTCAAGACACCATTGCCATATATTGGAAACATATGCCCAAATCATCAAATTTTTCACAATCTACCTTCAAAACATTACCAAGCATAGACACAACTATGGAATAACAAATGAGACTGCTCCCAAGCACTTAACAACATTCCTTTCGCTGTTTCTACATATTCTTAGGCCTATTTTGATCCTTTTCAACATGCTCTAAAAGTTTATACACTTATTTCACAAAACAGAGTATTGATTTGTGGGATTCACCCAATTTAGGGTATGGAGTCCTAAAGATTAAATACCATATTGATGTTAAAGACTAAGGAATTTGTATGTACAGTGATAGTTGTATTTAGATTTGTGAAAAAATTGTTTGCATAGTGGTAATGGAATAGCATCACTACTTGGGTATAGGGACAGTTTATATTGTTTTGATTGAGTTATGCTTCCAAAGCTTTCAATTAGTTAATTTGACAACTTAACAATTTTTGCATAGGTAAAATTATTCGTCATGTCGAAGAAACGAACTGTTAAAGGGAAAAAACTAACAGATGATAAGCTCCAAGCCTTAAGAGATAAAAATAACAAACAGATGAGGGAATATCATGAAAAGAAAAAATTGGGAACGATTGATGAAAACAAGCTAGTTGAAGAGGAACTTCAACCGTCAAAAAGAGAAAAGAAATTGGAAGCACAAAGGGAACGAATGCGAAAGAGTCATACTAGGGTAGATGCAGATACCGTAGTTGGAGACACACCCTCTACTGCAAGTGAAGACAAAGGGACACCATTACACACAAGCGAATATGGAGGGACACCATCTACCACAAGTGAGTATGGTTGGCACACCTCCACCATATCTCTGAGAAGTTGAGGTACATCATCACTTTCCGAATTGAGACAAGGTATGCCATCATCCCCATGTGAACCTCAAGGTATGTCTTCTATTCACCCTCGTCGAAGGTACACAACTAGCCCACCTCAATTAAATATTGAGTAAAGAATTGGTAATGTAGAGATGTATGTACCTAGAGAACACCACCTAAATTTTTATTAGAAATAAAGTTTTTGATTAATATTGATGAGGGATATTTTGACACATGGAGTAAAGATTCGAGCACTTGTAGAAGATATCTTGATAAGATTTGGCAAATGTTCTTTGAAAGGCTAAATGAGACTGCAAGATGTCAACTATTTGTTCAAATGATGCGAGGGTTTAAAGTACGAACATCACCAAGACTCTTGGGTTGAGAACATTGAATGCATCAGAGTGAAACACTATTGTGAAGAATCTAATGGATACTTATGACAGTGTGGGTAAGACCTCACGCTCAAAGGATAGTAATGTCACATGACGTGTCATTACATCGAATTTGGTAAGCTATCAAACAAAGAGATCTCGCCTCATTAAAAGACAAGTGAACAAATTGGGAATTAGTAGAAAACTTTATCAAAATCCATTCAAAGGTGGCAAAGAATGGAGGGCACAGATTCAAATGAATTATGGGCATTCTTGGGAAGACTGCCACACAAAGATAAAAAAAGTTGTTGAAGCATTGAGAACACTAATTGAAGATTATTGGAAGAATAATACAAGGCCATCTCTGAATCAAAGGGATGTCGTAAGAAGGAGAATCGGTAGTTGAAACCATGAGCCACATCCAAAGCATTTTTGGATACGACTCAAACCCAAGTTTTTCATAAATTTCAAAATTCTTATCCTCAAATTAGTATTTCTCAAAGATTTTTTGAAATGATTAAACCTTTTTATGTCAAGATAAATCACACACACACTACTTGTTGTTGTAAACTACATATTGAATTCTCTAACCATTATGGTGTTTATCATTCTATATGTTTAGATTTGCATACTAACGATGTTTTGCAGGATTGTGGCATAGAAGCTCCACCAAAATCTTCAAGAGAGTTCTTATAAAAAAAATTATTTGAAATAGAGGATGGCCAAATATTCTATAGGACATGCTTGGATGGTTCATGCGAGCATTGCGGTGGCTTGCAACGAATGCTAGTATGTCAACATATGGAAAGCACATATGAGGTGGGAAAAAAACTAGTAGAGTTCGGGAAGTATAAAATAGTGGCATATGGTACAAAAGATGGGTCTGAAGCAAAAAGGTGTGAGTTGGTATTCAGGAAATTCCAATGTATTAGTTCATGTCCATGTTTTGTGAGAATCTAGTGTATGAGTATGCAAGGCATACCCATAGAGCCCGATGGCTGGACACGCAATTCAAGGTATGCAAGGACACCTTTCCACTTGGTAGCATAGTATTAGTGGTTGACTTTGTAGAGAACTACACTCTACAACCACAGCGTGAGGTGCAGTCATAGTATTACAACTCCACACAAGTTTCGATATTTGTGCACATAGCATTCATACATGCAGTTAATAGTACAGAGGACCAAAGGAAGGTATTGAGGGAGTATCACTTTTATATTAGTGATGATTGCACAAATTCTCTAGAGCTCATGCAAGGTTGCTTCCAGATCTTCTACAACCATTTGGCTCAGAGGGGCATATCATACGGTTGGCATATAATATGGCCAGACAACTGTGCAGCATAGTTCAAGAACGCGCACATGTTCTACTGGTTGTGCAGGATGCATCTCACTACACGTGTTCAACATATGTGGAAATTTTGTGAAGCCAGACATGGAAAGGGGGAGCATGACGGTGTAGGAGCATGTGTGAAAAGAGCATTAGCACGAGAAGAGTTAAAGTATCAAGATAGTGCATAGTTGACAGATGCAAGATCAATTGTCAAGTGGTGTAATGCTTCGATGGGTCCAGGTAATGAAGGTACGTCTTCAGTTTATATATTTTTTTGGTTGATGGATGATACTAGCATTGCACCATATGAGGATTGTTGTACACTAATAGGAACGAGTGAGTTGCACTCTTTCCTTAGCTCAAATGCAGGTTCATGGAGTATCGATACACGTAAGATGGCATGCTTTTGTTCTTCATGTACAATGCAAGCCTAGAATGATTGTGAGTCAGGGGAGTGGGTTGACAAATGGTTGACAAGTTATCTTAGCCCACTTCACATTATCCCCTTCGATGGCATTGGAACTAACACAGATGGAATCATCAGTCGACTTTGACCATGTATCAGATCTAGTTCAACCAGGTAATATATCTACTTGCTTAGTATTTGAAATTCCATATTGTTATCTTACTTTGTACTGTATTCATAATGTTGACTAATTTCAAGAGATATGTCACACATATAAATGCGGGGCATGTTTATAAGTTATTGTGATATGAAGACAATGAAGAAGGTACAGACTATTACTTGTGTCATTGTGTTGAGGCAAAAAAGAAATTGGAAGCCCCAATTGTAGATGGAGAAAACATTGAATACCCTACAGGATCAGTTGTTGTTACTGGAATGTGGCTCAGAAGGTATGCACATAAGAGTGTTAAACATTGGTTGTTTGAGGAATTTGACACGCATCGTAAGATTCTTCATTACTCAAACCTTGTTGTGGCATCCAATGTTTGTTTGACCAAATATAAGGGTAGACCTTTGAACAAGACCTTGTTGAAGGTCCGTGAGTCTAACCATGAGGCAATACTTGACACAATAAAGAGTAGAGCAGACCCAGATTGTTCATTGGATTAATTTGTAAGTATATACACAACTATTCTTATTAATTTATACTTGTTGGTAAAATTTGTTAGTAAGTCTCATTTTTGTATGTTAATAAATGCATATTTAATGTCTTCCCATTCTTGTAGTTTTGAAGGCATCTGGCATTATGCTTTGATGGATGTTTATACCCTACTCCAAAGCTCCCATTTTGGCATAGGTTATGGAATTTGGCTTCACACCTGCTAATTGCATTTGCTTGAAAGTTTCTAAGGCCTTTTCAGAAAATCCATTTTGTGTATATCCTGCAATCATTGTAATTCCATGAGATGGCATCTCTTTCAAGAATTTTTTCAAACAGTTCACAAGCCTTGTCTATGCTTCCACATTTTGCATACATGTCTACTAGGGTAGTTGCAACTACAACATATAACAAAATTCCTCTATTATTTATTCTTTGATTGATGTTCATACCCTATTCCAAAGCCCCCATTTTGGTACAAGTAGGAAAGATGTTGGCAAAGGTTGTGGAATTTGGATTTATACCTACCAATTGCATTTGCTTGAAACTTTCTAAAGCATTTTCAACAAATCCATTTTGTGCATATCTAGCAATAATTGCAGTCAATGAGATGACATCTCTTTGAGGCATTCTGTCAAAAACTTTGCATGCTTTCTCTATGCTTCCACATTTTGCATACATGTCTACCAAATCATTAGTCATGAATTAGGATGAGTCTTTTAGATTACCTGAGTCAATAGTGTGAAAATTGCAATCTTGCACAAATGTTGCTCTTCTAGCCTATGAAGGAAAAACAACTCAAATTTGTATATGAACATGCAATATTGATGTCTTGATTATGTAATAAGGTTTTTTCAGGGTCATTTGAATGGATTTTTGGGTCTTAGATGATAGGAGTCAAAATTGCTTCAAAAATGCAATGTTGTCATAGTGTAATTTTTGTAAACTCATCATTTAAGTTGTAAATCACTTAACCAATGGCTCCCTCTTTCAAAAAATAGTTGAGGGTCATTGGAAATGATGTGTAAAATTATATAAGGCCTCCTTTTGGTTAGGGCGGAAGGTTGATTGGAAGTTTGAAGCATTTGAATATTAAAAAAACTCTATTTTTCTTGATTTTTCAACAGTTTTGACTATTCCTTCAATTGGTACGACCTGCAACAGCATTGTAAAGCCCTATAATGAATATGGTTTGATAGAGGGTAGAGAATAATTTCTTTTGGTGGTGATTTGAATTGATTTCATTAAGTATTAAGAAATTTACTTCAATTTTAGTGAAAGAGGGTCTGAAACCCTACCAAACAAGGGTTTGGTCACAAAAATGGTCATAATTCCCATTTCCACCGTGGGAAAAATGTAAAACTTGGTAGAATGTTAGGCTTAGGGACCATGTTAGGTTTAGGGCCCTTCTTCATGTTCAAATTTTTTTCAGAGTGAAAGATGGAGGTTTGCAAAAGTTATTTGATGCCTTAGGTCAATTTTTCCCTTGTAAATGCATGAAAATGGTTTTTAAAATGCACTTTTCATAATTTTTTGAGTATTTGTGCAATATTAATGAATGAAAAGCATGGAACAGGTCTTGGGGAACCTGTTAGAATATTTTAAAAGAATTATGGGTGTTTGGGTGTGCCTTGAAAGGTTGAACACTTCCTTATGCAGGCCTAGTTAAGCCTCGTTTATGGCTTGTAAGTCAATCTTTTGATACATTTATGGTGGGTGTTTGATCCTATGCTTTTGGGAACTTGTGGAGGATATTTTTAGGAGTCTAAAAGAATGTTTCATTTTCTGGTTAATTCCTTTAATCAATTTTTATTTTGACTATCCTATTGTTGAATGGATGTTTTTGGGTACAAGGTCTATTTGTTTGGTCATTTTCTATTGTGTGAAGAGTTTTTACATCATCCCCAAGTTGTGTTGAGATGTTTGATTGTGTTATTCAAGTTAAGTGATCAAGTTGCATTGTTGAGTGATCAATTCAATCAAAAACAACAATGGCAAAGTCTACCCTTTCAAGGTTTTATGAAGGGAAAGAGAGTCCAAATTGTATGGGAAACAAGAATTTGTTAAATGAATGTCAAGTTGAGCGTGGATTGATATTTTTCTTCCTTTGCTCTGCATCACGTTAAGCCAGTTTGGAACACATCTCAAATTGGACATTAGGTCCTTTTAAAGTCATCTATTTCAAATTAGGACATTAGGTCCTTTCAAATTGGAACACATCTCAAATTGGACATTAAGACTAGTGATCTTGCCATTATCATCTATTTCAGTTTAAAGTACCTTGGAACACCTCCTCTAAACTCTATATCCTTGCATTCAATGGTGTGCTTCAAATTGTGTTTGTATGATGCCTTGAATTGTCATAAGGTTTCTTAATAGGTCTTTAAAACCCTTGCTTCTCTAACATTTTTCTATTCATTGACTGTCATGCTTAAAATATTCCCCCAAATTCCTTCAAGGTGTTTAGGAATGATGATTTAATGGTGAAAAGTCAATGAGAAGATTCTGGAAGTGTGTGGAAGTCAATTTTCAAGAGGCCCTAGTTTTTGGAGCAATTTCATGAGGGTTTTGTGTTTGATCATGTTAAGGGTGTCATAGGAGATTAAAACCTAGAAAATACTTGGTTTGGGAACAATTTAAGATACCATAGAAAGTTTCATGGTCAGGTGATAAGTTTTGAATAGGGTTGCTTTGGAAAAGGGGGCTATTTAGGCTAGTTTTGGTGGGACAACAGATTTTTGAAAGGTTTGGTCTGAAACAAGTGCTATCAATATTTTTGTATGTTGTGTAGCATCACAAAAAACACCTAATTAAATCATTATTTTGGTGAGTCTTTTGGAAAAGTTGTTAGAAAAATTAAAAAAACCACTGTTGGAGGCCTAGTCAAGGTGGAAAAGTGGGTTTTTGTTTGAGTCAGAGGTTTGGGGCTTTGAAAAAATTCAAGACAATTTTTTTTGTGTCCTTTAAGGGCATTCCAAGGGTTTGGGTCCATAGGAGAAAGATTGGAGTCATAAGTGCACTTTGAGGCTTCTTTCCTTAACGTTGTTTAGAACATGGTTGAGATTACTTCATTGAAAAAACCTTCAAGCCTTTCAGTTTTGTTTTGAGTCCCATATCCTCTACATCATAGTGGTATCAGAGCAGTAAGTAGGTCCTTTAGGGATTGAATAATCAGCAATGGCACCTAAAAATCAGTTAGCAAGAGAGTTGGAGGAGTTGAGGGAAACCTTGGAAAGGGAGAGAAGGAAAAGAAGAGAACAAGAGGTAGCAAGAGAGCAAGCTAAAGCAAGGGAAGAGAGGCAATGGAGAAAGGAGAGAGAATATATGCAAGCTAGTATCAATAGCCTTGAGAGAAATAGGCAAGTAGAACAAGGAGAACAAGAATACAATGATGAAGAAGAAGAGTGATAGGGAGGGGGTTGGAGGAATCAATCATAGATTCCTGCTCTAGGCCTTGCTTGCAAGACCTCCTTGGTGTTTTGTTTCACCACCTTAACCTATAGAACCCTTCTCAAGTTTAGGTACCCCTGGTCTATCTGGCCAACCCCACTTCTATCACAATTCCATCTACCAAGTTAACCTTGGTGCAATGCTTCAACTCTTCCTTAGCCCTTAATCTACCCTAAAGGCTAATCTATCCTCAACACTCCATTAGTTCTTGTAGGGGTGTAGAGATGTCTTCAATGGCTTCAAACTAACCTCCTAGGGTTCTTGAAGGTTCACCAAAACTCCACCTTTTCATCACTTTCACCAAACCCTCATCTAGGGTTAAGAAGGCTACTAGTCCATGACCCCCAATTAGGTCTCCATTACCAAAACAACTGGTTATTAGTCAAAAATTTCAAAAGACCACCTCAATATTTCTTTGAGGTCCTTGTCCCATATGAACACCTCTCAAATATTTTTGAGGTCCTAAGCTTTAACTGTCCGTACAATGCTTAAACTTGAAAATGGTCATTTTCTAGGGTTTTAAGCCATTTTCTGGTTGTTTTCAAACTGTCAACTTGTTCTCGCATCAATTGAACTGATGGAGCTTTCTCCTTCATGTGGAAACTAGGTAAGACACTTGCCTACCTCCTCCAAAAAGCAATTTATCAAGAACTGGTCACCCCTGCAAGTTATGTGCTCTGCACTTCTTGTCTTCCCTAGCCGGACTCTTCTTGGCTTGCCTAGGGAAAGACTTTGCCAACAGCTCCTGTGTTCACACAAACCCTAAATCCTACCATATTTACACACATGGAGTCTAGTCTCTATTCCCAAAGGGCCGTACAATTTTTACAGTGGGAAAGTGATCTAAACCTCCATTTGCTCAAGATTTCCTGGTTTAGACCAGGAACAGTGTGGAATCCAACTTATTTACAAACAGTGCTTGAAAATGAATAAAACGACTATCTAATGATGCACAAAGCTTGTAGAAACACCACTCTACATCCTACATAGGTCTTGATGCTATATCAAACCATTAAAGCTTCAAGTACCCTAGGAGGTTGGTTTGAAGCCATTAAAGACATTCCCACACCCCTGCAAGAACTAATGGAGAGTTGATGATAGGTTATCCTTTATGATTAATTAAGGGATAAGGAAGAGTTGGAGCATTGCACCAAGGTTATCTTGGTAGATGGAATTTTGATAGAAGTGGGGTTGGCTAGAAAAACTAGGGGTACCTAAATTTGAGAAGGGTCCTATAGGTTAAGGTGGAAAGCCAAAACACCAAGGAGGTCTTGCAAGCAAGACCTAGAGTAGGAATCTATGATTGATTCCTCCAACCCCCTCCCTATCAGAAACACAAGAATACCACTTTCTTTAACTAATCTCCTCCCTTCTTCCAAAGTGATTCTATAAGCATGAAAATCTATTTATTAGATAACTTGTTGAGTGACCTCTTCATACGTAGATGGGTCAACTCCTTTTCATTATCCAATTTTTCATTAAGTTCATTTTTCTTCACTTTGATGATGAAGTCTCTAAAGTCATTTGTAGTAACAAAGGTATCATCATCCATGAACTAGCTACAAGCTAATACTTTGACATCATTGGGAACAAAGTTCTCATCATAAAAATTAACTGCTAGCCTATTTTTAGGAACTTGTTCATCACCTTGATTGATTTGGGGAGAAGGGAAGTGTTAGTTCACTTCCTCATCTCTAGGAACATTCTTCATAGTCTCCTCTTGCACACTCTCCCTTTCTTTTGGATTCTTTGAATAATCAACCAAGGGTGCATCAAGATTTTGCATTGATTGGCTGTGAGCAACTTGTGTTGATGATTCTGTTGACAAGGCTTGTTGTTGAACAAGTTGTTCAACTTCCATCCCTTTTTCTCTTGCTCTGCCAACTTCATCATGCTGGAAAAATTCCCATCTACCATGGCAACAAACATCTTCTCCATCATTTCCATGGGACTTGTGTACTTTGCAAAGGAATAACATAAGCATGATTATTTTTATCCTCTTCTATTTTGTTTGGACCATGAACATCCATTTCCTTTTCCTTTCTCTGACCTCCTTATTAGTTTTGAGGTTCCTTATCACATCATTAGATGCATGGAAATGATGGTAGATATGAGATCTACCCCTCTCTACCCTCATTTTACTCATATACCCTTAAGGATCACAACTCATGGCAATGTCTACTTTCATTCCATCAATAGCCTTGATCAATAGCTATGTAGGCTAGGATCAATAGCCTTGAGAGAAATAGGCGAGGAGAACAAGGAGAATAAGAAGACAATGATGAAGAAGAAGAGCATGTGCAGGTAACTCAAAGACAACTAGCAGATGAGATAGAATACCCTAAGGAAAGGAAGTTCATAAGATTGTTGAAAGTAGCACAAGGTCATGGAGGAAAGAGTCACATAGAGTTGCCTATCTATCAGGGGAAGATGGATAGTGAAGAGGTGTTAGGATGGCTTGATGCCTTAGAAAACTATTTTGAGTTTGAAGAGATGGAAGAAGAGAGGAAGGTTAAGTTTGCTAAGACAAAGTTGAGAGGTACAACACTGACATGGTGGACTAGTTTTTAGAATGATAGGATGGCTAGAGGGTTGGCAAAAGTTTCTATATGGGAAAGGATGAAGAGTTTGGTCAAGGAACAATTTTTACCATCAGATATTTGATCCATTTCATGAAAGAATGTTGTTGTGACTTGTGAAATGGATCAATCCTTACATGTATAATACAGATCTAACAAAATAATGTGCAGGAAGGAGGAATGATAGGGTGTACACCGAGATTTCACATTGAAAACTGCATGAAAAATGATGCCTAAAATGTAGCAGCAGGAGATCTACCTTAATGAGGGGCATGTTTTTGAGTTGAAGGTGTTTAGGAATGATGATTTAATGGTGAAAAGTCAAAGAGAAGATTCTGGAAGTGTGTGGAAGTCAATTTTTCAAGAGGCCCTAGTTTTTGGAGCAATTTCATGAGGGTTTTGTGTTTGAGCATGTTGAGGGTGTCATAGGAGATTAAAACCTAGAAAATACTTGGTTTGGGAACAATTTAAGATACTGTAGAAAGTTTCATGGTCAGGTGATAAGTTTTGAATAGGGTTGCTTTGGAAAAGGGGGCTATTCAGGCCTAGTTTTGGTGGGACAACAGATTTTTGAAAGGTAGGACAGTCTAAATAAAATCCACCCACAAGCCTATACCAGGCTCAAACTACTGAATTTAGGCAACTATGATATGCCTCTACAAGACCCCAAAGTCTCACCTTTTGACAGTGGATGGAAGAACAACCATGGACCAATGTATCATTGTCCCCAAGAGGCTTAATTTGTTGATCACACTAGGATTTTGATTACCTAGGCTCACCCCTTCACCCCAAAGCCCTGATTTAGATTTGTATAGACTAATTACAACCATTTCCATCACTCCTAAGTGCCTCTTGAAGAAAAATCCACACAAAACAAGCAAAACTCATTGCATGTTTGTGGTTCTTTAGAAGCAAAGAAGTTGGGATAGCAGGCATGTGTTCCAAAAAAAGTGTATCTAAAATTGATATATGTTTTTAATGCCCAAAATGGGTACCCTAAAATGTATTTATCCTATAAATATTCATTTTTATTTTTATGTCACACCCGATTTAGCGTTTTAGCACTTACAAGCAAATTTGATCGTCTAGTGCAAGCAATTTTCATTCTGCAACTCGTGCAACCAAATGGACTATTCCAATGCATTCAAATAGGCATTTTTACGCTAGGAATTGTCCTCTTTTACACCCAAACATGCGGAATCGCTCCGAGCTACGTTCAACTGGATCGATCCCTTAAGGGTCCAAAGGGCAAAATGACTGCAAACTTCAGTATGAGGTTACTCGGACACTATGATTCTTAGAAAATTATCATCTAATCCTATGGGATCATGTTGGACCCCTCTACAATAGCCTATCTCGGTTTTTGTTATCTCATAGTGGTTTTCCCGTGGTATCTAGTTTTCAGTTAATGGAAAAAGTGTCAGATGGAAGCAGTGGAAAGTTTCAAGGTGGTGCAATTTTCATTCTGCAACTCATGTGACTAAATGGATTGTTCCAACGCATTCAAATAGGCATGTTTACGCTAGGCATGGTCCTCTTTCACACCCAAACACGTAGAATCGCTTCGAGCTACGTTTAACCAAATCGATCCCTTAAGGGTCCAAAGGAAAAAATGGCTGCAAACTTTAGCATGAGGTTACTTGGACACTGTGACACTTAGAAACTTCTCATCTAATCTTGTGGGATCATGTTGGGCCCCTCTACAATAACCTCTCTCAGTTTTTGTTATCTCGAAGTGGTTTTCCCGTGGTGTTTAGTTTTCAGTTGATGGAAAAAGTGTCAAATGGAAGCAGTGGAAAGTTGCAAGGTGGTGCAATTTTTGTTCTACAGCTCGTGTGACCAAATGGATTGTTCCAATGCATTCAAATAGAAATTTTTACGCTAGGAATGGTTCTCTTTCACACCCAAACATGCGGAATCGCTCAGAGCTACGTTCAACCGGATCGATCCCTTAAGGGCCCAAAGGGCAAAATGGCTGTAAATTTCAGCAAGAGGTTACTCGAACACCATGATGATTAGAAACTTCTTGTCTAATCCTATGGGATCATATTGGGCCCCTCTACAATAACCTCTCTCAGTTTTGGTTATCTCAAAGTGGTTTTCCCATGGTGTCCAGTTTTTAGTTGATGGAAAAAGTGTCAAATGGAAGCGGTGGAAAGTTGCAAGGTGGTGCAATTTTTTTCTGCCACCTTTCGTCAAATGGACTATTCCAACGTGTTCAAATAGGCATGTTTACACTAGACATGGTCCTCTTTCACACCAAATACGTGGAATGCGCTCCGAGCTACGTTCAACCCGGTCCGATCCTTAAGGGTCAAAGGGAAAATGGGTGCAAACTTTAGCATGAGGTTACTCAGACATCATGATGCTTAGAAACTTCTCATCTGATCCTATGGGATTATGTTGGGCCCCTCTACAATAACCTCTCTCGATTTTGGTTATCTCAGAGTAGTTTTCCCATGGTGTCTAGTTTTCAGTTGATAGAAAAAGTGTTAGATATAGCGGTGGATGGTTGCAAGGTGGTGCAATTTTTTGTTTTGCAACTCATGTGACCAAATGAGCTGTTCAATCGTTCAAAAGAACTTTAAGCGGAATGGTCTCTTTCACACCTAAACACGTGGAATAAGCTCAGGAGCTATGTTCAACTAGATCGATCCTTAAGAAGGGTTTGCAGGTGTAGTATGTTGAAATAGGCCATTCCTCATATTGTTGGGTTGTGTCTCGATTGATATGGGCACGATGTAACTTGGTGTGGTAGTTTGAATGGGCATTGAGGTGGTTGAAATCTTTGTATTGCATCGGCTTGTTGCTTACTATTATGCTTTGATAGATTTTTTCCAAACATCCATAGCTTGTTTGAAAGCACTTGTTTTAGGCTTTTAGCCATAGCAGCAAGGCAATGAACTATTTGTTAAATCTTTGATAGACATGTATGAAAAATGTGTTAGCATAGACAAAGTGATGAACTCTTTGAAAAAAATTCCTCAAAGAAATGTAACATGGTGATGGAATGGCACCAACAAATGCCATGACAAGAAAAGAATTGCTATGGATTTTCATGGCATTCCATCACTATTGAGACCACATTTCTTTGAGGATTTTTTTCAAACAGTTTGCTACCTTTTCTATGCTATTGCTTATTAGTATGCTTTGATAGATTTTTTCCAAGCATCCATGTAGCTTTTTTGGAAGCACCTATTTTAGGCTTTCAACCATAGCAACAAGGAAGCAAACTATTTGATATTCCACCACCATGAGACCACATTTCTTTGACGCATTTTTTTCAAAAAGTTCATTCCCTTGTCTATGCTATTGCTTACTATTATGCTTTGATAGATTTTTCTAAGCATCCATAGCTTGTTAAGCACATTTTTAGGCTTTTAGCCATAGCGACAAGGCAATAAATTGTTTGATAAAATCTTTGATAGACATGTATGAAAAATGTGTTAGCATAGACAAGGTAGTGAACTCTTTGAAAAAATGCCTCAAAGAAATGAGGTCTCATGGTGATGGAATGCCATGACAATCAAATATTTTTTATTGTCATGGCATTCCATCAAGTCATGAGACCTCATTTCTTTGAGGCATTTTTTCAAAGAGTTCACTACCTTGTCTATGATATTGCTTACTATTATGCTTTTGATAGATTTTTTCCAAGCATGCATAGCTTGTTTGAAAGCACTTCTTTTAGGCTTTCAGCCATGGCAACAAGGCAACACTTGAACTATTTGACAAAATGCTTTGGTAGACATGTATCAAAAATGTGGTAGTATAGACAAGCGATGAAGCTGTTTGAAAAATTTCCTCAAAATATTGGTCTCATGAAATTCCATGACAAGCAAATGCAATTGGCAACTACTCCTAGTTATTAGTTATGCAATGTCAAGTAATTGCATAACTGCTTAGGTTGACTTTGTAAAATATATATTGTAATTGAAATTTTTTCATCTATCAACATCTAGTTATTAGTTATGAAATGTGAAGCAATGCTTTTAGTTTGAAAGATGTACAATGCAATGTAATCAACATTATGAATATAAAAACTAAAATTATAAATTATAGTTCAAAACATAAAAATGTCAAGTGTTTACAATCAACCATTATTGATCGTGATCAATCTGAAAAGAATCTTGAACATTTTTCTGTGTGGAAGGCAAACAAGAAAACAGTGGTTCAAAAATGAGGAATTTGTCTTCTGCACCAAATGAGAAATATTCACAATATGTGCTAGGAAGGAATAAGTCCATAAGATCGAGTATGCAAGAACCAAGAATTGCAAAATTGGCTTATGTTTGACTTCCAAACACAAATTTTCACACTTTTCGATGTTCCAACATAAGTCAAAAATTATATGTGCGTAAGTTGTAAACTATACACTTGAATACATGTAACTTATATCTATTGAACCATGAATTTATATTGCAAATATGGACACCATCGATAAAAAAATATTTGTATTAATCAAATAGCCATGTACACATGTACATCAATATATGTCAATATAAGTATAAAATATAGTTACAAAAAAGCCATATAGGCTTACGAGAATGCCATACAGGCATACAATGTCAAATATATCGAATACAAAATTTGTACAAAATTTCCATGTAGGCATACAACAAAGGGCTCTAAATTCAAAATTCATTTCTCTCCATGCTCTATTTCAAATACAATTTTCTTTCCCTTTCCTGGGTGACCCGATGGCGATAAATCTATCACCCGTTTCTGTTGAGGAGTGCTCCTGCTGCTCCTCCTAGGGTTTAGCTCCTAGTCAAGTTTCAACTGTTACAATAAGAAGTAAAGACATTAATATATAGAAATTAAATTATAAAAATTAATATATTTAACAAAATTTAATCACTTACAGCCATTTGACGATCACTCTCCTCAATGGAAATATTTGCACGCCAATGCACAGGTGTGCTCGAGCCCTGTATAAACCATCCAAATAGGAATTAAACTACGAATCAATAATGGTTTGATTTTTCACTAGAACTAGTTCATCTATAACAACGAATGTAAATTAAAATTTAGTAATTTGCTTCATACCTCCCCTATCAGAGCCATCAAGGATTGTATTGTAGTAGAAACACCGATATCCATTGCCCTTGTTACATTTGGCAGTATTTCTCTCACCAACATCTAAAAATAAAACAACAAATTATTCAATCACAAAATAGTTATCGAATTTGAAGTAATGCTTTGAGTTTGAATGATGTGTAATGCACCATAACCAACAATATGATAATCAATTTTTTAAAAAAGTAATAACATGGGACAATCACATTGAAAAACAAAAGACCCTTTAGGACAAATTTTAAGTGAAAAAGCGTCAAAACACAATGTAAAATATGACAACCAATATGAGAAGAAGAGATGATCTAGTCAAAAGGAGCTTTGATAGTAGCCAACTGAGTTAAGTATGAAAATTCCAAGTATCAATGTTGCAAGGAATGGAGTAAGAGCTAAATAAAGATACAACGACAATAAAAAATGATGGAGCTAACTTGTCAAGGGCCTATTCTTCAAAACCCTTATTAAACGCTTGTGATAGTTTAAGATATGCAATAAATGTTTGAGAATGGAATTAACCTTTTGAGGATGGCAGTGATTAATCCTCAATGGAATTAGCAATGCCTAGACACCATGCTTGTACATATGATAGTTGGTAGGTTTTGTTTGAGTGCAGGAGCTGCTAGCAAAGTGATGCCCTAGGCGAGCCAGTGCAGGTCACAAATCTTGCAGGGGTGTTGGGCCATTGAGGATTTTCTTCTTGGAGGAGGTAGGGTGGTGTGTTACCTTGTTACTACATGAAGGAGGACGCTCTATCTATCCATTTGGTGTGTAAACAAATTGGAAGTTCGCTAACTATCAAGGGAAGGCTTAAAACCCTAGTTTTTGCTCCATTTCATGTTTGAGCTTTGTATGGACAGTGAAGGCTAAGACCTCAAGAATATTTGAGTGTTGTACATGTGAACCAAGAACCTTGGAAAAAGAGTGGGAAGTCCTTTTGATATTTGTGAGTTCTAACCTATTTTGTAGGTGAAGGAGACCTAATAGGGGCTCAAGGGCTACTAGCCTTTCAAACCCTAGCTAAAGGATTGGTGAGAGCGATGGGAAGTTGAAGTCTTGGAGGTTGTTCAAACACCTTTGGAGGATAGTTTGAAGCCTTTTAAGACTTATCACTACCCCTGCAAGAGTTGATGGAGTGTTGAGGAAGATTGGTCTTTAGTATAGTGTAAAGGCTTAGGAAGAGTTGTGGCAATGAACCAAGATGGACTTGGTGGTTGGAGTTTGTGATAGAAGAGGGGTTGGTCAGAAAAACCAGGGGCACCTATTCATGATTAGGGACCTATAGGTTAGATTGGTGAAGCAAAGAACCAAGGAGGACTTACAAGGAAAGGCCTAGAGCAGGAATCAGTGATTGATTCCTCCGACCCTTCTCCCTATCAGTTTGGTATCGGTGCAAGCAAAATATTTGGGATTGATCTTGTATGTTAGAGATAGAGTCTAGTGGTTCTAGCATCATGGTGACAAATGTTGAGTTGGCCAAGAGGGTTGAAGAAACAGAGGAAGACAATAGGGTATTGAGAGAGAAGTTAGACCAACTTGAGCAAGCACTGAATGTTATGTGATTTGATGGAAGAATAGCAAAAGAAGAAGAGGTTGCAGAGGGGGAACCTGACCCTATGTTGAAGGAGGATCCCTTCTTGAAAGCATTGAAGGCTTTGAGTGGAAAATCACTTGAAGGAGTACCACTGTTTAGTGGAAAGATGGAGGCTGATTTAGTTATGGATTGGATAGAGGGAATGGAAAACCATTTTGAGTGTGATGGAGTCACTGAAGCACAAAAGGTAAAGGTGGCTAAATCAAGACTAAGAGGTTCTACCTTAACATGGTGGAAATTCATTCAAATAGAGAGGGAGAAGGAATGCAAGCAACCTATCTCTACTTGGAAGGGAATGGTTGCCAAGGTGAAAGAAGCATACCTACCTAAAGACTATGAAATTCAGTTGCATAAGAGGAGACAGAGTTTGAGGCAAAGAGATCAGGATGTGAGTTCTTATACTGAGGAGTTTCAAAGACTTTGCATGAGGTCCAATGTCATAGAGGATGAAAGTATCAAGGTGGCAAGGTATCTCAACAGTTTGAAGTGGAACATTCAAGAGGAGATGGTTCTCTTAAGCCCCAAAATAGTGCACCAATGTTATCAATTGGCATTAAAGATTGAAGAGAGGAGTAAGAGGAAGCAAGATCAGACTTCTAAGGGTAGAGGCAAAGGCAAAGATCAAAGAGATCAAAGAGGATAGTGTGGTGGCTACCAAGGTAGAGGCAATGACCAAAGAAACCAAGGAGAGTCAAAACTCACAGAGCATGGAGGTGAAACATCTACAAGAGGTGGATATAACAAGGGTAGAGGACCTCAAGGAGGTTCAAACAGAGAAAGAGGAGTAGGAAGGTAGGAGCCTTTCCTTGTATGTACCTACTCTAGACCTTTCCTTGTAAGACCTCCTTGGTGCTTTGCTTCACCAATCTAACCTATAGGTCCCTACTCATGACTAGGTGCCCCTGGTTTGTCTTACCAACCCCTCTTCTATCATTCATCAAGATCATACATTGACCTTCTTTCCCCTCGTAAAGTTTGGACCACATCCATTACCTCCACATAAAACTGGACATCCTTGGTCTTCATGGTTCCCATGCCGTGATATGGTTATGCAAATGAAAATGAAGAAAAGTAATCATCTCCTTATCCATTGGCTAGAAGAATGCATGCTTAATGTTTTGATACATGATATCAGCTCTCTCTTTTGCTCTCATGGTTGAATATCAAAATCCAGTATGGTGGGCCTCCAGAGTTCTAGTCATCTTTCTTCCTCTTCCACCAAATGTTTTCTAATCACATGTCACGCCGACCCTAATTGTCTATGTTTTTGAAAGTTGGAAGTTTCTCTGAGTCACGGTGTAGCTCTCTCTACCTTTCAAACTCTTTCATTACTTCTGAGGAATCGCCCAACTGGGATTTAGTCATTTGTACCACATGGTTAATGTGCTTTGAATCCTTGCATCTAAGGAGTTTAAAACCTTAGGAGGCCTTAGATGAAAAAGTAGTTCGTTGGAAGGAATAAAGACTGTATAGAAAAATGAAAAAAGACATAAAATTCATGGACCATACTATATCACCTACATGCTAGCTAACAAAGGACATGAATGTAGTAGATTTAAGGTATGATAGAGGGGTATTGCAAGGGTATATTTGAGATATATATAAGAATGAAGAAAGAATTCAATGGATCAAATTAGTGTCAAATGTTTTCCTAAAAGATCTCCCACACCCTATTAGGGAATTTAATCATTTCTAAGCATTTTCCACATCCTATGGGAAAGTTTGAGGAGGCTCCAATAGTTGAGAGTTTAATGAGTACTTATAACTTCTTTCCATGCAATCATGATTAGCTAGAGAACATATAGGGAAACTTGATGAGCTATGCAACAAATGAAGAGAATATAGGGTATTTTGACCTAGTCTTAAGCATCTCAAGCATCTAGGAGATATTGAAGGAGTCTTGGCTGATAGATAGGGTCGAGGATAGAAGTTTTATTTTTGGTTGCATTGACATCATGTAGGACATCCATAGTCTTATTCTTGGTTACGTTGACATCACAAAAAATTA
Source organism: Sequoia sempervirens (assembly GCA_007258455.2). Taxonomy (NCBI): domain Eukaryota; kingdom Viridiplantae; phylum Streptophyta; class Pinopsida; order Cupressales; family Cupressaceae; genus Sequoia; species Sequoia sempervirens. Next base: position 72,003,383 of record VDFB02026320.1, read on the forward strand.
TATAGGATGGAGTAGAATGTAGCTCTACCTTTGTCATTCCATGTTAAATTTTTATTATATATAGCTTGCTAGTGTAGGAATTCTAAGACAAACAATCATGGTAGGACCATTCTTAAAAGATTTCAAATAATAACCTAGTGAACCCATATACTCTTATGACTATATATACACAAATATAGATTAAACTTAGAATTCATTAAATTTAAGTTCTCTTTATTCTATATTACCTCAATGAATGTTTGAGCAAATCTACTCGCACTTGGAGGTGTTTCCTTGAAACCTCCAACAACACCTTGTTCAACATCCAAAATCACATATTAAAATACCATTCGTAAAATAATGCTATTAACACATGTAATAAATTTATAATTGTTTACTAACTTTACATACCCCACTGATAGGTGTACTGCAAAAATAAGTAGATTGACTAGTGTACCCAGGGTCAACACTATGAACCTGCAATTTTATTAAAATAATAAAACTAAATTAGTTAATCTTGCATTTCACAATCAAAATTTAATAAACTAAATTCAATGAACATGTTGAATTTTACCTTACTGTCAATACCATATGCATCATGCAAAATTTCAACTGCCCTCTCCATCCCCGTAGATGCATATGGATCAGGCTGCATAGAAGCATATGGATCTTGCGTAGCACCCTCCTAAGGGCTGATAGGGTCATACAAACAAGTGGCTCCACAAGATCGACACACATGGCCTCGAAGGCCACCACCTGAAGACTCCCATGGATTGCAATGTACAATGGGGCTAGTGTGGTGGATGACATTCCGAGTCAAGGATGTGATCACCTACAAAGTCTCTACATCAGCACTCTCCTTTGCAACTGCAGGCATCACAATCTGCTCATGAGGCGGCCTAGCGAGAGGTCGTCTCCCCTGTCGTGTAGGATCTGGCTATGCACTGGTCCTATCCTATGTTGACCCCCCACCTCTCCCCTGAAACTCCCTCATATCAAAATAATTCAGGATTTGGTTCAATACAAACTCACAATACAATTTCCTAAGAAAATATTGGGGGACTTCACAGTTATTGCACAGTGGCTAATCAAAGACCATATACCATCTGTCATAAAAACGGTTCCTAATCTCTTGGTGGTGGCACCAATGAATTGGAAACCTCTTTGCATTGAGGGTGAGATTTTGATTTGTTCTAGGGTTAGTGAATAGAGAGCACAAATTTCCTTTAGTAATCTTTAAATCTTTTACTTGTTTATATGATAATTTGTCTGCATAATATGCCCTCGATGTTTGCCTCTTATTTTTCCATCCAGATATTTCTTGGGTAATTGCATCTACATTTCTTAACAAATCCTTCAATGAATCTACTACATGTATTATTTCTGTGGTTGAAGAATTTTGATCACTCAACCTAATAATAAGATCCTCAACTTCTTTTCTATTGTTTTCAATTTCACTCCTCAAATTTTCTTGAGTGCCAGGAGGGTATTGAGAGAATGGTGGGGGAGGTTGATTTTGTTGAGGATTTTCCTCCTCTTGTTGATGATTTCATAAAAAAAAAAAAAAAAAAACATTCATTTCTAAACTAAAACAAACAAAATCAATTTAAAACTAACAAATTCAAAACAAATACCAAACAATACTTACCTCTTGCATCTCTTCATCGTCATGGCACCATATTTGTGAAGAAATCCAATTGTTGTTGATGAATTTTGAAGAAATCACTTCTCCAAGAACACAAGCATGTAAGACAGGGTTTTTGGCCGCGGGCAGAGCTAAAACACAGAAAAACCCAAATGAGAAATGATATTTGAATTCGCTTTTTTTTTTGCTTTTAAAAAGCCATAACGCGAATGCGTTATAACGAGAGCGCGTTATAATGCGTTCGAGTTATGAATTTTTTTTCTTGTTTGGCCACAAAAGTGTGACCATCTTGGTGCACTTACCCATAAGAGTACTTTCACAAGAGAATTTCAAGAGTATTTCAAGGCATTTAAGGGAAGATTTATTTAAGAATTATTGTAGCAATCAAGATCCAATTGTCATGTCAAAATCTTCTTGCATCATGCATGTTTTTGGAGCTAATATGATGATGTATGTTTCATGATCCATTCAAGCATTCAAGGCATTGTTTCTAGTCAAGTTTCAAGATTAAGATCCACATACATTGAAGCTATTTCATGCAAGTTACAAATCTACATTCTAAGGTTCATCCAAGGGTTTGGTGAATTGTGACATAGAGTTGTTCATTCATCATTCCTTTCATGCTATTTTGTTTCATTTTAAGGTTTAATTACCAAATTGGGGTTTGACCAAGGCAAACCCCCATTCACCAAAAACAAAACATTTTTCCCTCTTGATTTGTGTTTGCAAATTTAGGTGGAAGAAATATTGGAGATATCTTAAAGGGAAACATTGAAGAAGTTTTCAAAGTTGTCATAAAAGTTTTCATCTCACAAAAAATCAATTACATAGCTTATTTTTGGCTTTTTGAACCTAAAGCCTGGGAAAATTTCAGATTCTAAACAAGATGAGATTTCTTTAGAGTGGTTTTTCTCCTTACTAAATAATTCAATTGGATCATTCGGTGAACTTATTGATTCCTTTTACAGCCACTTCTAAATTCACATGATTCCTAAAATGACCCTAGCTAATTTGATGAGATGAAAAAGACATTGATTTCACAACACGATATCAAATGCTTTATTCACAAATAAACATTAAGATTCTTGATGTTGACCTTCAAAGAATGTTTATTTCTAATCTGCAAGATAAAATCCAAACTAAGCTTGAGATGATGAGATTTCCCTCCTTCACACAGTTGTGTACAACCCTTCGTGATTACCAAAATTTGGTTAGTAGTCGTGAAGTGAAAACTCCCTCTAACCATCCTAAAAATTTTGAATCCACACCTCAAACCAACTACCAACCTTTCAATAAAAAAAACAAGGGCTTCCTACAACTTAATCCCCCTTAATCCAATCAAAATGTTAACACCCAAGTGGTTGCTATAAAGACAACAAAACCATATGTCTTTGTGGATTGAAATAGACAATTTACACCTCTACCTGATACCCTTCATAATACCATGTTGCAACTTCTAGAAAATAATTTGATTCCTACCTCCCATTAGAGCTCCTATTCCTTCTAAGCCTTTACCTTTAAACTATAGACCAAATGCTAATTTTCATTTTCATCGACAAAATGGACATGATATAGAACATTGCAAGCATCTTAAACATGTTGTGCAAGACCTCATTGATTCTAATCATATTCAAATCGGAGTTGTTAATGATCAAGGTAATAAATGTGTATCTCCTCGTAATCAAAATTTGATAATCTTTACCAATCCCATGCCTAATCATAATATCTCCTTTGTCAAATCTCTTAAAACAAATAATGATGTGATGAATGTTGACACAAATGATGAAAACATGAAAGATAATAAGAACAACCTTATAGATGATGTGATTGCATCTATTGATGCTAAACCTCATAAGGGCTTAACTAATATGTCACTTGATATTGCCTTCTCACAACTAGACATACTTAAACATGCACCCAATGGTCCTCTTTACATAGCTAGAAGAATCAATGACAAGCCTACTAATGGGATATTAATTCATCCCATCTATGTGGATAATGTGATTACTGAAGAATTTCAATTTGAGCATGAGCTTTATCAAGATACATATGAAAAATAAAAAACATGGATCAAAATGCATAATGGTTTTGCTTGCCCTACGATTGGCTTGAAAAATATCCCTTTAAAGGTTGGACCGAAAGAATTAAATGTCATATTCACCATAATCCCATCATCAGACAAATTTCATGTGAATTTAGGCTATCCATGGCTTTTCTCCATGAATGCCATCCTGTTAGTTGTGCATAAATGTTTAAAGTTTCCATTTTACAATGAAATATTTATAGTTTATCATAGTGTCTTTAATCTTGTATCTTCCCATGGGAGCCTTTCATTGGATTTCTTTTTGCCTCAGCCTATTGAAACTATTAGACCCCGTGAAGACTTTTTTTTCAAATCCTATCAAAAGTTTAAGGCAAAGTGCATAGTAGAATTGTCCCTTAGTAATATGCCTCAACCCATTATTGAGCCTCCTATCCTTGATGAAACTATGATTAAACCAAAATCCCTTCCAAGTAACCAAGAGTATCCTATGACAAATCCTTTACCTATTTCCTATAAGAGACCACAAGATAATCAAACAAATATCAGTGTGCCTCCTAAAGTCAAACAAGTTTACAAAGATAAAGAGAAAGTAGTTGAAAAACCTCCCTAAGGGAATAAAAGAAACCTAGGGTTGATAAACCCACTCCTACATAACCAAAACTTGAAAACCACATGAAAAGAAACTGAAATGCTAGAGAACGTAGGCATAGACATCGTGCTATCACTCATTCATTACAAGAAAAATAAGAAAATAACAACATAGAAAATTAGAATCCAAACTTGTCAGAAGTAGTGCATGATACCTCTCACCTTTTCCAAAACATAAATAACAACAAAGTTCTATGGACATTGTCATTAGACCTCCTATTGTGATTAACTTGGATGATGATAATGAAATTGCAAATATTGATAAGCAAGTGCATACTGAGTTGAATTCGTTGTTTTCATCTTCTATGAGTTTGAACAATGATCATCCTAATAAAAATGTTAAACTTGGTGCTTGTCCTAGTTTGGCACTTGATGTTGTCCCATTGGCTAGTTATCCACCTTCCGTATATACTGATCAAGATTAGGATGTACATGACCTACTATAGATTGACTCACATGCCCCTTACTACTCTTTTGTTTTGTTTTGTTTTCTTTTTCATGTTTCTTTGTGTGATTGCATGTACGTAATGTGATCCCCCTATACTATTCTATTTGATGTATCTCTCTCTTTATGTGTATTCCTCTATTTGTATCTACATTTTTCTATATGTCATGAACATGTATCTTTTCTCTTGTCTTGTGTTTTCATTTTGGGGATGATGCAAGGTGTTGAGACATTTAGGTCTCTTCCATGTTGACCCACAAGCTTTTTCTTTGTTTTCACTCTCTATGTGTCATTCTTCCTATTCTATGAGTATTTAGGGAATGATGATGTTTTTGAGCTCTATAACAATATTGTAGCAAAGATATACTAACCCCAAATCCATGGATTCCTTATGTGTTTTGGGCTTTCATTTTGGGGGAAACCCCTTCCTCCCTTTTCATGGCATAGCTTCATTTAGGAACATATGACTTGGCATTGGGATTTCTGAATAAGCTCTCATGTCTTCTTTATAGATTAGCATTTACTATTGGCTACTTTAAAGAAAATTGCTCCTAGCAATGTTACTAGAAATTTCTTTAAAGTGGGGGCATACATTGGTATTATTTTCAACACTCATGTTTCACTATGTGACTTTCTTTCTTCTTGTGATGTGTCCTTTTCTTGGTGGTTTCATTGGGTTTGATGTCCTCCAAGAGCATGATATCTCTTAGCATATGACTTTCCTCTTAGTGGTGATCCTAAACATTGCATTCCCTAAGTTGTGATTCTCTTATTCTTTGACTTGTCCTCTCTTGGAGACATTAGGCACGATGTTCCCTAAGAATAGACCTTACAGGAACTAAGCAAGATCCCTTTGAACAAACCTTTACTTGCATTTTTTTTCATAAGTATTTAACATAATACAACTTGTTAACCTTGTGAAGCTTTAACCCATCTTCAAGGCCACCAATCATAACACACTTTGCTTTCCTGCAGAGCCTTGCCCTTGTTCATAGGTGTTTAGCATAACACAACTTGTTAGGCATTATGAAGCCTGAAGTGTTACTTTTGTGGCACCCTATCAAAATTTTCAAAGGGATAGCTCTTGTATGGTTAGTACAATGAGAGCCTATAGACCTAGCATGACTTTCACACTAAGCCAATTTCCTAGGGGCTCACCTAGTGGATAGCTTGAGGTTGCATTAGCCCAGAGTGAGCATGCACATTGTTTGCATAGTTGACATCGAGTTCTTCTTGTGAATGTTCTTGGACAAACAATTGAGGTGTGTTCCACATCACGTTGGACAATCGAAGCTTGATCCACCCACCTTTTTTTTCCTTTTCTTTTAGGTCTTTAATGTCCTATGATTGAGTATCTTTGTCATTGTTGCATACATATATGTCTTGAATGTCTATTTTATTGTGAGTTTGACATGGGGTCATCTTCTCACTAAAGTGGGGGCTCAATGTAGTGTAGAAAAATGTATCCCCTTTACATTTTCACACTTAATTTAGAATAAATATTAAAATGGACTTAATTGTGCCTTATTTTTTAGCATTGTAGAGTGTACCTCTTTACACTTTCACACTTATTTAGGGATCCCTTAATTAATTGATATTAATTTTCCTTAATTGGCTCCTTTAATTCAAATCCAAGCCTAATTTGTTACATTTTTTGAAGAGGAAACCCAACATTCATTAATTCCTAAACATAACACTTCTCATTGAGCAATGTGTGTCTTAGGTGATTAACCTAGGACCCACTTTCCCATGGGAAAATGGGTCCTCACTTAGACCTAGGACCTAAATTTAAATTATGTTTTTGGTCATATTTTAACACATTCAAATCCATATTCACATGTCCTCTTGTGTTATTTCAATTTTGGGAAATTAATGTTACATACCTATAAATATAAGGTCATTTCACTATGTTTCACCTAGCAAATTCAAGTTATCATAAAAGTACTTTCACAAGAGAATTTCAAGAGAATTTCAAGGCATTTAAGGGCAGATTTATTGAAGAATTATTGTAACAATCAAGATCCAATTTTCATTTCAAATTCTTCTTTCATCATGCATGTTTTTGGAGCTAATATGATGATGTAGGTTTCATGATCCATTCAAGCATTCAAGGCATTGTTTCAAGTCAAGTTTCAAGATCAAGATCCACATCCATCGAAGCCATTTCATGCAAGTTGTAGACCTACATTCTAAGGTTCATCCAAGGGTTTGGTGAGTTACGACATAGAGTTTTTCATTCATCATTCCTTTCATGTTATTTTGTTTCATTTAATGGTTTAACTACCAAAATGGGGTTTGACCAAGGAAAACTCCCGTTCACCAAAAATAAAACTTTTTTCCCTCTTGATTTTTGTTTTTAGATTTGGGTGGAAGAAATATTGGAGATCTCTTGAGGAGAAAAAATGAAGAAATTTTCAAAGTTGCAAAAGTTATCATAAAATTTGTCATCTCACAAAAACTCAATACAAAACTTATTTCCAACTTTTCAAACTTGAAACCTAGGAAAATTGAGAGATTCAGATCTATTGCAAAGGCTCTCAAAAGCTGCAAAAAAATCCTAAACCGGGATCAATTTCCCCTTGGGTGAATAATTCCAATGTTAGCTTCAGTAGATCACTTTTGGTGATTGGTACACATCATCTTACCTCTCTCTGATCTGCAATCTGATTTTTGGTTCAATAAGTATTGAGCTTAATCTATTAGATCAAAGTTGTAGATTTCATTTGGGGTTTGATTTTCTATTTTTAATCTTTCTCCCCAAAGTGTTGTTCAATCAAGACCCACGTCCTTGCAGAAAAAGGAAATCAATAGATTCACACTTTCATTTGACTCACCTTAAGGTTGATAGTCATTTCATTGTGTGGATATCATTTCCTAATGAATTGAGTGGAACATAGGTCCCTAATTGGTTCATAATCCCACATTTTAACCAATTATTTTTCACCATTTCATGCACATAAAGATAAGGTTTATAAAGACAATTTTTAGAAGTTTTTCAAGGAATTCACTATACCTATTCTAAGGTTGAATCATGATATATTTTGGTTTTCTTTTCCTTTGCAATGCAAGATTTGATCTTGCAGTTTAGAAGATGATTTAATCAAAATCTGAAGGTGTTATATCCAAAGTCTAAAGTATTTACACCTTCTAAAGTACAAGGTGTAAGTGACAGTTTTTTCCCATGCTCTAGTAGACTAAAGTGAGTTGGAAAAGTGTCTCAACTTACTAGCTATTTATTGGTAGCATTGTATATATTTCTCCCTTTGATCGGTAGGACTGTGCTCCATTGACAAGACCTTGTTCTCTGTCCCAACGATGGTTTGACGAGTCTTCATGTATTCACTTAGTTATTCATTGCCAAGACATTGCTTGGTCAGTGGGATTTCAATTTTTTTCCCCACAATGACCTGAAGGTTTGGTGCTGACAACTTGTTTTATCAGTGTGACTTTGCTCTATTGGTGGAACCCTAAGGGAAGTTTGAATGATAGACTGATCATGATGTTGCGGAGAATTGAAACTTTGAAACTGTGAGTTGTGGGTTGTAAAGTTCGTGAAATCTCTGATAGTATGACTTCATCGATGGGGCATGGCTACTTCGTCGGGATGTTCAACCTAGTATCCCCAATGGAATGATGACCATGGTGGGACCTGAGATGATAGGTGGAAAGTGGTAGTTAGAGCTAGCTTGGTAGTGGGACTACATCGACTGGTTAGTACTTCATCTTTGTGACTGTGCTTTATTGTTGACATTTGAAAGCTAGTCCCTCCGATGTGCCAATGGTAAGACTAATTTTTGGGACATAGAACTCCAACGCCAAGACGTGAAAGTTGGTATTACCGATACACCGATGCATTGTGAACTATTTGAATGGTAATGTGAACATTGGTAGGAAAATATCATATCGGTGGGACATTTGAAGTTGTCTCAGCGACAACCTAATATGGTAACTTCTAATTGATGGTTTGTCTATTGTAACGAATGGGAATTAAATTGGTATATTTCCTGCATGGTTCTAGTGATGCAGATAGATGGTAAGTCTCTCAAAAGGAAAATGCTATAATGTGTAACGCATTCTAATAGTGTTTTAAGTTGAGTTGTGAGTCTGATGAGAGAGAACAAGATTGATCAAGAATTGTAATGTTGCCTGTATTGAGAGTGTGAATAGACATCTAAAAGAAACAAACTGTAACTCTATATGTGGACTTTGTTCACTCTAATACAAAGTTTTTTTTCTTGGTGTGGTGGGTTTTTCTCCCGAAAGGGTTCTCCCACATTAAATTTGGTGTCCATTCTGTGGTTGTGTTAAATTTGTTTTGTTTTGTTTTTCTACTAATGTGCATCTTTAATGAATTATAATTCAAAATTGAACCATATGTCTGCATTCTCTTCTTAGAATTAGCATTATGAAAGTGTTCCCACACCTATGCTTTCCTTGCAAGTGGTATAAGAGCCTGGCCAGTTATGTTATCATTGCGGGTTGGATGGGTTTTTTGTGCCAATTCTAAAGGAGTCTTGTAGAGGAATTTGGTAATCTTGATTGCAAATTAAGATGGCAAGCACATCAGGGAAGATAGAAATTGAAAAATTCAATCGTGGAAATTTTTAGTTGTCTAAACTCAAAATGGAAGACTTGTTGGTAGATAGAGATCTCTAGATTGCTATGTCCAAAACTAAACCTTTAGGCATGGATCAAGAAAATTGGGACCTCGCAGATAGAAAATCCAAAGGGTTGATATGACTCTGTCCTGCAGACTTAGTTCTCCTGAATGTTCATTAAGAGAAGTCTGCATCTTCTTTGTGGAAGAAACTTGGTGCATTTATCAGGGTAAGTCCTTGGTGAATAAGTTATTCTTGAGGAAGGTGCTATACTCTTTGAAAATGGAGGAAGGGGGCGTATGTAGCTGATCATTTGAATACATTCAATATGCTCATTGCTTAGTTAACATCTATAGGTGTGAAGATAGATGATGAGGATCACTATATGCTTCTATTATGTTCTTTACCTAACTCGTGGGATCATTTAGTGATGGCTATTGGGAGTACAACAATTGCTTTCAAGATGGAAGATGTGGTTGCTTCATTGTTGTTAGAAAAGATGCAAAGGAAATCTTCTGAGATGGAAAAGGAGGCTCTTATTGTTTGAGACAAATTGAAGGAGAAATACAAGAAGAAAGACAAGAAGTCTAAATCTAAGTCTAAAGGGAGATCAAAATCTCTTGGCAAGAAGTCCAAGGTGAAATTCCAGAATTGTGGGCAGCCTAGTCATGTCCGAAAGGATTGCAAAGAGGAGAAAAAGAAGAAGAAAATAAATTCTTCAGATAATGATTCTTCTCATAGTGATGTAGATGCCTTCATTGCAGCCTTGGTGACTTATACATCTGATGATGTCTAGCTAATTAACTTAGGTGCATCATTTCACATGACATCTCATAGAGATTGGTTTATGAAATATGAAAAGTATGTTGGTGGAAAGGTGTATCTAGCAAGTGACTCATCTCTTGAAGTTGTTGGTCATGGAAGAGTCATAATTTAATTTCCTGATGGAAGAATCAAGTAATTGATGGTGTAATGCACATACTAGGTATGGCTCAAAATTTACTTTATGTTAGTAAGTTGAATGATGTTGGCATGGAAGTTTCATTCTCAAATGGTGGCTACAAAATCACTAGAGGATCAATGGTGCTAGAAAGGGGTGCTCGAGTTGGTACTCTGTACAAGCTAGATGCACATGTTGTTCAATGCAACAATGTCTCTGTAGAATCAAAAAAGGCTGCTCATGTAGAGAAGGAGAATGAAGTTCCTCTGGGTGCAAACTCTTTGGAGGTGAAACTCCCAATAGAAAAGATCATGCTCTGGCATCGAAGGCTTGGCCACATTGGTGAGAAAGGTTTAAAAGCTTTGAAAAATAAAAACTTGGTTGAAGGGCTTGATGATTGTAACCTTGAGTTTTATTTTTGTGAACATTGTATATATGGAAAACAACACCATGTTTCTTTTTACTCTAGTCCTCATAAGTCTTCTAGTGTACCGTATTATATTCACTCTAATGTTTTTGGTGCAGTAAATGTTCCTTTGTTATCGAAATCAAGATATTATGTTTTTTTTATTGATAACTATTTGAGAAGTGAATTTTTGTATAATTTCTTAAAAGTAAATCAGAAGTATTCATTCAATTTAAAGAGTTTAAAAACTTGGTTGAAAATCAGACTAGAAGAAAAATAAAATGCTTAAGGACAAAAAATGGCAGTGAGTTTTTTTATACTTATTTTGAAAGGTATTGCAAAGACCATGGAATAAAAAGGCATAAAAAAACACCTTACACTCCACAACAAAATGGAGTCACTGAAAGGTTGAATAGGACACTGATGGAAGGGCAAGAAGTATGTTGAGCAATGCTAGTATGGAGCAGAAGTTCTAGGTTGAGGCTATGGCTACAACATGTTATTTAATAAATTTATCTCCCTCTTTAGAACTTGTTGACAAAATGCCTATGGAAGTTTGGTCTGGTAAGAAGCCCTCTTTAAGACATGTAAGAGTCTTTGGCTATGAAGCATATGTTTATGTGTCGAATGAGAAAAGATTTAAGTTTGAAAATAAAATTGTAAAATGTATCTTCATTGGCTCTTGCATTGGTGTGAAAGGATATAAGATTTGGAATCATGTGACTGAAAAGGTTGTATAAAAGAGAAGTGTAATGTTTCATGAGTTGAAATCTTCTTCAGTATATCTGCAGTCAGAGATGAAAGAAGAAAAGAAAGAAAAACTATTGAAAATTCCTCAAACTCTAGATAAAGAGGAATTATGAAGTGTACCTGAAACTAAGGAGAGTTCCAACAGCTCTGAGAGTTATATAGAAGAAGAACCAAAATATTAGCCTAAGCCTTTGAGGAGGTCTACATGTGAAAGGTGACAACCTGAAAGGTATGGTTTTTCCATGTTGGATGTAAATTGTGCCTATGCTTTGATTACAAGCACTAATGAGCCTAGGATTGTGAAAGAGGTAATTGGAATGTCTTATTCAAATTTTTGGTTGGAAGCCATGAATGAGGAAATGGTGTCATTAAAAAAGAATGCAACCTAGGATTTGGTGCCTTTTCCTAAGGGTAGAAATCATGTTGGCTGTAAATGGGTATTTAAGAAGAAAATTGGTCAGGATGGCAGTGTGGAGAAGTATAAAGCTAGGTTGGTCACGAAAGGCTATTCCCAGGTAGAGGAATTGATTATGGCAAAATATTTTCTCCTATAGCTAAGTTGACATCTATCAAATTTATTTTGTCACTTGCACCAGCGTATGACTTAGAGATTGAATAGATGGATGTGAAGACAAAATTTCTTCATGGAGATCTTGAAGAATAAATTTATATGTCCCAGTCTGAGCACTTTGTGGAAAAGGGTAAAGAAAATTTGGTTTACAAGTTAAAGAAATCTTTGTATGGTTTAAAACAATCACTTAGAATGTGGTACCAAATTTTTTACACATTTGTGTTGTCATTGGGATTTGTAAGATCAAAATCTGATCATTGTGTGTACTTCAAAACTAAAAATGATCAAGTTCTTATTATTGCCCTATATGTTGATGACATGTTCATAGGAAATAGTAAGACTATGATTTCTAATCTAAAATCTCAATTCTCAGCAAAGTTTGAAATGAAAGATCTAGGTGCAACAAGGTATATTCTAGGGATGGAAATAAAAAGGGGTAGAGGAATTAGAAAGCTTTGGCTCAGCCAAAGTACGTATATCAATACTATCCTAGAGAGATTTGGTATGGCTGATTGCAAACAACTAGTTTTTCCAATGTTGCAGGGAATGAAGCTATTTATTAAAGATTTTCCAAAAGATCCTACCGAGATGGAGGACATGACCAGAGTGCCTTATGCAAGTGTAGTTGGTAGTTTAATTTATGCAATGGTCTGTACAAGGCTAGACATTGCCCAAGAAATAGGAGTTCTTAGCCATTTTATGGAAAATCTAGGTAGACCACACTAGAATGTTGTGAAAAGAGTTTTTTGATATTTAAAAGGTACCTCTCAATATGCTTTGTGCTATCATGAAATTTTAGTTAAGTCACAAAGATCCATCAGCATTCGAGGTTATGTGGATTATAATTGGGTAGGGGAAATTGACAGCAGGAGATACACCAGTGGATACATCTTCACATTGAATGGTGGTGCAGTTAGTTGGATGAGAAAGTAGCAGGATGTAGCCACCTTATCTACTACAGAGGCAGAATATATGGCAGCAATAGATTCCTATAAAGAAGCCATTTGTATTAGACGTTTTTGTTCTAATATTAGGTTCAATGAAGGGAAAATTACCATATACTGTGACACTCATAGTGCTATTTGTTTGGTGAAAAATCCAACTTTCCATGCCAAGACGAAACATATTGATGTGCACTATCATTTTGTATAGGATATGGTGGAGGATGGAAAGGTTAGTCTTGAAAAGGTGGATGCTATGGAAAATGTTGTAGATGCATTAATGAAACCAATGAGCATAGACAAGTACAGGTGGTGTACCAGTTGATGGGCCTTGGGGCCTATGAAATTTAGTAATCTTGAGTTTGGAATAAGCCAGTAAGTCTTTGTCAAGTGGCCCGAGCATGTTGGAAAAGTGTCTCAACTTACTGGCTAGTTATTGGCAGTATTGTGTACATTTCTCCCTTTGATCAGTAGGATTGTGCTCCATCAGCAAGACCTTGTTCTCTGTCCCAACAATGGTTTGATGAGTCTTCATGTATTCACTTAGTTCTTCATCGCTGAGACATTGCTTTGTTGGTGGGACTCCAAAGGTTGTCCCCGTGATGACCCGATAGTTTTTTGCTAGTGGATTGTTCTATCCACATGACTTGGCTCTATTGTCAGAACCATAAGGGTAGTCTGAATGATAGATTGATCACAATGTTGTAGAGAATTGAAACTTCAAAAATACAAGTCACAGGTTGTAAAGTTCATGAAATCTCTGATACTCTGACTTCATCAGTGAGGCATGGCTACTTCGTCGGGACATTCAACCTAGTCTCCCCAATGGAATGATGACCATGGTGGGACCCGAGCTGATAGGTGGAAAGTAGTAGTTAGAGCTAGCTTGGTAGTGGGACCACATCGACTGGTTAGTACTTCATCATTGTGACTATGCTTTATCATTGAGATTTGAAAGCTAGTCCCTCTGATGTGCCAATGGTAAGACTGATTATTGGGATGTAACACCATTTCCAAGACATGAAAGTTGGTCTTGTCAATATATCGATGCATTGTGAACTGTTTGAACAGTAATGTGAACATTGGTAGGACAATTTCATATCGGTGGGATGTTTGAAGTTGTCTTAGTGACAACTCGATATGGTAACTGTTGATTGATGGTTTGTCTGTAGTAATGAAAGGGAACCGAATTGGTATGTTTTTTCCATGGGTCTGGTGATGAAGATAGATGGTAATTCTCTCAAAATGAAAATACTATAATGTGCATTGTAATAGTGTTTTGAGTTGAGTTGTGAGTATGATAAGAGAGAATGAGATTAATCTGGAAATGTAATGTTGCTTGTATTAAGAGTTTGAATAGACATCTGAGAGCAACAAACTATAACTTTGTATCTGGACTTTGTTCACTGTAATACAAAGTTTTTTTGTTTGGTGTGGTGGCTTTTTCTCCTGAAAGGGTTTTCCCACGTTAAATTTGGTGTCCATTCTATGGTTGTGTTAAATTTGTTTTGTTCTATTTTTTTGCTAATGTGCATCTTTAATGAACTATAATTCAAAATCGAACCATATGTCTGCATTCTCTTCTTAGAATTAGCATTAGGAAAGTGTTGCTACACCTCTGCTTTCCTTACAAAGTGAAGATGAAGGTTTGCTAGAATGTTTTGCATTCATCAAGAAATAATATTGTGTCTATACTGTCTTATGGATATGTTCAGCTATGTTATGGGAGTCTATAAGTATACTTTCAAAAGATAGATGGTTTCAGATGACTATATTCTCTGAAAAATATATCTTTGGTACTTGTACCAGTTGGTGTATATACAAGTTCAATTATAGACATTTTTGCATGTCTTAATATGTTAAAAAAAATTCATGTTTTGTTACTAGATTTCAAGTCAATCCTAAGAAATATAATGACAAAGTTGTGAAAATAATCTTTAGATACTTGAAGAGAACTTCGGATTATGGTTTGTGGTAAAAAAAAATCAAAATTTCACTCTAAGTGCCTATACTAATGTTGATTGGGAAGGTTGTGTTAATCACCAAAGAAGTACAAGTGGAAGTGCATTATTTTTGGGAGATAGATTGGTCTCATGCTTCCATAAAAAGTAAGACTTGGTGTATTTATCCGCAACAAAAGCTAAATACATTACTACATCTTGTTGCACTCAAGTGCTTTAGATGAAGTAGGCTTTGAAGGATGTGAAGGTGTTTTATGATGAACCTATTCTTATATTGTGTGATAATACTAGTGGAATCAATATTTCCAAGAATCTGTTAATGCAATCAAGGACTAAACACTTCTCTATCCGGTATCAATTTCTAAGAGAGAAAGTTATAGAACATGAAGTTGAAATGGAGTATGTGCCTACCAAGGACCAGATTGTAGACATTTTCACTAAGACACTTTCAAAGAATAACTTTTTTGTATCTTTGATAAAATTTGGGGGTGATTGCTCCTCCTTGTTCTAACTAGATGCATAGATGGTGCATCTATCCAGGGGGAGAAATTCATGTCATATAATTTTCTCTTGGATTGATGAATCCTACCTCTGAAGGGGATTTGGTAGAAATAGGGAGTCCTTAAAAAGATGTGCAATTGTTGTGTATGTATAGTTTCTTGAAGAAGAAGTGTTGTTGGTCAAAGGGGAAGAATGTGTTGCTACTTCAATTGAAGATCTTTTTCCCTTTGTTTCTTAAAGTTTAGACAATTTCCTCTTCTTTTTTTTGTGCAAGTATGTATAGCCCTTTGTCCTTGAAGTTAAATGGGGAGAGTGTGCAACATGTGTTACCATCAATGCCAAAGGGGGAGATTGTTGGAATTTTTTTTCATAGATGTCAACAGTTGAGGAGATTGTTGGTAGTTTGTGTCATTGATGTCAACATTGATTGTTGATTGTCATTGATGTCAAAACATGAGAAGTAAGGAAGGTTGTTAGTCCTTAGTATTGGTTGTCACTATTACATTCAGTTTGGGCTAATATTGATGCATGGAAAATTTGTTTAAATTCATGGTTGGATGTCATGTCTTACCTAAAGAAGAGTTGCAAAAGTTCATGGTTGGATGTCTTGCCTTATCTAATGTGTGCTAAATTTCATAGTTGAATGCCATGCCTTATCTAAAGAAGAGTTGCAAAATTTCATGGTTGGATGTCATGCCTTATCTAAAGAAGAGTTGTAGAAGTTCGTGGTTGGATGTCATGCCTTGTTCCATGCCAAGAAAAGTTGTATAATGTACTATTGTTTTCAGTAGAGTTAGTTTCATAATATATTAAGATGAGGATTTGAAGCATTAAAAAGTATTATTGAAATTTGAGAAATGTTGAAGGTCTATAGTATGTCTTGTACTCTCTCCTAATGTTCTTGATGAAGTATGTGTTTTTGAACGAAAGATTTGGCCTTTGCAAGGTACTTAAGTGTTTTTTATTTAGGAAGTTGCATTGAAGTTTGTTTGGGAGAAATGATTTGCATTCCTCTGTTATTGAAGCTTTGGTCTTGCGGTTTGGGATTCAATGTTTGTGCTTTCTGGATATTGCACTCCTATCTTTTTAGGTCACCTATGTTACTGAGGAGAGTTCTATGAATTGTAGAAGGTTGGTAGTATTGTTGGTTGTCTAGACTGGTATGGGAAATGCTCTACATTTCTTTGCCTTGATGTCTCTGCTCCCATGGCTTGGTGAATGTATGCTCAATGTTTGTGTTGTTTCTCAGTTCAAATTTCATGTGATGAAGTGGTTCACAAGATGATATGTTAATGTTATATCTTCTAGTTATGAGTTATGTGATTTTTGGATGGAGTATTATGTTCTTGTTTGGTTTGTATTGGTTTCTAGTGACATGATAGTACAAAAGGAGTGTATAGAAGTGTTGTTGGATGTTTACAAAATATCCACATGTGATCCACACATTACTAATTGGCAAATTTGTGCTAGGGTTAGAGATGGCAGATATCTAACAATTAAATACAGATCTATATAAAAACAGAGAAACTAAAACACACACAGAATAATCATAACACAAAGATTTAACGTGGTTCACCCAATCCGGGCTACATCCACCAAACTGCAGCCATCCAATACTTTTATTATCCAGTGTAAAACCTGTTACAATCTTGCGAATAATCACGTTTTTCATCATACAGTAATACCCATCTGAAACCCTTTCTACCAAGCTTAGAAGCTTCCAGATTTTTTGGGTTCTACAAAATCAGATTTTTTCCTTTTTCATTGATTTTTCCCTTTTTCGGTGATCACGTGAAAAAGTAGGTAGAAAATTTTTCTCAGGGGCTGCTGCCCCTGAACCCCCACCTAGGGCCCGGCCCGGCCCCGAACCTCGGCAAGGATAGGGGCAAGGGTGTATAGTATACCATGGGCTATACAATATAGCATGATCAGTCGCCACATACCAACAATCTCCCACTTGGAGACTGATCCTGGATGACACTGCTGCAATTACAGCTCCCACTAGAAATAATTACCTTGGACCCTGCTGCTCTGTTATACTTGAATTCAACCTTGAAGACCAACCGAAGCTAAAGAGGAGCTCAACTTCTCCCTTGTCACCACCTTCGTAAACATATCCGTTGGATTGACATCCGTATGTATCTTGTCCAGCTTAACCTGCCCATCCTCCAACACTGATCGAATGAAATGATATCTCAAATGTATGTGTTTTGTTTTAGAATGCAAAGCAGAATTCTTTGCAAGATGTATAGCACTCTGACTGTCTGTAAACAAGTAATTTCCATCCTGTTGTTTTCCCAACTCCTCCATGAAAAGTTACAGCCATATCATCTCCTTTTCTGCCTCTGTTGCAGCAACATACTCTACCTCTGTGGTGGATAAAACAACCACCTTTTGCAATCAAGAAATCCAACTCACTGTTGTCCCACCAACTGTAAATACATAACCTGTGGTACTCCGCCTGGTATCTATATCCCCTATTAAATTTGAGTCAACATAGCCTTTTAAATCAGTATTAGAGCCCCCAAAACATAAATAATTATTGGATGTACCTCTCAAATACCTGAGAATCCATTTTACCGCATTCCAATGCTCAACTCCGGGATGACTCAAATACTTGCTAACAACTCCTATAGCATGTGTAATATCCGGTCTTGTGCATACCATGGCATACATCAAACTACCTACAGCTGAAGCATATGGTACCTTGGACATTTTTTCTTCCTCCTCTTGTGTCTTTGGACACATATCCTTAGTCAATTTGACATGACTAGGCAAAGGTGTGCTGACAACTTTTGCATTCTCCATATGAAATCTCTGCAACACCTTTTCAACATAATTAGTTTGAGATAAAAACAAATTTCTATTTTTCCTATCTCTACGAATTTTCATACCAAGGATTTGTTTTGCTGCCCCCAAATCCTTCATAGCAAAAGACCTTGCTAACTGTTGTTTCAACTTCTTTATGTGGTCCACAGCCAGACCTGTGCCTTACAAGCATATCATCAACATATAAACACAAAATAATGTAGCTATCATTATCCAACCTCTTAAAATAAACACAATGGTCAGAATTACACCGATTGTAGCCTTGCTCAGCCATAAAACTATCAAATTTCAAGTACCATTGCCGAGGTGCTTACTTCAAGCCATATAAACTTTTCTTCAATCTGCACACTAGTTTCTCCTTACCTTTGACCTCAAATCCTTGTGGTTGTTCCATATATATTTCCTCTTCCAAATCACCATGGAGAAAGGTTGTTTTAACATTAAGTTGTTCTAAATGCAAATCTTCAGCAACCACAATACTTAAAACAATATGATAGAAGTCATTTGAGGCACACCACTGAGACCTCAATTGTTGTTGCACCATCAATTATTATAAATGGTCATCCAACACTACATAATCATTTTCTTTCTTCTCATGCTGCAGCAACAGATCTTTGTACAACACATTCTCATTGAATATGACATCCCCGCTTCTCACAATTTTCTGATTTTCAAAATCCCAAAGCCTATAACCAAATTCATCAATGCCATATCCAACAAATACACATTTATTTGATTTTACATCAAGCTTGGTTCTATTTTCAGAATCTACATGTGCAAATGCTTCACAACCGAAGGTTTTGAGAAAAGAATAACTCACCTTCTTACCTTTCCATGCTTCCTCTGGAATACCACAACCCAAAGGATTAGAGGGACCTATATTAATTAAATAAATAGTAGTGGGTTACGCCTCATTTCAATATTTTTAAGGCAGCCCAAAGATGCAATCTCTTCATAACCATGCACACCTATTATTGTCCTATTCATGCGCCAGCCCACCGTATTTTCTCAGGAGTCCTTGGAACCGCTACTCAATACCATTAGAGTGGAACAATAATCTTCAAACTCTTTATTGCAATATTTCACCACCATTATTAGATCTCAGACATTTTATCTTTTAATTGCCCTATTCTCAACCAGTTTCTCCATTTTTTGAAAGTTTCAAATATTATCGATGCAATTTAAGGGAAATAACCATGCCTTTCTAACAGATCATCAATGAATGTAATATATCACGAGAGCTACCGAGAGAGAAGATATCTAGCTGGTCCCTATACATCCGTATGCACAAGCTTCAAATTCTCATCTTTCTTTTCCTTCCCATCTTTGAGAAAACTAACTCTTTTTTTTTTCCATATACACAACTTTCAAAAAAATCCATATTAACACATTTTAGACCTAGTAAACATTATTTGAATGTATAATTTCATACCTTTTTTGCACTCTATACCAAGTCTATTATTATGCCACAAAGGTTGATTCGAGTCCACTCAGAATCAGATGATCTTTCTACTCCGCTAATCCCAGAAGAACCGTTCAACATTGACCCTTTCAGAATTAAAGTAGAAGGAACAAGAGGACATGTATTAAAGATATACAGCTCACACCTTTTGCTACTACTAAGGCACCCTTTGTGACCTTCCAATTTTATCACTAAATGTAACAACACAACTTTCATCATCTAGTTGCCCTGCTGAAATTAAATTTCTGCTTAACTTTGGAACATGCCTTACCTCACGTAGTAGCCAATGATTCCCATTCTGCAATTTAATCTTGATTCTTCCCTTTCCAACAATCTGATAGGGTTCGTTATCTCCTAAATAAACCACGCCCAAACTTCGCATATAATCAAGAAATAACTTCTATGGGGGGTAGCATGAAATGAAGCCCCTGAATCTAACACCCAAGAATCATCAGCATTATCAAGGGAAAGAATCAAAGCATCCTCATCAAATTTATTACTTACCACATTTTCCTCTTTGCTTCCTTCCTTTTTGTCTGCATCTTTATTTTTCCAAAACCAGCAATCTTTCTTCAAATGACCCGGCTTACCATAGTACCAGCAATCCCTCTTATCTCTAGATTGGGACCTTTTGTCCTTTGATTTTCCTTGTAACTTCCTACGATTTCCAGAATTGTTTCCTCTCTCCTTTGTTCTTCCCCTGCTTTCTGTATTCAAAACACTGCCTGATGTGGATGTTCCACCTGAGCTTTTCCTACGAATTTCCTCCCTCAAAATAACACCAACAATATCATCAAACTTCAATGTATTCAAACCAGAAATAGAATTTCTAACAACCATTACCAAGCTATTCCAGCTTTCAGGCAAAGAACATAGAATCAAAAGAGCCCTAACTTCATCAAAGTTTACTTTTATAGAAGTTAATTGACTGGTGACCATATTAAACTCATTCAAATGATTAGTAACTGACCCACCTTCTACCATTTTCATATTAAATAAACACTTCATAAGAAATACCTTATTCGAAGTGGAAGGATTTTCATATAACTTCGCCAAGGTTTCCATCAACTCTTGAGTTGTCTTTGTTGTTGTAATATTAAATGCCACCGATTGTGCCAGGCATAGATGAATACTGCCAAGAGCCTTTCTATCCAAGATCTCCCAGTCCTCATCTGACATTGTTGTAGGTTTCTTGGCTTTCCCTTCCAATGGCCACCATAAATCCTTTTGATAGAGATAGTCCTCCATTTGCATCTTCCATAACTGATAGTTCTGCCCATTAAACTTCTCAACCTTCTTACCCTCGTCTGCCATTGCTCCCACTCAACCGTGAGACTCCCACTCAACCACGAGATCTTCCTACAGACGATAATCAAAACACAACCTGCTCTGATACCACTTTTTAGGATTAGAGATGGCAGATATCTAACAATTAAATGCAAATCTATATAAAAACAGAGAAACTAAAACACATATAGAATAATCATAACACAAAGATTTAACATGGTTCACCCAATCCAGGCTACATCCACCAAACCGCAGCCATCTAATACTTTTATCATCCAGTGTAAAACCTGTTACAATCTTGCGAATAATCGTGTTTTTCATCATACAGTAATACCCATTTGAACCCCTTTCTACCAAGCTTAGAAGCTTCCAGATTTTTTGGGTTCTACAAAATCGGATTTTTTCCTTTTTCATTGATTTTTCCCTTTTTCGGTGATCACGCAAAAAAGTAGGAAGAAAATTTGAATTCATTAACTATCTTCTTCTTGACTGACCTAATTGAAGTTTTAAAGAGCTGTGATGGATATAAATGCAAGATCATTTCAGATGCAACAAGATAGAGAATTGTACAAGTGAAAAAATCAAGTGTGGAATGTATTGAATATCCATCAGAGTTAGTGCTACTTTGTGAAGAGGAAAGATATAATTAGATGTACTATAACGCCTCAATCAGCAGAGTGTTATGTTGACAAGCATTGTAATATTTATCTAAATCTTTGAGAAAGTGAATCTCATTAGGCCCTCTATATCTTGATCCTAGATTTGGTTGGTACTTTAGAGCTATAAGTCCTTTGTATCTTGCTCTAAGGAAGTGAGCCTTTTATATTGTGAGTCAACTATTACCATGGTTTTCCCTCATTAGGTTTTCCACATAAATTTGGTGTTCTCCTTATGCATGTGTGTGTTATCAATTTCTTTCTCATTGCTACTAATCTATTTAGAATTGTTATATCTTTTATTATTGAGGTTTTTTTATCATACTAAGGGTTTTAATTACTATATCTAATTAAGGGTTTAGTTGTGATAAGAGGATTGTATTTTGCTGAAAGTTTCAAGGTTTGGAAGGGATTAAGTTTTTTGTGTAGACAAATTCACCCCCCCTCTCAGTCTCCAAGTGTGTTGAACATAATTAATTAACTTTAGTTACTTAAGTTTCTTTTCACTCTAGTACTTAAGCTTACTTAGGTCATTTATTTTTTGTGTCTCAAATCCTAGGATGATGACACATGTTATGGTATTGTTTTATCCTCACCTAGGGTTTCTCTGAAGTTTGTTTTTCTTTGTATAAGTATTATTTATTGTAATTTCTTATCCAAGAACATAATTATTCATTTATTTTTTGGACAATTAGTTGTTGGCTTCCACACATTTTCTTTTATCTATTTCTATAATAGATTTTTGATTCCAAGTGATCCTTAGGAGTTGTATGGTTGAGGAATCAACTCCAACACACATGTAGGTAAGTATCTATGGAATGTATCCCTAATTTTATCTCTATTTAACATGCTCATGATTAGATCATGTTTATGAAATTATTAGTTATCTTTTAATATATATGTCATTATATCATTCTTTAGTTTTAAAATTCACTCTTTCCACCTCTCCTTGATTCGTTTGTACACCTCAAGGGGTAGACACCAAATAAATGAGGCATATCCTTACTAATCATTTTCAATGTTTATAAATGTAGTTCATGGGTGGAAAAAATCATTACTTTAGCCATTTGGAGTCCTATATTTTATTAAATTTATCTACTTTATTATGCTTGAATTATATACATTTGCATGCTCACCAAAATGGGATGGAAAAGATAATGGTTAAAAGTACATAACCAATAATATTACCATTTTTTGTGTCACTTTGTGTGGGGTATTAAGTGCTTAGTCATAATATATTATTACAAGTATTTTGGTACCCAATTTGACCCAAATCCATAGTTTGAGTCTCACAAACATGATTCAAATCCTTTTCAAATAGATCTCAATAATCAATTCACTCATTCACATTCTAGGCTCAATTTTGTGGCATGCGATTGACCCCAACATTTTTTGAAACACATTTAGAATTGGGCTCATTTAAACCATTTCTAACTAGTCATTGTATATCATTTCTAATAATAAATATTTCAAAATGTTTGTCCAAGTCAAGTATAAAAACACATCATCCCTACCTTATGTGATGACCTTTATTCGTCTTGGAATCTTCCACCATTGTCTTGGATCATTTACTTTCAATAAATTTTTTTAGCTAATTTAGCAACATCGTATCATTTTAGTTATCACTAACATCTTATATAGATAAATTTATTGGATTTTTCATATTTCTACATCCTTCTTATTTTCATAGATTCATGCTAATATTGATACAAACCTATTAGCACTCTAGTACCTTATAAATTATCCAAGTTCTTTGTTTGAAATTTTAAGTAGCACATTTTCACTAGATAGTATCTTACTATTGGCATTACAAATAAGTGAAACAATTGTGTGTACTCACATAAGAAATTAGATATAGGTTTAATTTTAAAATTAATTTTCTAGAATGGATATATCTTATTATTTAGCATTAATTTGAAGTAAATGATAATAATTGCATACCATATAAGGGATGATGGATTTCTTGAATTATTAGACTCTTTGATAATCTATTTTTAAATTTAATCCTTATTAATAATATACATCAAATTTATTATCCATTTATCTTATGAAATTCCATGTTTTTTCTTAATTTAAGTTTTTTTGGTTCATTGCTAGTGAGTATATATGGTCACAAAGCTAGTATTGTTGATGGAAATATGAGTTGTATTTATAGTTTAATTTTAATTATATTATATGAAATATAAGGTTATATATCCTTAATTTTCCACAATGTGAATAGATAATTTGATGAAATTTTTTATTAAAAATAATGTCATGAAACAAGAGGATACAATTATGAGATTAAGGTATGCTCAATAGATAATATAGGATTAGGCAGTCACAATAAGTATTAGATGCAATGACCTACCGTAGGCCATTTACTTTTACTACATCATATCAATTTATTTCAACTAATCTACCCATCGCATCAATCAAAATTAAATCATGTAATATTCTCTCATTTTCCTGATCATTACATAAGAGAATACAACATAAAATTTCCTTAAATAGCTATCATTATATAATAATTAACATGTTTACAATGATTAAAAGTACATAAAGAATAATCAAGTGTGTATCTCATACATCATAGTACATAACATGTTCTATTACGTTAATCTATTTCAACTATTGAAATAATTATTTTCTCTAGACATATGTATACATACTTATTACAAATAACTATCAATTATTTCATCTATTACAATATCTTAGATATTAGGGTTAAGGTGCCATCCACTTTGTAAATCCCATGTTGTGGTTCCAACATCCTTAGAAAGCGTCTCTAGGAACTTAGGGTATATTGTAAAACTACTTTATATTACTAATTCTCACCATTGTTTGTATTATATATTCATAAGGAGTGATAGGTTCCACTAGTAGTGGTAAAGGTGACTTTGGTCATAAATATTTAATATTATTTTTCCTACATGTGGATGCATAGAATTGGATGATAAAAGATAAGGAAAAGGATAAATGAGTGACTGATGGTATTCTCCAAGTGGGAGCTTGGAATGAGGTAACATGTGTCTCTTGGTATTTTATCATTTATTGTATTTAATGTAATGTTTATCTCCCAAGTTTGGGTGCCCAAGTTGGAGGGAAAGTATTGGGGCCAAAATTGATGTCACTTCACATTTTGAGGAGGTATTCCAAGGGTTAGGGACATTGGAATGAAGGTTCTTCTTTGTGAACCATGTTTGGTGCATTATATGTCTTCACAAGTCTATAAATTCATCCTCTTGGATGTAGAAAATATGAACAAAATTTGAATGTAGAGTTTCTTTACAAGAACAAGGATAGGTTGAGGCACAAGGAGGTTGTGCACAGGTGCACATGTGTTGCCATGATGGAATCAAAGAGGAGAATAGAAGTTATTACATTGTAATCTCATTTATTTGAAGATAATTCTTACTCGACATATCTTCTTGGATTTTTTTATCACTAGGGTTTCTCCACGCAAATCATGTGTTATGCGATGCTCTTGTGTTGCCGATTTCTGACTCATTGCTGCTATCTTACTCTGATGTTATTCTTTATATATTTTTGTAATAAGTTCACATAATATGGTCTTAATAATCATGTTATGTTGGCTAATTTTTTGAAATCATAAAAAAGATGGATTTAATCATGGTATTTCCATATTAAGGCAGCTTAATTTTTAGATTTATATATAAGTTTCTGCTTTTCATGTTGGTGTAGTCCAAGCCTTGTATCTCATCTATTTATTTTTTAAAAGAGATTGAATTTTCTAACAATTGGTATAAAAACTTGTTT
This sequence comes from Sequoia sempervirens, assembly GCA_007258455.2. Taxonomy (NCBI): domain Eukaryota; kingdom Viridiplantae; phylum Streptophyta; class Pinopsida; order Cupressales; family Cupressaceae; genus Sequoia; species Sequoia sempervirens. The sequence goes on from VDFB02026320.1 coordinate 72,028,805, forward strand.
ACTTCTCATCATTTGGTATCAGAGATTAAAGTGAATTTGGTTTTGGGTATTCCTTCTTTTTTGATTTCTTAGATTGGAAAGCTTGTGGGAATTTTTTAGAAGGAATTGAAGTTTGTTAGAAGGATTGTGGGGCTACAATGAACTTTTTGTGAGTTAATTTTTTTTTACAAATTTATGAGACTTAAAGCCATGGATATTGTCAATGTGATATATGTTGGGTATGGGAAACTCATGATTATGTATATTTATGGAGTTGGTTATGTTATAGTAACTTGGAGATCTTGATTAAAAATATATGTGTATCCTCTTTTTTGTTGTTTTGTTCCTTTACCTTGCGGTCATGTGCAATGAGAGGGTGTTCATGTTGGATGAGTAGTGACATCTCGGTCACATGGAAGAACACCCTCGATTTGGACTATAGAATGGGGTGCTTATATTGGCTTCATGGTTTTGGCCCTTGGTTACATGAAAGAATTGGAAGGTAAGCCAATAACCTCTTTGTGATTTGAGCTAATATGTTTCATATATTATAAGCTCCTGGAAAATTTGGTTTTCCTATTGGGTTGTAGTTTACTCTTGTTTTTAGTTGTGGGTTTGTAGATCTATACTCATTCCATTATTTAGATGACATGCTTGATGTGAATGTTTGGATGTTTATATCAATTTTAGATTTACATAGATGATTTTGCATGTTTTACATGTTAAATAAAATATGTGGTATGTAGATCTATGATGATACTTTATTCAGGGCATTTTGGATGAAGACAATTATAGGTTTACATGATTTCTTAGAGGACATATTGATCTATGGCTACTCTTATGTGGGTTTATTTTGAAAATCAGATCTAGCATTGATCCTCATGTTTGATTCTTGGAAACCCACATGTTATACCTAAATATCTTTATTTTGCATGATACTAATGTTGGGTTGAATCCTTTTCAGTTATTTGAGATTGGAGTATTGATTATGTATTTCTCCTTTGAGATGTTACATATGTGTAGATCTTGTAAAATTGTTTGATGTGGATTTTATTTGGTAGGCCATATTTTTGGTCACCATTATTACATTGGTATGCGTATTGCATTCAGAGATGGTTATTGAGAGTACCTAATATAGTTGTTCATTTAAATCTATAACAATTTTTTATGGTGCATGGGAAGCTTTTTTCACTTTAAACTAAGTGTTGGCAAGGAACCTTACTCTAATACCAATTGTTGAATGCACAAGAAAAATAAGAGGGGAGGGGTGAATCAGTTGTACGTTAAAGCTTCAAAACCCTCATACAAATTCACATCCACATTCATACATTAAACCCTTAAATATATTATGATGAATTAGGATGAAAAGAAAATAACATAAACTAAAACAACTTAACACCATACACAAGAGAACACCATATTTATGTGGAAAACCCAAGAAGGAAGAAATCACAGTGAGGATTAGCTCTGAATATAAGTAATATCAACACTAAATACAATAGGGATCACTACCAAAAGTATCACTTCCAGAATAAAAAAGAAGATAGAGAAGAAATGTTAGATAGAGAAAAGCATCTCAATGCAATAGGGAATCCACCAGAATGACATAAACACCTTCATAGCTTGATTGAATTGTAGCCACCTTCTGCTTACTGCATCCAACATACTAACACATGAAATTTCACACTGCACTTCTCAAATTTGCACTCCAACACTTTGCAATTCATATCATTCACATCTCTCGCATATATCTCAACATCCTTCAACAACTCAACTCATACTTATACTGTCCTCAACCTTGAAACCCTTCTCCAAGGTTGGCAATGCACATCAACCATACAAATTCAAATTAGGTCACTGCCAAACAAATTTCATGGAGGATAGAATTAAAAGTGGACCATATTACATCTTAATTGGGACCCAAATCAACAACACCACACTAAACATGCTTCTAAAAATAATAATTATCCATCGCAAGTACTGTAAACACCAGGTCAGTCATTACCCATGCAAATACCATTAAACTTTTAAGAAAATGCTTCCTTAAGTCCAAGAACAACTTGCGAACCACACGCCATGCTTGAACATGATCTGGAATATTCTTTAAACACCCTGGAATCAAATAAACTCCTTCATAACAACTTCCACCTAAAGAATGTACACACCCAGTACACTCAAACAACTCTATCATACATTGTTACTTGAGAAATTGACTTCCTTAGCTCCAAACCTCAAACCATCTTGACTAAAAAAGATACCAACACAATCAACACCTTTAGATCCACATGACTTGAAACATATCTACGGAGAAATCTGGAGAAAATAAATTTCTCACAGACACCTATGCAATGCATAGTTCACACACTAGTGAACAAAACTCCTATAAAATGATCTAGCACACAAAATGATGGATATAACACCTCTGAGCACCTTTGATCAACATATTTGAATCACACAAACATATCTTCAACCTAGAAGAAATGTAGAGCAACACAAGAACACACCTCTGTAACCCAAAACACCACTGCAACACATTGTATCCTCTTTTTATCATTTTTTCTCAAAAGAACTTAGAAACCAAGCTGTAGAGACAAATCCTCATCATCTTCAGAACTTCCTTAACTTTAGACAAAATATTATAAAAGCAACACTAGAGGTTGACACCAATAACTTTACTAATGACAACACAATGCAACTAATCAAAGCATGGATACCATCAACCACTCATACTCTTGCAGCAATCTTATTCAACAATGTACATCAATGACAACACAGGTTTCTTGACATCAATGAAAAAACTAACTACTCATATTTGCAACATAAATTTATATGAATAATTTATAATATTAGAAATAACATATGATTAATTAATTTTATGATCTAAAATAATTAATGAACTAAATAAATAAAATTATATCCTACAATTATAAATTTAAACCATATATATAAATAATATAAACCAACTATATAAATGGTATGCACAATTATACCCAATACATTGATAGTGATAATAACTAAAGAATGTAAAAATGAGTTCACCCTTATAGAAGTAGGGTGAGAACCAACATAAAGATTACCATTATCTATTACTAAGGAAAATATTACTTGATCTTAGGGTGGTAACAAACCCTAGTTAGAGACTTAGCATCACTAAAGTAAATTTTGTAGGACTTATTATTTTGTAATTGAAAAGTAAAAGGAATGTAATAACTACAAGTGAGGAAAGTAGTGTTGCACTATGTTTTCATTGATGTCAACCTCTAGTGTGGGCATGATGAGAAGAGGCTTGTGGTGTTGATTAAGTGTTGCAAATGCAACATGGTCACTTGGTTTCCAAGTGCCTTTGAGAAAATTTGTATTGAGATTGTACAACGTGTCAGGGATGTGTTATATGTTATGCTTTGTATTTCTTCATGCTTGAATATGTTCCTGTGAATTTTGGACATGATGTTTAGAGTCCTTTGAAGGTTTTATATCTAGGGTTTTAGGTTTTGGATTGTGCGGTAGTAGATGTGTTTGACAGTGTAGTGGATTGTGAAGAGGGTTTTCTGGGAGAAATGGAATTGCTCTACATTTCTCTGCATTGAAGTTTCCTATCTTGCAGATTTGGGAATGTGCTAATGATGATTGCATCTATCCTCCCTTGGATGGTTTGGTGTTTAGGTACTCCAAAATCTTGGTTCATATCTTATGTCTCAAAGGCAATTTGACTAGTTACACTAGATGATAGTAATTTTAGTTGCATGTGTTTGTGCCAGTATGTTTGAATATTTTGTTGGTATTAGAATATTCTATAATTTTGTGTGGTCCATGAGATGTTTCTAGACTTGGTTAAGTGTGTATGTGGTTACTTGGTAGCATTAATACCGATTTGGCCAACATGGCGTGTTAGCATTACTTGCAGAAGTGCTTCATGGTTTGTGGAAGATTGGTGTAGCATTTTGATATAGATTTGAGTCCTAGTTAACCCTTGGTGTGGTTTTCCTTCACTTCTTTCCACCATGGAAGTGTTTAATTCTGATCTGTTTGGTGATTGCACATTTGAGGTGCATACATTTTATTGAGGCTGACCTAGAGAAGGATGTTTGAGGTCATAGAGGATATATATGCAAGGTCAATTATTAAAAAATATAGTGATGTGATGTGTGATGCATAATGATGTGTATGTGATTAAGTGTTGTGATCTAAGTGTGAGAATTAATTCCTAAGACTACCAGAAGTAGTGAGTAGAAGGTGTCTACATTTTAGTGTGCTTGAAGTTGCTTAAAGTAATGAGCCAAAGGTTGTGGATGGTGTATATTTTTTGTGGTGGATTCTCCTATTGCTCTAAGGTACTAAACCTCCTTGTAATATTTTCTTAATGTTCTCTTTCTATTTAGGTAGTGAGCCCTTGGAAGTGAGCCTTTCTTTCTTTTGTTGAGACCTTCCCACAATGAGCCTTTTATAATCAAAGTTGTTATTAATATATATGTGAGTTAATCCTTATCATGGTTTTTCTTTGATTAGGGTTTTCCAAGTAAAATATAGTGTTCTATTGTGTATGGTTGTTGATGTTTTGATGTTTCATTTGTCTACATTCATGATTAATGCTTAATAAGGGTTTGAAGATTAATGACGGCTTGAATATTTAAATGCATAACTAATTCACCCCCCTCATTTTTCTTGTGTGTCTAACAATTTTTATCAAAGCAGAGGTTCCTTGGAAGAATATTAACCACTTGAGGTAGATCCGGCTAGTGCACAAGAATGGTGTCAAAGTCCCTATGTTCAATGCAACAAATTATGGCTTCTGGAAAGAAAGGATGGAAGCCTTTTCTTGTATCATTAGGGTTTGGAGTATGTAAATCAATTGAAGATGGATATACTATTGGCATATGGCTCGGGGAGATTATTGGTATGACTTCTAGTGTTGTCATTGATGGCAACTGAAGTCACTATTTTGGTCCATAGATCCGAACCTGGTCATACCTGGCAGCTAAAGTCAAGTATAGTGTATTACTGGCAGAGAACATGATGAACAGGGTATCCAGTTAGTATGTCAATCCATATGCTTCACCAGATCATCATCTTGTGTTGTGGATCCCTAGGATAGGTTTTTAAGAATATATGGTACCTTATTGGTAAGTTTTGTGATGTTGCATTAATCCGTGTATGAGTAAAGAGATTCGGCATAATGATTTTTTGTCTATTTGTTCATTATGGCCAACCTAATCAATGAATCATGTTGCAGATGTATCAGGGATGACTGTTTAATTGTTTCTATGTTTGATTTTGTTTTGGGTCCTAGTTATGGTTTGGCCAACATGTGTAGGCACACATCAAAAATTATTTATGATTTGAAGCCAACATGTGGAGAATATTATATTTTGTGTGAAGTTGACATATAGTGTTTGAATTCTTGATAGAGGGTATTTATGTGAGTTTGGGTTGTAATTAGGGTAAAAATATTATGGTTAATGCAATGAAGCATATAAATAAAACCCTAATAAACAATGAAGCACAAATGAGCATAAAGACATAAATCAGAAAACAATATTACCAAATCTTCATTCTACCATTGATTCACCTCCATTGCTCTTCTCTATTTTTCTTGAATATGATAATTTCCCCTAGATTTCAGTGTGCAATAATAAGTCTATGACAAGTGACTAGCAAAATATTGAAGATTTTTGTCTCACACTAGCATGGATATTGATAATTGATAGAAATTGATGAAAACAAGAATGATTTTGACAACATAAGGACACTTGAAGAAGCAACCCCCCAAATGGCTTATGAGAGGGTTGATTTATAGGAAATGTCTCATTTGGATTGACATTTGAGATTGGATGTTAATAAGATTTATTAATCAATAGCCAAAATTGAAAGTTGTAGTATGGACTAGGGTTAGGTCAAAATTAGGGCAATGACAAGAAATGAATGGTTGAGATTGAATTATGAAATAATTCAATCAAGGGATGAAATTAAATGAGATGTCAAGAGATAAGATTTAATGTGGAAGATAAGATTGACATGGACAAAGAGGTGATAGGAGAAATTAAATAATATAAACTATTTAATTTAGGTGGTCAATGAATAATTATCAAATTATAGAGGAATGTGACAAAAGCAATCATTTTGAATTAAATAATGATTTAATTCAAAATTCAAGAGAGTGGACCAAATTAAATAAATAAAATTTATTTAATTTATGAGAGAAGAGGCTAATGAATAATTAAATAATTAAAAATAAGAATTTACTTAATTTTAGAATGAATTTATTTAATTAATCAAGGAAGAAATGAAGATAGAAATGAATTAATTAAATAATTAAAAATTATTTAATTAATAGAAGACTTATGACTTTAGAAAATAATTAACTAATTAAAATTATTTAATTATCAAAGACAAAAGAGGAAATGACGGAGAATCTAAGAGTTGCAAGCCTGGGACAATTTTTAGTGTCTACACGGGCAATTCATTTCGTGTGCATGAGATGTATGAGAGAAGTTGTAGTGCAGAGAAGTTAGTTATGTGAATATCAAAAGATCAGCTATGAGAATTTTGTTGGTACAAAAGAGGATTTGGTGACAAAGCAGAAGCAAAGTGTAGATTCTGACAGAAGGTTCAGAACTTGATTTATGAGTTTCATCGGAACTGAAACTAGGAATTTGTAGATGATATCTTCTCAGTTCAAACTTTTCTTGTAATCTCTAACATTTTGTAAGGTAGTGAGCCTTCCTTGTTTTAAGTAGTGAGCTCTAGGCAGTGTGCCTGAATGCATGTGCATTCCCTTTTCTTTATACTTTTAATAGAGTATAAATTATGGACTAATCTCCACCATGGTTTTTCCCCTAACAAGGTTTCCACATAAAAATATTGGTGTTATGATGTCTTGATAGTCTCTTAATGTGCTTGCATGTTTGTTTCATTTTATATGCAATGAATGATATTGAAGTTTAAATATTTCTATTGATAGTTAAAAGTCTAGATCAAAATTTAAATATTGTGGAACACTGATTCACCCTCCCCTCTCATTGTTCCTAGAGTCCAACAATTGGTATCAGAGCAGGTTCCTCTTTGAAAGTTTAACAACTTGAGGTGGATCTTGAAATACAATGGACTTTGGTGGTCTTCAACAATAGCTTATGGTGGTATTTGATGATATTGATCAATCTAAGGAAGAATTCATGGAATTAAAAGCAAATCTTGTGGATGTTGAGAAATTTATTCAATCATTGAAGGATAAAATCAATGAGTCAAGAGAAAAGAGAAAGGAGCTTTGTGATCAACTGAAAAAAAGAAAAATAAAAAAAAGTTTGGAAGATGCTCACCTAAATCAGACCCTAAAAGAAATAAATGAAGAATGTTAAAATCTTGCTAAGGACAATGCTACTCTAAAGCTTGAGATTCCAATATGTGGAGATGAAGCTAACTAAGAAGATTGAAGAAAGAAAGAAGAATGAGGATAATTTGGCTTAGTCCTTGAAAGAAAATTTTGAAGAATGCAATAGAGTTAATAGTGGATACATTCAGCTAGAGATTAAATTGCAACAATCCAAAAGTAATGAATAAGAGCTTGAAAGGTAGATAGTTATTTTTAGAGATGAAGTCACTATTGCAAATGAATACAAGGAGAAGTTTAGGATCAGTTATGCTAAACTTGATGAGCTGACTATAGGACAAAAGAATGTAAATGATAAGCGAGGTCTTGGATATGAGAAGGAAGAAAGATCTGGATCTAAACACAAGGATCCCAAACAAAGAAATTAGATGAACAAAGGCAGAAGGTATCTGGTAAGACAACCCAATGCTTAGTATTTTAATGGTTACTAATTTTCTTGTAGTAAATTTGGTCATATGGCTTCTTAGTGTAGAAGAAAAGTAAATTCAAGCAGTCCATCATTTCATGGTCAGTGTTTTAGTTGTAATAAGTTTTGTCATAAGTCAATTGAATGTAGAAGTATGGTTGTCAGTATAAGGAGTGTAAAATGCTACATTCCTATGGAAGATTTGGAAATGTTGCTAACCAGTGCAGATCAAGGGTAAATCAATGGAATGAATGGTCTAGACAAAGAAATCTAGTGATTTACAATTGCAACAGATTTGGTCACATTGCAAGATTCTATAGGAATAGGAACATGGATAGAAGAGGTCTGGTATATCTAGGAAGAATTTCATAGAAGGATGAAAAAGGAAAAGGAAAAGTGACTGTGGAAGAGATAAGAGATCAAATGAAGAAAACATTGGTAAAGAAGAATGAATTTGATAAACCCGTACTAAAAGCTGCCTCCGGTAATCCCTCTGGTAAATCCTCTAGAAATTGATTTAGGGCCATCGGCCTAGGGGGATTTTTTCAAGAAAAATATTTTCCCCCCTGTCAGTAGCCAACATCATAATGTAGAAAGATGTTAGTAGTTATGCCATTAGTCATCAATTGAATCCATGATCATTTGTTCAGTAATTTAAGATCTAGAAGGTCCGCAAATGAACTCTTCTCTTGTTGTTTGAGAGAGTAGTGTAACTAGAACTCCTAGGGCAGAGCATTTATTGTAGCAAAAAGGTTAGGTGCATGAAGTTATAATAGGGTATTTGGAACCCTCATTTGTCACTTTGCATTAAAGAAGAATAGTGAAAGAGCCTTTGGAGTAGAATTTTGAAGGAGTCAAGTCGATTTAGCAGTGAATTCATTAGGTATTCCATTTCGCTTGTAGAATTTCTAAATTTGTGCTTGGTAGAAAAACCTTTTTTGGTATGGAAAATGAAGCAAATCAAGGGAATTGTGAGTCTAGATGAATATAGTAGCAGGAAGATTAGGGATGTAAGGAATTTATTTCCAAACGGTAAATTGAAGTGGCTCGAAGGTGCGAAACATAGGAGTTTGGACATTTGGAACGAATTTCCTTATTTTGACAACATGGAAGTGGTTAGGTTCATCTTGAACAAATTGAATGAGGACACTCACTTTGGATAGACCCTATGTCATTTCAAAGGAAGTGATTATAAATTTAACTGGGTTATGTAATGTTGGAGACATTTCAAAGAAGAATTCGATTTGGAACATTGAAGTCAAAACCCTAACCGGTGAAATAGGAGATTAGAGGGGTCTAATAATTTCAACGATCAAAGATCCATTGACAAGGTACATTGCATATGGAATTTCATAGAAAATTTTCTTTAGGAACAGGGAAGGATCAAACTCTGAAAGTGTAGTTTACATCTCACATAAGATGATAACGGAGAACCAAGACTTTGACCTGTGTAGTTTTTTGAAAGATCAACTGATGGGAAATGTGCAATTGAGAATAGATATAGATTATCCTTTCAGGTTTGGCACTTTGATCATATGCATCATGATGTATTTTCCAAATTGCTTGCCTCAAAATAATAACATGGTATGGAAGGAAAATGTACCATTTTGTAAGCAAATCTTTGAGCATTTCAACACTCTAGAAAACAATGAGCAAGTTTATGCAAATTTCTTTAGAGAATTGCTAGGAAAGTTTGGAGTAGTTGGTATTTCTCTTTCGGTAAAAATAGTTGAAGTTGGATCATCTTTCGGTAAGACAGAGAGGAAGCAAAAAAGAGCAATAGAGTTTGCTGATGATACTCCTTCGGTACTCAAGTCTCCTAAAACTGAAGGAAAAGGAAAAGAACAAATAATTGTGGAAATACTTGATGAAGACCCTAATGAATACACCTGAAGAGATGAACTGGATGAAACAATGGCTCAAGGAAATGAAGAAGAAGGCACTTTATTCAAAACAAAGATACTGCAAATAGTTCAGGAGAAAGATGGAGTGCAAAAGATTGTTGACATGTGGTTAGATCGACCCTCATATGAGCAGGATTTGATTGAGAGTACTCTAGGAAGATACTTTGTGGAGAATAACATTGAATTGGAAATTTTGAAGAATGTACTCCCTAAAGAGTTGATTGAGTGTATTAAGGAAGTTGTGGCCTCTAACTCTCAGGATAAGAAAGAGGAGGAAATAATCCTACACTTGAAGGAGCATTTTAGGCTATCCTTACAAAACTAAAAAATAAAATGAATGTGTTGAGACAGTGCATCAATTCAGCTAATGACATCTACAATTATTGTCTACGTTGGCCTCATGTTGTTGGAAAATACAAATTCAAGCTAGAGAAAATTGAAAGTGAATTGAATAAAATTGGTCAGGACTACAATATGGTTCAGGACCAGGATGGAGCAATAAAGAACATAATTCATGAGTTGCAGGTTGAGTACACAAAGATTCAATTTTCCATAAACACTCTTATGGACACCTTCTAGAAAATAAAGGATCAAACTGAATGCAGATTGGAGCAGCTAATTGAAGTCCTGAGGAAAGGAGAGAAGTTGGAAGAGGAAATTACAATTTCGGAATCCCTCATTCAAATCATTAACCGAACATCAAAAAATAACAGTCCGATAATAATTATTGGGATTGTTGTAGATGCTTGGAAGAAATTCCTTCTGGAGATGAAAAATAAGTATAAAATAATTTTCTGATTTGTACATCAGTTGTAGTTTTCCAAATTTTGATGAAATTTCTATTTAGCAAAAGAGGAGAGAGAGTGTAGTAAAATTTTATTACAAAACGAGTGCAGTAAAAATATTAGAAAAAGAAGAGAGAAAGCAGTAAATTTTTGTCATTGATGTCAAAGGGGGAGGAGAGCAGTGAAAAATCCCTTGACATCCTAAGGGGAAGCAATGCTTTGTTGTGTTTTGAAATTTTTAAGTTTGGCAACGTATCTCTAGTTTTGACACTTAGTCATTTTTTACTAAGTGTTGAGATTGTTGGCTTATGGATTTGGGAGATTATTGGTATGGCTTGTAGTGTTGTCATTGATCACAACTGAAGTCACTATTGTGGTCCATAGATCTGAACCTGGTCATACCGGCAGCTAAAGTCAAGTATAGTGTATTACCGACAGAGAACATGATGAATAGGGTATCTGGTTAGTATGTCAATCTGTATGCTTCACTAGATCATCATCTTGTGTTGTGGATCCCCAAGATAGGTTGTTAACCATGTATGGTACCTTATTGGTAAGTTTTGTGATGTTGCATTAATCTGTGTATGAGTAAAGAGATTTGGCAGAATGATTTTCTGTCTATTTGTTCATTATGGCTGGCCTAATCAATGGAGCATGTTGTGAATGTATAAGGGATGATTTTTTAATTGTTTCTATGTTGGATAATTTTTTTTGGGGTCCTACCTATGTTTTGGCCGACATGTGTGGGAACACATCAAAAATTATTCATGATTTGAAGTCAACATGTAGAGAATATTATATTTTGTGTGAAGCTGACATATAGTGTATGAATTCTTGATAGCAAGTATTTATGCGAGTTTGAGAAACTCATTTTATGTGCATGAGATATATGAGAGTAGTTGTAGGGAATAGGAGTTGGGTATGTGAATATCAGAAGATCGGTTGTGAGAATTTTGCTGGTACAGAAGATGATTTGGTGATAGAGCAGAAGCAAAGTGCAGAGTCTGACAGAAGGTTCAGAACTTGATTTATGAGATTCATCAGAATTGAAACTAGGCATTTGTAGATGCTATCTTCTCAATTCAAACTTTTTTTGTAATCTCTAACATTTTGTAAGGCAGTGAGCCTTCCTTGTTTTGAGCAATGAGCTCTAGGAAGTGTACCTAAATGCATGTGAATTCCCTTTTCTTCATACTTTTAACAGAGTATAAATTGTGGACTGATCTCCACAGTAGTTTTTCCCCTAACAAGTTCTCCACATAAAAATATTGGTGTTATGATGTCTTGATAGTCTCTTAATGTGCTTGCATGTTTGTTTCAGTTTATATGCAGTGAATGATATTGAAGTTTAAATATTGCTATTGATAGTTTAAAGTCTAGATTCAAATCTAAATATTGTGGAACACTGATTTTCCCACCTCTCTCAATGTTCCTAGAGTCCAACATATACTATACCTACTTTTGCTCCGACAAGTGAAGATGATATCAAGGATTATGAGAATAATGGAAAAGTGAGGAATGATATTTTGAGTGGGATTTCTAATTTAAAACTTGTGAAAGTGATAAGCTACAAAACTACTAAAGAGGTCTAGGATAAGTTGAAAATAATTTATGAAGGAGATGCTAAGGTCAAACAAGCAAATATGTAGAATTTCAAAGACAAATTTGAAACTCTAAGGATGTTAGAAGATGAACATATTGCAGGCTACATGCTTAGTGTGGATGAAGTTGTCAATGCCATCAATGGTCTTGGTGGAAAGTTGGAGGAAAGTAAAATTTTGAAAAATGTATTGAGAAACCTTCCTAAATCTAGTGCTAAAGTTTTTGCTATTAAGGAATCTTAGAATTTGGAACAATACTCTAGAGATCAATTTTTTGGTGCTTTAATTAATTTTGAATTAAGAGATTTTGACAAAGATACTCTAAGAAATGAAATTGTTTTTAAATACAACAAGAAAGAGAGGAATGATGAATCTGATCCGGATGATCCTGATGAAGTGGAAGCAAATTTGTAACATTGAAAAGGGAACTAGAAAATACAAAGGTAAGTTACCTTTCAGTTATTTCAATTGTGGAAAGATAGGTCATTATGCTTCAAAATATCTAGGAAAAGTTTCAAATTTGACAAACATAAAGATCATAAAGGTAAATCTTTCAAGAAGATTTATTATGTTAAAGAACAAAATGGCACATCTAATGACGAGGAATCAAACTATCCAGATGAAGGAAGTGATGAATGTTTGTTCATGGTTATGAATTTTGGAACTAATTCTACTAACCCTAAAAGATGTGTGAAGTAAATTGCTCTGAAAATAGGTCACATTATTGAAGGAACTATGTTGACTATCTTTCATGCAAGAGAGGAGAAAAAGTATTGGATAATTGATAGTGGTTGCTCAAATCATATGACATGTGATAAGAGTACTTTGTTAAACTTGAGAAATATTATAGTGGTTTTGTTAAGTTTGGTGATGACACATCTGCTAAGATCTATGGAAAAGGTTCAATTAGTTTTGATGGAAAGCATAAGATAGATGATGTTCTTTATATCAAGGGTCTCTGACATAATCTTCTTAATGTAGGAAAAATGTGTAGTAGAGGATACAATCTAGTGTTTCATGATGATGGTTGTGAAATAAAAAAAGGAAGCACTTGAACTCTAGTTGCTGTAGGAATAAGGACATATGGAAATATTTATTAGTTTAAAGGTGCTAGTGGTAAATGCTTTAAGTCACAAATCAATGAAAGTTGGCTATGGCATAGAAGAATGTGTCATATCAATTTTGATAGCCTAGTGAAAATTGTTGGATGTTGTGGCTATGTTGCTCATATGTAGTTGTCATTGATATCAACACTATTAGCATTATTGTATTGAAGGTTGTATATGTTGAGGATATTGAGAAAATTGTTAAAAGAAGAGTTGTAGGTTGCTAGTGGAATAGTGAAGGTCATGAAGGTATTTTTTTCTATATGTTAAAGATCAGTTGTTGTGGACTAAAGGGTTTTTTTTTAGAGTATTTAGTTCATCTACCGGAAGTTTCAAAGGTCCACGTGAAGACTTGATCGTGCTATAAATAGTTGTGTTCTAACAGTTTTTTTGTGGTCTATGTCAGTGTTCCTGATAGAATTTTGTGTAATTATGGTAATCTCAATTGTTTTGGATGCCTCTCTATCAGTTCCTAATGTTTGTGGATGTTTCTAGACCATTCTCCATCATTGTTGTACGTCTGCATTGATCAGTGTGCTCATGGTCAAATATTTTTCTTGTGCATGCTTGAGTTTTCATGTTCTTAGCCGACATGATGGTCGTAATGTGTTGTGGATCCTTGAAGATTGAAATTTGAATGTTTGGCGCACTCATGAATATTGTTTTGGGTTGCATCATTGTATTGGCCAATGGTGTTTAATTTGCATTGAAAATTTAATTGTTAATTTGGGTTGACATTGTAAATATGTTTTATTTTTCTGGCCAACTAAGTTGTTGATGTAATTCTATGATGCAGATATATATGAGTGATTGGTTGAGAAAAGTTAGTGTGTGAAAGTGTAGAAGTGTGTGTGAGAGAGAAGCCAGAGTTAGTGCAAGTGTGCAAGCATTAATCTATTCATTAGATTGCTAAGCAGAGTGAGAGTGAAGGGTGAAGGATTTTTTTGTGCTTAACTGGAACTGTAATCAGGCTTGTGTCAAAGTTATTTTCTTAGTTCATACTCTCCAAATTTAATCCTATTTTGCATTGTTGAGCAGTGAACCCCTATTGTATTTGAGCAGTGAGCTCTAAGCAGTGTGCCTGAATGCATGTGCATTCCCCTTATTATTTTTATTATACTTTTAACAAGGTATAATATTGTGTACTAACATCCACCATGGTTTTTCCCCTAACAGGGTTTCCACATAAAAAATTTTTGGTGTTCTCTATGTTTTTGATGTGTTGATTGCTTGTGGTTTATTGTTTATTCATCAGATCTGAGATTAAAGTTAAGTAAAAATTTAAAAAATTAATATTCTGTGACAACTGATTCACCCCCCCTCTCAGTTGGTTGTCCTTGTTTTCACAACAATTGGTATCAGAGCCAAGTTCCTCTGAATAATTTTGAAAGCTTGAGGTGATGTGTGATGATATCATACAAGAAGGACAGTCCTAGATTCAATGGAACAAACTACTCACTGTGGAAAGCTAGGATGGAGTGTCATTTTAGGTGTATAGCTGAACCCTACTAGAAGATTACTAAGAATACATATGTTATTCCTTAGAATGGTCCTTCCACTACTGATGAGATTAAAGAGAACGAGAATAATGCCACAGCTATGGAAGCATTGTTGAGTGCTCTAACATATTTAGAAATGACAAATGTGATAGGTTTGAAGACATCTCATGAGATTTGGATGAAGCTAGAAATTTTGTATGAAGGAGATGTACATGTGAAGATGGCTAAGCTACAGAGTTTGAAAGGAAAGTATGAAAATTTGAAGATGGGTGAAAATGAAAATATTTCTTCTTTTATGCAGAGAGTAAATGAACTAGTGATGGGTATTAGATGTGTCGATGGTACCCTAGAAGAGGAATAAATTGTAGATAAAGTTCTTAGATCATTTTATCCCTCTTATAAAGCAAAGGCTCATTCTATTGAAGAAACTAGATCATTGATGAATGTGACAAGAGATACACTAATTGGTAAACTCGTTTCCTTTGAATTGAGTGAATTTGGTGAATCCATTCCCAAGACTGAAATTGCATTTAAGGCTACTATATCTAGAAGAAACAAGTAAAGATATGATCTAGGGGAATCTTCTAGAAAGTCATTCAAGTATGAAGAAGAAATGAAACAACTTGAAGATGAAGAAAGAGAAGTAGAAGAATCGGAAGCACTGATTGTGAAGAAAGAAGGCAGAGGACAAGGTGAGTATAAAGGAGTGTTGCCTATTAAATGTTTTTCTTGTAGTAAAATAGGTCATTTTGCATCAAGATTTCTTGAAAGATTTCATAGATCTAAGCCTAACAAGTCTAGATTCCAAAAGAAATCTTACTATGTTGAAGAAGGACTGACTAATGATGAGTCTGATAAAGATAATGGAAATGAAGATGAATGGGTTTTCATTGCCACAATTGAAAATAATCTTGTGGCTACTAAATCTGCTAAAGTTGAAAAAGCTCTTGCAGCCTGAATTGAAGATACATATGAGTGGGTTATTGACAGTGGATGCTCACATCATATGATTGGTGACAAAATAAAATTTGTAAGTCTAGAAAAGTATGACGGTGAGGTTGTAAGATTTGGAGATAACAATGCTAGTGTGATTCGTGGTAGAGGATCTATTTGTCTTGGTGTTAAGCACAACACTAATGATGTTCTTTATGTTGAAGGGTTGAAGCACAACTTATTGAGTGTTGGACAAATGGTGGACAAGGGTTATGATCTTTAGTTCAAAGATGGAAGATGCAGGATACTTGGAAGCTCTGGGAAGATAATTGCTTCCAATAAAAAGACAAAAGGTAATATTTTTCACCTGAATATTGCTAGTGAAAGTTGTTTAATTGCTCAAGTAGATGAAAGTTGGTTATGGCATAGGAGGTTGTGTCATGTGAATTTTGATAAAATTGTCAAAGTAAGTTCCACTCAAGCAATAAGAGATCTACCCAAGCTAGTGAATCCTGCTAACACAATCTGCAAGGAATCTCATATGGGAAAGACTAGAGTCTCCTTCTGGAGCAAACAACATCATACAAATGGTTTTTTGGAGTTGGTGTATACTGATCTTTGTGGTCCCTCTAGAGTCAAAAGTCTTCATGGTGAAAGGTACTTTATGTTGCTTATTGATGATTATTCTAGGATGATATGGGTAGCTTTCTTAAGAGAAAAGTGTGAAGCATTAGAAAAGTTCAAAAGTTTCAAAGCTAAGGCAGAGAATGAGAAAGGTCTGAAAATCAAATGCTTAAGGATAGACAAAGGTGGTGAATTCACCTCCAGGGAGTTTAATTCATTTCATGAAGAGCATGGGATCAAAAGATAGTTATCTACCCCCTGAACCCCACGATAGAATGGAGTTGTAGAGAGAAAGAACGGAACAGTTTTGGATGTTGCTAGAACAATGATGATAGAAGGAAATGTCCCTCACATCTATTGGAGTCAAGTTGTAAGTACTGTTGTGTACACTTTGAACCGAGTAAATGTCAATGATAGAAGTAAATGCTATATTAAGAGAGATGAGGATATAGGAAAGTTTGATGCAAGAAGCGATGAAGGAATCTTTCTAGGTTACTCTACTAAAAGAAAGGCCTACCAATGATATAATAGAAGATTGAGAAAGATGGTTGAAAGTGCAAATGTCAGAGTTGATTAGGACTCTGCTAGATCATCCAGATATTATGGATATGATTTAGATGACAATACAAATCAAGGGAAGAATGCTCAGACATAGAATCAACTTCAGATTGTGCCATATGTTTTGGTAAAACAACTTCAATTTGTTTCGGTAAATCAAGTAAGTCAAGAAGGAGATACAAGTACAAGTGTAGAAGAGAGAATAGTAGAAATAGAAGCTCAAGAGAGTCCTAAAGTTCCAAGGTATGTAAAGCTAAACCATTCCAAAAATCAAATCATAAGAGATAAGAGTAAAGGTGTACAAACTAGAAGGAAGATAGCAAAAGAGTATTGCTTGATTTCCAAGATTGAACCTAAAGATGTCAATGAAGCCTGCAATGATGAATACTGGATGGAAGCTATGAAAGAAGAACTAATGCAAATTGAAAAGAAAGATACATGGACACTTGTTCCCAGACCTAAAGATAAAAATTTGATTGGTACTAAATGGGTCTTTCAGAATAAGCTAAATGAACAAGGTGAAGTGGTCCGGAATAAAGCAAGACTGGTATGTAAAGAGTATTCACAAATGGAAGGTATTGATTTTGAAGAAACCTTTGCCCCTGTTGCCAGAATTGAAGTTGTTAGATTATTTCTTGCTTATGCTGCATATAATAACTATAAAGTCTATCAAATGGTTGTGAAGTTGGCCTTTTTGAATGGAGAACTAGAAGAAGAAGCTTATACTGAACAGCCAGATGGATTTCAACTAACTGATAAGACATGGTTTTTCGATTGAAGAAAGCTCTATATGGACTTAAGCAAGCCCCTAGAGCTTGGTATGCTAGAATGGAAAAATACTTACCAAAGCTTGGATTCAATAAAGGTACCACTGATAGCAAGTTATATTTCAAGTTGGATCATGAAAAAGAGTTAATTATTGAGGTCTTTGTTGATGACATAATTTTTGGAAGAAATGAAAATTTGTGTATGAATTTTGTTGATGAAATAAAGAGTGAATTTGAGATGAGTATGATTGGAGAAATGAAGTTCTTTTTGGGACTACAAGTTAATCAGTTAGACAAGGGGATCTTCATATCCCAATCCAAATATGTGAGAGAGGTGTTGAAGAAGTTTGGCATGGAAGATTCAAAACCTGTTGGTACTCCCATGGTAACCAGATGCAAGTTAACACAGAATGATGATTCTCCTAAGGAAAATCAAACAAGATATAGATCAATGATTGGTGGATTTCTCTATTTAACTCAAACCAGACTAGACATTATGAATGTTGTATGTATGGTTGCTAGATTTCAAGCTGATCTAAAAGAATCTTATGTGATTGTTGTAAAGAGAATCTTTAGATATCTAAAAGGAACTATTGATTTTGGACTTTGGTATCCTAAGGATGATGATCTTAATTTGAGTGCATATACTGATGCGGATTGGGCAGGAGATGTAGATGACAAGAAAAGTACTAGTGGTGGTGCCTTCTTCCTAGGAAAGAAGCTAGTGTCTTGGTTGAGCAAGAAGCAGAATTCCATTTCTCTATCTATTGTTGAAGCATAGTATATTGCTGTTGTAAATAATTGTACTCAAGTGATGTGGATGAAATAGATGTTGAAAGATATCAGGGTGGTATATGAAGAACCTATTTCCATATAATGTGGAAATTCAAGTGCAATAAAATTTTTGAACAATCCGGTGCTACACTCTAAGACCAAGCATATATCCATCAAGTTTCACTTCTTGAGGGAGAAAGTAAATGAGAAAGAAGTCAAACTGGAGTATGTGCCTACCAAAGAATAGGTTGCATACATTTTCACTAAGCCATTGTTGAAGGATACTTTTGAATATCTCAGATAAATGCTAGGGGTGATTACTCCTCCTGATAAGAACTAAGAGATGCATTTACTTGCATCAATCTGTATGCTTCAAAGCTATATTTATTGATCCAGACTGATGTTTTCATGGATGCTACTTAGGAGGAGTAGTCAGATGTGCAAATATGTGGTTAAGAGCTTGTATGTGGAAAGTCAATGCTTACCTTTTCCATTGATGTCAAAGGGACAGAAGAGTCATGTGAAAATTGATAATTATTTGGGGAGAAGAGCCTTGTGGGGAGAAGACCATGTAGAAGAGGTCAAGGAAGAAGAGTTAGAATCTAAGGGGGAGTAAGTGTTGATTGAGAGTTGTGTTGATGGTGTTTTTCACATCATGTGTTTCCATCAATTCCAAAGGGGGAGATTGTTGGATGTTGTGGCTATGTTGTTGATATGTGGTTGTCATTGATGTCAACACTATTAACATTATTTTATTGAAGGTTGTGTATGTCGAGGATATTGAGAAAATTGTAAAAAGAAGAGTTGTAGGTTGCCAGTGGAACAATGAAGGTCATGAAGGTATTTTGTTCTATATGTTGAAGATCATCTATTGTGGACTAAAGGGTTTATTTTTTATAGTATTTAGTTCATCTACTGGAAGTTACAGAGGTCTGCGTGAAGACTTGATAGTGCTATGAACAATTGTGTTCTGACAATGTTTCTATGGTCTTTGTCAGTGTTTCTAATTGGTACAATGACACCATCACCTTGGAATGAAAGGGAAAGAAGTCTTGAAGGTTCAACAAATGATTTGAAGGTCTTTCAATCACTATGCAATGAGGAAGTTGCAAAATATGCCAAACTAGGATGTAATGCAATAAGTTGTCCATTAATGTCAAAAGGTGACAATGAGGTCTAGGGGGTAGAATAGTTTGATTTTCATATGAATAAGGTCTCAATGACCATTTAATATGTATTTAAAGTTTTTGAGTCATAGTAAGTCAGTTAAGAGGAATTTACAAAATCAAGTTGTAAGGGGGTGATTAAGGCCAAGCATTTATCAAATTATCATTGTAAAGTCAAACAAAAGGGTGGTTAAGGAAGTTGGTCAGTTCTAAGGGTAGGTTGGAGTGGTTTGGAATGGTTAGGAGTATGTACTTTTAATATGAGTGTCTCAAAACCCTAGGTTCCTAGGCTACAATGATGGTTTGTAAGTTGGGGAATAAAACAAGCTCTTGGAGTTCTAAAAACTAGAAAATTCTAAATTTGGAAGCCTTTCCTAAGATTTTTTTAGGTTATTTGGGGTTGGTGGTTAGTTTGTAGAGGGGTTCCTTTGAAAAAAGGGGCTAATTTGGGCCTCAAAATAGTGAAAAAAGCCATTTTGAAAGAAAGATTATGAAGGAGTCTAATACACTTGTTAGATATGTTGTGTGTCTCAAAAATGGGTATCTCAATCATCCATGTGTGGGGTAAGTTCTGTGGAAATTTATTAAGTTAAAGTTTGAAAATTGGGTTCCCAGTACTACTAGAGTTGAGGGGTGAAATTGTGGACTTTGTGTTTCTAAAGATTGTTGAACTTGGAGGACTGATTGCATTGCTTTATATAATCATTATAATCTTGTTGGATATATTTTGGAGCCAAGTTTCGAATTGGAAAGGGTTTGTGTCTTTTGGCTCTGCATCATTGATTGAAGTTTGTGTAATTCTAGTAATCTCAGTTGTTGCGGATGCCTCTCTATTAGTTCCTAGTGTTTGTGGATGTTTCTAAATCATTCTCTGTCATTTTTGTACATCCATGTTGATAGGTGCACTTGTGGTCAAATATTTTTCCTGTGCATGCTTGAGTTTTCATGTTCCTGAGCAACATGATGGTGGTAATGTGTTGTAAATCCTTGAAGATTGAAATTTGAATGTTTGGTGTGCTCGTGAATATTATTTTGGGTCGCATCATTGTATTGGCTGACGATGTTTAATTTGCATTGAAAATTTAATTGTTAATTTGGGCCGACATTGTAAATATGTTTTTTTTTTTGGTTGACTAAGTTGTTGATGTAATTCCATGATGCAGATATATATGAGTGATTGGTTGAGCAAAGTTAGTGTTTGAAAGTATAGAAGTGTGTGTGAGAGAGAAGCTAGAGATAGTGCAAGTGTGCGAACATTAATCTATTCATTCGATTGCTAAGAAGAGTGAGAGTGAAGGGTGAAGGAGTTTTTTTGTGCTTAACTAGAACTATAATCAGGCTTGTGTGGAATCTATTTTCTTAGTTCATACTCTCTAGATTTAATTCTATTTTGTATTGTTGGGCAGTGAGCCCCTTTTGTATTTGAGCAGTGAGGTCTAGTAGTGTGCCTGAATGCATGTTCATTCCCCTTACTATTTTTATTATACTTTTAATAGAGTATAATATTGTGGACTAACATCCACCGTGGATTTTCCCCTAACAAGGTTTCCAAGTAAAAAAAAATTGGTGTTCTATGTGTTTCTGATGTGTTGATTGCTTGTGGTTTACTATTCATTCATCAGATTTGAGATTAAAGTTAAGTAAATATTGAAAATTTTAATATTTTATGACAACTGATTCACCCCCCCTTCAGTTGTCTGTCCTTGTTTTTCCAACAAAGATTTGTTCTACTCATGCTATGAGAGACATGACAAGAATTACAAAGCCTATCAATGCAATTTGCAAAGAGTTTCAGGTTGGAAAACAGTGAAAGAAGAGGTTCAAAACTAAAGATTACTATCCCATAGGACATCTAGAGTTGGTACATACAGACCTATGTGGACCTACCAAAACAAGAAGCTCTCAAGGTGACAAGTATTTTATGTTGTTAATAGATGATTACTCTAGAATGACTTGGGTAACATTTCTCAAAGAGAAATTAGAACCTCTAGATAAGTTTAAAGCATTTAAATCTATGGTTGAGAATGAAATGGATTTGAAAATCAAATGTTTAATGTTTGATAGAGGTAGTAAATTCACCTTCAGCAAGTTTAAAATTTTTTGTGAAGATCATGGGATAAAAAGATATTTATCAAATCCTAGGACTCCATGACATAATGGAGTTGTGGAAATGAAGAATAGGACAATTCAAGAAGCAACAAGAACCATGTTGAAGGAAGCAAATCTACCGGATTTCTCTTGGAGAGAATCAATTCATATTGTAGTCTACATTCTTGATAGAGGACAAGCAAGAATGAACAGTTCAAAGACCCCCTATGAGCTATGGTATGGAAAAAATCCTACTGTGAATAAAAAAAGAGTTTTTAGAATTAAATTCTATATGAGGAGAAATGAAGAGAGCTTAGGAAAGATTGATGCAAGATCAAATGAAAGAATCTTCCTTGGATATTCTACAAAGAGAAAGGCATGCAGGTGCTACAACAAAAGATTGCATAAGATAGTTGAAATTGAAAGTGACAAAGTGGATGAAGAATCAAATCAAAGCTCAGTACTAATAGAAGGATATGAATCTGATGAACCCCCTTGAAGAAAAGAAGAAAAAGAAGAAGAGAAAGAAAAAGAGACGCTAGTGGAAGAGAAAGAAGCTCCACAAAAGAATCCTAAGACTCCTAAGTATGTGTAGAAGAATCATTCTGAGGATAAAATAATTTGAGACAAAAGAAAAGGTGTGCTAACAAGAAGAATAATTGTTGTGGAAAAGGAACAAGTAAAATATTGTTTACTTTTTGAGATAGAACCTAAAATAGTTATTGAAGTGTGTAGGGATGAAAATTAGATCAAATCTATGGAAGAATTGAAGCAAATTGAGAAGAATCGGACATGGAAATTGGTCCCAAGACCAACAAACAAGAATGTGATAGGAACAAAATGGGTTTTTTGGAATAAGTTGAATGAGAATGGAGAAGTTATCATAAAAAAGGTTAGGCTTGTGTGTAAAGGATAATAATAAGAGGAAGGAGTAGATTTCGAAGATACTTTTGCTCCTATAGCAAGAATGGAGGCTATTAGGATGTTTTTTGATTTTGTAGCACATAAAGACTTCAAGGTATATCATATGGATGTAAAGTTTGCATTTTTTACTAGTGAGTTAGAAGAAGACGTATACATTGAACAACCGAAAAGTTTTCAATTATCAGATCTTAATATGGTCTGCAGGTTGAAGAAAGTATTGTCTGGACTTAAATAGGATCCTAGAGCTTGGTATGTAAGATTGGATAGGTACTTATTGCAACAAGGATTCAAAAAGGGTACTACAGATAGCAATCATTATTTCAAATTTGAGAGAGATCAAATCCTGATTGTAGTTATGTATGTTGATGACATGATCTTTGGATGGAATGAGGTAATGTGCAAAAATTTTGCAAAGGGGATACAAAATGAGTTTGAAATGTCAATTTTTAGGGAGATGACTTTTGTCCTTGCAATACAAATCAATCAATCAAAAAAAGGTATATTCATTACACAATCAAAATATGTTAAGGAAATGTTAAAGAAGTTTATAATGGAGGACTCTAAACCAGTATGTACTTCCCTCATTACTGGTTGAAAATTGAGAAAAAATGATGAATCTCCTAAGATAGATCAAACCAAGTATAGATCCATGATTGGTGGACTACTATGCCTAACTACAACTAGACCAAATATTATGCATGTAGTATGTATTGTGGCAAAGATTTCAAGAAGATCCTAGAGAACAACATGTGGAAAAAGTTAAAAGGATATTCAGATACTTGAAGAGCACCCCAAACTATGGTCTATGGTATTCTAAGGATACTAACTTATCTTTGAGTGCTTATACAGGTGTAGATTGGGTAGGTTGTGTGGATGACAGAAGAAGTACAAGTGGAGGTGCTTTCTTTCTTAGAAATAGACTAGTTTCTTGGTTAAGTAAGAAGAAAGATTCAAAATCATTATCTATTGTAGAGGAAAAATACATTGTTGTAGGATCTTGCTACACACAAGTGTTGTGGATGAAGCAAACATTCAAAGATATCAGAGTATCATATGATGAACCTATTTATATCTTGTGTGATAATACAAGTGCTATCAACATTTCAAAAAATATAGTAATGCATTCAAGAACAAAGCATATCTCTATTTGACATCACTTTCTAAGAGATAAAGTTGTTGAGAATGAAGTAAAGCTGGAGTATGTGCCTACAAAGGATCAAGAAGTAGACACTTTCACAAAGTCTCTTCCAAAAGATATATTTGAGTATCTCAAAAACAAGCTAGGGTTTATTTACCCTTCTTACAACTAGATGCATAAGATGGTGTACCTGTCTAGGGGTGTAATTCAAGATGAATTATTTGTCCTGGACTGATGAAGGCTACCTCTTAGGGAGAGTAGGTAGTGGTTTCTTTGGTTGGTACAGTCATGGGGAGCATATATTGTGCCTAAAAGTGGGAAAGATCAAAGAGAAGTATGCAGGTGTTTCCCTTTTCCATTGATGTCAAAGGGGGAGAGAAGTGGAGAGAGATAAAGAAGTCTAAAATTTAAGAAATGTCCAAGTGAGGGGGAGAGTTGCTTGAGTGTTGGAGAACAGAGTTTCTATTAGAGTTTCTTTTGTTGTTGATGTTTTTTAGCAGGTGTTGTCATCAATGAGAAAGGGGGAGATTGTTGCACTATTTTATCATTAGTGTTGTCATTGATGTCAAATTCTAGTGTGGGCATGATAAGAAAATGCTTATGGTGTTGAGCAGGTGTTGTAGTATGGTCACTTGGTTTCCAAGTACATTTTAGAAAATTTATATAGAGTGTACAAGGTGTCAGGGATGTGTTTTGTGTTATGCTATGCATTTCTTCATGCTTGAAGATGTGCCTATGCGGTTTAGACATGATGTTAAGAGGTTTTCGAAGGTGTTATATCTAGAGTTTTAGGTTCTAGATTGTGCGATAGTATAAGATGTGTTTGATAGTGTGTTGGACTATGAAGAGGGTTGTCTAGGAGAAATGAAATTGCTCTACATGTCTTTGCGTTGAATTTTCCTATCTTGCAAATTTGGGAATGTGCTAATGATGCTTATATTTATCTTCCCTTGGATGGTTTGGTGTTCAAATGCTCCACAAGCTTGGTTCATGTGTTGTGTCTCAATGGTAGTTTGACTGGTTGCACAAGATGATGCAGGAGCATCCAGTGGTGTGAGGGCAATCTTGCATCACCCAAAAACATGCTTTCCATTTATGTTCCTTTTGTTTTCTTTTTGTAGATGTTTTTACATTTCTGGATACCCTTTTGTCAAATAAGAGTTTCCAACTTTTAGAACTATTTTTCTGCTTTTTTTGCTCAGCTGCTATTTTTAGCAGGTGTGAATTTGAAGGCATGGGAAGACAAAAATTTATGGGAAGGTTCAAGACAGAAAAATAAGCACTTTGGTGAAAGAATCAGGTCAAGATAATTCATGGTTTGAAAGTTATTCAAGTTTCAATTTCTGCTTTTTGCCCTGAAAAACCTTCTAATTCCAGTTTGAGGCACTAAACAATTCCGGATGGGCCCAAAAATTTGTGGAAACCCCAAAGCAGTTGCCATGGGCCCTACTTTATGCCACATCATCTTTTCGAGTGCTTTCCGAAAAGGTATTATCATTGAAAATCCGACGGTCGGATTAAAAGTTATGGCTTCCAGAAGTTGGTGCATATTTTAAAAATGTGCTAATTTTCAAATGTGAATTTAAATTTGAATTTCAAATTGAAATTTTTGTCGCCAAACCACCAAAACTCATATCTTTTGGCTCCAAACCAAAAAAGGGTTATTTATGGGCTAGTTTCTTATTTTTGGGTAGCTTTTTGAAGAAAAGAGTTCGCATGCTGCGAAAAGGGGATTTTCTGTAAGAAAAAATTTTGAAACTTTTGTAGCTTGCATGTATCATAGAGCTCGAGGTTTTGGGATCCTCTGCATGTAAGATTTTCATTATTGAATAATAATAAAGTTTGCTAGTTGTGTGCATTATTTCTATGTCTCGGGTTTGCTCCCTCATCACAAGATAATAGTATTTTCAGTTGCATGTGTTTGCACCAGTATGTTTGAATATTTTGTTGGTATTGGAATATTTCAAAATGTTGTGTGGTGTTGCTATGTGGTCCACTATATGTTTCTGGACCTGGTGAAGTGTGTATGTGGTTGCTTGGTAGAATTAATGTTGGTTTGGCCAACCTGGTGTGTTAGCATTACTTGCGAATATGCTTCGTGGTTTGTGGAAGTTTGGTATAGTGTGTCAATGTAGATTTGGGTCCTAGTTAACCTTTGGTGTGATCTGCCTTCACTTCTTTCCACCACATAAGTTTTTGGTGCTAACCTATTTGGTGGTTGCATGTTTGAGATGCATATGTTTCATTGAGGCTAACCTAGAGAGGGATGTTTAAGGCCATAGAGGATATATATGCAAGGTCAATTGTTGGAATAGATAGTGATCTGATGTGTGATACATAATGATGTGTATGTGATCAAGTGTTGTGATATAAGTGTGAGCATGAATGCCTAAGACTACTAGAGGCAATGAGCAGAAGGTGTCTACATTTCAGTTTGCCTGAAGTTGCTAGAGGTAGTGAGCCAAAGGTTGTGAATGGTGTAGAGTTATTGTGGTGGATTCTCTTGTTGCTCTGAGGTAGTGAACCTCCTTGTAACAGTTTATTTCCATTCTCTTTCTATTTGGGTAGTGAGATTTTCTTTCTTTTGGATAGTGAGTCCTTTGGATAATGAGCCCTTCCAATAGTGAGATTTTTGTAATCAGTGTTGTTATTCATATAGATGTGAGTTAATCCTCACCATGGTTTTTCTTCGATTAGGGTTTTTCACATAAAATCTAGTGTTCTATTGTGTATGGTTATTGATGTGTTGATGTTTCATTTGTTTACATTCACGATTAATGTTTAATAAAGGTTTGAAGGTTTAAATGCACAACTGATTCATCCCCCCTACCTTCTTAGTTGTCCTATGTGTCTAACAAGTAGTTCAATCACAATTAGTTTAGAAGAAACCCTTAGTGAAATTTAGAGTATTTTTTAATTTTTTTGTTATTGAGAAGTTTAATATCAACTTTAAGTTGTTTTAACAATTCTATTGGTATTGAAAGTATGAATATAAACTATATCAATAATTGACTTTTTTCAACTTAGAGTCAAGGATTAAGGGTATTCATTTCTTCATATTTGTCAAGGATATGATCCCTTATATAATATACTTCTAGGGGATTTGAACTTTGGTGGATGGTGTAATCAAAGAACATACCATCACTCACACTAATTATCCTCAATCAATTGAAGTACAAACTTTTGATTTTTTTCTTATTCTAAATGAATATATATACTCTTTTCATTTGTCTTTTTCTTGGGAGAGAGGAAAAATGATTCTAAATGATATACTATCAAATTTGGATCATTAACAAATTACCATTTAAGTAGATTTTTCAAGATATCTTATTTAGATAGAAATTGATCAATAGCGGAGCCCTTAAAAATGGTTTACTTTGGAATATTAAAATAGATTGAACCCTTACTCACAATAACTTAACCAAAGATCAACTTTTAAATCTTTCTACTTGTAATAACTTAATAAAGAAAAAGCTTTAGATTGATTTAAACGTAAAGATACTAGTTGTACTCCACTTAAAAAGAACAAAGATGTTGATATCTTTATAACCAAATTTTCCATCTCAAAAAGAAAGTAGAATATGAAAAACAAAACACCTCAAGTAGAATAAGGGAGAGGACCCAGTAGTTGAGCATGTTTCAATAGTTCTGATAGTAGTAGTTTATATAACGCCCAATAGTTGTGATAGTAGTTGTTTATATTATGCCCAATAGTTGTGACTTAGACTACCCATAATTAAACAAAATGTATTCCTTTGATCTAAAAAGCAACCAATCATGTGATGCCACATCAGTGCTTAATTACCCATGATGTGAATGCACAAGTATTGGTCTTACTTATTTTTTTGGGCTTTTTTGGACACCTTGACAAAAAGCATGATGATGTGTTATCATATTTGATGATGTGGCCCTGAAACGAAAGTTATAAGCAGAGGACTTGCCAAATAAGCTATTGTAAAAAAATGAGAGTGATTTGAAATTTCCACATAGAATAATTAGAAACACGAAGTTAGGGTGCACAACTACTGAATCCTCTCCCCTGTGGTTCAACTCATGGGCAAATGTCAAAAAGAACAGTAAATGCCCACACCTTCCCAAATATTCAAAATCTTCTTGTGAGCATTTGGTTGTTTTGGTAGTTAACATTAAGTGGAGTGGAATATATCGCTCTCACCTTTGAATACGGCCTACAACAAAGACAAATAGAGATTGGACGCCAAAGGAATTTGGAAGAATTTACGAGTTATTCTGTGAGCATGTGCATTGTGAATGTGAATGACATCTCATCCGTGTATGAGAAATAATAGTTTTACTGGTTTTAAGGGAAGTGGGGCAGATGAGTTAAAAGTGTGGGGAGTGGGGAGTGGGAGCAAATGAGAGCGTCAGCGCTGATAAGGGCGGCTGCTGCGCCACCAGACAATACTTGGGAGCAGCACTTTCATCTTGTACCCATTTTACCTTTGGTGTAAGATGATAAATGGAAGTCAAATTGGTGCAGCAATAAAGGGTGTTTCATTGAAATGGAGCTTAGCGAATATGAAAGCTGTCAATTTATTCTATCATCTTTACATTTGCAGGCATTGTAGGAAGTATTTTTGGAGGGTGTGAGAGAATAGGGGAATGAAATATGGCTATTATTTTATATGAGATAGATGGATTCTTAAAGGACTTTGAGAGGGCACTTCTTCTTTTTTCTCCTTTTCTAGTTACTTTTCCTTGCTAGTTAGGTCTTTGTCAAATGTTGTTCTTATGGACTATTTTTTTCTTCTTTTCTAGTTTCTTTTTCTTGCTAGTTGGGTCTTTGTCAAGTGTTGTTTTTATGGACCATTTTTCCATTAAATTCTATATTGAATGGAAATTTATTATATCTAAAGTCAAAAAAATGCAATTATTTTTAACACCGCCTTGTTAAGTCATCAATCTGCTTTTGCACATGTCTAACATGTTAGATGATTAAATTGATTTGTATAATGATTCAATTAAATGCACCTTTAGGTTTTTATGCAGATGTAGACACCAACTAACTAGGTTTTTTTGCCAAGCTTAAATGAATCCACCATTGTCAAGCTCTTCCAATCCATTTCTAAGCTTGAAATACAACCATTTGCTCATCTACAACTTAATGTTGCTAGACTCTACCAATAGAAATAGATTAAGGATAACCATTCTACTAGAGGATCTCCAATTAAGGATTCCATGCATGGCTCAAAGTTGGTGATTAAGTCTCCAAGGAATTTTTATCTTCTTTAAGAGCCTACCATTATTTTCAAGTGATCAAAAGCATCAAAGAAGGCTCTCAAATTTTGGAGGTACTTCTTTCAACTACCCAACCCTTTGTCTAACACTATGAGTGGTTTTTCAAAGCTCAAGGGTCATCTTTGGAGTGATCTAATTCCTTTTAATAATGCATTCAAGTGGTAATTTGCAATGTGTCACCTTCTCATAAAGCCTTGTGTGAATAACTTCTCACTCAGGAAGACCTTTGTGAGGCTACTTTTTCAACGGCCAATGAGAAATCCTTTGGATTTGATGGATTTCCATATGAATTTTACAAATCCATTTGAGATATGGTTTGGCAATTCATAATCCTTAAGAAATTATTATCAATAAATGTAATAATAAGTTCACACCTAGAAGAGCATACATTTTGAGAATATTTACAATTAGCAACCAATCACCTTGCTCAATGCCTCCTACAAGATCATTTCCAAGGATCTTTCTCTCAATCTACATCATCTTCTCCCTTAAATTGTTCATCTAGAGTAAGCTAGGTTTATTAAATCCATATGTTCTTGATAGTAAATCATTAATATCATGGAAGGAATAGAATGGGCTATATGTTCTAAAAAACAATAGACATTTTTCAAACCTAATATTTCTAATATAGCTTATAATTGCATAGAATGAACCTTCACTAATTCCATGATCCAAGCCTTAGGATTTGGTACTAAATTCTTAAGATCGATTGCAATGCTCTTTATTGATACTTCTACTTGTATTCTTATCAATGGTCATCAATCCTCCTTGTTTATATTTTTTGTTCCATATGGCAAAGAATATCCTCTTGGTCCTACTTTATATGTTCTCACTACTACAAGATTGTGATATTTTTTTGGCTCATGTTATGTTACATAACCTAATTAAAGGTATTACTCTTCCAAATTCTTCTCGCTAGGTGGTTAATGATCATTTTATTGATCATTGTTTAATCACTCTTTAAAGGATGAGAGTAATATCAATCAAACTATTAAAGGTCTAGATATTTTTCCTTAGCTTCTAGTTCAAGTATTCAATGGTATAAAACTTAGTGCTATAGGAAAATCTTTCTTTGCTAAACTGGCATGGATTAACTCTTTGGGGGGAAGTGGATTGATCATAGAGAATTATTTAGATTCTTAGAAATTATTTTTGCATTTTTCACTTCTTCCTCTTCTCTATAACAATAATCATTAGTCGAGTGGAAAATATATATTATTCGATTACTAATCCTCTCTCTCTTGCAAGAAATTTCTAGGTTTGTTCTAAAGTTCCTACAGCCACCCATATCTACTACTCCTTATGTGGGTAGTGTTACCTATTTTAGCTACTAGCTCAAACAGGTAGAGCTAAAATAATATCAAATGTAAAGACATGTACATTTTATTTTTTCTACTACCTTACAAGCTTCTACATAAAAGAAAATAGAAGACTATTCTATCATACTGCATTCACATGGATGCAAATAAAATAGAAGAAAGATTGCATGAATCTTTTCAAATGATAGTCTTTATTGATAGTATAAGTGTATAAGTCCTCACACAAGTCATGAGTTTAACTTGTTTAACACAAATGAAAGAAAGGATTATACATTTATAGATATTAATACAAAGGAATGAACATGTGAGGAAGGGTAACTTGTCATTTCCTGGAATGACGAGTCTTTAGTTGAGTTGTCTTGCATCTTCGTTAGTCTGCCACTTATCCTACAACCCCCTTCAACCTCCTTCTTGCTCCTAGTGTCCTGCATCTAAGAAAAGGATTGTTGTCAGAGCAATGATAAGTCACTAATCCATACATGCACATACCTCTATAAACATACAATCTTACCCTCATCTTCATTAAACAGTTTGCATATCATGTCTAGGAAAACAAGGATTATCAAAAAGAACCTTTGCCATATGCATATATTTCTAACATGTTTGTGTTATATGCAGATACAAAAAAAGTAATGTTTTTGTTTTGTTTCATCAAATTACAGCATGTGAGTCAAAATGTGGCTCACACAAGGGTTGAGCTCATTCGATCTTATTTAAGAGGGAAATGCAATGTTAAAAGTCATCATATCAGCATGATCATGGACTAATAGTGAACAATCATACATATTAAGTTCACAAAGCATTTCTACAAGGAGTAGCAATAGAGCAATGGTCACAATGAGATAAGAACTTTAACACAGGATCAAAGGATGGCATCAATTTCATGGATACAAGAGGAGTCTCATTCAAGGATTGTCATCATAGTCAATACCAAGTTCATATATTGCAGTCATGTAAAGCAGTGACAACAAGTAAACAATCATATGAGAACAAATAACCATGACAATATATGTACATGATTGAATATCACTATTGTGAACAATCAATAAGATAGTGAAGACAATTGATTCAAGTTACAAGCAAAATTCAAAAGCATATTTGACAGTAAATGACTCTTATAGTCAAGCCAAGGTCATGAGAAAAACATGTGTTTAATGTCCAATGAGAGTTCAATAATTAGTCCATTCACCAAATGAATTCATTCTCAGTCAACAGTAAGGATGAAGACATGTATAATCATAATCAAAGAGTAAAGGCATAGTTTAGTAAAAGAGCATCCAAGAAAGCATTACAACTTCATGGCATAATAGGAACTTATTAAGATGGTTGCATGACATGAAGTCATGGCTTATAAAGGACCTTTCAACCATGCATTACCAATAAATAAGCAGTAGGCATTAAGAATATGAAGGTAATGTCATTAATGAGCATGTTGATAAGTACAGTCACTTCAAATGATAAAACAATCATACCAAGTACTCACAGTGCAACAAAGAAGGTTTAACATGCATAGTGGAAGGAGCATATGATTTTCATTATATAGAAAAAGAAATGCAAGGAAAACCTTCATAATGAGAAAATTCACAATAAAATGCCGAGCAAGTAATATGCAAATCTCATATGAAAAGGTCAAGTAAACCATGGTAGAGTTTCATAGAATGTGCAAAGCTTCAATGTAAATGGGTGTTCAAGAGAAAGAAGCTCCTTCTACAGGAAAGATAGTATCAATAGAACCAAAAAAGGAACAACAAAAATGAAGCTGCGGCCTTTTATACAACAATATTTTTTGTATGTTTCTTTCAAAGAGGAAAAATGAAAAATATGGCGCCTCTTGTCACATAATTGAAAACCTAGAAAACTCTAATAGGGCCATGCCCATAGCATATAGAGGTTTTTCAGAAACATACCCATGAAGATCAAGACATAGAAAGCCAAAAAAGAACATTCATTTCCTTGTCTTTGTTGAGCTTGACTTGAGCTTCTTTCAGGAGATAAAGGAAAATATAGAGCTCAAATGGTGAAAAAGATTTACCTTCACTTATTTTCTGTTAGAAAATCCATTCAAACTCGCATCTTGAAGATTCCAAAGCTCATAACCAATTTATCATGCTGGCGCCCAAGAAAATGGAAAGCAACAGAAAGATAGAAGCACAGAAAAAATACATCAGAAGTATGATATGGTTGCGGTTGTATATGCCAAAAAGATTATTCAAAGAGAGAAATTTCTCTTTTTGTTTGAGAAGAGCTTACCTTCCATTTTCTTGGAAAATATCTTCAAAAATATTTTAGAAACAACACAAATAGGTGAAAATTTGAGCTCCAGTGAACCAAACCCTACACAATGGCAGTGCATAGTTCTTCCAAAATGTGCTAAGCAAAGTGAAAAATGAGTAAAGTGTTAGAGTTCAAGTATTTTTACTCACCCTATTCCCAAGTGATGATTATTTTTTACTATTTTTTAGAAGAAAATCCTTATGCATTATTATCACCGTGGTATTGATCTTTAGGTCGATAAACCTAATGATGTAAATGAAGCTCGTGAGTTTATGAAGTCAAATTTCAAATTTGGCATTAACCTTGAAACATAGTAGTCTTCCCCACTTTTTTTTTTTTTGTAGGATGTTAGACAAAAATAGCAACTTAATTGAATATTAAGGATAATATTACCTTAGTATTTAATTTGTAGTATGTAAAGGAGAGCCACAACATATTAAATATTAAGATAATTACATTGATTATCTTAAATATTTAATCAAATTGTTACCTTTACCCAATATCATGAAAAAAAATCAAGTGAAGAAGAACTGAAGATAGTAGGTGTCATTTGGAGTTCTATTTGTGACTTTGAGTCAAATTGAGATCTTTTTTGGAGACCTTATGATCACACATGACTTAAGGAGGAGTTTTCAATGTAATGAGTTCAATTTACTTCAGTTTTGGGTCCTCTTTTAGAGACTTTCCTTTTTTGTTCATGAGAGAGTTTATGGGAGGATTTTTTTCACTTTCACTTCCATCTACATGCACTCAAGAGCTATTTGGAGTTACACTTCAATTACATGTAGTATGAGATAGAGTTTTGAGCTATTTAAGCTCAATTTGCAGCATTGGTGGGCCCCTTTTTTAGGCAGTTTTGATTTTGCTCGTGAATAGCTTTGAAGCCAAATATTTTGACTTCAATTATCTCCTCTTGGATTTTTGGAGTCCTTTACTATATATAGGAAAAGGACTTAGTCTTTTTTCTTTAGTTCTTTCTTGTTCATCTTATGTTATTGCAATTTTTGGAGTTCTGGAGTAGAGGTGAAAAGTTTGTAATTCATTTTCAGTGATCAATACAACATTGCAACACATTTTTGAGAGTAATATAAAGCAGTTTTCCTTCTCATTTTTCTCAAATTGTGTACTTAGTGATTGGTGCATTTTTATGTGGTTTATTTTTCCTTATGATTGCATCTCATGATCGTACCTTTATGTAGAGTTACATATATTTATAGGTTATAAGTTGTGCCTATAATATAATCAGTCTTAAGTTGCGGGAAAACATCCTTTCTCCTACTAAGTTTCTGAGTATTAAGCCTTCTTATAAATTGTTGATGCAAAGTTTTATGGGTTTTGAGTTGTGCAAAGATAGGTTTTTATTATTGGTTTTTTTGTGTGTTGCCATTTGAGTAGAGTTCATTAAGTTATTTGGTGCATCACCTTTAGGGTTAGATTTCATTTTATATGTTTTTTCCTTCTTACTCTTTTCTCTACAAAGTCATTAGTAGACCATTTTAGGTGAGATATCAAGGGGAGCTAGCCCTTTCTCTAGAAGTTCATTCTCATTACAAGATACCCACAGCCTGGGAATGTTCTCATGTGTCACAAACTTGTTGAGTTAATAGCTAAGCAAAAGTGTGCAAGTTTTCGTGACAATAGTTTTTGGCACGCCCAGTGGGACTGAGAATTGTTTTTCAGTCTTAAATCAGAAGTTTCACACTATTGTTTGGTGTGTGCAGTAGTATTTACAATCTTCAAGAGACATTTTCTTAGCATACCTGGCAACTCTGAGTTTTGGTTTAGTAAAATCAATGCATTTTAGCTTATGAAAAGAATACAGACCAGAAGTAGCTCATCTTCTTTTGAGTATTTACAATTATCCCCACCCAGAAGATAGGGGAGAGAGATTCAAAAGCCTCAAAAAACCATTGTCTATTAAAGAAGAACTAAGTCTACTCCTCCTTCTGTGAGAAGCCATATTGCTACCCCAGTTATTACTACTATAGCAATCCTAGTTACAATGATTCCAATAGTTAGAAATCAACCTTTTGTTGCCTTCAAGCAAGGCAGCCCATTGAATTTAACCCAGCATGATGTCATTCATGTGGCTGCTTTGAAGAGTCTGCCATATTTTCATGGTGAAGATCAGACTACTCCAACTGAGCATACAAAAGATGTTGCAAACTTATGTGTTGTTCATCATGTGACAAAGGAGAATGTTGCACTTAGGTTGTTGGCAACATCATTCAAAGCAAAGGCTCTACAATGATTCAAAGGTCTACCCATCAATTCCATAGCAACATGGGATGAATTGGGCAACCAATTATGTAGTTTCTTTGAAGATAGATCAGACCATTTGTCATTGATTGAGAAGTTGTCTATAATCAAGAGGGCCCCTCATGAAGTCATGTCAGACTGCAGTCATTGTTTTCAAAAAATGTGGGATATAATTCCACAAACGGTAAGACCCACTACTAATCATGCATTTTTATATTATATAAGAGCTTTAAATAGCAACATTTTAGTTATGATTAAATCTATGGGAGGGGATTCACTTCCAACTGCTTATGTTGTAGCTATTAGAGCTGAGAATAGCCTTATATAGGCTAGTAAAATTGCTCCAAGGCCACCCATGCCAATATATCCTACAATTCAGCCACCAATACCAATGCAATTACCTCCTTTAGCTATTATTCCAACTGCACCAACATTGCCATCACCTGATACGCAGTCCAATAGCCAAGAAAATACATCCCCAACTTAGTCTCATGAATTTCAAGAAATTAAGGGCCTATTGTTGACCTTTGGCAATGAGATAGTGAATCTAGAAAAGCAGCAAAGTCAGAATCTCAAGCCTTATCAACCCCCATTTAAATCCAATTACCAACAAAATCAGTCTAGAAAACCACCTTATCAGCCTTATAATCAAGGCCAAAGACTCGCTCCTAATTCAAATCCTTATCAAGATTACAATTCTAATGTTGCTAGCACTTCTAAGGAGCTTGCATCTATCCAGAAGAATTTAGCCCAAGATTATGAGTGGTGTTTTCCATGTGGTCAACCCCACAATTAGAGTACCTATGTAAATGGGATGGTTAATCAAGCCTTGATGGTTCAAAACAATCCAGCAGTGTAGACTAATCTGCCTATAGAAACTCATGTACAACATAAGAGGAATAGACATGAGTCAACATTCCTAAACTGGCAAGGAAAGGAATTTTGTGGTATGAACCAAGTTGGTTCTTCAATTGCATCCAACACATGTAGTAAAAAGAGAGCAATAGATGAAAGCCAACAATTTAATAAAGTTCAAACAAAGTTAAATCAAGTACCAAACATGAATCAGAGTGCCTTTGGCCCATCAAATGTTGAGAATATTTGAATTCTTCCAAGAGGACATCCTTTGGTAGGCAAGGAGCATCCCAATTCATTAGTTCAGATAGCTTCTATTAAAGGTTATGTTGATGCCCCTAAAGGCCAAGTTAAGTTAGCTACAACTTTTAATATTCTTGAACATATGAAGAAAATAAGTGTACTTATGTTTATATGGGATTCCTTGAGTATTCTTGGCCAAAAAGACCTACTCCAATCAGCTTTATCAAGTTTGAGTATATCTAATGAGCCTAGTATAGAAAAAGTAAAGGTTGTGTTGACCAATACTATTGTCAATTACAAAGAACAGCAAGCTATTAATGCCAAACCACCTTCTTTTTATGTGTCCTTGATTATAGGAGACCATCTAGGTCACAACTGTATGATTGATGCAAGGGCTAGAAGTTCAATAATGCCCAAAGAGATTGTTGATAAGTTGGGAATTGAGTATGAGCCACTTGAAAAAGGGGTAGTGCAATTAGATGGTACTGTTGTTGATGCAATAGGGGTTATTAAAGGTCTGAGCTTAACCTTACATGCCTGCCCAAACTTTTCAATACCACAAGATATCTATGTCATTGAGTTTCCTCCCTTTTTTGCTATTTGTTTATCCAAGGATTTCATAGCCAAGATAGGTGGTTACCTATCCTCTGATTGGTCTCATATGATGTTTAAAATTGTTGTGCATGTTTTGCACACACACCCCGCCATGGGCAAGGACCCCCTCTTTTTTCTCTTGACGAGGTCATTTTCACTCCAGATGGGCTACTACCCTTGTCTCATTTTTGCGCACCCCATTTCTATGCCTAAGTTGACCATGAGCCTTAAAATGATCAATTTCATATTGGCTAAAATTTCCAACCTGAGTTTCACCAAGTCCTTTGCCCTTGCAAGGTAGCTCCCGCGAGCTTCCTTTCACCTTTTTTCTGACATTTGTTGACCCCTATGGACCCACATCCTCGAGTTTCCCTTTGCTACTTTCCACTGGGCTTCGTCATTGCCTGTGGAAAAGTCTCGGTGTTCATCTAGTCTACGGACCCTGCATTCATTGTTGTCACTATGTCCTTCATGTTCTGTGGACCCACCTTCACGAGTCACCCTGGGAAGGACTCTATTCCCATTTCGCCATTGTCACAGCAGCTGAACTTTGACATTTTCCTACGGGATAGGCTCTACGATTGGCCTTTCCATCTTCGCTACTGCCACAAAACCAATTGACCACGTTGCTTTAAAATTCCTAAGTCCAAACATTTGCAAGTCTTCTCACATGGTTTACCCCACCTGACCTTTGTCACCTAACAGCTAGGCTCTATCAAGTACACACTCACTAGTGGGTCTGTCCTTGCAGGAATCCATTTGCTGAACGTCGTCACCCCTACACTGTTTACAATGACAAAATTTAGCTAACTTCCCTCCATACGGACCCACAACTTACCAATGTTCTTTCCTTAACGCGAGCCCTGACTACTCTTTTGTCGTTTCATCAATGGCATCCTTCGAACTTCTGTCTACCAATTTCTATCCACGTACGTTACCCGCCAACCCTTCAGACATACATTTGTACCATAGAGACTATGCACCATGAAGCCGCACAACCACACTTGGAGATCCAAAGGTGTGGGATTATGAGAACATGAGGGAAGACAAAGGGATGCTCATGTGATTTGGAATCATAATAGAAGGGTCAAACATCAAAGGAATTGAAATGAATTTGATCGATGAAACCGGAAGGAATTTGTTTGCTAGGCTCATTGCACGGATGACTATCCATGTTCTGTAGTTGTCGAAAAGGTACCATCACCTTGGCCTCCCACTCTTTTACACCTATGGCATTAAACGAAAATCTCACACTCAGGTTCCACATTCACGGAGGTTGGCTAACCCGTTGCTACTTTCGCGATGACCATTACCTAGCATCTTCCTGAGCCTCCTCTCCCATAGACATCTCATACAAGTTCCAACATTGCCAACATCATCCACCATTCTCTTCCCATATGCTCCTACCATCCCAAACTCCTGTAGGATCTTAGGTTGGTTTTGAGCCAACTCTTAAGGGCCGGAATGATTAAGTAATGGGGGCAAGTAGTCAAGTGATAAGGTTCAAAAATACATGAGAAAGGTAAAGTGGCATCTAAATGGAAGGAAGTGGTGATGGAGGGATCTTCTAGCTTAGCAATGAAGTGCATCATAATTGAGTTAAGTGTGGGTTACCCATGCATGATCATTATCTAATGACATAGTCCTCAAACGGCCTATTCACTTTGTTCCCCGAGCAGAAAGATCCAATGTGGAACCCGCACTGCATACTTCCATGCATCTCCTTTCACTTTGGGATTCATTATCCCATTGGCTATTTGAAATGGCATTCAGCTTGTTTCCCTTCATGCCTTCTATCCCACAGTGGAGGTTGGCCTGTGAGAGCCAGTGTGTAGAAGTATGTGTTCCCAACGATGTCATTCTAAAGGCCATCCCATCACACCTTCCCGCATAGTTCTCCCCATGTCGGTGGTGGTTACAGACCCCGCCAACATGAATGACATTAGTAGTTACTATCTTACAGCCTGATTGTGGCATCCTCCCACCTAATTTTGACCATCCATACAACCCCAAGTTTCCTTCGTGCGGAGGTTGCATACACAGGCTCCGTTGACTTGTTCACCATTTGGGAAATGACTTCCTTTCGTCACGACAATTCAACCTTAGACATTTGCGCCATCATTTTTTCCTGGTGTATTGTGAGATGGGTAAAGGTCATTATCTTCCCCATGATGTTCATCTAATGGAACCTCCATAAATAATAAACTCTTGTATTATTTAAGCCTACAAATATAGCTAAAGGAAGTAATCGTAACCAACATTGGAAGGAGCTTTTAAATTTTTGAAACATGTATTACATGGACATGATGTAGCAAGCATGTAGCACACAATGGAAAATCTTCCACGTCCATCTTTGATAATCTCCTCACAAGCCTTGCATGGTCAAGCATAGGTAAGTGATGAATGGCTGCTAAGCGCCGGCTAGCCATGTGATCGAGTGATGCGGCCTCAGGGGACCATCTCATGAGGGTGTCGATCTTTAGGGGAAGTTGAGTTTCCATGAAAAGGATATGATGCAACTCAGAAAAGGCGGCCTGGAAAATATTATGCCTTTGGTTGATGGCCTACATGATGGTGAAATGATAGCAAATGTTTGCATTCAATATGGTTTAGTGGCATGAAAGTTCCCAAGGAAACGAGGTGACGTTGGCGTGATAATTGGAGGGGTGGGGCACTTGATGGGGCTTAGTCCTTTGGTTCATTCTTCATTGCTAATGAGTTCTTCTAGTTTGGGCACTGTGAGGCTCCCATCTGTCACCTAAACTATGTCATCACCTCGGCCATCCAATATCCTCTCCCCGCATCCACATCTAAGGTGGAGCTCAAGCTTTGGTTCTCTGTCAGGTGAATCCCTGCAGATTTCTACCCATGGGACATTTTTTTCAAAGGACTACCACCAACCATGTCTCTACCACCTCTTCCCATGTCAGCCAACTAGCATATCTCACCTGCATCAATGAGGTTGGTTGAGCCCTATGAGAAATGTAAATGGTGAATCAGGATTATAATGGTTCAGCTCAGTGCAAATCAAGAATAACGTGCACATCACCAAAACCGGCCGAAGGACATTTGCTTCATGGGGGTGATCATGCAAAAAAGCAGCCAACATTTTTCCATGTTCAAGTGGCACCCCCATCACCTCAGCCAACTGCTTTGATGCCCCTGATAGCTTCCTCCTCTATGGGATCCATGCGTCTCATGGCCATCACATGGAAGACATTGTCCCATTGGTTTTCAGAAGCCATTGATGGGGTTGGCATGGTTAATGGATATCATTCATTAAATTATGAATGCTAGTTAAATGATTAAAATCGAGAGGGTCGTATCATATGGGACACAAAAATAAAGAAATGGGACCACGGGATGGTTACAGGCCGATGGTTGAATAGGATGGGGAACTAAGACGTTGCGGAAGGAGTCACAAGGTGCCACAAGAGAATCGATGGAAGAGGTTAGTTTTGAGGGGATTAATAATTTATGAGCAAGGAATAATGGATTATAAGCTTTGAGGGTGAATCAACGCCTGATAGTCAGCACACACATAGAAGACACAACCGAGTACACCCGAGATGAGCCTACACAAAATAAATCAAATCCATAAATGGCTTTATGTGGGTAACAAGAGTCGAAGGGGTGTCATGTCTAGTTCGATAGAAGTACTATATATATATATATATATATATGTCTGAAAATAAGATTGTTGAAGGCTGTGATGAATTGTATAACTTTCACAGGTCGGGGTTGGAGCATCAATTAATGATGGAGGAATTAAGGTGAACGAAAGAGGGGACAAAGGGGGTGCGAGCATCACTGGAACAAATAGGAATGATAGGCTCTATAGTGATCAGGTTATGTGAGAATGAGTCTCATTTAGTAGAATTAGTGAATTATTCTTTGGACAGGAGGATAAGAGGTTTAGAAGGAAGAAACAACGAAGTGGACTAGTATTCAGTTTATGAGCGGAGGTAGTAGCGTGGGGGGCTTGCCCTAGTGGAGGCCACAATCTTTGGGGCTTTCCATTCAACGGAGGTAGTAGCATGTGGGGCTTGCCTCAGTGGAGGCCGCAGTCTTTGGGGATTTCCATGCAACAACTCTTATATGATAGCATCTCACTCTCTTTGGGCCGACAATGGCCTGCGGTTCAAGTTCCAACACCTCTGGGGATGTCCCCTCCTTATTGAAATGTAATCAAATGTCATGGTGACAGATATCCTTTTTGGGTCTCGGGGATAATTGTAATAGCTCGTGGGCTGCTTGATAATGAATTAACACGGTCATTCCAAGGAAAAGGGGGAAATATGGCCACTTTGCAAGAAATCCATGAAATCTAATTAACCTCTTTGATTAAATTCTAAAGCTTTATCTTGATCTTAATTTTCCTTATGTGCAGGCATGCTTGCACAAGGAAAGTGATATGTACCAAGGCTTATTCGAATGGCCCACATATGGAGGCTCTTCAAATGAGACAAGGTTAAAGGATACTATGTTAGGAAGGTTCACATGTAGAGAGTGTGGACGGAGGTCTGAGGATGCTAGGATAAAGAATCTACTTGTCCATAAATATAGGCCAAAGGAGGGCTGATTTCCATAGAGATGAAAGCTCAAACAACCTATGCCTAGGAAATCAATACCTAGGAAACCGGTGGTTGTCTACTGAAGGCCTGAAGCAAGGGGGGAGGTTGTCTTCTTCTTCCCCAAATGCTTGTGATCTTTCAAGGGCTGCCCTATCAAATTGGGGGGCAGCCAGGTTGTCCCACAATGGTGCAAATCTACAAACGAGGTCTATTTAATCCAATAAAAATTGTTGCAAGTACATCAAACCGAAGGTAGCCTTTTATCAATTTTTGCTATAGGGAAAATGGAAATCTACAAAATGACAAAACTACTACAACACCTGGGAACTATATGAAAAAATGGGCTAAGGAAAAAGAATGTATTTTTTTAAATTGTTGGATAATGAGGGGTAGGTGACACCCTAATGTAATAAAATCTGAGCCATTCAATGTAATTCAATCCTATAGTTTCATTTGGGCTTTGGAAAACTATAAATAGGGGTCTCCCCTTCATTTGTAAATGGTTGGAGAGCTAGTGTAAAGGAATTTTGTAGCAATAGAGAGCTACATTGCATGATTTATGGGTGTTTCTCTTGTGTTTCTTCATTATGCATGCTTGGTTCTACTTCCCTATTAGTTTAGTTGTTAGTTTCTTGAATGGAGGTGATGATGGTGTTTGATATTATTGTATTTGATGAATTTCCAGCTCATGTTTTTTATGGTTTGTTTTTGATGAATCACTTTGTAAATCTAGTCTAAGCTTCCTTACTTCATTGTTGCAACTTAGTTCAATTGCATGTTCATGATGTGTGTATGCAATCTGAAAATCTGCAGCCCTTAGAAGATTGCAATAGTTTTGTGTAACTGTAGGGTCCTCTTGGCCAAGAAAAACTTAGTTTTGGGGGTTTGTCTATTGTAGCAACATCCATGATCACTATTCATTCATAGTTTCAAGTATAGGAACTTCCTCTCTTCCCTACCCTTTTTCCTTTAATTAATAAGTAACCTATGCTAAGGTTCATTGCACATTGTAAATCCAAATATGAAGTTGAATTGTGAGTCTTGGATTGTTGTTTTGAACCTGTAGCAACTAAGCAGCAATTTTTGTACCTTAGGAACTCCATTTATAGATCCAAATTCCCTGTTTTGTAACTCATCCGTAAGCTTTCCCTATGATTACCAGCAAATCACATGAAACAATTGAGATATTCCAAGCATGTCATGACCTGACACTCGAGAGACCTTGGGGTAATTTTCAACTTGTTGTTGGAGATTTCCTTTCAAGAGAGGTGATGCACCTATGCATTACCTTTGTTGAGAAGTG
This sequence comes from Sequoia sempervirens, assembly GCA_007258455.2. Lineage (NCBI taxonomy): Eukaryota > Viridiplantae > Streptophyta > Pinopsida > Cupressales > Cupressaceae > Sequoia > Sequoia sempervirens. The sequence goes on from VDFB02026320.1 coordinate 72,071,118, forward strand.
CATGAAAAAAACATCAACAGAACTGGCACTAGAAGGAGGGCAACATGTTGAGGCTACAGGGCTGAAAGTTAAAAGTTGAAAGGACATTCAAGTAAAAATTTGAGATAAGGAGATCTCTTTTAATGCTGAAACATAAAATCAAAAAATTCGAAAGGCAAAAAGAAGCTGAGTTGAAATGGACCAGCACTTACAAATCAACATTGCTCAGCTACATGTATATTTAAACAAGAGACTGAAGGAACCATTGCAGCAGTTTTCATTGGTGGATAGATGTAGAATCCATGGCACATGCGGACACAGCAAGTTGGGGTGTCTAACATTCTTGAGCGGGATTGAAAGAGTCTTGCAGGGAGAAATTCCATTTTGGGAAATATATCATCCCTTGTTTCTTGCAGATCCAGAAGAAGAATTGACAACCATGGCGGCTGAGGCATTCAAGGAGTTGATCCAAGAATTTTTGGGAAGCAAAGATGGACCAAGATTGGAGGAGGTACTGATAACTACCTGGTGCTGATTTCACAATGCCCCCCACTCAGAGTTAACTTTTTCCTCATGTGCAAACATTATCACTCAAGCCAAGGGTTGTTTGAACTAAGTGGAGCATCCAACCTTCAACAAGGATGAGTCATCCCATGAGACAAAAGAGCTATCAATGTCTAGAGGACAACAAAGTAAAGATGAACCAAGAAATTTGACACAAGTTGGTGCAAGGACAACAAACACAAAAGCTGAAAGTCAGAGAGAAGGAGTTGATTCCCTTGGGACAACAAATAGTCTTGATGAAAACTCAACTAGAAAGAAATCGTAAAGTTTTCCTTCCAACAATAAAAGGAATCCCTCCACTCACGATAAAGAGCCCTTGACAATTGAGGATAAACCAATGAATTCTGTAGCAGCAAACGCTAGGACAACCAACAAAGATGTTGACAATTAGAAAGAGGAAGAGACTAAAAGTATTTGGACAACAGAAAAGGATGATGAAGGAATAAGTGAAATCAGATTAGAGGACCTCTCCATCTACAACATCAATTACCAAGCATCTGAAAATGCAGATTTGGGGGAGTGGGAACAACCACTTGCCATGGTTGTCTACTATCCAACTTCCTTCCCAAGTGATGATGAAGACCTAATTGTGGAAAGATACAACCAGCTCATCTCTAGATTAGTAAGGGATTGGTCTGAGTTGAGATGTCAAGTGGATTTGGAGGTGTTGCTACTCCCCAATTGGTGTAGAATCCATGATTCATCGCACTCTGAATTTGTGTGTGAGCTATGCCAAGAGGTTGTCGAACAAGTTAGAGGACAAGTGGAGCATCCAAGTGCCCGACCTCCTCTACTTGCTGCCCGGATTGAAGAAGAAGATTAAGATCCATAGCCAAATGACAACTTAGTTGAAGATAGTCCTCAAGAAGGTTTTGGGACATCAATAGAAGGACAACAATACATTCTCGAGCTTCTGAGTGATGAGCAGATCGCACCAGAATGTTGTCTGCCAGTCATTGAGAATTTCTTCCTCTTGAAGAGCATTTGTACACCATGGATGATAGGCTTTATGGCGATTCCTTGGAGGGAAATTGTGTAGTGTATTTTGGTCCCCTTGATGAAGTGCCCTCAATTGATGACTTCTTTCCATTAGGAGTTATACTGTGGAGGTATACCCACGTAGAAGAAGAGTACATCTCAGAGGTTGGCAATGATGAAGAAATACTACCTAAACCTTTTAATGATGATGCACTAGGGTTTTTGGATTGGGAGAGGGGTTCCTTCTCTATCTATAGCAATAGTGAACAATAGGGGACAAATGAACGTTGTGAAGAAAAACATGCACTGCAGAGAGAAGAAGACAAAGGTGGAGGTACTGAGATAGCTAAAAAAAAAAGATGAGGCACACGATCGACTACATGGTGCAACTTGGAGTCCTTCCACCATGATCATTGTTGGTCCTCCTCCACATTCAGAGGGCTGCAATAAGATAGATTTGTGCATGTCATCATCCCATCATGTTGAACATCATGAAAATAAAGTCAATACCTGGGGAAGGAAATAGGACAGTGTGCTACCTTTTGAAGACAACAACCAAGTGGACACCAGGTTTGTAGAAGATCAACAGGATAAAGTATATCTCCTCGAGTAGCAGTCGATAGGGGTTGTCGATCCCACACAAATATTGGAAGGGTCATTTGCCTCCTAGCCCTATGCACACCTAAGATCAAAAGTGTTGCACCCTCCACCGCACACACCCAACACTGCTGATGCAACAACTAATGATAATGTGCTCGCTCTTGCCTTTCAAACGTTGCCACTTCCATGCGACAACATCCAGGTTCTATTGTTCCTTGCCCCTATGAGTACTTATGATTGCTCTTATCATTTTTATTATGGGAATGAGGGGTAGGTGAAACCCTAATGTAAGAAAATATGATCCATTCAATGTAATTAAAACCTAGTCATTCATTTGGGATTTGGAAAGCTATAAATAGGGGTCTCCCCTTCATTTGTAAATGGTTGGAGAGTTGGTGTAAAGGAATTTTGCAGCAATAGAGAGCTACATTGCATGATTTATGGGTGTTTCTCTTGTGTTTCTTCATTATGCAAGCATGGTTCTACTTCCCTATTAGTTTAGTTGTTAGTTTCTTGAATGGAAGTGATGGTGGTGTTTGTTGTTACTATATTTGATGAATTCCTAGCTCATGCTTTTTGTGTTTTGTTGATGATGAATCACTTTGTAAAGCTAGTATGATATCCCTTACTTCATTTTTGCAACTTAGTTCAATTGCATGTTCATGATGTGTGTATGCAATATGAAAATCTGTAGTCCTTAGAAGATTGCACTGGTTTTGTGTAACTGTAAGGTCCTCTTGGCCAAGAAAAACCCAATTTTGGGGGTTTGTCTACTGTAGAAGCCTCCATGATCACTATTCATTCATAGTTTTAGGTCTAGTAACTCCCTCTCTTCCCTACTCTTTTTCCTTTTTTTTTAATAAGTGACCTATGCTAAGGTTCATTGCACATTGTAAAGATAAATTTGATGTTGAAATGGAATTCTAGACTATTGTTTGAACTTGCAGCAATTGAGCAACAGTTTCTACATCCTAAGAACTCCATTTGCAGACCTAACTTCCCACACTTTGTAACTCATCTGTAAGTCTGCCCTGTGATTACCAAAAAATCACATGAAACAACTGAGATATTTCATGCATGTCATGACCTGACACCTGAGAGACCTTGGGGTAATTTTCAAAAACTTGTTGTTGGAGATTGCCTTTCAAGAGAGGTGATGCACCTATGCATTACTTGTGTTGAGAAGTGCATAAAAAATACATCAACAAGAACTCATATGATCATTTTTGAGGAAATTCCTCTTTCCAATATTTCCTAGATGATTGCATTGAAATTGTTCAACAAAGTATCAAGACACTCCTAGACCTTTCTTTAAGAATTTCATGGCTCGAATCCAAAATGAATTATAAATTCACCAACCATGATTTTGATTCTTTTCAAACTATTTCTAATTCTATTTTTATGGAAATACTACCAAAAATTAGGGACATACCTCTAAATCCATGGTGGAAATATTGGAAGTAGTATCCTAATACACCATTTCATAACTATAATTTGCACAAATGATACGCTCGTATTTTTCTTCATTTTCCTATTGTACAAAGCCTTAATAACAAATGGGTTTTCTACTCATAACCTAGCACATGGAAACATAGACTTTAGACTATTTGGATAACTATCGTTGAGCTTAAGCTTTCTTATTTTCATGGTGCACTTTATACTAGGGTTTTCCTATTGGATTTGGATTTGATTCACTTACAAATATCTAATCCCTCTTGATTTTTTGTGGGCATTTATAAATTATCATCCATGAGTTCAAGCTACCTAGAATTAGATCCATGATTTATTCAATCCTTTTACATATAAGCATGTCTCTTGTCTATGATCTTCCTATTTAAAAAAAATTAAACTACAACAAATGTAAACTTCTCAAAAATATAATACAAATCTGAAATTGGTTAATGCACCATTAGATTAACCATTAAGATCACATGTGGAATTTGATGGTTATTTTTCTAGAACCAAACTCCATCTCAATCCTAACCTATGAGCTTGCCACGACCCAATTATCAAAGGCTCGACAAACCTCAGATAGAAGTGGTACTTATTTCAAGGAGTGCATTTTCATACTTAGAGCTAGGAAAATGTAGTTTAAAGTATTTTTTGAATCATCTTTATCTTGAATCCTAGGCCCAATTCAATAATGTCTCAACTGACTACAAGATAAACTAATAAAACAATCATTGCTTTAAGATCACATGTGGAATTTGTTGGTTATCTTTCTAGAACCAAACTCCATCTCAATCCTAACCTATGAGCTTGCCACGACCCAATTATCAAAGGCTCGACAAACCTCAGATAGAAGTGTTACTTATTTCAGGGAGTGCATTTTCATACTTAGAGCTAGGAAAATGTAGTTTAAAGTATTTTGTGAATCATCTTCATCTTGAATCCTAGGCCCAATTAAATACTGTCTCAACTGACTACAAGATAAACTAATAAAACAATCATTTCTTTATCTAAGGAAGAAAAGAGTTATTGTGTCTACAAAATATCACTTCCTTACTGAATCCTATATCCTTTTCTTACAAACTTATGAGCTCATTTTAGCGTTTAATCAATTAATTGAAATGAAGCATAAAATGAATTCATCCATTTCTGTGCAAATGACAAAAAGACAAATGAGACTGTCATTAACAACTTCATTCATAACTTGAAAGAAAACTTATAGGAGAGCAACATTTTGAAACTAAAATTCTTCTTCATTTCTGATATTTCTTTGTAAAACCATATTTAAGATTCATATAAAGTATAAATTTCATCTTAAACTTGCTTCTGATATATCTACTAGAGTATCCATTTACATTCTATTTTTCTTTTAGAGCATAGTATTTACCGTGACCTTGTCTAGACTCAAAATTCTGAACTCTCATTTCAGCCATGAAATCCCCTTTATATAAATAGGGGAGCAACAAGCACCTGGTTGAATTACAATTTCACTTTCATTTGAGTTCATTTCAAAAACCTAATCCTAACTTACTCCTCGAAGAACTGCCCGAGCAGTTTCATATGCAATCAATTTGAGAATAGGGGAGGACAAAAAGAAAAAAACATGTGCAATATATTAGTGGTCATTGTCACAACATTCGTTGTATGAAACAAAAAAGATTCCATTCATATCTTCCAGAGGACTTCCGCATCAGCATGGGAAAGTAAAAGACAAACCATGGACATAGGAAAATAGATACCTCCTATGCAAAGACCATGGTCTCATTAAAAACTAAAACAAGGAAATGACCCTATTCAAAGTCATCGACATCCGAAAATGCCCGATTGCTCCTTGTCCTCGATGTAATTGGAAGGATTACCATTACATCGTCATCAAAGCTCCCATATGGCACCAAAGAATGGAGGTACTGGCCATAATTTGAGTCAATATTAGCTTCAACATCCAAAGGAATATCTAAAAGCATGATAGGAGAGTTGTGTTTACCCAGGCAGGCCCTATGGCTCTTCTTCTTTTTCTTGTCCTTCTTCACTAGCAGTGCCAGTTTCTTGCCTTTGCACTTGACCACTTCTCCTGGAAGGGTCCTATTCCTCAAGTGGTAAGTACTGTACACAATTGATTTCTTCTTATGGCCTCTAGCCCTCCTTTTACCCTTCAAAATCTCAGGAGAAGCCATGGTTTCCTGCTTAGCTATGTCTTCATGATATTCAAACACACTTAGTCGGCTAGACCTCCTAATAGGCAAAATTGTTGCACCAACTTTTCCCATTTTCTTTAAAACTAGCAGAGTGATAATTAAAAGGATTTTTTACTCCAAACCCACAGGACCAACCCTAGTAATTACAACTAGTTCAAGCAACAAAATTCCTAAATAGACCAGAGAACCAAATTTCATACCAACTTACTTAGGATGAGAAAATTCAACTTAAGATAGATTAGTAACCTTTTACCCTACTTCACACTTTTCCTCACACATACTACAGACTAAAAAGATAGTGTGAATAAACAATGATCAACCTGCATTAAATAGAAAATTTGAGCATGCATAATTAATGATTCAAAACTCCTTGTGCAAGCAAATTGGTAACTTATCAGTTTGGCTATGAATTTGGGCCGTTCATCTTAGAGCAATTAAAATTTCATCTAAGGTGGCCATGAGCATTTTTTTTCAACCATTATCAACTTGCTCCTTGAAAATAACGATGCTATCTCAAATGTTGCCACGTCTATCTCTTACCTTGATTAATCATATGTGATTTGACAATTAGCATGTATCGCCAACCTAATTCATTCTTTTCATTAATATCGGCGAAGTACATAGGACCAGTTTTTCTTAAAGATAAACTTTCTTTATATGTTTCATCGCTTCATCATTGATCTTCCCCAAATTTCAAGGTGCAATTAGTGACAAAGTTATTCATGCAATGATTTTCAATCCATTGGATCATCCTGCTTTAAAACTTTATCAATGGTTCTCCAGTCCTTTCTCTACTTTCCTTTTTTCTTTACGTGGAATCCCCAAGATCCTACCACATTACCCTTATCATTAATGGTCATCGCTTGTCACTAATTTACTTCATCATCGCCCAGCTCCATCAGTGATGTAAACATACTTGCAATGATCCTTAGCCCCTGGTCTTGTGCCCTGACCTTTGGTCACATTCATCCCTTCATTGCACATTGTTCATTCAAACTTTGAGCCTAGGATCCTATCAGTGATGAGAGATGTTGTGGAGGCACCAAATTTTAGACATGTACAACCTGCATAAAATAAATGGCACAAAATACATTGCTCATAGGATCATATCAAATTAGTGAGAGAAAACCCTTTAGAGGATACCCATCACTTATCGCTAATTTAAAACTCAAGTTTCGAAATAAATCATGATGAGTGATGAACAATATAGCATAAGGCCTTCATTCATCACTAATTCTCCTCATATATTTTGCAAGAAATTAGTGATGAGAAGATGTAAAACATTTATAAGGTTCATCGTATATCAATAATGTGAGAATTACATTCAAAACATATCCGCGATCAAGTGATATCACATCATATCGCTTATCGCTAATTCAAATTTATCTATTAATGATGATCTACGATGAGCGATAAGAAGACAAGAAAATAAGACTGGGGAATCGCTCATCACTATTACAAGTTTCAAGGCTCAAAATTCATTAGCGATGAGTGATGTCAAAGGAAAAAATCATTCCATCACTCGTCGCTAATTCAAGGTGTGGACCTAAGAATAAATCAGTGATAAGCGATAAAGTTATGAGGGCCATCAAGGTAAGTGGAAATTTTTTTCAGCATGTGCACTTAAATTGTTCTAAAAGAGGGGACTTCTCTAGGACAACACAAGAATAGTAGGTTCAATACTTTTGAATCACTCAATACAAAGGATGTAAAAGTCAGGCGATTTAGACCTAGACATGAGAAGGTCCAGTCACATGATGACATTAATGAACATGTAAATTTTTGTGTGACTGACAGTAGGCAATACATAGTTAGCAACAGAATAGAACACTAAGCAACTAAAATGAAAAAAACCCTAAACCTCATATAAGAACCCTACAACAGATGTAACATAGAATTTTAGGTAAAAATTCTTAGGGTTTTAATATGAACACTTTAGATTTTGCAAAATTTGAAAGTGCCGTCAGAATTATATAACAAAAAATGATAAATAAACTAAAATAAGAAAATGACATGACATTGAAAGTAAATTGAGAAGCATTTTTAAATAAATATCCACCACAAATACAACAAAAGTTATATCCATATTTGAATCAAGAGTCCATAGTCAACAATCTTCTCCTTTTAACCTAGCAATATTTTGGTATTTCTTGTATACCTATAAATAACATGTGAAACCTCTATACATGTACAAAGGTATGTGCAAATATATATGTACCTCCTATGTCTTTCAATGCTCTTCCTAATCTAAAAGGACATATGAGCATGCACCTAAAACCCCTTAAATGTGCAAAGGCATCCCCTGTTCTGGAATTTGGGGATGAAGTGTTGCAAGAAGAGGAATATTTCTCTTCTCATGCCTTAATATTTCACTTTAATCAATTTTGGCCTTCCATTTCAGACTTGAACATTTGGATAAAGAAAAACTAGCATGCCTAATTGCAAATTGTTCCAAAAATATTTCTTAGTGTTCAAGGTTTCTTCATTGCTACTTTTGAATCCACCAAAGATAGTGATTTCATTCTATTTGACCACCATTGGTCTTGGAATTAGCATTACCTCTTTCTTAAACCTTGGCATCCAGCCTTCAACCCTTCTTTTGAGTCCTTCAACATTATGTTAGGTTTGGGTTCGGATTCCAAATATTTCGCTCCAATTTTAGATCCATTCTTGTTTCAAGTCTATTGGAAATTCTTTAGGTTCCTTCTTGGCTGTAGATAAGAAAACTACAAATTTTTCTCACACTACCTTTTCTTGAGTTTTAGTGCACTTGGATCTCTCTAAGGAGCTTCCTACTGATATGATTCTTAATGTTTTTATTGTTCTTGGACCTAATTGTTGGATTATGAGGGACTTCCCTTCTAGTGTAGGAGATGCTTCAAAACATGGCATGTGGTTGTAGCATGTCACATCAAAAGTAAATCTACAAAAAATAGCCTTCATGGTGGAAAGACGTCTTATCAAAGCCCCCTACAATTGAGTAGAATTTTTAGACACCTAAATTTGGACACTTAATTTATCCAAATTTATCCACTTTTCATCTAAGCATCCCCTTATCTGCATTAATTAAGTAATATCACTATTATTTAATTAATATCTCTAAAGTTATTCTAATCCCTAAGGTATCTAGTTAAATAATTAAATACCTTCCCCCTTTCATCAAATGAATTAAATAAATATGACATTTATTTAATTCCTCATATGGCACATCCTCCATCATTTTCATCTAATCCTAATTATTCTCCTAATCTCATCATTAGGGATGTGCACATGCCTAATCCTTGATTAGGATGTGTCACATCCTCCAACTTTTGCAAGTTGTCCTTTAATCTTTTTTAGCCACCTAACCCTCCTCTAATCCTTCATTAAATAGCCTAATCAACCTCTTAAGGAATTTTTAATTCTTTTTATCCTTCCAAGGAATATTAATTTTTTTTTCTCTTCCCCAAGTGATCTTTGACTTGTCACATCAAGTCACATGTGAACTCTCCATAATCTCCCACTTGCCTCTAATATGTCATTAATTTGTCTAATTAGGTACTTACACAACCTTAATCACTTAATTAGGTCAACCTAATCTCCATGTCATGTGTCCTCAGTCAACTCTATTGAATATTTTTTTCTTTTTGGAGAAGGCACTCCATTCCCCATGTGAATTTTTAATTCACATTTAATCCCCCAATGCATCTCATGGAATTTTAAATTCCTTCTCTCATCCCCATGTCGATATTTGAGGAATTTTTAATTCCTCATATGTCCTCTCACCCACATGGGGACAAGGACCTCTTTTATGAGGAGATCTTGTCTCAATCCCAAGGTACTATGTACTACCTCCATGTTATGTACTCTCCTTCCAACTCATGTCCACATCACCCTTTTCAAGCCACTTCATATGCCACATGTCAAGATGTGAGGGCTTGTGAGTTCTCAACTCACCTTAGCCCTACATCTTGATCTTGGTGGCTCAATCTCAACCGTCCATTTCCCTAGAGAGTCCAAAATTCTCTATAAATACCCCCTCTTTTCTCTCATTTTGGAGAGATGATTTATGTTAGCCAAACTCTTGCAAAATTTTCTCTTGAGCCATACTTAGCAAAATTCTCATACTTGCATCCATTTTCACTTATCTTTCCATCCTCATCTCATCTCATAGCTAGCATCTCTTGCCATCCAAGGAGCATACAAACATTAAAGATCGAAGGGCCAACCAATGGACAACTCAAAAAGGTGAAATCTTTCATTTTGCTTAGTTAAGTTAATCATTAGGCCAATCTTGAGGTGTAGTGTGTTTTTAGTTGTTGTTTTGCACTCTTTTTGTTTGTTGTTCATTTTCTAGCAAGTTTTTTCACCCTATCACAATTTTTTTTTGCATCATCACCAACTCCTTTAGCAAAATATTCTATGAAGATTGTCACACTTCCACAACAGCAAGAATCAAACAAGTTTGGGACTGCCTTCTCAAAGCCTCCTCCACTTGGGAAAAAATCTGCAGTGGCTCTAGTAGCAAAATCTTATGAGAAGAATGAAAAATAAAACAAGTTTAGGGTTCATGAGGAAGTTGTGGAACAAAAAACTTCACCTTTTGAGAAGGATTCAATGGAAAACCATTGGAAAATTGTGTAGAAACATAAGAAATCTTATTATAAATTATGTCTAGCATCTGCCTTTTTCTCCCCTATTCACATTGAAGGGGATTAGCTTGTAGCCTTTATTGCATTTTTTATCAATTTCATGTAGTGGATGTTGCTTGGGTTTTCCTATGCAATTTCCTCTTTATATATTAATATATTATATATAGGCTTTATGCCTTTTGCTAGAAAAAAAACATGTGAAACCTCTATCCAATGCATACAATATATAGAGGTGAGTTCAGTGGAAGGAACGAGTCAATTTATAAATCATAACACCTCAAAACTATGGTTTGGAAAAACCCAACAGCCCCATGTGATTAATAAATGCAATGATGAATAGAAAACATATCTCATTCAATATCTTTGACCTATGTGAATATTGGATACAAATCACCCAATATGGTAGCAAATGATAAATGCTAGCAATAAAAATGACATGAGATTTTACTTGGAAAGCCTAATGCCAAGTCATATGTTTCTAAATGAAGCTGTGTCATGAAAAGGGGTTGCCCTCAAAATGAAATCAAAAAATCACATAAGGGATCCACATATTCAGGGTCAATATGTCTTTTGCTACAATGTTTTTAGAGAGCTTAGAAATGTCATCATTCGCCAAATACTCATGGAACAAGAAGAATGACACAAAGAGAGCGAAAACAAAGAAAACCTTTTGGGTCAACATGGAAGAGACCTAAATGTCTCGATTCCTTGCATCATCTCCAAAAGAAAAACAAAAGACAAATAAAAAGATAAATGATTATGACATAGAGAAGAATGTAGATACAAATAGAGGTATGTCACAAAGAGAGAGATACATTAAATAGAACGGTATAGGGAGATCACATTATGCACAAGTAATCACACACATAACATGGAAAAGAAAAAAAAATAAACAAAGACAAGACTAGTAAGGCACATGCGAGTCAACCTATTAGCAGGTCATCCACATCCCAATCTGGGACAATAGCAAGTGCCAAAATAGGGGTATTACCAAGTTCAACACTCTTCCTAGAATAATTATCATTTAAGCTCATAGAAGAGGAAAACAATGCATTCAATTCATTATGCACTTCTTCATCAATCTTAACAACCTCATCATCGTCATCCAAGTTAATCACAATGGGAGGTCAAAGATAATGTCCAAAGAAATATTTAGCTCTTGTTGCAATTATGATATAGGATCCTTTTTTTGTGGAGAAGAGGGAGACTTTTCATGTATTGCTTCAATTAAGTTTGGATGTTAATTTTCTTTGTTGTTTTCTTCGTTTAACTTTCAAGCAAGAGCACGATGTCTACACCTACACTCTCTAGCATTTATGTTTCTTTTATTTCAATTCTCAAGTTGTGTGTGTGTAGGAGCGGATTTATTATCCTTAGGTTTATTTTCTTCTCTAAGGGGAGGAACAAAAGAAGCCATAGGAGTTGTTCAACCACTTTCTCTTTAGCTTTGTAAACTTGTTTTATCTTAGGAGGCGTGATGGGATTGTTTTGGTTGTCTCTTGGTCATTTTCAAGAAATAGGCAAAGGTTTTTTCTTTGGTTGGTATTGTTTACTTGGAATTTCTTCTAGTTCAATCATAGTTTCATCAAGGATAGGAGGCTTAATCATAGGTTGAGGCATGTTTTAGAGGGATAGTTTTGCTATGAATTTTTCCTTAAGCTTTTGATAAGATTTGTACAAAAATTCCTCATGAGGTTTAATAGGTTCCATAGGCTTGGGCTAAAATAAATCCAATGAAAAGTTCCCATGGGAAGACACAAGGTTAAAGCCACTATGGTGCATAGTAAAGATTTCATGTCAAAGGGAAACTTTAAACATTTATGTACGACTGATGAGGCGGCTTCCATGGAGCGTATCCATGGATAACCAAGCTTCACACATAATTGATTTGACATCAAGATGATGGAGAATGAGACATCTAATTGTTTCGATCTAATTTTTAGAGGAAGGGTGATCGATCCCATTGTAGGGAAAGCAAAACCATTATGCATTTTTATCCATGCTTTCCATTTATCATATGTTTCTTGATAGATTCTATGCACAAGTAAGAATTCTTCAGTGATCACATTCTCTCCACAAATGGTATCAATTAATATCCCATTAGTGGGATTTTCATTGATTTGGTTGGCTATGTAAAGAGGACCATCAGGTGCATTTTAGATTATATCTTAGATGAGAAAGAAATGCCAAGAGGATTTTTAGTTTGGCCCTTATGAGGTTGAGTTTCGATCAACATAATCATAGCATCCACAAAAAAATTTCAACAGTATCCATATGACCTTGTTCAATATTATTAATGTTGTCATCATCTGTGTCAACATTCATCACATCATTCTTCTTAGTTTCACTAGCTTTGACAAATGAAATAATATGATTTGGCAGGGAATTGGTAAAGATTTGCAAGTTTTGGTTAGAAGAGGAAACAAACTTATTTCCTTGATCATTGACACCTCCAATTTGAAGTCAACCAGAATCAATGAGGTCTTGCACAAGATGTTTAAGACACATTGTTTTGTATCATGTCCATTTTTTCAATGAAAATGAAAATAGGAAATTGATCTAAAATTTGGGGGTAAAGGCTTATTAGAATTGGGAGTTTTAACAAGAGGTAAGGAAATCATTTTTTGTTTTAGGAGTTGTAACAATATGTTATGGAGGGTATCAGGTAAGGGAGTAAATTGTCTAGACGGATCCCCAAATGTGAAAGGAGTTGTCTTCTTTATTGTAGCCACTTGGGTATCAACATGTTGAGTTGGTTGAGGGGGATTTAGTTGAAGGAATCATTTATTCTATTTTCTAAAGGGTTGATAATTTTTTTTGTTTGCGGATTCGTAGTTCTCAGGATGGCTAGAGGTGGGTTTTGTTTCATGACTACTAACCAAGTTTTGATAATCAGGAAGGGTAGTACACAAGTGTACAAAGGAAGGAAACTTCATCATGCCAAGCTTATCTTGTATCTTAGTTTGCAAGTTCTTAATGAACATCCGTTGAAGGTGAGGATCAAGAATCTTTACGTCAATTTGGGAATAAAACATTTGGTAGCATGAAATAAAGTCAATAACCTTTTCATCATCATTTTGCTTACATCTCATCAAATCAGCTAAGGTCATCTTACGAGTCATATGCACTTTGAAATGTTTTATAAAGGCCTCAACAAGTTCATTGAATGAATGAATTGAGTTGTTTGGTAATGAGGAAAACCATTCTAAAGTGGTATCTTTCAAGGACCTAGGGAAAAACTTAGCCAAAAGCTTATTCTCAAGGACAAAGTCACTACATAGAGTGATGTAAGTGAAAACATGGTTAGAAGGATCTCCTTTCCCTTCATATTTCTCAAATATAGGAATCTCTATACCTTGTGGTATCGAAATTCTCAATATCTCCAAGGATAAGGGATTTATTTTGACATAGTATGAAGTTTGGCCATTTTGATTTTGATTTATGGTGGAAATTTTATTTTGAAGGGATGAAACTTTTTGCAAAAGTTGGTTAAGGATGGTGTCATTGGTTGTATTTTGAGATGGTGGTGAATATGGTGGAGGTGTATATGTATTTGAGGGAGAAGTGAATGGAATACTTATGGGAGGTAAAGTGGTAGGAGATATGACATGAGATTCCACAAAGGTACTAGGATTGCTAGTGGAAATACCAAAGGTAGGAAAGACATTACTAGTAGATTGCATCATTGTTGTAACTTGAGGGTTGGTATAGGTAGAAATAGAGGCAATGGTTTTAGGAGGAGGAATTTGAGCTCCTCCTTGACTTTGAGCATTGTTCGAAGTTTGAGCACAACTAGTAAGTTTTCCAAAATCTGAGCTAGGCTATGTGCAAGTTCTATTCCTTCTTCACTTTCAATCGTGCAGTGTATGTTATCTAAGGTAGGAATACCAGTGTTGGAAATGTTTTTAGTACTCACTTGATGTTGTAGGTTTGCAAAATATTGATGGATTTGGATTATGTTTTCTTGAGGAACACTAGCAACCATTTTTTCAACACTTGTCACACTACTTGAAGGTAAAGAGTTGTTAAGGGTATGGTCCATACCTAGTTAACTAGTGTCAACACTATGAGTGAAAGAGATAGATAACCCAAGATCCACAACGAGTGTGCTATCATAGGATGACATGATTCTTGAACTATGTCTCACTATAGTATTATAAATAGGACACCAAGTTGTAAAGCTCATGAAAGGGACAATCAATGAATGTAAGATAAATGCAATGAACACAAGATAATTGATATGCTTTAATTCTGATTCAAGCATGTTTACAAATGCACTTGAAATGAAACCAAATTAAGCTAGAGCTAATGAAATGAATGAAATAGAAGCTCAATAAACTAAAACAAAGATCTAACAATAGCAAACAAAAGAAAAAAAAACAAGGTTTTTAATGCTATAAAATGCATATTTATGTCTGACATGGGACTAAATCACCTAGAGGGGAACATGAATCCCAATTATGATTTTTGAAGGGTTCAAATGTTGAAAAATAGTCAACACATAATTCCTATAAATGAGGTAAAACAACCTGTACTCGGACTAAATCACCCAGAGGGGCATATGAGTCCCAGATTAGGGTTTTGACACTAATTTTAGCAAATTCTTAAGTGAATGTTAGGTTTTCTAGTTTGTATGATTTCTTGAATATGTGCAATTACATATTTCAAATGAAATTCAATGATGCAAGATGCAAAAATGCAACCTATATGCACTTTCACTAATTCAAATTTTAGAAGACCTAAATGTAAATTAACTAATGCAAAGTTAATGTAAGCTAGATCTAGGACTAAAATGCACTCCAAATCAAAAATAAGGTGTCCAAAGGCCAAGTTCACCAAAATGAACACTAAGGAAAATGTGGGGGATAAGTGAAGGGAATGGATGGATCCCACCTACCTCCTATTTCACTCTTGTTCATTCAAGGAGACCCTAGGAGCAACAACCTAATGATTGAATTGAGATAAGGGCTTGTTACAAGGTCTCCTTGGGTGTGATTAAAGACAAAAGGGGGTTCACCACTAAGAAAAGGCTTAAAAATAAGGGAATTCAAATAGTATGCAAATCTAGCTATGTAATCTAGGAAATGAAACTCAAAATCAGAATGAGAAACTGAGAATGAATAGAGGGGCACTTGGAAAACTAGAGATTCTTGAAACAAGGTTTACAATCTCAAAATTATTAATTTTAATGCACACTAGGACTCGTACACTAGTTGGGGTGATTTAGTCCCAATTTAGGGTTTTGGGCTGAATCCAAAATCTACAACTAGAAAACTAGGATCTACAAAAAATGTCTGAAAACCAATATACTAGGACTCATACACCACAAGTGACCATTTAGTCCTAGTATCAAGGCTGATCTAAAACTCTAATATCCTCTAATGACCTTCTATAGCTTCTCTGCGTTCCAATCTCTAAGTCTAAAACTCTGAATTTTGGCCTGTAGGTGACTTTTCATAATCTTGCAAGAAAGGTGACAACTTTGATAACCTTGCAACTTTGAAAATTTTCTCCAATATTTCTCTTCAATGGATCTTCAACCTAAATCTACAAATCACACATCAAAGAGAGGGAAAAATGTTGTTTTTTTAGTGATAGGAGTTTTCCTTGGTCAAACCTCGTTTTAGTAATCAAACCTTGAAATGAAATCAAATAGAATGAAGGAATGATGAATGAACAAATATGGTATGTTGCAACTCACAAAACCCTTGAAACAAAGGTTGAAAACTTGTGTGAAATGGCTAGTATGAATTTAGATCTTGATTCTTGATTGAATGCTACAAATCTTGACTTGAATGCTTGCTTGAATCATAAAAAACCTACATCACAAATGTTAGCTCAAAAACACACATGATGCATGAATACTTTGACATGATGCTTGATTCTTGAATTGACACTCCCAAATGGTTGATAAAATTGCTTGATCTCATAAACATTCTATAAAAATTCTTGCATAAAACTTCTAGATCACACTTGCTTATGAAAATTGCTAGTAGAAATTATTTGAAATAACCTTGTATGTATACTTGTTGATGCAAAATTTCTCGAAATTACAACACTACAAGACAACATCAGATCTAGGAGAAAAAAATTACACCAAGAATTTAATTCAAAATAGGTCTAAGCTAAGTGGGAATCATAAGCCAATTGGGGTGTATGAGTCCCAATAGCCTAGTCTTGGGACACAAATTTAAGGAAATGTTAAGTTCTATGCCAAATTCAAGTTCATGCCCTAAAACTTAGGTGGGGCCCATATGCACAAGGTGGTGTATGAGTCCCAGATCACTAAATCTAGAACACACAACCCAAAAACATTAAATTATGATTGGTCATTAGATATGTGTCAAGATTATCCTTGGAAAGATGAGTTAAATAAGGATTGTGGATGCAAAATAGGACCAAATAGGGCATAAAGAGGCCTAATTTTAGCAAGGAGGGCCTAAAAAAGTGTGAAAATGTAAAGGGATACATTTTCCTACACTACATTTACAACATACATCTAAGTATTTCAAGGCTTGTTTAATATTTTGATCCTATTATAGGAGAGTGAGAAAACAATCATACACAAAGTGGCCATTAAAAAGATGAGGTGAGGAATTAGGTAGAGATATTCCCTTAACCAGGCCTTGAGAGATTGAGTGAGCTAAACGGTAACTAAATCCTTTAGAAAAAAGCACATAAAGAGCTATAGCTAAAAGACGCCTTTTTCCAATGGACCTAAAAATACCAAAGGCACTAGACTACTAACCATTGATAGTAACGTAATTAGAGGCATTTAAAAGACTTGTATAGTAATTGACTAAATGAATCAAGGTTCAAATCACAAAGACTCTAATATAGCCAAGATAAAGGGCCATTCAATGTGGTTACAAGTCTTAGAAAAATCAATTTTGAGAAACAAAGCCTTTTGATAAGAGTTCTTAGCCCATTCCATACCTTTCCAAACTATAATTATATTATCTAAAATGAATTTGGATTTGATAAAACCAAGTTTATTTGCCTTATAGTTTGAGGAAGCAAATTATACAATTTTAGAGCCAAGGCTTTTGTAATGATCTTATAAGGGACATTGAGCAAGGTGATAGGCCTCCAATTAAAAATATCCTCTAGGTCTCAAAACTTCTAAAGGTATGAATTTTATATTACTTTTTTATTACTTTTCCTAATGATTTGGAGCTTCTATATAGACTTTGTGTATGTCCTCACCAACTCAATCCCAAAGGGCCTTATAAAATTCATAAGAGAAACCATAAAAACTAGGATCCTTGTAATTGGTCATGATATGAATAGCTCCCTTAATGTTAGAAATGGAGATAAATTGATCACAAAAGGTTTGTTGAGTGGAGGAAATCTGACAAGGAACAACCTTGATGCACTCCGATAAGATAAGGTCACATTCAAGAGAATTTTATTAAGCTATGAAAACTTACTCATAATTTAAAAAAAAATCTTGTAGGATATCAAGGAGTTTTTTAAGAATGTTATTCCCATCTTTGATCTGATTGATACCATGTTCATTACAGAAATCTATGAGAACTTGGAAGAATTCCTCATAAGATTTATAATCCCCAATCTTAATCGAAATCAACCTATCTTTAGATTAAGTACCTCTATCCAAAAAGTTATCATTTCTTGTGATGGTGAATCTCAACCACCCTCACCTACAAAGAAAGAGAAAATGAGTTAGCTTCAAGCGCTACAATAGCTTTGTGAATCTCTAATATTATTTCTTCATATGTACAGTGCTAAAATATGCCTAGATAGTGTCCATAGAAGTGAAGGTAGTGATAAGTTTTCTTAAAATGGCTTTATTCTACCAAGCAATCCAACTAGTTGACTTAGTGGCCTAAGCTTCTAAGTTCCACACAAATCAAATGTGGTCCAATGAAGGCCAATAACTCAAAAAAGAAGTATCTAAATTTGAGTTATATGTACTTTTCATTTAATTCTAAACTTAATTGGAGTGTTGTTTGATAAAGTGACATCTAGAAAAGGCTCTACTAGGAGTGAGAAATAGCTCTAGCAAAGGGGGGGAAATTGGTGCAAGAGCACCCAAGGCCTTCAAGGAGCTCTTCAAAGGTCAGAAGTGTGTAGGGGTCAGGAGGACCTTTCCATCAAATCAAAACATCAATTATAATCTTTTGAATCCTGTAATGGCTTTTGAAATGGGAAAGAACTTGAAAGGAGTCAACTATCCTAAGGGACCTGATAAGGACCCTAGGACCAAAAGGCAGTATAAATGGGATAGTCATGTTCTAGGGATTTGATTAGTAATCTAATACTTTAATTAGGTCAAATAAGGTTGGATATTGAAGATCCAATGGTTTTTAGATAGTAGAATTTAATAAATTTCAAGTTTGTAAATTCAAATATTTGAAAATCCACTTTAGGCGGGAAAATGAGTTTTAGGTGTTTTAGAGGTAATTATGCATTGTAATCAATCCAAAACAGTTGGATCAGTTGGGAAAAGGTTATACAAAGTTTTAGAATTCATTTGTATGGAGGTTGATCAGTTTTGGAAAGCATTGTATGGACTGTTTTCTGGAAATAGTGAAAAACATAGTTTTCTTCAATTTTTATGGTGTTCTTTTGTTGAATACTTGATCTCTATTGAATTTATGTCCAGTAGGATGCTTTAGGAATTTGATTTTACATGTTTCAACACCATTGAAGGCTGTAAAAGCAGTAGTAATTAATTTCTTTGCATCATATATTGACTGTCCTCAGGAAAACTCTAGTTTTTCATTGATTTTGAGAGTCATCATGAAGTAATGATCCATTTCATGAGAGTTTGTGAATGAAACTTGTGAAATGGATCCTATTTAACATGTATCATACCAATCTAACAAGATAAAGTGCAGGAAAGAAGAATCAAACGGTGTACACCAAGATTTGATAGTGAAAAGTGCTTGAAGATGGAGGCTAGGGTATAGCAGCAGAAGATCTGCCTTAATGAGGGGTGTGTTTTTGAGTTGTAATAGGCTAAATATGTTTTCCTAATGGTGTAGGGTCAATAAACAAGTTCTGGAAGTTTGTGCAAATCCAAGATCCAAGAAGCCCTAGTTTTGAGACATTTTATGGAGGTTTTTGTGATCAGGGATCTTAGAGGTGTCATAGAAGGTTATGACCTTGAAAATCCTTGGTTTTGAGACAATTTGAGACACTATTGAAAGTTTCTTAATCAAGGGATAAAGTTAGAGAGGGGTTGCTTTGGAAAAGAGGGATAATTAGGCCTAGTTTTTTAGGAAACAACAAGTTTTGGAAGGGATTGTTTGAAGAAAGTGCAATCAGGGTTTGAACATGTTTTTTTTCATCATATAACACAACTTAATCAACCATTATATTGGAGGTTTTTTTAGAAATTTTGAGAGAAAATTCTAAAATCCTTCGCTAGAGGCCTAATTAGGCTAGAAGGCTACTTAAGGTGCAAAAAGTAGGTTTTGTTGGAGACAGAGGTTTGGGGCTTTGTGAAAGTTCAAGACAAGTTTGCTTAAGTTTCTTAAGGGTGTTCCAAGGGTTTGGGTCCATAAAGAGAGCATACAAGTGATTAGTGCATCATTAAGCCTTGTCTCCATTAGGGTGCTTGGAAGGGGGTTAGAAATTGCATCACTTTAATCCTTGAAATCTTTGTGTTCTTTCAAATTCCCAGACCCTCTACATTAGAGTGGTATCAGAGCAATGAGTAGGTCCTTTAGGGATTGAAGAAACAACAATGGCACCTAAGAATCAATTGGCAAGAGAGTTGGAGGAGTTAAGAGAAATCTTGGAAAGGGAAAGGAGAGAAAGAAGAGAACAAGAAGTAGCAAGAGCAAGAGAAGAAAGGCAATGGAGAAGGGAGAGAGATACCATGCAAGCAAGGATAAATAACCTTGAGAGGAGTAGGAGGAGAGAAGAACAAGAAGACCAAGAAAATAATGATGAAGAAGAAGAGCATGTGAGCATAAATCAGGAACAACAAGCAGATGAGACAGAGGACCCTAAGGAAAGGAGGTTACTGAGACTGTTAAAGGCAGTACAAGGTCATGGAGGAAAGAGTCACATAGATTTTCCTATCTATCAAGGGAATATGGATAGTGAAGAGGTGTTGGGATGGCTTGATGCCTTAGAAAACTATTTTGAGTTTGAGGAGATGGATGAAGAGAGGAAGGTTAAGTTTTCCAAAAATAAGTTGAGAGGCACAACACTGACATGGTGGACTAGTTTTCAGAATGATAGGATGGATAGAGGATTGGAAAAAGTCTCTACATGGGCTAGGATGAAGAGTTTGGTCAAGGAACAATTCCTACCATCTGATTATACCATTCATGTGAAAAGGATGAGGCAGAATTTAAAGCAAAAGGACTTGGATGTTATGTCCTATACTGAGCAATTTCACAAGCTTAGTATCAGAGGAGGTTATGAAGAAGAGGATGATAAAATAGCCGGTATATCAATGGCTTGAGGTACAATCGACAAGATGAGATTGGTTTGCAATTGCCAAGGACATTAGGAGAATGTTTTCAATTGGCCATTAGAGCAGAAGAAAAGGTGAAGAGGAAGCAAGAAAGATCAAGCAATGGTGGAAGAGGAGGTAGTTCAAACAGGGGTAGAGGTAATAGAGAACAAGGACAAGGCAGCAATGATAAGAGCATCAATGACAAAGGTAAAGAGGTATTTTCTGATCAAAGAGGTGGATACACTCCTAGAGGAGGAGGCAGATTTGGACAAGGTAGAGGACCATTCACAGGTAGGTGTTTCAATTGCAATGAACCAGGGCATCCTTCCTTCAAGTGTCCTAAATGGGAACAAGCTGATAAGGGAAAAGATAGGAGAGCTAACTTGGTACAAGAAGAAGAGGACAAAAAGGAAGAATCAAAAACATTCATGGCAAACCCTATGACTGATGGTGAGTTTCTTATGATCAAGCAAGGAGAAAGACTTCATCAAGAGCCAAAGGTAACTATCTTTAAGACTAATTGTCTCAGTCATGGTAAGATATGCAGATTGCTCATAGATTCAGGGTCACATAGCAATTTAGTTTCACTTGATATGATAACCAAGTTGGGGATTGAAACATTTGATCATCCTACTCCCTACAAGGCCACTTGGGTAACTCAAGGATAGCATGTAGATATTTGTAAGAGGGCTTATGTAGATTTCTCAATTGGATCATATCATGATAGTGTACTTTGTGATGTAATTCCAATGACTTGTGGTCATATCATCTTGGGGAGACCATGGCAGTATGCTAGAAGGACATTGCATGATGGATTCCATAATACATATTTGGTGCATAAAGGAGATGTTAGATACAAATTAATGCTTTTGCCTTTGGATCAGTCAAATGAAATCTTTATGATCTGTTTTGAGAAGAGTTTGCAGGTGAATAAGCAGGGTAAGATAGGTAAGACAAGGGAAGATATTGGTTGGAGGAGGAGTGATGAGTTGTAGCAGGGTTGTGGAGCACACAGTCCTAGAAATCAGAATTTGTGGGACTTAGACAGTGTCAAGGTTGGAGACATTGAATGCCCTATAGTTGAGCATGCTAGTGATGGTATCTTTTCACAAAGACATCAAGGGAATGAAGGCAGAAATAGGGTACAGGTACAGACTGATCTTAAACAGCCAAGAGGACAAGCTAATCCTTGTTTTGATTCTATCAAGAATGCAGATTGGTAGAAGAGGAAGACAATGACTTTGGGAGATTATATGCCCTATCATTTGAAGATGAAAACATATGAGAGCAAGGGGTCTTTTGGTGGCAACACATGGGATACTTCTTGGGGCAAGAAATCTTTCTTTCTTGGGGAGAATGGTGCAGGAGCACCCAAGGCCTTCAAGAAGCTCTTCAAAGGTCAGAAGTGTGCAGGGGTCAGGAGGACCTTTCCATCAAATCAAAACATCAATTATAATCTTTTGAAGCCTATAATGGCTTTTGAAATGGGAAAGAACTTGAAAGGAGTCAACTGTCCTAAGGGTCCTGATAAGGACCCTAGGACCAAAAGGCAGTATAAATGGGACAACCATGTTCTAGGGATTTGATTAGTAATATAATACTTTAATTAGGTCAAATAAGGTTGGATATTGAAGATCCAATGGTTTTTAGATAGTAGAATTTAATAAATTTCAAGTTTGTAAATTCAAATATTTGAAAATCCACTTTAGGCGGGAAAATGAGTTTTAGGTGTTTTAGAGGTAATTATGCATTGTAATCAATCCAAAACAGTTGGATCAGTTGGGAAAAAGTTATACAAAGTTTAAAAATTCATTTGTACAGAGGTTGATCAGTTTTGGAAAGCATTGTACGGACCGTTTTCTGGAAATAGTGAAAAACACAGTTTTCTTGCATTTTTATGGTGTTCTTTTGTTGAATACTTGATCTCTATTGAATTTATGTCCAATAGGATGCTTTATGAATTTGATTTTACATGTTTCAACACCATTGAAGGCTTTGAAAGCAGTAGTAATTAATTTCTTTGCATCATATATTGACTGTCCTCAGGAAAACTCTATTTTTTCATTGATTTTGAGAGTCATCATGAAGTAATGATCCATTTCATGAGAGTTTGTGAATGAAACTTGTGAAATGGATCCTATTTAACATGTATCATACCAACCTAAAGTGCAGGAAAGAAGAATCAAACGGTGTACACCAAGATTTGATAGTGAAAAGTGCTTGAAGATGGAGGCTAGGGTATAGCAGCAGAAGATCTGCCTTAATGAGGGGTGTGTTTTTGAGTTGTAATAGGCTAAATATGTTTTCCTAATGGTGTAGGGTCAATAAACAAGTTCTGGAAGTGTGTGCAAAGCCAAGATCCAAGAAGCCCTAGTTTTGAGACATTTTATGGAGGGTTTTGTGATCAGGGATCTTAGAGGTGTCATAGAAGGTTAGGACCTTGAAAATCCTTGGTTTTGAGACAATTTGAGACACTATTGAAAGTTTCTTAATCAAGGGATACAGTTAGAGAGGGGTTGCTTTGGAAAAGAGGGCTAATTAGGCCTAGTTTTGAGGAAACAAGAAGTTTTGGAAGGGATTTTCTGAAGAAAGTGAAATCATGGTTTGAACATGTTGTTTGTCATCATATAACACAACTTAATCAACCATTATATTGGAGGTTCTTTTGGAAATTTTGAGAGAAAAGTCTAAAATCCTTCGCTAGAGGCCTAATTGGGTTAGAAGGCTACTTAAGGTGCAAAAAGTAGGTTTTGTTGGAGACAGAGGTTTGGGGCTTTGTGAAAGTTCAAGACAAGTTTGCTTAAGTCTCTTAAGGGTGTTCTGAGGGTTTTGGTCCATAAAGAGGTCATACAAGTGATTAGTGCATCATTAAGCCTTGTCTCCATTAGGGTGCTTGGAAGGGGGTTAGAAATTGCATCACTTTAATCCTTGAAATCTTTGTGTTCTTTCAAAGTCCCAGGCCCTCTGCATCAGAAATGACTATGTATAAATAATAGCATGATTCAAGAACTTAAATTATTTGTTAGAAGCAAACCAAAAATTATTCCATGCATACCAACAAGAATTACTATGGTGGTATCCCATAAATTGGAATTAAAAAAGGCCTAATTTATTATGCATGTAATACCATGACTCATTTTCTATAGCTATCTAGTAGAGAGACAAAGTCTCATCTTTATCATATGTCATTTCAACCATATTATAATCCTTGCACATGAAACAAGTGGTAGAAAGAAATCAATCAACAATCCATCACCACAAAATAGATCTCTCAACAACATCATTGGAAGAATAAATATTTATAGTACCAAAAGAATGATTGTCAATATTTAAGAGAATCCATATCACATGGTCAGTGGGTTAGAACTATAGTCAACATCATGATGAAACCACGTGTAGGAGACAGAAATGTGAAAACCCCTCAACAACTAGTGCCATGGTTACTACAAAATGTAGAGATGGCTCTAAGCCAAATAATATGACAAACAAAAAAGAGAAAAAATCTAGATATCTTGAATTCTTGTGAATAGAAACATATAAAGCCAACTTCTTTGGATTATTATCTTACATTTTATATTTTATGGGAAGGTCAATAAGACCTCAAAAATTCCAAGAGATACAATTTATTTATAAGAATCAAGAGGCATATCATCACTACTTGAATCTTAGAGAGAAGAATAATGATTTTGCAAGAATTTTTTGATGAAAAACTACCCAACTAAATGTTGGGAATTGAAATTCATAGATATTTAGGAGAAGGGGGGGATGAATAAGAGCTTCCAACTAAGAAGATAAAATTATAGACATCAATTAGGGTGTTCGGGAGAATCTTTCCCTATAGAAAGAATCACCACTAGGTGGGATAACTTCATGCCTCTCCTCATAAGGGTATGAGGTTCCATATGTTGATTGCACCTTAACAATTGGGTGATCCCAAGTGGGTTGGGCTTTACCTTAGGAGTTACCAGAGTTGATATTCTTATTTTTGTAGTATGAAATTGTAGTCCATTTTCCTTCAATTTTCAAGGAATCTTAGGATACTAGGGAGGTAATTTTACCCAAGGAGACACCTAAGTTAAATCCTTAATATCTTGTTCAACAAAATTGAGCTAGAAACAAGGATTAGGAAAATTAAGGTATAAAACATGCTAGGTGTGGTGAAGATGTCCAATCTAAATGTCCATAGATTCTTTCAAATCCTTGGACAAATCAATCTCAACGTAGACATATTTATATCAATGTGATTGTTAAAATTTAGCAATCTCAACACATATGACCTTCCTAAGGGAAGTAGCAATGATGGTTAAAAAATTATAGCAAGGAAGGGGTAGTCCATGAAACTCAAGCTACACCAGCACATGAAGCACTTTTTCATTTGAGATAAAAATAAAATGCATCTACAACAAAAATATTAATAAAGACACATGGATATACCATGGGTCATGCTTGAGAATTTACTTAGCATGGTTGGCCTCAACAAAGTGAAAAAAAAGAACCCTTTAGTAGGGTTAACAATAGTATCAACTCAAACCCCATACGAGGCCCACTGCTTGTTAACCTAGTCTTGAAGCATGTTTTCTAGGGGAGTTCTCCCAATAAAATACCCTATCAAAGTAAAATTATTTAACCACTTATATGCATTATCAAACTAAAGGATGGGTAGAACGACATACATTTGAGAATTAGAGTACTTACTTTGTGAAATACCTTTGGAACAATTTTTTGAGGATGCTTTCTTAGAGATGACATTGTGTAGAGTTTCCAAACCATCAACACTAGCATGAACTACATGGTTGAAGATATTTGAAGCCATAAAAAGTACTATTTAAAAACCACAATAAATGCAAAATATTAAAGTCTTTCCTACACCAAAGGTGCCCAGGAAATGACATAAGAATGCATAAAGATAGTAGAAAATACACAAACCCCAGCAGAGTCAAGTTCCTCCAGAAAAATATGACTAAAGTTTTTTTTCAGGATTTCATTAAGAGGTATTGAGGGAATATAGATTTTAAAATATTTGAACTACTACTAATTGGTATAATCAATATTGTGTTTGGAAGATGATACTAAATATCTATAGTAGCTATGAATATTTTTATAATTGTTTGGAGTAAGCTTATGGAAATAGGAGACAAAAAGGGGGTTAAGATTAATATAGTCAATTTTTTTGTGGACACAAAAGTGTTCATATTTTTCTTACTAAAGTATAACATAGTCTTTGATGTGCACAACCCTTTTTTGTTGCATTCAATATTTTTTAAATCACTTGATAGAAATATAGTTAAGAGTGAGTACTAGAAGAAGTTTATTTTTTCGTGATTTTTCAAAGTAGAATTATCTTGAAAATTGTATCAGTGAGCATGTGTGTCACCTAACTTGAAAAAAAAAATGTATTTAAAAAATAAATAATAATTTTTTTTTTTTACTTCAATAAATGGATCAAAAGTTATAAAGATAATTTAATACATATGTATCTAGGGAATATAAAATTATTACTAAATAAAAAAATGATAAGGTATTCTAAATGAAAAAAATTGATTAAAAAGTTAAAAAGACATGCAACATTTTGGTGGTAGTTTGTTAAATATTATTATAATTTATTAATAAATTGATGACGTCAAAGTTGAAAAAAACCATTGAACATAAAGTAAAAACACATCAAATGAGGGAAAATTAGAAGCCCAACCCTTCACGCTCATTATGCAAACTTATTCCAAAACAAAAAGGGAGGAAAAAATTGAGCAAAAAATAAAAGTGTGTTACATAGTTCACACTTATGTTTTTAAAATATCATCACATTTTTTTTTAACGATTTATGTTTTAAAAACATTATCACATTTTATGGAACATAAGAGACCACACATTTCATGTTCTTCAAAACATGATCATGCTTCATGTTCCACAAAATGTGATCACATTTTTTAGGTTATAGAACGTGATCATTTTATTGCTTGGTATTTTTCAAGATTGAAGATGATCATGTAATTTCACATTTTTAATAACACAAGCATGATATGGTCAAAATCACTCATTTGATAGCTTTTTTGTTCCCCATTTTGACCATTTTTGAACTTATTATATGGTTTCTAATTTTAGTTGTATACAGAAAAGTAATAAACATTCATTTTTATAAGAGATTTCATTGAATTGAGATTAGAGTTAAATCAATATATTAATTAATGAAATATACTAAGAATATTTGTTGAATAAGCCAATGTGTAATCTAACCATCCTAAACAAGAAAAAGAGAGATGAAAAAGACATTCACAATATGTGTACAATATTATAATGAACATCATAGATTATGTTATTATCAACTTTGAAAAAATGTATTATATACAATTTATTCTCACCATATCAACAAAATATAACTATATAAAATCAAATTTTAAATTCAATTTTATATTTTTAATCATTTAATCTACTCAAATAAACCTTTGTCTACTTGCCAACATGTACTCTTATACTTGGATTAAACCCAAAAAAAATCTTCCCCATTAAAGTAATGCTTATATATTCTCAAAAACTATAAACAACTAAAATATTATCCTCATCTCAAGCAATTTTTGGTTTGAATATGAATAAAAAAAATCTTCTCTATTATAGCAATGCTTATATATTCTCAAAAACTATAAACAACTAAAATATTATCCTCATCTCAATATCAATTCAAGCAATCTTTGGTTTGAATATGAATATCAGTTCAAGCTAATATTCCAAACTACCCTGAGATTTGGAGTGTTGTTGGTCATAATTCTCATCTTTGATATGTAGCATTCGACTGTATGTGAATGGACTGTGGTTGTGGAGGAATATTCTTGGTAAGGGATAACAGCAAGCAAACTACAAAAGCAGATCTTAGGCAACCTACAAAGTTGATTTGTAGGAGTATGATAGGTTAGCTTAGTGAGTCAAAGGAAAACATACGCCATGATTGCCCAAGTGAGGGACCATTGAAAAGATGTAATCCTCTGCAAATGTTTATTATAATCCCATGACAGTTCTGTTGTTTGAGAGGAATATGTTTATCTCACACGTTGCATGCGGTCAAGCCTAAAGACAAACAGACTGTCTAAGCCCAAAGAATTTGGGAGAATTTTACAAGTAATTCAGTGAGCATGTGAATACTGAGGAGCATGGATAACGTCCTTATGTGTCTGTCATCTTGCATTTTCACTACAGTTTTATCAGATAAGTTAAAAGGATGGAAGGGTGACACATGTGATGTTGACTGCTGGGCCAATGGGCATCGTTCGTTTGGGTTTAACAAATAAAACCGAGGAGTAATATCTTTGTGGTGGTAGTTATTCTGTGGGAACCATGTTATTTCTAGAGACTTGGATTTGAAGATGGTAAATATCAGGCAGCCTACACCAGTTTGGTTGTGTGTTTTTGGTTTTATGTTGTTGGGTTTTAGTTCTTTGGTCTTGGCCATGGCCTCAAATTTGACTGGTTTGCATATAGATGGTTGGTCTTGGTTGGTCTTAATCAGTAGCTAAGGAGGTGATGAGAAATGGTTGGTCTTGATATTGTAATAAAAATTCAAAATTTGTGTTTAAATTTTCATTTCTTCGTGAATTAAGTGTTTAAATTATGTTGGGCATTCTTGGTTTCTAGGTTATTCTGATCTATTCTTTAAGAGGTGGAAATTGAGCTTGGAGGAATGTATTAGTAGAGTTCTTTGTAATAAATATTCAAAATTTGTGTTTAAATTCTCATTTCTCCATGAAGATTGTGTTTGAATTATGTTGGGCACTCTTGATTTCTAGGTAGTTTTGATCTATTCTTTAAGAGATGGAAATTGGGCTTCGATAGGAAGAATTTATTAGTAGAGTTCTATTTTAGTAGGATTGCTTGGATGACCATTAATATTGAGAGGAGGAAATTTGGTCTAGTATTACATTAGTTCTTTTGAATAATTCATAATTCATTGTAGTTGATGAGGTGATCAAATCTAGAAAAAGCCTATTATTTGGTAGATTATATGTAAATATTGATGTTGATAACATGCTTATTTTTCCAGTTACCTTATCTTCTAAATTGGATGAATGGGTGCAATAGATTATTTATGAGGATTCTTTGGTGGTGTGTCACAATTGTCAAAACCCTAGTCATGCTATTGTTGGATGTTGGATAACAAGAAAGAGGCAAACACATAAGAAAAAATGATCAAAAGGAACCTTCTTTACCTTAGGTTATTGATAAGGACTAAATTGGATGTTTTTTATCTTTTTTTTCGAGAAGGTCCCATCTTGATATGAGACAATTAGAGGATATTTGTAATGATGATATCCATGAAATAAATTTCCTGAGCTTTACTTTTGGGTTTGATGTTTGCTCACTCTAATATCCTCTAATAAGGAAAATAGGAAGATGGATTCAATTGAGAAGCAATCTAGTGGCCTCTTATATTATTCCAATACAATCTTAGCAACTAAAATCAAAATACTATCACTAATGGAATCACCTCAATTGAGTCAAAGGATAGTTGTCGGTAGTGTTGGAACCCAACCATGTGAATGTAAAATTTTGTATGTCTAGCTCTATTTGCTCTTGTGATGCCATTGAATTTATGTGACTCGCCTTTGATAACCAATCTAAGAAAATTCAAGTGAATTTTTACTTTGTCAAATTTTTGTTGTGATCAATTTATGATGTCCCCAACCTATTCATCGTGCTTTGAAACATCCTAAAAATCTCCAAAAAAATCTAAGTGTTGAAGCTACTATGGCTATTTTCTTAAATCCTATGTGTTGTCAAGGTTCCAAGCTATTAGAGCTTCTTATGCTCTCATGCTCGTCCTATTGATCTTTACCTCCCATTCATGCCTTTCCTAAAACTTACCTAAGTGTTGGTCTTGTTAACTTTTTGACCTATTGATCCCCCACTTGTATCATTTCTATCCCACCCCCAATCTTCAACCCACAATAGTGTGTATAAAATTTTATTCTCTTTTAACAAGATTTTGGACTTGGTCTATCCACCATCCCCCTTCCAACCCCAAAAACCTACTCCTTCACAATCATTTTTTCTATTGCTACTAGGGTATTGAGCATCCCTTAACCCTCATACCATTTCCATAGTTCCTCTGCAACTTTGACATCCAATAATTGGCCACTAACATTTTTAAATATTGTGTGAACATTATCATGAACTAAGCTAAACATGATTGAATTACAAGAATTAAACCAATATTTTAATTAATTAAGCCATGCTCCCAATGAAATTCTTGAAAATATTAACTAAGAATCCATTAAAACATCAAATAAGAATGAAATGCTTAAAGGAAACCTAATTAATACATCAAACCTCATCCCATTGATGGATTGGTGTTGAATTGGTGTGGAATGTTAGCCCTTTCCCAATCCCTTTGTTGAAACAAGCTTGAAGATGAATGCATTTGATGGAAAATGATGCAAGATTAGCTAAAATTGATGAAATGCTCATAAAGATTGTTATGAAAATGACTATAATGCAGATGCTCTCAATGAATGTGGATGAATTTCTCAAGAAATGGAGGCTATTTATAGAAAAATTGAGTAAATCATGGTCAAGATCAATTTTCTTAATCAATGGATGAAATTGAAGAGAGGAATTAGTATGGATCAAGAATTCAATCCATGGAGGAGATTGAAAGTTGACATGGATTGATCAAATTAAACAATGGTTCAAATTGATTTATGGAAACACAAATCCTAAAAATTAGGAGGAATGTGCAAGATATTTCCATTTAAGAGGGAAATTGTTTGAATTTGAAATGGAGGAATATTCCATTCCTTTGCAATTGGGAGAAATTGGAGGGATGAAACAAATTAGTCAATTAAATAATTAGAATATTATTTAATTGTGCATGATGGAGGAATTAAAAGATTTAATTTAACAATTAGCCCATTTAATTAAAAAGAGGAATTAATGACATTTAATTAAATAATTCAGATTATTTAATCAAATGAGAAGACTTAGGGAATTTAATCAAATAATTCACATTATCTAATCAAATAGGATGAAAATTAGTATGAAAAGGGTGAGTTAACCTAATAATGTTGATTATTCAATTAATAGAGGAAAATGGTGAATTTAATTAAACAATTAGGATTATTTAATTAAATAGATGAAAATGGTCGAATCAAGGTAGAAATGGTATTAGTAATCAAATTCAGATGCATGATATCAATTGGGATGATTTTAAGTGTCTACATTTTTCCCCTCTTTGAAGCGAGGTACTTGTTACATTAGTTTAAAGATTGACACTTTTCAAATCAACGCTACTGCTCAAATCAAAAATTTAAAAATTTATGATTTTTTGGATGCCCCACTATGCCCCAATAGAAGGAATTTATGATGTTATATTGCCCCCTTGAGAGATCAGATTATTTTTTATTTTTTTAGGTTGAGATCGTGACAAGGATGCAGGATTAGTTTAGTTGTGAAAAGGATGCAAAGATACTTCTTAGAAAGCTCAGATGTTTGATGTAGAAATTTTTTATGATGTATATACAGTCATCGACCATAGGTAACCTCATGTATATTTTGATATATATCACACATATTTGATACTTGGATAAAACTATTAGTAAAGATAGAAGAATAAGAAGAATAAGATGGATAGAAGTAGAAGAATGAGATGGATGTTGATTAACCATTATTTTGAGATTGATTCAGAAGTCCAAAAAACCTATGGTTATTTGAAACTTTATTGGATATGGTGATGAGAAAGATGATACTGCTTGTTTCTAAGATTGGGATAACTTCATCATATCATTCTTTATTTTTGATATAACAAATAGACATCATGCATCAAGGTACTGAAAACCAGGATGGCATTGTATCTCATGCGATGGAATTTGACTCTGTAAATAGATAGGAGTATCCTTGTGCATACCTGACATATGGACACCTTGTTTGACCATGTAAAAGAATAATCAATCAAAGTAAGGAGACTAACACATAAAAGGTATGAATAACCTGATATGGGTATGTGCAGGATCATGGTATGCCAAACAAGCCCTTAAGTGGCAATGAAAATTCAGAACAATTAGAGTTAGGCAACTTGATGTAAAAATTTGAATAAGTTATCTATATTATTTCAAAAACATGTGCCGGTATTGGCATGGTGTGATGGTTTATTAGTGGAATTGTTGTTCTTGCCACCAAGGTTCAAACCCCGTTGGGGTGGTATTGTTGAATGGTTGTATT
>VDFB02026320.1:72103247-72349432 GCA_007258455.2 Sequoia sempervirens
AGAAGCTGCCCTACTAAAAAGTGAATTTCATTAAAATATCTTCCTAGGAAAGAAATCCAATGGCGAGACTTTTGGTGCCAAAACAAAAGGGAAAGTTACACTTTCTAGAAAATTTTAGGGTGGTTATTGGGTTAAATAAAAGGGTTAAGTGGGGGTTGCAGAAGGTGGCTCCATTAGTGCAGGTTATGGCTTTGAATAATAGATTTTCTTTCAGAGTTGATTTTTTTGTAATGAATCAAGCCCATGAGGCTGTAGCATTGTAAATTCAGAATCTTTAATTTCATTTTTTTGAAAATAATTGAAAGTGGGTTACTTTCTATCTCACATCTTCTGTGTTGGTATCTATTTTTTTTTTTTGTGGGTTTTGGGTGGTGTAGCCCCCATCACTTGCCAAGGCTTGAGTGACTTACAAAAAGAGCATCATGGCGATGCATGGCAGATTGAGGATCAAGCGCTCCTTAAAATATCTTCTATCTTTTATTTTCACTAACAACACACAAAGCCACCACATGGTGAACTGGTGCTACTCCTGAAGGATGTAAAGATTTCTTTTATAAGGAATGAGCATGAAAGCATCACATGGTATTAGCAGAAAGAGTCGATACTTAGCCAGAAATTGAAAGGAACCTTAGCGAAGAGGCTAATATAAACACTTGCTAAAAACTTTAAGCACATTCAAAACTTCCAAAAGCATGGATCTGATCCATAATTCTACTACTCAACTCCATTTTTTTAGCTATTCTCACAAACTTCTTACCTCGAGTTTCTAATGAAAGAGCATCTTAGGTGCAAGGGAAATCAACATCAACCAAAAATATTTCCTTCTCTTTTGTTGCTATTATTTTCCTTCTTTTTTATTCTGCTTGCAAGATTGGATGGGTAGATTCTAAAAAATTACTCAAATTCATGGCCAACTAAGGTTTCACCTAGGAGAAGAGCCACAAGGGTATCCACATGTCAAATTTGGTGAAATTTTGATAAAAATTGAGCAAGTTAAGACTTTGTGGGTTTTTAATCTACTATTGGTCAAACATTTAAAGAAAACTTGGAGCTATCTAGACTTCCAAGAAATTGCAAGTGTAGAAGAGGGGGACCAATCACACTAAGGCTCTAGGTTACAGAGAGTCGAGAGCGAAGGGAAACCCTAATCTACCTCAAGTTGGATAAGCATTCTTAGGTCAAGGATAGAGAATGAAGAGCAATCTCAAGTGCTTTTGTCACTCTACTAAACTAGAAGGTTGAACAGAGCTAAACGAGTCAATTTCTGGAACCTGAACCATACCTCAAACAACTCCTTGCCTGAGGACAGTAGCGTAGGTTAGGTACAATAGCGTGACACATTGGCATCTCTTTGGGGCATTGGCATCCATATGACCAGAAATTATAGGAGTACAATGAAAATGCTAGGAATCTACTAATCGGTTTAGCAAACGGAATTTAAAAGTACTAAACGTAGTAATAAATAATAGAATGAAATAGATAACTAAAATGATGATGAAGGAGATGAAAGTAAAATTGATGAAGATGAAAGTGATGAATATTAACTCACTACGAATCCAGTTCGCCAGCAAGCTCCACACATACATTTACCTACACACAACCAAGAGGGGGAAAATGTTGGGGTTGTATAGGGGTTTGTCTCAGTCAAACCCTCGCTTTGGTGTTTCCACCTCCACAGAAATCCAGGAAATCCATGAGACATCAAATACAATAAAGAAAACACTATAAAGAAACCAAACAATAGAAATGACACTATGCTATGTAAATCAACAAACAATATCACCTTCTCAATCAAGGTTCCCTCAAGTGCGTAGAGGAGGATGCAAACTTGGTAAGGTCTACACTGCCACAACAACAAAGAAGTAGCCCCTCAGGAAACCAAGTCATAGCTCCAATGGTGGGGAAAGTGTAACAAGACATAGAGATGGTGCGTAGGAGCTCGAACATGATCAAACCAACATATGCAATTGTGACGAAGCTTGAGAATTGCTCAAAATATCCAACTAGTGTGTAGAAGTTCAAAAGAGATGAAGTGAATGAGAAAGATAGGAATTTGAAAAATAATTTGGAGGGAAATATTTTTTTTTGGGTCGACTGGAAAGCATAGAGGCATTACGCTTTGTCACCAATGGAGAACATAACGTCTATGCAAATTCTAGAGGCAGGAATCTGTCAGGGATGGCAAGGCACCATGTAGATGTCTCTGCACCATGTGCGTGTCTCTAATAGAAATTCCCCCACTGGCACAAAGGACAAGTGCCATGTGGATGCATTTCACATAGGTGATGTGGAATTATTTAGTTGGGTTTGATTTTTCTAAAGTAGAGGGTGTAAAAGGGGAATTTGTGAGAGGGGTGCAAATTCACTCATATACATTTTTCCCCCACTTTAGTGAGCATGAGTGCCAACAAATGTTCAGTAAAGTAGATTGAAGAGTTTAGAAATGTATACTTGAAAGTTTCAAGGAAGAAAAACAAAATCTAGCAAGCTTAAAAGCGTAGGGCAGGAAAATGGCTCCACAGGTACTCTCTTGAGAAGGATTGAACAACAGACTTTGTAGATCCTCTAAGCTACAAATTTGATCAAAGGTCACCGAAGGCCCATAGACAAATGATGGAAAAATCCCATAGGATGTAAGCACTTCACAAATCCTTAGACCTACAAAGAAGGTGCCCCCAGGTAATCTCTCCTGAAGGAATCCCAATTTATGAAAATTGAAGGAAGAGATTTCAAAGGGGTCCACTCAAGGGACACTCATTTTGAAAGTGAGCATTTTTCGCAAATCAATTCAATATTAAGGAATTCTTTTGAAATATTTTCACTTCATCAAGGAATTTGAAAGGAAGGTCACCTCGCAAGGGGAAATTCAAACTTTACCTGTAGGATAATGTACTCCCTCCTCGAAGGAAAGTTATTCAAATTATTTCTTTATGAACCGATGATGAATGAAAAATATTTCACTAGGGGTCCTTGTTGAGGAATGCAATTCTTGAAAATATTTTGGAAATATTTTCAAGAAAAAATTCGTTGGCCACTGAATGCATTTTTTCAAAATCAAAGTGACATGAGAGCCCCCCTTAGGATGGTGTGTGTTGAATGCAGAGGCATGTGGCATCCTAAGGAGAGAAGAAAAATTGAAAAGTGATGTTGTGGCCTGCAGAACATAGTGAGATGTAACCATGGTAATGTTGTCGCACACGTGAGTGACAACACATGAGCACCACAACATCAAAAAGCTAGCATGAAAGATAAGAGGACAAAGAACGCAAAAAGTAACAAAAAAATTATGAAGAGACACAGGGGCGATTTGATATTTCAGGGTCAGAACTACTCATAAATATAAATAGCTAGATAACAATAGTATATAAATGAACTGTCATCAACTCCCTACTATATTAGACCATATGAATAATGCACGAGAAGAAAAAATAAAAATAAAAAGTTGGGTCAACATGGAAGGGAAGCCTAAATACCCCCAACACTTTGCATCATCCCCAATTTTCAAAAACCAATACACATAATAGAGGAAGAATGATGTAACAGATAGAGAAATTTTTACAACATGCAAACACTCTTGTATCCAAGCACCTACGAGGGTGAAACGGGTCATCCAAGAACACATAATGCAAGCATGGGGGGAACACAAACATACACACACACAATCTACTCTACAAATAAAGAAGAGGCACCCCACTAGTCCTCATCAACCAAGAGGTCATCGGCCTCCCAATCTAGATCATTATAAGGGGAAGGAAGATGAGTGTGCAAGGGAAGAATATCAAGGGGGGAACCCTATATCCCTCCCACAACAAGAGCCAAGGAAGAAGGCCCCGCAAGGTCTTCTATGCTTAGTTCATATGGGGTGAAAGTCAACGACTTCGCGAAGATCGCTGATAGGGTCGAGAATTCTTCTAGAGAATTACACATGCACTTCACTAGAGTGCCATGTGTTAACTCAATGGATGAGGGAAGAGGCACCCAAGATTCACTACTAGCCTCACCAAGTGACTTGGGAGCCATGACAAACTCTGGGGACATCGAGAATTCCTCTATCATTAAGATGACACATGCTAATGCTGAACCACCTTCCAAAGAAGGCTGAACCCTCTTTCAACCCCCATCACTGGCGGGGCCATCATCCATCTTCCACTTCATCGAATGATGCATGATCCCCATAGATGAGGCAGAAGGCATGAAGGAGGAGGAGAAAACCACAGTGGACACCACTGAGGTATTCAACATTTCCATGGTTTTTGAAAATGGTGGGATGTCTAGAAGGGACATCAAAATGGGTGGTTCTATCAAAGGAGCAATAAACACCTACACCCTCTTCAAGTTAGGAATGTTTATGATCATAGAAGGATCCAGAAGTAGCACCGGACCTAAAGGAATTGAAGTAGAGGGAATAGGAGAGGAAGATATAGTAGAAGGTGCTAGAGAAAAACTATCAACTCCCCTTCCTTCCTCTACAAGGTGGCTTGCTTAGAGGCCAAACCCTTTTTCTAATGCTTGCACTCACACACAAGGACATTCTTGCGACTCTGGGAGCTAGAGACCAGAAGCTAAGATGGAACAGAGGACTCCTGTTCAACCATTAGAGTGTCCATCATGGCCATTTCCAGTGGAGGGAGAGACTCCTGGGTGGGAATT
Organism: Sequoia sempervirens; assembly: GCA_007258455.2. Taxonomy (NCBI): domain Eukaryota; kingdom Viridiplantae; phylum Streptophyta; class Pinopsida; order Cupressales; family Cupressaceae; genus Sequoia; species Sequoia sempervirens. The sequence continues at coordinate 72,107,898 of VDFB02026320.1, forward strand.
CTCAATATACAGGCACATGCAATGCTCAATATCATGCTCGTTGACATGATGGTATTGACAAAAAGCATTCCCATCATACCAATTAGGATAAGGCTCCTTTAAAGGATGAGGATTTTCCAAAGTTGTGATCTTATCCTTCAATAACTTTTGTAAAATAGAAGAATAAGATTCAGCTAACTTCATAAACTTTCTGTTGTGTTTGACATTGTAATCGTTAGTTGTGGCAACTACATTTGCAACAGCTTTTCCTTTTCTTCAAATAGACACAATAGATTTTCCTTTAGAATAAGAGTGTGAGGAGAATCCCCTGAACTGAACCACAATTTGTTGGTACTCCTGCAAGACAACACGTAGATGTGCAAAGGAAGGGTATTTCATTAAGGAAAATTTCTCCTGCCAAGATCACTGCAAGTTTCTTATGAATACCTTTTGCACATTTGCGTCAGGTGGTGAGTCTGAAATTTGTGAAAAGAGTGCTTAGTATCTCACTATGAAGTCAATTGTCTTCTCATGTTCTCCCTGATTATATCAATTGAGATCTGAGAAGGTCATCCTCAGACTGATGTTAGCTTGGAATTGATGGAGAAATTGATCTACGAGTTGATCAAATGAGAATATAGAATTATCAAGAAAGGAACAGTACCACTCAAGTGTTGTATCCTTGAGAGATCAAGGGAAAAAAATTCCATTAGAGCATTGTGATGAATAAATCTATGCTCATGGCATTAAAAGTTGATAAATGTGTCTGTGGATCTCCCTTAACACCATACTTTTTGAATTTAGGAATCTCTATTACTTGGTGGAAAGGAGTGCTCTAAATCATCACCGAAAGTGGGCTATGTCAAAAAAAAGGTTGGAAGATAGGTTGGTTGGAGGCTTGGGAAATGTTTGCCAATAGGTTTTGCATCTGAACCATGTTTTGAAGAAGAGCATTTAGAAAAGGGTCAAAGGATGACAAAGGACTAGTTGAACCTCCCATAGAACCACTACCACTAGAACTACCTCTGAAGCCACCACTATGACAACTACCAGAGCCACCACCAAAACCACAAGTGTGACCCCCAACAGAGCAACCGCCATAACCTCCACCAATTCCACCACTGCCAGCACTACCTGACTTCCTGAGCCACCACCACCAGTGCCACCACCAGTACCAAAGCCACCACTACTCATCCCACTGAAGTTGCCACCACCAAGGGTAGGAGGAGGGGTGAAACTAAGACCAAGGGGTATCCTACTAGCCTTGATAGTGTTAGGCTTTTGATAAGAAGGGTAAACACTAATCGAGGGGCCTATTTCAAGCATGCATATAGACATGGTAGGCATCAGGACACCTATTTGCTTTTCATAGGTATTAAACACCTCCCCTTAAGTAGTACTTGATATAGTTCTATACAAAGGGATGTATGCTTTAGTTAAATCGATGAGGTTGCATAAGAAATATATACCTATCTGATCCTTTCCTAACATGTATCTCACCTTGCTACCAATCCTAGTGGCTCTCACCATATTCGGTGCTTTCTCCAAATGATTCACAAGGTCTAAAAACCTCCTTTCTGGTGCCAAAATATTTTCTATAGGTTTATAAACATCATCCTCATCGATAGAAAAAGTTTTAGGGGATGATGAAGGAGTTGGTATGAGTGGTCTCATCAATGAAACCCATCTCATCTGTAAAACCTGTGGAAAAGCTAGTAGTAAAGCCAGAAGTGACCTTCGTATTTTCCATTGATAAGTGTCATAGACTTCTCCTAAAAATGTACCCAAAGGTTGTAGACTAGGTTGTGATGCTCATAAACCCTCACAACACCCAATTCTAATTTGGTTTCCAAGTGCGTAGGAAAATTTTTTGACACAAACAAACAAATAGACATTATTCGCGTCAAGTTCACCAAAATGTAGAAGAGGGGGACCAACCACACCAAGGCTCTAGGTCATGGAGAGCCAAGAGCGGAGGATGCCCTAATCTACCTCAAGTTGGATAAGTGTTCTTAGGTCAAGGATAGAGAATTAAGATAACTCTCAAGTGCTTTTGTCACTCTACTAACTCAAGAGGTTGAATAGAGCTAAACGAGCCAATTTCTGGAACCTAACTATACCTCAAGTAGCTCTCTGCTCAAGGATAGTAGAACGGGTTAGGGATGACAACATGGTGCATTGGTGTCTCTTTGGGGTGCTAGCATCTGTATGACCAGAAAGTACAAGAGTACAATGAAAATGAAAGGAATCTACTAATCGGTTTAGTAAACAAAGTTCAAAGGTACTAAATGAAATAATAAATAACAAAATGAACTAGATAACTAAGAAGATGATGAAGGAGATGAAAGTAAAAGTGATGAAGATGAAAGTGATGAATATTAACTCACTATGGGTCTAGTTCACCAGTAAGCTCCACACGTACGTATAGGGGTTTCCCTCAATCGAACCCTAGCTTTGGTGTTTCCACCTCCATGGACAATAAAAATATCTGCCAAGTCTCAGGCCAAATTGCTCAAAAGATCCAACTAGTATGTAGAAGTGTCAAAGAGATGAAGTGAATGAGAAAGATAGGAATTTGAAGAAGAATTTGGATGGAAAGAGCCATTCTCAGGTCGACTGGAAGGCACAGAGGCATTACACTTCATTGCCAATGGAGAATGTAACATCTCTATGGATTCGAGAGGCAGGAATCTATCAGGGACAACAGCATGCTATGCACGTGTCTCCGACAAAAATTCCCCCACCAACACAAAGGACAAGTGCCAAGTGGATGCATTATAGGTAGGTGATGTGGAATTATTTAGTCAGGTTTGATTTTTCTAAAGTAGAGGGTGTAAAAGGGGAATTTGTGAGAGGGGTGCAAATTCACTCCTATACAACAAGTGAACTACACCCTATGTTTGGAACCTAATCCAATGAGTTTTTCCACCTTGCAATAATTCAACATCAAATTGATTTCAAGAATCATCTTGTCATTCGACCTTGTGTGGATTCCATGTACATCACTATGTTTGTGGGAACTTTAGCATCATCTTCCATTTTATGAAGAATTCCATGTGAATAAAATCATTGTGAAATTTGAGATTGTTGTGGGTTGTAGGTTTTCAAGTTGCAATTGAACCTTTGTAAAATTTCTTAAGCGAACCAAAAAAAAAAATTATTAGATACTTGGCTAGTTCCAACATATTTTCACACATTTTGGGGGAAGTAATGTCATTTGGCTTTGCAAATATTTTAGGTGCATTTGAATATTTATGAGATCTTTAGCACCATCTAGCTTTTGCAAAAGTTTTATGTGTGACTAGATGTTTGTATTTTTTTGGTGGCCATTGGTATTTACAAAGAAACCTTCATAAACTGAACCTAGCGATGTAATGAAGTGGATCCAATTATTAGATCTACCTATGATGTTAGTATGATACTTTATGACATCATCTTATACGAATTTAAAAAAAGTACTATCCATTTGAACCTAAAACAAGATTGCATATTTGAACTTTTAGATTGTGGAATTTTGAATTCCAACTACACTTAGAAAAAATTGGAGGTCATCTGATCCTTGCAAACTTCTTTATGTATTTGCACTTGTAGATTTTTGATTTGCTACTACATTTCAACATTTTGCAGCAATTTAGTTCTTATAATTGCTCAATCTTGAAATTGTTGAACTATTAAGGCCTGAAGTATAAAAGGAAATGTTTTCATTTTTAAGGGTCTTTTAGCCATGAGAAGAAGGTAGAGACCAGAATTTTTTGAAGAAAGTTGAGAGAGATGAATGCTAGAGTAAATAGTAGAGGGGTTTAAAGGATGAGGGCCAATGGAGAGAGGATGCATGTATAATTTTTTCTAGAATTCCAAGATCAAGAGCATGAAACAAACTTCCATAAGTGAAAAAAAAAGCATAATAGTATGTCTATCAATACAATATGAAGAGTGTGTAAATACAATGATCAAACCTTTCATATATAGGAAAGGATGAGGAAGTGAGAAGGTAGGATTGAAACTCTAACTACCCTTTAAAGATGTGACACTTGTGAGATCACTTGACAAGTGTGTGAGAAAGTGTCAATATGTGTCTCAAGTCATGAGGACACGTGTCTCAACCATGTGAAGTGAGAAAAAATCAAAAGAAACCTAAGTAAACCAAAATTATGTGTGAATAGGTCAATCCTAGAAAGGTGATTAACTAGCTAGGTATGATAATGACTATATTTACACTAACACCCCCCTTAAGTGCAACTTAGGAAGTAATTTATGCACTAATGATGATTCTAGGTTATGAGGCTATGTTAGGTACGCATGTACAAATTTCTTATAAAGTGGAGTAAAGGAGAAAAACCTAATGGGAAATTAAAAAAAACCTCTCCAAAAGAGAAATGATGCAATGAAATAAAATATACAAGTGAAGAATATGGAAGAAGGACTCATGATGAACCCCTAAGGAATACTTCTATCACATAAGTATATAAAATTTCCCCCCATAGGAGAGATAAAGAGAGACTATGGAGCCTGCCCATAAGATTATAAAACCTCCAGTGTTCATTGATGCTCAAAGAAGAATGCAGAATGCGATCCCTAAATCTTAAACAACATTTCTTCCTCATGCAAGAATATGAACTATAGATAGGTGCATGAAATCTTCCCATGTGAGAAGAATATAAGTCTCTAAATGATGCATAAGATCCAAAGACAATAGTGAAATATCTAAAAGCTACTCAAATGCTCCATCTGAAGGCTAATGTAGAATAGAAATCAAAGATGTAGATGGGTTGACAACAATGTTGATGTGGTTGTCATCAAAGGTGTCAACCAACTCTATAATATAGGATTCACTAAACAAGTCTGATATAATGCTATGTAAGTAATCATCCTATTCAACTATAGTGGAAACAAAACTATGAATATCCTACTACCCCGAATCATAGGAACACTCAATACTGAAGAAGCATAACATGAAGGAGATGTGATATTAATGTAAGGTGAAGGAACCAATGAGGAGGACAGAACTCCAAGGTTCAAATAACCAAATTGTATCTCCTTATGCATCTTGAAGGTATCAGTGTCATTTATACTCAAACCATCATCAAAGTCAATAAAACCAAAGGAAGAAAAGGAATACAATTTGGAATCATGATCAACATGACCCACACAATGAGGTATCTACTCTACAAATCTCTAATGATCATAGAATATGGTGTGAACTCAACTTTTTTTCTTGTGACACTATGTATAATTTGATAAATAGAAAGGAGATTATTAGATAAGAAAAGTACATAAAGTACATCATTGAATGTTCCTTATCCAATTCAATAGATCCTTTTCCAAGACTTGATATATAGGTGTTATTCACCATCAATATTGGTAGGAATGAACAAAGCTCAAATATGGAAATTAGTTCCTTGGATGCAACCATGTGGTGCAATGCCCTAGAATCAAGAAGACACATGACTGATGTGTTGTTTGTAGAAGCAATTGAGTGTCATACCCTTATTATTATATTTTGTTGAATATGTAGATGATATGGATGTAGAAAGGGAACACCCATCTTAGGAAATTGAATTTGAGTTTGTTGAAGAAGATTCTTCAAGTTGTCAATTTCCTTTTTGCAACATTGGTATTCTCCATTCCCTAGTCTCTTAAAATAAGTACATTTGGACTTGTCCTTATAAGTTTTCCCTTTTGATAAGGGAGATGAATCCAAAGAAGTGTATGATTTTGATCCCTTAGCTTGATCCTTAGTTTTTTTATTTCCCTTAGATGATTGAGCAACTAATGCTTGACTTTTAGAAGAGGTGATAACATCCATAGAGATTAATTTAGATTTTTCTCTTGTGATTCTATCATAAAATTGTTCAAACTAAGGCATTGCATGTGTTGCTCCAAGAACATCTATTGTAGAGTAGAAAGAAGAAAACATTTGATAAGAACCTTTTAGCTTTAACAAAATCAAGAAGACACATTCCTTGTTTTTTTTGGTTTTTCCAACTCTAATTTTAGAATGGGTGCTCGTTTTAAAATGGGTACATGTTCTATTTTTAGAATGGGTACCCATTTTATTTTACAATGGGTACCGTTAGTAATGAAATCTTGATCTAAGGCTCAGGTTCCTGTTCCTAAACGGGTATTGATTTTTTTCAAAACGGGTATCCATTCTTGTTGACATTTTTTTTTGAAACTTCCCTTCTTCATGGACCCAACTTCTTGCACTTGCCCTACACCCTTGAAGTCTAGAAAGAAAAGAATTAAATTGAACCAAGAAATCATCAGGGTATTTGCAAGATCATCATGGAAAAAATAGGCCCTTAAGTGGCAAAAAAGTTAGAAAAATCAGAGTTAGGAAACTTGACATAAAAATTTGAATAAGTTATCTATATTATTTCAAAAACATGTAAGAATAGAATCTGTAGCAAATTGAATGTAGTTTCTAAACTACTAGGTTTTTTTTAAATCTATTCGGTGAAAATTTGAAATTTCAATGCAATAGTACTTAAATTTTAGGGAAAAAATAAGAAGTAGGTGTCTAACTAACCACCCTAACCACAATAAAATGATAATATTTTTAAATAAGATTTTATATATAAGTAGAGGACTCTGTCCGGATGTGATGCATATTTTTTTGTATTTTTTTCCCAAATAAATAATTAATTATGAATTTTTATTACAACTTTTAAAAAATATAAAAATTGTATGTTTGACCATCTTAACTTGGTCAAAACTTCATGAAATTCAATTCTTTTTTTTTAATCCTATAGTATGTGAAGCATAGAATGTGACACAAGTTTCGATTCAAAAAATGTGATACCGTTTGAAAGTTATAGATGTTTTTCAATCAGCCTATCAATAAGGACTTTAGTCATAATTCAAATAGAAAATGAATAATAATTATTTATTAAATTCAAAGTAAAGCATAATTTATATTGGTGGAAATTTGAGAATCTCCTTTAAAAACCCTTTTCGTTTCATCAATTTTTGGTAAGAAAAAAGTCATCAACCACATACCCTACACATACCCATCATATTGCCACTTTTTGGTCCATCATGATCCTGCACATACCCATCAATAGAAGAGAAGGAATCAAGAGACAATGTTGTTAATTCAGCATCCAATTGTAGAATCTTGAATTCATCAACTTTACCAAAGAGATACTCAAAATTTTCCCACATTTTATTAAGATTTGTACAACTAGAAATGTGAAATTGCAAATTATCAAAAACAAGAAGACCTATTAGTCCCATTGTTTTATCTAACTTGCTTTTATAAGTAAACTCCTCAGACTCCCTAATAAATTGAATTTGTTGTCCATTGATCATTCTCCATAATCCCTTAGTTTTAAGTAGTTTTTGTACTTTGACTTTCCATGTGTGTAAATTATGTGGAGTTAACAAGTCAATTTTAAGATCCATGATGCACACATAACAAGGCACTTGAATTGTTCCTTACCAAACCCCCCAAAATTATATTATATCTAAATATTGACCTCCCAAAAAGATGAAGGACAAGACTTACAAGCTTTTGTGAAGTTTAGAAGCCAAATAATTCATTTATAATTCACGAAGATTTTTACAAATATGGAAAATGGATTTTCCAAAACTTAATTTTAACTACAAGCAGTTGAAGGTACCTAGATTTAGCCACTAATTATTAACATTTTTTCTTATTTGTACAATGCTAGATTTGTATGACCTTTTTACTAGTTTTTTATGCCATAGTTACATTTTCTAGCATTATAACTAAAAGAAAATACAATAATCAAAACGCTAATTGAGGATTAACTTAAGTGTGGTTGGGTCAATGAAGCTATTGGAAGTATAATCCTATTGGACTTGGTCGATGTGTAAGTAATTAAAGGGATATGGTTGTTTGAAAAAGGTCTTGTGTGGCTATTGAAGTCTTTGTTGTTTAAGTCTTTTCAAAACTTAAGGGTGCATGGGAAGTGGGCATTGTTGTCACCTAGAATTGCACCTAGCTAAATAATGGGTTCAACATTCCAATGAAACAATGGAACTAACCTCAAGGTGTGGGACCTTGCAAATGAGGTTATATATTTGGAGAAGGCCAACTTCCTCTCTAAACTAGGTGCAGTGAAGGCTGGTCCAACCCAGCATTGTAAAGCTCTATACTAACCCTAAACTATGCATTTATAGGAGGAAAAGGGAGAAGGATAAATACTAAAAATAAGGGAAAGGTGATGAACCAATTTTAAGAGTGTTTCTTCCTACTTTCAATGCATAGGGTATCAACTAAATCATTTGAGGGGGTCACATAGTTCTCAACTTTACCAGATTTACAAAGGGGACATGAAGGCTAAGAGTTTGAAAGATTGTAAGGGGTAGAGGTTACCCACAATCAACACTTTTATGACTAGCTAGCTTAATAATATACCCTATAGAAATGATAAAAGCAGTGCATGCATAGAGATATCAAACAATACATAGGATGCAAGCATAGAGAAGAGGTAAAATGAATTATTTGTATTTGACACAAAGGCATGGAAGCCAATTTTACAGCCATAGAATGCTAGAGTAGCATAAACTTGTTAGATAAAATATAGGGAAGAACCCTTTGAAAATGTGTGTGTTTCCTTTATAGTTCAAGCATAACTTAGTCGACTCTAGTTAAACCCTAACCCTACCTAGGGTTAGCAACTAGCAAAAAATTGTCCCTATGAGAGTTGAGGTGACTAGATCATGAAAGCCATGCTGAAGGATGAGCCTAGGATGTGCCAAGACCTGCATGCCATACCTCTTCAATAAATGTCATCCAAAACCCCTCCAAAATTCCCCCACAAAATCAGTGATCTGGTTATGGGGAAAGAGAAATCAACCATAAATGGGTGTGGGTTCCCATGAAATCAACCACAACCAACAATAAGTGTAATAAATTTCATCCTTGAGCCATAAAAGTCAAACAAGTAGGTAAGAAGGTCACTCAGACATTAATGGTGCCATTATGAAAAACACACCAAAAAGTGAAATGTCAGGATGTTGGGCCCGAAAAGAACCTCTATCTAATTATGAATTAAATGGATAGGAGGCTTGAAAAATTCTCTCTATCAGAGTTTAGGCATTGGGCCTACCTCATACTGCATGTCGAAGACTGGAAGAAGGAAGAACAAGGCCACAAAGTCCAAAGCCACTATTTGTGTCGGGCATCAAAAATCAAGGGTTGTCCCATCAAGCTACCTCATACCAAAGAATGTTAAGAAGTAAGGCGAAAGACCAACCTTTGAAATCCAAAGATCTTGATACTTAGCTAGATTTTGATGGAAGGAGTCAAGGATAAAAAAGGGAGGCAAGAGGATGAAGTGAAGGAAAAAGTACGAAGCCCAATCTCTAACCACTAAAACATGGGATCGGGGATTGGGGGATCAGAGGAGGAGGCTACCTTTTACTAAGTAAGTGGTAAGGTGGAAGCCCAAACTCTGATATCCAAAAGACTAGAATTTGGTCAGATCCTTCGAAGGCGTGGTTGGAATGGGTAGAAGTAAAATGGAAAGTGAAGTATCGATCATCAAAGGTCATGAGGAGGTTTCAGGGATTAGACATCGGGAGGTAGTCTTACCTCTTACCAAGTAAGAGGTAAGATGGAGCCTTGACATCTGATGCCCAAGAACTACATTGGGAGTCGAAGATCAGAGAGAGTCAAAGGGGGAGAGAAGGTACCATGTGAAAAGAGAGGTTTTTTTTGGGGGAGAGAAATGAAAAATTGAGAAGAAGAATTTTTATGGATTTCACATCATGTGTTTCCATCAATGAAAAAGGGGGAGATTGTTGGAAATTGGAAGGTTTTTATTGATGTCAATGATGGAAATCAGAAGATTGTCATTGATGTACATTACTTAGTTGCTCTGACAAATATGATTTGAGCTATGGTCACTATGATATTGGAAGATTGTTGATCTGATATTTTGGTATGGATTATCTTATTTTGTAAGATTCGATTAGAAGCTGATATTATGTTATATTTCAACATCATTTGTATCCACTAACAAGATTTCATTTGACTTGGCTATATGGTTGGAAAGATACAGTTACCAATAGTTTGGAAAATAGTGTTCTTCTTATATACCAATTCAATGCATTGAGTTTTGTGGTATGAATTCTACCTCAAAGAAAGATATATCTATAGTACTTTGTATATAGATTTGTGACTAAAATTTGCATCTTACTCCAAAGTTTTGGGATGATATGTGAACACATTCAGAAGATATGGGTAACAATTGTCTACTCTGAGAACTATAGTAAGTTTCAATATAGTGCATTCATTTGGGAGATTTTGTGTTCTTTCATGATTTATTATTTTGCCTTATAGAGTTGAAGATAAGTTATTCGATGTCATCTAAAGTAAAATTCAATGTGTTAACAAGTATTTTTGTACACGTTTGATGTATTGCATATATGTTTGGAGTCTTGATGTTTTAGGTCTAGCTCAAGCTGACCTAATTATGAATTGGTGTTAAGAAGATTAAATATGTGTTGCTAATGATATATGGATCTATCTTAGGTCCATGCCAAATAATACCACATGTTAGATGCTTGTATTGGGCGTGAAGATGAATATTATTTTGAGGTCAATGCTGATAGAGTTGATTTTGATTTAAAATGGGGTTTCTCTAATTAGGCCAACCTAATTAGTGAAAGTGAATGTATACAGTATATATGTAAGACATTTTTGTGGAGAAGTGTGTGTGGATGATGTGGAATAAGTGAAGGGATGAAATCTAGAAAGTGTGAATGTGTGAAGTTTCATATGTGAGAAAATAATATACTTACAGGGAAGTGTTTTATATACTGTGCTTCATCGAAACTGAACTCCAACACAAGGAAGGTGCATTCTATCTCAGTTCACCTTTTGGCAGTGAGCCATACTCTGTTTTGTAAATTATTTCAAGTTTTCAACCTTTAAGGACAATTTTTCTTGGAAGTAAGCCCTTGTAATAATCTATATCCTGATATATTATATTGTGATTTAATCCTCATTGTGGTTTTTCCCATTTTGGGTTTTCCACGTAAAAAATACTAGTGTTCATGTGTATTGTCATCTTGTGTTGATTCCATGCTTTCACTAATTGTTATAGTTAGAATTATGTTATTTCTTGGATTGATATTATGCAAATGGTTTGATGGAATATTGATTCACCCCCCCTCTCAGTATTTCAGGTGTTCATCAAGATCTGTAGATGAGTTTTTGTGGCTTGATGGAAACTTTGAAAAAAATTCCAATCTTGCTCTTCAAAAGATCTTCAATCCTTATTCAACCTAATATCTCCAACACAAACACAAGAGGGAAAAAATTGGTTTGCCTTGGTCAAACCTTGTTTGGGTAATTAAAACTTGAATTGAAATAATCAAATATGAAAGGAATGATTAATGAACAATGTTATGTTGCAACTCACCAAACCCTTGAATAAACCTTTGAAAATCTGAAATGTTGATCTTGGTCTTGCATGAAATGGCTTCAATGGATGTGGATCTTGATGCTTGAAATGTGACTTGAATGCTTGCTTGAATCTTTGAAACCTACATCACAAAGTTAGCTCCAAAAACATGCATGATGCTTGAGATCTTGATTGTTGCAATAAATCACTAATAAATTTTCTCTTGAATTCCTTCGATCATAATATTTTCTAGATTGTGAAGTCACATAAAGATTATAGATAATATTGCTTAGACTTGAATTGACAAAAAGACCTTGTATTTATCGGTTGTATCCTTAATTTCCCAAAAATTAAACATTACAAGTCAACATCAAAATTTGAATTTAGAGACATTCAAATACCTCCAAAAAAATAATTTAAATTCAGGTTCAAAGGTCTAGGGTGGACGGGTCACAGGTTCCTATTCTTCGAACACACATTACTCAAGGTAAAGTGTTATGTGTCGGCATTAATTATTGTCAGGTTTCCCCTTCGAAAAATGTAATTTATTAGGCTTGTAGATGTAAAATAGGGCTTATTAAGGTATAATTTAGTCCATTTTAATTAAGAGGGCCCAAAAAAAGTGTGAAAATGTAAAGGAGTACATTTTTCTATACTACATTTAGCCCCCACTTTGGTGAGAGGATGAGTGCAAGAACAAACTCACACTAGAGTAGAAAAATATACACCAAGAGGAGGTCCAAGTGTACAAATGTTAGTGAGATAGGATGAAAAAGATCAAGGAGGTGGCCAAGCACATAAGATAAAAATCCCATGGCAAACCAAAATACGCACAAAGGAACACACACAAGATATATGATATGAAGCAGCAAGACAAGATACACAAACATACAATGTCAAAGACTAAAAGAAAGAAAAAGAAAAGGGGTGGATGAAGCCTCTACTGTTTGTCCAACTCGATGTGGATCAAGCCTTAGTTGTTCGTCCAAAAAACATTTACAAGTGAAACCCACTGTCCACTATGCAAAAATCAATGCACTCACATGGGCTAGTAAAATCCAGGGTGATCCCACAATAGTGGTTTACAATTTTTGGCCAAACTAGACACTGAAATAAATTTTTTTAACTAAATCTTCACTTTCGGGCACCTATAGCAGCTAAACCATGAGGAATTTGAAGATGATGCAAACTAAAGTTTCATGACATTTTATCTGTAGATTCTAAATATATGTTTTTCAAAAAATTTGGAATCAATATTGCACTTCTTTTTCCATCTCCCTCGAAAACTAGTTTTTTTTAGAAAACAACATTTTTAAAAAGTGGCTTACCGTTATAATGTATAACTTTTTTTCCATGAAGGATAAAATTCTAATTCTTTGAATTTAGATTTGTAACTCTGATATCTAGTGCTTCCACTTGGTTAGATAAGTTTCTATTAAATATTTTTTCTTTAATCAAGTTTGAAGTCAAACCAATTACAATTCAGGACATAAGCGCAATCATATAGCAGTAAAATTTTTTGTATGTATCAAATTCAATTTATTTTTTTGTTGGATCAAGGACTTCAATATCTGGTGCACTCATATTTTTCAAAAAAAATTGATAATCTGCTATTTTCCACATGTGCAGAACAAAGAGCTTTATTTTTGGTGAAAAACCTAAGTTTAATAAAACTAAAAAAACAAATACATAATAAAACCAAAACATATTAAAATTATATTCGTTGGATAGCTCATTCTAAGGACTACCTGATTCCAGTTGGGTCTGTGAAGTCTTCGCCATTTTCATCTTCAACTCAAGCTCCAAAGTACAAAAAAAATGATTTTTTTTGGTGAACAAGGTCAAAAATTAGGGAAAAGGGGGGTTTGCTCAAACCAGGGGAGTTCGAGCGAACCCCTTCCAAAAAGGGATTTCCATTTGATTTTTTGGCTGATTGGTCCATACATGCATTAAATGGGTTCGCTCGAATCCTGGTTCGAGCAAACCCTCTTTTGGTTTGTTCGAACCCCCAAAATGAAAAAATTTGGCATGGGGTCATTTTTTACAAGTTTTCCTTCCTCATTCGAATTGTAAACCACTTTTGTGGGTTTACCCTCCATTGTCCACTAGGTGAACCCCTGGACGTGGCCAATGAGAGTCTTATTTGGCTCTCCCATTGAACTAACCATACCAAAGTTATACCTCCTGATAAATTTGATAAGGTGCCACACAATATGAACTTTGAGCTTCATAAGGCTAGCAAGTTACATTATACTAAGCACTTATGAAAAAACATGGCCCTATTGGAAAGCAAGGTGTCTTATGCTTGGTGGCCATGAAAACGGGTGTAACTTCGAGCTTCACAAGGTTGGCAAGTTGTGTTATGCTAGGCACTCATGAACACACATAAAAATAGTATAGATATGTTCAAAGGGTTTTTCTTAGTTCATGAAAGGTCTCCTCTTAGGGAACATCATGCCTAATATCTCCAAGAGAGGACTAGTCAAGGATAAAAGTTTCACAACTTAGGGAATGCAATGCATAGCATCACCACTAAGAGGAATATCATATGCTAAAAAAAGTTGCAATATTGGAGGACATCAAACCCAATGACACCACCAAGAAGAAGACATGTCGCATGAAATAAGAAGACCGCACTATGAAACATAAGATATAATAAAAATGATAATGCCAATGTATGCCCCCACTTTAAAGAAATTGCTAAACACCATGCTATGAGAAATTACTTTAAAGTAGCAAATGATAAATGCTAAACAATAAAGACATGAGAGCTTATTTAGAAAGCCCTATGTCAAGCAAATGTTTCCAAATGAAGCTACATCATGAAAAAGGGGTTTCCCCCAAATGAAATCCCAAACACGTAAGGGATCCATGGATTTGGGGTTAGCGTATGTCTTTGCTACAATGGTATTAAAGAGCTTGAAAATGTCGTCATTCCCCAAATACTCATAGAACTAGAAGAATGACACATAGAGAGAAAAAACAAAGAATTTTTTTTGGGTCAACATGGAAGAGACTCAAATGTCTTGACGCCTTGCATCATCCCCCAAAATAAAAAATGAGACACAAGAAAAGATCAAGGTTTATGACATATAGAAGAATGTAGGTACAAATAGATGAATGAACATAAAGATATGTCAAATAGAACAATACAGAGGATCACATTACGCACATGCAATCACACAAAAAGAACATAAAAAGAAGACAAAGAAAAGACTAGTAAGGCACATTCAAGTCAACCTATAGCAGGTCTTCCACATCTCAATCTTGTTCATCATATGCGGAAGGTGGATAACTAGCCAAAGGGACAATTGCAAGTGTTGTACTAGGAACATCACTAGGTTCAACACATGGTGAGTCATTCTTGTTAGGAGGACTATCATGGTTGATATCATCTAATATCATAGAAGAGGAAAACAATAAATTCAACTTAGTATGCACTTCCTCATCAATTTTAAGAGTCTCATAATCATCCAACTTAATCACAATAGAAGGTCTAATGATAATATCCATGGAAGGTGCTTGTTCTTGTTGTGGTCGAGATATAGGATTTTCTTGTTGTAGTAAAGGTGTAGAATCATCATGCATTGCTTAAGTTGTTGATTCATGTTTTTTGTGTATCATACATTCAATAGAATGACATATATTCCTACGCTCTCTAACATTTTAAAAAAAAAAATTCTATTTTCAAGTTGCAATTGTGTAGGATCAATTTTATTATTTGACCATAAGTTTCTTTTCTTCCCGAAAAGAGGAATGGAAGGAACCATGGGAGGTTTTTCAACCAATTTCTCTTTAACTTTATAAAATTTCTTGATTTTAGGAGGCACAACAGAACTTATTTGGTTATCTTGTGGTCTCTTATATGAAATAGGTGAAGGATTTGCTATGGTTTGGTCTTGGTTACTTGGAAGGGCTTTTGGTTCAATTATGGTTTCATTATTGATAGGAGGCTCAATCATGGGTTGAGGCATATTGGTAAGGGATAATTCAGTTATGCACTTTTCCTTAAACTTTTGATAAGATTTGAAAAAGAAGTCCCCATGAGGCCTAATAGGTTCCATAGGTTCAGGCCAAAAGAAATCGAATAAGAAATTCCCATAGGAAGACATAGGATTAAAGACATTATGATGCACAACAAAGATCTATTTTCCAAATGGAAACTTTAAGCATTTATGCACTAGCGATGGGATGAATTTCATGGAGCGAAGCCATGGGTAGCCTAACTTCACACAAAATTGATCTAGCATTGGGATGATGGAGAATGAGACACTTAATCTTTTCAGTCCAACTTGTAAAGGAAGAGTTATCTAACCTATCGTAGGGAAAGAAAAACCATGATGTGTTTTGATCCATGCTTTCAGTTCTTCATAAGTATCTTGACAAATTTCATGCACAAACAAGAATTCTCCAGTGATCGCATTCTCTACACGGATGGGATCAATTAATATCCCATTAGTAGGCTTGTCATTGATTCTCACGGATATGTAAAGAGGACCATTGGGTGCATGTTTAAGTATGTCATTTTGTGAGAAAGTAATTTCAAGGGACATATTGGTTTGGCCCTTACGAGGCTGAACTTCAATGATTCCAATCATACTATCTATAGGTTTTTCCTCATTACCATTTAAGTTGTCATTATTCATGTCGACATTCATCACAACATTCTTGTTTTCACTAACTTTGACAAAGGAGATGTGATTTGGGATAGGATTGGTAAAGATCTTCAAATTTTGGTTGTGAGGGGCAAGAAACTTATTACCTTGATCATTAACACCACCAATTTTAATGTGATTAGAATCAATGAGGTCTTGTACAATATTTTTAAGATGCTTACAATGTTCTATATCATGTCTATCTTGTTGATGATAATAGAAAAAGGCATTTTGTCTATAGTTTGGATGTAAAGGCTTAGTAGGATCAAGAGCTCTAACAAAAGATAAGGAAATTAAGTTCTTGTTTAAGAGCTATAACATGATGGAGTGAAGGGTATCAAGTAGAGGGGTAAATTATCTATTCCTCTCTCCAAATGTATATGGATTTGTTGTCTTTATTACAGCGACTTGGGTGTCAACATGTTGATTTGGTTAAGGAGCATTGAGTTGTATAAATCCATTATTTGGTTTCTTGAATGGTTGGTAGTTGGTTTGAGGCATGAATTCATATTTTTTCAAGATAGTTAGAGGGAGTTTTCAATTCACGACTACTAACTGAATTTTTGTAATCGCAAAGGGATGTACACAATTGTGTGAAGGAGGGAAATTTCATCATCCCAATCTTGAAGCTTATTTTGGAAATTTTCAATGAATATTCATTGAAGATGAGGACTAGGAATCCTAATGTTGACTTGTGAGTAAAGCAATTGATAATGGTCAATAAAGTTAGTGACCTTTCCATCATCCTTTTGCTTACATTTCATTAAATCTACTAAGGTCATCTTAGGACCCATGTGCACTTGGAAATGGTTGATAAAGGCATCAAAAATTTCATTGAATGAACATATTGAGTTATTCGATAAGGAACAAAACCATTCCAAGGTAGTGTCTTTCAAGGATCTACGAAAAATTTTAGCCAAGATTTTATCCTCAAAAATAAAGTCACTACATAGGGTTGTATATGCGGAAACATGGCTAACAGGATCTCCTTCCCCACCATATTTCTCAAATCTAGGAATCTCTATACCTTGTGGCATTTTTGATCTCAATAGCTCCAAGGATAAGGGGTTTCTTTTGACATATTGTGAAGTTAAATGGCCATTTTGATTTTGATTGTAGCAACTTGTTGTTGGAGGGATCAAACACTTTGTAAAACTTGGTTTGGGACAAGATCATTATTTGTGTTTTGAGATGGAGGTTAATATGGTGGAGGTGTATATGTATTCAAAGGGAAAGTGAACTGTAAATTTTTGAGGGGAGATGGATTAGGAGATATGAGATTTGAGGGCACAAAGCTAAAGGGATTCTCAGTGGAAATACCTAAAGTAGTATTGACATTGCTAGTAGGTTGTATGGTTGTAATAACAATTGGATTATTGTGTGTTGGAATAGAGGTCACAGTTGTGGAAGGAAGAATTGCATTTCCACCTTGACTTTGGGTATAGTGCAAAGCTTAAGTAGAACTAGTCATTGTAGGGACCTTTTTATCAATGATATGTTTTAGGCTACAAACAATCTTTATTCCTTGTTCAGTATCAATCATTCTCCTCATGTTGTCTATGACAAGAATCGCAGTACCAGCAATGTATTTCGAACTCACAAAGTTTTGTAATTTATCTAGTTCTTCATCCATTTTTCTTAGGTTCTCTTGAGGGACATTACCAACCATTGATTCAACATTGGTAATATTAGTTGTTGGTAAGGAGGTCATAGGAAAAGAAGTGTCAAGATTATGGTCCATAGTGCGTTGACTAATGTAAACACTATGAGTAAAAGAGTTGGAAAACCCAAGATCCATGGTGAGTGATGTATCGCAAGATGACATGAGTCTCAAACTATGTCTCATGACAGTATTCACAATAGGACACCAGGTTGTGAATCTCATACAACTTTCACCAACCCTAAGGTGCACCCAAAATGGAGAATAGGCACTAGATAAATGCAACAAACACTCAAAAATAGGGAGTATAATGCAAATAGATAAAAGAGAGAAATTTCCAGATTTTAAACAAGATAATTTTATGATTATACTATGCAAAAACTTGAAAATGATGTATTTTTTAAATGCAATTTTGAATTCAAATAATGCATTGAATTTGACCAATTAACCTTAATGTGAATAATTTCATAAAACAAAAATTTTGGAAATTGAAACAAGACCCTGAATATAGAAATAGAGAATGCAAAATGAGCATTTTTAATGCCTAGAAATTCAGAAATAAGCCTGATCAAGGACTCATTCACCCATGGGTGAATGGGTCTTGTGTCAGGGTTTTGAAAACTTAAAATGCAAATTTCTAAGTTGATATTTATGCTTTCATATTCTGGTTGCAAATAGGTAGTTACAATTTTATATTTCTAGAAACTCATATCTAAATGCAAGTGTGAAATGATGTTAAATGACAAGCAAAAAGACTTAATTTGAGATACAATTTTGATTCAATTTTCTTATTTAAGTGAATGATCATGCAATGTTATGTAAACACTCTACAAATTTGATGAAATTTTTGGATTTTTGAAATTTTAAAGAATGCAAAAATGCAGACCTAAAACCCTAAATGAGATGCAAATCAATGCAAGTTAAGAGCCCTAAATAAGATGCAAATCAATGCAATGTAATGCAAAGTAATGCAAATCCTAGATCTAGGGTTTAAATGGACTCCAAATTTCAAAATTTTGTTGTACAAAGTCAAGTTCACCAAAACGAAATGAAGGGAAATAGGGTTTGGATTAATTTGGAATGGGGGTATGATAGAACTATCTTCCTATTTTCATTAGGAAATGAGATCCACACAAGGAATTGACCAACAACCCTTTAGTGTTTCAACTCGATGAGGGAACCTACTAATTTCCTTATGCTTGAGGATGAGGGTTTCAGCATGAACAACACTTTTGGGAGAAAAATTAAAAATAGTAAATCAACTCAATTATGCTCATTCAAACTTGAAACAAAAATTTAAGGCTCAACACTAATAGAAACAAAAAACCTTTTGCAGATTTGAGAAAAGTAGAACATTGTGTTCTAGTCACCAAAAGGCAATTTCTGGAGGTTGTCTGGGACTCATTCGCCCATGGGTGAATGGGTCTTTGCTTAGGGTTTTCAACCAACTTTCAGGAGGCTTTGATATCAATCTATAACTTCTGCTTGATCTAGGTTTTAGTGTTGGAAAGTAGTAAATTAGATTTGTAGGAGAGTTTTTGTGGCTTGACGAAAACTTTGACAACTTTTGCAACTTTAACAACTTCTCCAATATTGCTCTTCAAAATATCTTCAATCCTTCTTCAACCAAAAATCTTCAACACAAACATAAGAGGGAAAAACTTGTTTTTTTTTGGTGAATGGGGGTTTTCCTTGGTTAAACCTCATTTGGGTAATTAAACCTTGAATTAAAATAATGAAATATGAAAGGAATGGTGAATGAACAATGCTATGTTGTAACTCACCAAACCCTTGAATAAACCTTTGGAAATCTGAAATTTTGATCTTGATCTTCCATGAAAGGGATTCAATGGATGTGGATCTTGATGCTTGAAATATGATTTGAATGCTTGCTTGAATCTTTGAAACCTACATCACAATGTTAACTCCAAAAATATGCATGATGCTTAATACTTTGACATGATGCTTGAGATCTTGATTGTTGCAATAAATCACTGATAAATCTACTCTTAAATGCCTTTAATCATAATATTTTCTCTTGTGAAGTCACATAAAGATTCTAGACAATATTGCTTAGACTTGAGTTGATAAAAAGACCTTGTATTTATAGGTATGTATCCTTAATTTCTTGAAAGTTAAACATTACAAGATGACATCAAAATTTAAATTTAGAGACATTAAAATACCACCAAAGACATCATTTAAATTCAAATTCAAAGGTCTAGGGTGGACCCATTCATCCATGGGCAAATGGGTCCCAAGTCCCTATTCCTAGAACACACATTGCTCAAGGTAAAGTGTTATGTGTTGGCATTAATTATTGTCGGGTTTCCTTTTCGAAAAATGTAATTTCTTAGGCTTGTAGATGCAAAATGGGGCTTATTAAGGCATAATTAAGTCAATTTTAATTAAGAGGGCCCAAACAAAGTGAAAATGTAAAGGAGAAAAATTTTCTACACCACACATATGTAGAATTGATCTATTGCCTAAAATTAAAATTGATTCAACTTCACTTGCAGTTTCTTCTCTTGTTATTCATGGGTTCGATAATGTTGGTCAGAAAGCTTTAGGCACAATAGTATTTCCTTTAAGGTTGGGACCCATTATCATACCCACCTTGGTACATGTTATGTCAGAAAAGTTACCATACAATCTTCTTCTTGGTGGACTGCGGATTCATGCTATGGGTGCAATCCCATCTACCTTGCATAAATCTATTAAATTCATTCATAATAATCAAGTAGTCACAATCAAGGCTGACCCTGATGATATACACTTGTGTGAGATGGCAACTTCTAGTCAAGCTTCAATTGTGCTTGCTCTTAAAAATCTTGTTCCTTCAATGTCTTCCAATGTGATGATGTCTACTCCATTAGTACCCATTACAAAGGATACTCTTAAGATAGATGTCCCTAAAGAAGATCCTTTTGAAGCAAGAAATCCTAAGTTCTCTCCTTCTACCTCTTCACAAGAAAATGGATGTCTTGGTGATGATTGGGGTTCCTTATACTTTACATTATCCTTCATTGGGGAATATAAAGTTGACCCAATCCACTTAGACCTCCCAAAAATATCATTCAAACTCGCTATTGAAGATGATTATTCTTTTGTATTGTGGAATAATATGAACAACAATTGTAATGTCCTTAATGTTGATCCTCCTACTTTTGAGGAGTTGCAATCATGTTATGGATTTGGATTTAATATGCTTTCTAAACATGGATATAAAGGAAATGGTCTTGGGCACATGCAATAAGGAGTTAATTTCCATTTGGAACTGACACCTCGATATTTTACAACGGGTTTAGGTTGCAAACCTTCTCATTTTTCTCTATCCCCTCCTACATCATATGGTGTCTTCATGTCTTCTTCTTGTGATCAGTAAATTTTTTCTTCACAAGAAAAGGGTTGCTTCCTACTCCTCATTCTTTACCTGAGCAAGAGCATATTTTTTTAGGCTTCTCAAGGCCCACTTGATTACTCTTCCTCCTCCTACATATAAGAAATTTCATAAATATGATAAAGCAAAGCATTCTTTCTATGCATACCATCGAGTACCTAGCCATTCCACCAATGAATGTAAGGCCTTGAAGGGTAAAATAAAAAAACTTCATGATTTTGGTGCCATCACTATTCCATATGTTGATGCACTTGTATCTTCTTTGCATGACAAGTGATATTGAGGTCTACCTCTATCATGTCCATTCTAAGCATCTTCTCACGAGGTTCATACACCTCCCTTCTATTGTGTTGATGTCTACTATGTGACATTCATAGCTTTCCTTGCCCAGTGGAATTCATGGTTGTACACTATTGTGTGCAACCATACTCTTCATGTGGTAGTGACACAATAGTATCTTGCATGGTTCTCCTTCCTAGTATGCTAGGGGTAGTGATAACTTGTTCTAGAGATGTGTTTCCTTCTTAAGGAACCTCTCTTTTCTCTCTATATTTCAATTGGAGTGTTCCTTTCAATGGGGCCCTCGGTGTCTTGAAGGTTTACTAGCTGAAGGAACCCCCCTTTGAAATCCATTTTCTAAAAATAATTCTTGAATTCCTTGCAATATCTAAGATTTGATGTCACTGTTCCTTGGTGTCATACATCTTATATCTTCACCTCTAGCTTGGGGGAAACCTGACTAGACCTATCTTTTATATGACTATCCTACAACGCAGTTTGCAGCAACCATAAGCTTATCTAATTATTCTTGCTTTGCAGGATTGAGAACCTATAGAGCTCCTTTGCATCAAGCTTACCTAGCAGTATTGAGCACCTTGTCAAGCTTGTCTTACAGAACTAAGAACCTATAAGGATCTTTCACAATCAACCTCTACAGGACCAAGAACCTATAGAGATATTTCGTGGCAGGCTTTCATAGGACCAAGAACCTATGAAGCTGCCTCCCTACATAACTGAGAACCTGTAGATCCCATCTCAAATTATACAAGACCGAGAACTTGTAGAACACATGTTAAACTTTGCAAGACCAAGAACTTATAAAGCCATCTTTCTTCTCTCCTTTCTTCACATCCTGGTACAATGGATCAAAGATCTGCTTCCTCGATGGTTATTGGTATATTCTCTTCAATATTTTTCTACTTATAGTTGTATATAACGGATTGAAGACCTACATCTTCTTCATCCTGAGTATATACTTCTTTCTCTCTTTGACCTTGTTTACTTCCCTATCTTTTGTATCCATTCTTCTCTTGAAGCAACAATCCTTGAGATATTCTTCTCTCCATTTAAGAATTCTTCAATGTGTTATTTCTTAATTTCAGGATGATGCATAGTACTGAGAAAACCTTCTACATCGAGGTCTCTTTCACTTTCTTCACTCAAATCCTTTAGTTTGTCATGTGCATATGTGTATGTGTTATCCATATGTTCTAACCATGTGATGTAATTGCTTTTTATGTTCTAACCTTGTTATCTTGTGTAGATCTTTCTTGTCTAATGCATTTGTTTATTACGTCTTCATCTTGGGGGCATGCTTCCTTGGTTTGAAGAGCTATATGCTTCCTTTATAGTATCCTTTTGGTATCATGATGTTATTTATGTTTAGTAGATTTTCTTTAGCATGCATATTCATGTTGATTCATATGCCCGCTAAAGTGGGGGAAAAATGTAATGTCATAAAATTTCACCATCTACAATTTCACTTACATTTTTGTATCCACTTTAGTGTCCACTCCCTTAGCATTTTTGTAGGCTCATTTTAGCCCCTGCATCAGCCTTTCCCCCCCTCAGGATGCTTAGGACCCCTTTTCAGCTACTACCTTCATGTGTCAACTTTGTATCAAATCTTGTACTTTCTTCATTCTCATCATTTTGTGGCATGATTTTCTTGGACACTAACATGTCGTGTGGACGTACATGCACCACACTAGCATCCCATGACATTTGGACATCCAAACGGTCATTTTCAAGTGCCTTGCCACTTGTCAGCTACTTTTATTGGTGGTAATGGCCTAGGACACCTTGTAATGGCTCGAGAACCTTCTTTTCCCTCCTATTCTCTCTTTAAATGATATATTTTCAATTCATTTGGTCTTGTTGGGCATTCTCTTGTCTTGCTCCTACTATCTTTCTTGTACAACTCTTTACAACTTGCTACAACAACACTCTCATGTTCTTACAACACTCTTTGCAAGTCTCTTGGCTCTCACAACCCTTCCTTATTTATCTCTCCTTAGCTTCCTTAGGCCTTGCAAGTAATATCTCTCTCATCTTGTGTCTTTGAGCATCTTAGGATTTCTCACATCCCATTTCTATGCATTTCTCTATCTTGCATATTTATCTTTATAACTATCTATCTCATGATACAAGTTCTCCTTGAGCGGGGGTTGCTTTTATCACTCATTGTGTCTATATTGTGTTGTGTCTTTATATTCACTATCTATCTAGTTGTTGTGGAGGTGGAAACACCAAAATAGGGACTTAATTGAGGCATGTCTCCAAACAACCCCAATATTTTTCCTCAATCTTATGTGTGCAGATATTGAAGATATTTATTTGCTACGGGCTTCATTGCTTGGTTGGTTGTGAGAACTTCCTTTTCCTTCTCTTATTTGAACATTTATATTTCATTTAAGCTACATTTTACTTAGTTAGTTTACTTTATTTTACTCTATTATTTTCCCACACTTTAAGAATTCTTAGTGTTCATAATAGAAGTAGCCACTAAGTTTCTTTCTCAGGTATTCTCAACTTTTGGTATGTATGAGATGTCAGAATGCCTCTAGGACACCAGCGTGCCACACGGTTGTCCTTTGGCCGAGAGCTCGTCAGTTTGTCCAAAAACCCTTTTTGACCTACTCATTCTAATTCTGAAACTCTCACTCTATTCCTTGAGGTAGTATGAGGTAGTTTAGGGAAATTCATTCCATGGGACTATCTTGAGAACAAAGAGACTCATGAGCAATGAATCCCCCTTCTATACAGTTAAAAACATAGAAATCATTTTTTTACCATATTTTTTATCTACACATTTCTAAACTTAAAAAATTACATTTAACACACATTGAAAACTAATTATTTTTCTTAAAAGTAGAAGCAAGAACACTTATTTTATTATTTTTCAACATGTGTCCACTTGGAAAATTATTTAAAAATAATATATGTAATAAAACATAGGAAAACAAACCTAAACTAATACATGATATCAACTAAATTTCCACTAAAGGGGTTTGTAAAATAATTAATGAAACTAAAAAATGGGAGAGAGCATTCCCAACACTATGTTATATTTTCTAAGACAAAAATAAGACCACTTTATGGGCTCTAAAAATTTGGTTCTCTTAATCTCCACCATTTTTTTAAATAGTAGTTTAAAAACTAGATTCTAAGCACTAGCAATTTTGTTCCTATCACATTGTCAATTTTTTAGTGTAGGAATCTTGAATTATGTGTCAAAGTTTAGTTTTTGTCAATTTTAGGGAAAAAGTGGGCACTTTTTACCTACTTTTGACCCCCCATTTCTATCCACTTACCTAAGAATCTAGTATCAAAAGCTTCTAGGTAGACTTGAAGAAGGTAGGGGCTGATAACTATCCCATAATAATTTTTGAAATTCACAAGGAAACCCATCACAACCTAGAGTTTTTTCATAGGCCATCAAAAAAAATACTTCTTTAAGATATTCTAAAGTGATTTTTTAGTTAGGGCCTAATAAGTAGTAGAGAAACTAGAAGGGACCACACTCACACTCTACCAGGGTGCTTAATTAGCTTCAAAGGAAGGTTATTGAGCTTGAAAAACCTTTTGGTAATGATAAAAAATAGGATAAAGAATATTAAGAAACCTAGAGAGCACCTACTGACCTTCTTTGGTATGTTTAGTATATTGATGAATTTGGAAAGACCTAAGGGTTTCTTAGAGACTTTATCTTTGATTATGAGCCAATGTAAATGGGGCTTAATTTTCTCTCCTTGAGATATATGATTACTTGCAATTTTTATCAACAAGTGAAGGTTGGCAACTCTTACTTATAGAGTATGAGATGAATAAGGAACCTCTAGTTGTGAAATGACATGGTAGAGTTTCATGGTGGCTATATCATAGGAGTAGTCATGAAACAATGCTAGATGGTGACCATAAAGGAGTAGAAATTAATTAATTAATTTCTTGGAACCATTCCACCATTGGTTCCATGGAGTTATGTGGCTTAAGATTAAAAATGTGTTGAATATATTCTAAAGTGGAATGACGAATCAACAAATGTGTTGAGGTAGAATTACATTTAGCTACCTTGAGATTGCAACTTGCCATTTGATGCAAAACTAGAGAGGAATATGATCCAAAAGAATAATATATAGAAAAAATTTCACTAATAATTGAAAATAACTAGTGAATGAGAAAGAGAGGTTTTCATAATAATATTTTTCTATCAATATTTTTAAGAAATCACTCTATACTTAACCATAAGTTAGTACAGACATACAAAAGGAAATCAAAATAATAGCAATCAACATTAGGATTGAATCAAGTCAATACATTGCACATGTAATACCAAGCCTTTGTTTTGCTATCTATCCATCACATCGGTAGGCCACCACATTTATTAGATCTCACTCAACCATATATTGATATCCCCACAAATAGATCAAGAAGAAAGGGGAAGAATCTCCACAATCCATCAGTAGAGATGAGACATTTCAATATCATTAGAAGCATAAATATTAAAAACTGAAATAGAGTGGTTATTAATATTAAGTAGGGAAGCTATTGGGATCACATCCATAACCCACAATGTATTTTTTCCACCTAGGAAAAATGAAAGTGTTAATGCCTCCATGTTCTAGCTCATGATCACTATGCAAAAAGTGACTTTTGTCCAAATTCCATGGTAAACGATAGAGAAATGAAACCCACAAGTTTCAACTGCTATAAATAAAATAAATCATTTAATAAATATTTCTCAAATATCTTGCATGATGTATTTTGGGAGGTCAATGAGAACTTGATCACTTTAGAAAATAAATTCATGAAAGGAAATAAAGAGGCATGTTGTTGAACATAGTAAGAGCTTTGTAATTGTTCTTCACAATTCTACTTAGTCAATTGCAAAAACTTTGTATATTTAAACCCCACAAAGGTCTTCTTCTTAAAGGTCTTCTTCTTACTAGGCACAAACTCCCCCTCCTCAAATTCATGAGTTGGGTTACAAGAGTGGTAGGAAGCTAGAGGAGAATGTGGCAACATAGCTGACTAGGAGAAGATAACACTATTGGGGAGCAATGTTCTATTAAATCAAGGTGGATACATTGCCTTTGAATACTCCCCTATTGGCTATGAATCAATCACTTCATTTTCCTTGGTAGGCTTTGAAACTTGAGGCCCAATAACCACAAGTTAAAAACAACACTTTAAGCTCTAGAATTATGTCCATTCTTTTAATTATTTACTATGATCCAATCATCCTCATTTTTTTTAGGAGGAGAATCCGTAATTGGTTGCCTAGGTTGAGACTTGAAACTCTAAACAATTGTGTGAAGGAGGGAAATTTCATCATCACAATCTTATCTTGAATCTTATTTTAATTTTTTTTAATGAACAATTGTTGAAGATAAGGATCACAGATCCTAATGTTGATTTGTGAGTAAAGCAATTGATAACGGGTGATAAAGTTAGTGACCTTTTCATCATCATTTTGCTTACATTTCTTTAAATCTGCTAAGGTCATCTTAGGACCCATGTGCACTTGGAAATGGTTAATAAAGGAATCAAAAAGTTCATTGAATGAACATATTGAGTTATTCGATAAGGAACAAAACCATTCCAAGGTAGTGTATTTCAAGGATCTAGGGAAAATTTTAGCCAAGAGTTTATCCTAAAAAATGAAGTCACTACATAGGGTTGTATATGCAAAAACATGGCTAATAGGATCTCCTTTCCCACCATATTTCTCAAATCTAGGAATCTCTATACCTTGTGGCATTTGTGTTCTCAATATCTCCAAGGATAAGGGGTTTCTTTTGACATATTGTGAATTAGGTTGGCCATTTTGATTTTGATTCAATGTAGCAACTTGTTGTTGGATGGATGAAACACTTTGTAAGAGTTGGTTAGGGACAAGATCATTGTTTGTGTTTTGAGATGGAGCTGAATATGGTGGAGGTGTATATGTATTTAGAGGGAAAGTGAATTATAAATTTGTGAGGGGAGATGGATTAGGAGATATGAGATTTGAATGCACAAAGATAAAGGGATTCCCAAAGGAAATACCTAAAGTAGTATTGACATTGCTAGTAGGTTGTATGGTTGTAGTAAAAATTGGATTAGTGTATGTTGGAATAGAGGTCACAGTTGTGGAAGGAGGAATTGTATTTCCACCTTGACTTTGGGTATACCCCAAAGATTGAGCACAACTAGTCATTGTAGGGGCCTTTTTATCAATGATATGCTCTAGGCTACAAACAATCTCTATTCCTTGTTCATTATCAATCATTCTCCTCATGTTATCTATGACAAGAATCATAGTACCATCAATGTATTCAGAACTCACAAAGTTTTGCAATTTATCTAGTTCTTCATCCACTTTTCTTAAATTCTCTTGAGGGACATTAGAAACCATTGATTCAACATTGGTAACATTAGTTGTTGGTAAGGAGGTCATAGGAAATGAAGTGTCAAGGGTATGGTCCATAGTGGGTTGACTAGTGTAAACATTATGAGTCAAAGAGTTGGAAAACCGAAGATCCATGGTGAGTCATGTATCACGGGATGACATGAGTCTTGAACTACGTCTCATGACAGTATTGGCAATAGGACAACAAGTTGTGAATCTCATACAACTTTCACCAACCCTAAGGTGCACCCAAAATGGAGAATAGGCACTAGATAAATGCAAAAAACACTCAAAAATAGGGAGTATAATGCAAATACTTTAAAACAAAGCAATTTCCATATTTTAAACAAGATAATTTTATGATTATACTATGCAAAAACTTGAAAATGATGTCTTTTTTAAATGCAATTTTGAATTTAAATAATGCATTGAATTTGACCAATTAACCTTAATGTGAATAATTTCAGAAAACAAAAATATTGGAAACTAAAACAATAACCTGAATACAAAAATACAGAATGCAGACTGAGCATTTTTAATGCCTAGAAATTTAGAAATAAGCCTAATCAAGGACTCATTCACCCATGGGAAAATGGGTCTTGAGTCATGGTTTTGAAAAATTAAATTGAGGATTTTTGAGTTGATATTTATGCTTTCAAATTTTGGTTGCAAACAGGTAGCTCATTTTTAGATTTATGTAAAATCAAATCTAAATGCAAGTGTGAAATGATAAATGACAAGAAAAAAGACATAATTTGAGATGCAATTTTGATTCAATTTTCTGATTTAAGTGAATGATCATTCAATGTTATGTAAAGACTTTGTAAAATTGATGAAATTTTTGGATTTTTCAAATTTTGAAGAATGCAAAAATGCAGACCTAAAACCCTAAATGAAATTAAAATCAATGAAAGTTAAGAACCCTAAATAAGATGCAAATCAATGCAATGTAATGCAAAGTAATGCAAATCCTAGATAGATAGGGTTTAAATGGACTCTGAGTTTTAGAATTTTGTTGTACAAAGTTGGGTTCACCAAAATGAAATGAAGGGAAATAAGGTTTGGATTAATTTGGAATGGGGGTATGATGGACCTATCTTCCTATTTTGATTAGGAAATGAGATCCACACAAGGAATTGACCAACAACCCTTAAGTGAGTCAACTCAATGAGGGAATCTACTAATTTCCTTATACTTGAGGACGAGGGTTTCAGCCTGAACAACACTTTTGGGAGAAAAACTAAAAATATTATATCAACTCAATTATTCTCATTCAAACTTGAAGCAACAATTTAAAGCTCAATACTAATAGAAAAAAAAAACTTTATGCAGATCTGAGAAAAGTAGAACATTGTGTACCAGTCACCAAAAGGTAATTTTAGGAGGCTTTTTGGGACTCATTCGGCTATGAGTGAATGGGTCTCTGCTCAGTATTTTCAACCAAATTTTGGGAGCCTTTGATATCAATCTATAACTTCTATTTGATATAGGTTTTAGTGTTGGAAGGTCATAAATCAGATCTGTAGGTGAGTTTTTGTGGCTTTATGAAAGCTTTGACAACTTTTCCAATATTGCTCTTCAAAATATCTTCAATCGTTCTTCAACTTAAGATCTGCAACACAAACATAAGAGGTAAAAAACTGTTTGTTTTTGGTGAATGGGGGTTTTCCTTGGTTAAACCTTGTTTGGGTAATTAAACCTTGAATTGAAATAATGAAATATGAAAGGAATGATGAATGGACAATGATATGTTGTAACTCACCAAACCCTTGAATAAACCTTTGGAAATCTTGATCTTGATCTTGCATGAAATGGATTCAATGAATGCAGATCTCGATGCTTGAAATATGACTTGAATGCTTGCTTGAATCTTTGAAACCTACATCACAATGTTAGCTCCAAAAACATGCATGATGCTTAAGACTTTGACATGATGCTTGAGATCTTGATTGTTGCAATAAATCACTGATAAATCTACTCTTGAATGCCTTTGATCATAATATTTTATCTTGTGAAGTCACGTAATGATTCTAGATAATATTGCTTAGACTTGAGTTGATAAAAAGACCTTGTATTTATAGGTATGTATCCTTAATTTCCTAAAAATTAAACATTACAAGATGACATCAAAATTTAAATTTAGAGACATTAAAATACCACCAAAAACATAATTTAAATTCAAGTTCAAAGGTCTAGAGTGGACCCATTTTCCTATGGGAGAATGGGTCCCAGGTCCCTATTCATGGAACACACATTGCTCAAGGTAAAGTGTTATGTGTTGGCATTAATTATTGTCGGGTTTCCCATTCAAAAAATGTAATTTCTTAGGCTTGTTGATGTAAAATAGGGCTTATTAAGGCATAATTAAGTCAATTTAAATTAAGAGGTCCCAAACAAAGTGTGAAAATGTAAAGGAGTACATTTATCTACACTACACGTATGTAGCATTGATCTATTGCCTAAAATTAAAATTGATTCAGCTTCACTTGCAACTTCTTCTCTTGTTATTCATGGGTTCAATAATGTTGGTCGGAAAGCTTTAGGAATGATAGTCTTTCCTTTGAGGTTGGGACCCGTTATCATATCCACCCTGGTACATGTTATGTCAAAAAAGTTATCATACAATCTTCTTCTTGATAAACCGTGGATTCATGATATGGGTGCAGTCCCATCTACCTTGCATCTATTAAATTCATTCATAATAATCAAGTAGTCACAATCAAGGCTGACCTTGATGCTATACACTTGTGTGAGATGGCAACCACTCGTCAGGCTTCAATTGTGCCTACTCTTAAAAATTGTGTTCCTTCAATTTCTTCCAATGTGATGATGTCTACTCCATTAGTACCCATTACAAAGGATACTCTTGAGATAGATGTCCCTGAATATGATCCTTTTGAAGCAAGAAATCCTAAGTTTGCTCCTTCTACCTCTTCTCAAGAAAATGCATGTCTTAGTGATGATTGGGGTTCCTTATACTTTACATCATCTTTCATTGGGGAATATAAAGTTGAACCAATCCACTTATAACTCCCGAAAATATCATTCATACTCGCTATTGAAAATGATTATTCTTTTGTATCATGGGATAATGTGAATAACAATTGTAATTTCCTTAATGTTTATCCTCCTACTTTTGAGGAGTTGTAATCATGTTACTGATTTGGATTTAATATGCTTTCTAAGCGTGGATATAAAGGAAATGGTCTTGGGTGCATGCAATAGGGAGTTAAGTTCCATTTGGAACTGACACCTTGATCTTTTACAAGGGGTTTAGGTTGCAAACCTTCTCATTTTTCTCCATCCCCTCCTCCATCATTTGGTGTCTTCATGTCTTCTTCTTGTGATCAGTCAAACTTTTCTTCACAAGAAAAAGGGTTGCTTCCTACTCCTCATTCTTTACCTAAGCAAGAGCATACTTTTTTTAGGCTTCTCAAAGCCCACTTGATTACTCTCCCTCCTCCTACACATAAGAACTTTCATAAACATGATAAAGAAAAGCATTCTTACTATGCATACCATCAAGTTCCTAGTCATTCCACCAATGAATGTAAAGCCTTCAAGGGTAAAATAAAACAACTTCATGGTTTCGGTGCCATCACTATTCCATATGTTGATGCACTTGTATCTTCTTCGCATGACAAGTGATATTGAGGTCTATCTCTATCCTGTCCATTCTAAGCATCTTCTCACGAGGTTCTTACCCCTCCCTTCTATTGTGTTGATTCCTGCTATGTGGCATTCGTAGTGTATCAATGGGTATTTTTCCTAAGGGTTAGCAGATTAAATCAATAATATTAAAACCCAATGAAACTATGAAATAAAATGAAAGAAAGTAATAAAAATGATTATACCAGATAATACGTGAAGCCTTCATGATTCATTTCCATAGTACCTTCTAGCTTGCAGCGTATGATTGTTTCCCTCAGATTTGTGTGAGCAAATGATTGTGACCATGCCCTATGCGAGTTTTGAAGGATTTTAATGACAAATAATGACTATGCCTATGACTATGACAAATGACTATAATTCCTATGACAAGTAATCAAATTAAATAAGCTAAGTGCGTGTAAAATCTAAGCATAAACATGTAATAACAAAGTCCTCAAAATGTGAGCAAAATTGGCATTTTATAGAAATGCAATTTTGGACGAATGGATGAGATTAAAAGCTAACGGAAGCCTAAAATCAATGGTCAAGATTTCATGTGACAATCCCTAATCAGGGTTAGGGCAAAATCATGAAGTGAGTGGCCAATATGCAATTTTAGAAAATTGCATCGACGATGGGGAATAAATGTGATAGTCAAAAAGATAAAGATTTTTGAAAATCAAGAAGATAAAGACTGCTTGATTTGTAAGATTCGAAAAATCAAAGGGGATAAAGGTTGAGCTGAAAAGCAGATTTGAAAAATCAAGAATTTGCTCAATTACTTGATTTTTGGAAGAAGAATATCTTTTGAATTAAATAAATTCAAAATATGGATTTTGTGTGATAGTAAATAATCGATTTTCAGATTATTTACTAAAAGAAGTGACAGTTAAGCATATGAAATCATTTTAAATAATTAATTTATTTAAAATGAGAGAAATGTTAAATTAGGTAATTAAATAATTAAAGATAATCATTTAATTTAGAGGATTATGACTAATAATTAAATAAATTAACAAATTCATTTAATTATGGAAATTAGTGACATACTAAATAAATAAATAAAATTCATTTATTTAATAATCAGGAAGACATAAGGAATTAAATAAATTACAAAATTTATTTAATTGTAAGAAGATAATAGACCATTAGTGACGTATCAAATAAATAAATAAAATTTATTTATTTAATAATCATGAAGAATAAAAGAGATATGAATTAATTAAATAATTATGAATTATTTAATTAATAGTTGAATGTGGACCAAGGACATAATTAAATGTCATAATTATGCTAGGATGAAAGTGGTAAAATAGAGCTTGCAGGCCTCTAGGTCATTTTTATGTGTCTACACGTAGATTTCCTTGCTCATTGTCATTTATGGTCGTACACTATTGTGTGCAACCATACTCTTCATGTGGTAGCGACACAATAGTATCTTGCATGGTTCTCCTCCCTTGTATGTTAGGGGCAGTGATAACTTGTTTTGGAGATGTGTGTCCTTCTTAAGGACCCTCTCTTTTCTCTATATATTTCAATTGGAGTGTTCCTTTGAATGGGGCCCTCGGTGTCTTGAAGGTTTCCCAGTTGAAGGAACCCCCCTTTGAAAGCCTTTTTCTCAAAAGAATTCTTGAATTTCTTGCAATATCTGATAGTTGATGTCACTATGCCTTGGTGTCAAACATCTTATATCTTGGCATCTAGCTTGGGGACAGCCTGAGACCTGTCTTATATCTTTGCCTCTAGCTTAGGGGAAACCTGACTAGACCTATCTTTTCTATGACTATCTTGCAACGCAGTTTACAACAGCCACAAGCTTATTTGATTAGTCTTACTTTGCAGAATTGAGAACCTATAGAGATCCTTTGCATCAAGCTTACCTAATAGGATTGAGCAACTCGTCAAGCTTGTCTTACATAACCAAGAACTTGTAGGGATCTTTCACAATCAACTTCTACAGGACCGAGAACTTGTAGAGATATTTCATGGAAAACTTTCACAGGACCAAGAACCTGTGAAGCTCCCTCCCTACATGACTGAGAACCTGTAGATCCCATCTCAAATTCTACAAGACTGAGAACTTGTAGAACACATGTCAAACTTTGCAAGACTGAGAACCTATAAATTCATCTTTCTTCATGTTTTGGTATGATGGATCAAAGATCTGCTTCCTCGATGGTTATTGGTATATTCTCATCAATATTTTTCTACTTACAATTGTATATACCAGATTGAAGAACTACATCTTCTTCATCCTGAGTATATACTTATTTCTCTCTTTGACCTTGTTTGCTTCCTCATCTTTTGTATGCATTCTTCTCTTGACAAAATCAATCCTTGAGATATTCTTCTCTTCATTTAAGAATTCTTCAATGTGTTATTTCTTAATTTGGGGACGACGCATAGTACTAAGACAACCTTCTACATCAACATCTCTTTCACTTTCCTGACTCAAATCCTATAGTTTGTCATGTGCCTATGTGTATATGTTATCCATGGTGTGTTCTAACCACGTGATGTAATGACTTTTTATGTTCTAACCTTGTTATCTTGTGCAAATATTTCTTGTCTAATGCATTTGTTTTTTAGGTCTTCATCTTGGAGGCATGCTTCCTTGGTTTGAAGAGCTATTTGCTTCCTCTATAGTATCATTTTGGTATCATAATGTTATTTATGTTTAGTAGATTTCCTTTAGCGTGCATATTCATGTTGATTCATATGCACGCTAAAGTTGGGGAAAAATGTAATGTCATAAAATTGCACCCCCTACAATTTCACTTACATTTTTGTATCCACTTTAGTTTCCACTCCCTTAGAAATTGTATAGGCTCATTTTAGCCCCTACATTAGCCTTTTGCTCCCCTCAAGATGCTCATGACCCCTTTTCAACTACTACCTTTGTGCGTCAACTTTGTATCAAACCTTGTGCTTTCTTCATTCTCATCATTTTGTGGCATGATTTTTTTGGACACTAGCAAGGCATGTGAACGTACGTGCACCACACTAGAATCTTGTGACATTTTGACATCCAAATGGTCATTTTCAAGTTCCTTGCCACTTGTTAGCTACTTTTATCAGTGGTAATGGCATAGGACACCTTGTAATGGCTTGAGAACCTTCTTTTCCCTCCTATTCGAGCTCTTTAAATGATATCTTTTCAATTCATCTGGTCTTCTTGGATTCTCTCTTGGACATTATCTTATCTTTCTCTTACTATCTTTCTTGCATAGCTCTCTACAACATGCTACAACAACACTCTCACGTTCTTACAACACTCTTTGCAAGTTTGTTGGCTCTCATAGCCATTCCTTCTTTATCTCTCTCCTTGGCTTCCTCAAGCCTTGCAAGTTCTCTATCTTGTATATTTATCTTTATATCTATCTATCTCGTGATACGAGTTCTCCTTGAGCGGGGGTTGCTTTTATCACTCATTGTGTTGATATTGTGTTGTGTCTTTATATTTGCTATATATTTGGTTGTTGTGGAGGTGGAAACACCAAAATAGGGACTTAACTAAGGCAAGTCTCCAAACAACCCCAACATTTTTCCTCGATCTTATGTGTGTAGATATTGAAGATATTTATTTGTTGGAGGCTTCATTGCTTGGTTGGTTGTGAGTGCTTCCTTTTCCTTCTCTTATTTGAACATTTATATTTCATTTAAGCTATGTTCTACTTAGTTATTTTACTTTATTTTACTCTATTATTTTCCCACACTTTAAGAATTCTTAGTGGTTAGAATAGAAGTAGCCACTAAGTTTTTTTATGAGGTATTCTCAGTTTCTGGTTTGTATGAGATGTCAGCACACCTCTGGGATGCCAGCACATCGCACTGTTTTCCTTTGGTTGGGAGCTCGTCAGTTTGTCCAAAAAACCTTTGTGACCTATTCATTATAATTTTGAAACTCTCACTCTATTCCTTGAGGTAGTTTAGGGCAATTCGTTCCCTAGGACTCTCGTAAGAACAAAGAGACTCGTGAGCAGTGAATCCCCCT
Organism: Sequoia sempervirens; assembly: GCA_007258455.2. NCBI lineage: Eukaryota > Viridiplantae > Streptophyta > Pinopsida > Cupressales > Cupressaceae > Sequoia > Sequoia sempervirens. Next base: position 72,143,285 of record VDFB02026320.1, read on the forward strand.
TCTCTATAGTTAAAAACATAGAAATCATTTTTTTACCATATTTTTTGATCTACTCATTTCTAAACTTAAAAAATTACATTTAACACACATTGAAAATTAATTATTTTTTCTTAAAATTGGAAGCAAGAACACCTATTTTATTATTTTTCAAGATGTGTCCACTTGGAAAATTATTTAAAAATAATATATGTAATAAAACATGGGAAAACAAACCTAAAGTAATGCATGATATCTACTAAATTTCCACTAAAGGGGTTTGTAAAATAATTAATGTAACTAAAAAAATGGGACAGAGCATGCCCAACACTACGTTATATTTTCTAAGACAAAAATAAGACCACTTTATGTGCTCTAAAAATTTTGTTCTCTTAATCTCCACCGTTTTTTTAAATAGTAGTTTAAAAACTGGATTATAAGCACTAGTAATTTTGTTCTTATCACATTGTCAAATTTTTAGCTTAGGCATCTTGAATTATGTGTCAAAGTTTAGTTTTTGTCAATTTTAGGAATTTAAAAGTGGGTACTTCTTACCCACTTTTGACCCCCCATTTCTATCCACTTACCTAAGAATCTAGTATCAAAAGTTTCTAGGTAGACTTGAAGAAGGTAGAGGTTGATAACTATCCCATAATAATTTTTGAAATTCACAAGGAAACCCATCACAAGGTCTAGAGTTTTGTCATAGTCCATTAAAAAAAATACTTCTTTAAGATATTCTAAAGTGATTTTTTAGTTAGGGCCCAATAAATAGTAGAGAAACTAGAAGGGACCACACTCACAATCTACTAGGGTGCTTAATTAGCTTCAAAGGAAGGTTCTTGAGCTTGAAAAACCTTTTGGTAATGATAAAAAATAGGATAAAGAATATTAAGAAACTTGGAGAGCACATATTGACCTTCTTTGGTATGTTTAATATATTGATGAATTTGGAAAGATCTAAGGGTTTCCTAGAGACTTTATCTTTGATTATGAGCCAATGTAAATGGGCCTTAATTTTCTCTCCTTGGGATATATGATTACTTGCATTTTTTATCTACTAGTGAAGGTTGTCAACTCTTACTTATAGACTATGAGATGAATAAGGAACCTCTAGCTTGGAAATGACATGGTAGAGTTTCATGGTGGCTATATCATAGGAGTAGTCATGAAAATATGCTAGATGGTGGCCATAAAGGAGTATAAATTAATCAATTAATTTCTTGGAACCATTCCACCATTGGATCAAACCAATTCCATGGGGGTATGTGGCTTAAGATTCAAAATGCATTGAATATATTCTAGAGTGGAATGACGAATCAACAAATGTGTTGAGGTAGAATTGCATTTAGCTACCATGAGATTGCAACTTGCCATTTGATGAAAAACTAGAGAGGAATATGATCCAAAAGAATAATATATAGAAAATTTTCCACTAGTAATTGAAAATAACTAGTGAAGGAGAAAGAGAGGTTTTCAAAATAATATTTTTCTATCAATATTTTTAAGAAATCACTCTATACTTAACCATAAGTTAGTCCACGCATACAAAAGGAAATCAAAATAATAGCGATCAACATTAGGATTGAACCAAGTCAATACATTGCACATGTAATACCAAGACTTTGTTTTGTTATCTATCCATCACATGGGTAGGCTACCACATTTATTAGATCTCGCTCAACCATATTGATATCCCCAAAATAGACCAAGAAGAAATGGGAAGAATCTCCACAATCCATCAGTAGAGATGAAACATTTCAATATCATTGAAAGCATAAATATTAAAAATTGAAAGAGAGTGGTTATTAATATTTAGGGCAGCTATTGGGATCACATCCATAACCCACAATGCATTTTTTCCACCTAGGAAAAATGAAAATGTCAATGCCTCCATGTTCTAGCTCATGATCACTTGCAAAAAGTGACTTTTGTCCAAATGCCATGGTAAACAATAGAGAAATGAAACCCACAAGTTTCAACTCCTATAAATAAAAGAAATCATTTAATATATATTTGTCAAATATCTTGCATGATGTATTTTGGGGGGTCAATGAGACCTTGAACATTTTAGAAAATAAAATTCATTAAAGGAAATAAAGAGGCGTGTTGTTGAACATAGTAAGAGCTTTGTAGTTGTTCTTACACAATTTTACTTAGCCAATTGCAAAAACTTTGTATATTTAAACCCCACAAAGGTCTTCTTCTTACTAGGCACAAACTCCCCCTCCAATTCATGAGTTGGGTTACAAGATTGGTAGGAAGCTAGAGGAGAATGTGGCAACATAGCTGACTAGGAGAAGATAACACTAGCGGGGAGCAATGTTCAATTAAATCAAGGTGGATGCATTGCCTTTGAATACTCCCCTCTAGGTTGTGAATCAATCACTTCCTTTGCCTTGTTAGGCTTTGAAACTTGACGCCCAATAACCACAAGTTGATAAACAACACTTTTAGCTCTAGAATTATGTTCATTCCTTTACTTATTTACTATGATCCAATCATCCTCCTTTTTTTGAGGAGGAGTATCCTTAATTGGTTGCCTAGGTTGAGACTTGAAACTCTAAACAACTGGAAAAAAATCTTAATTTTATGATCTAGAGATTGACATTGATAATAGGTTTTTGACAAGATACATCACCTATTGGACTTCTATCTAGATGTCAATGGACTCCCTAAGGTCGTTGAAAAATTCAAACTCTCCACAAACCCTTCTCTAAGGGTGAACAAAAGCTCCTCAATAAAGTATTCTTGTTCAACATGAATAATATGCCCTAGTGAAACCAATACACCATAGAAAATACTATAACAACAGAGGAAAACCAAATAATTTAACTAAGACAAAAACTCAAAAAAATATTCCAAAATCAATAAAATCTCAAATCCAAAAATAAAAAATAGATATACCAACAACCATGTTGAAAATTGACCTTAACAAACATAAGTTTAACAAAACAAAAAAGTTCCCACATGAAGAAAGAATGAAAGTTTTGTGATATCTTTCTTGATAGAATATCAACTTCTGCCATCCATTTCATCGAGGTTCTCTCTCTGTTTTTCCGTATGAACCCAAAGCAGTCGGTAGAAAATGCATTTCACGGGGACGATCATTCTTCAATGCACAACATCAACCCATGAGAAAATGTCTGTCCTAACAATTTTTAAAACAAAACTCCCAATGATTTTCCAGCTGTTCAGAAATCGAAAAGAAGAAAAAGAAGTCGAAGAAAATAATGTTATTTTATTCACCGACAACGCCGAGTACAAAGAACGACGGGTCAACTTGAGGCGAGGGAACAAGACTCATTAATACTTTTGTCATATTACCCTATTGACATAATCACAAGTAGGCCTAGTCCTCAACGTTCTTACATTTCCAATGCAGACAATATCATGTTGTTCTGTAGCATTGCATTACACTTTACTGTTGCAGGACTGTCCAATTGATTAATCATCTCCCACCCACAAGGAAAATAAATAAATAAACACTTCACAAATATATATAATTTTTATATAAGAATTTTATTTTATTTTTGCTCGATGAAAGTGGCTGTGAAGGGCCACATTTTTTAAGGGTCACATTCTTTGGAGGTCACAAACAGGGGACCTCCTCCCCAACATAGACACAAGTAACAATCCACTTCCTCGAACATGGTAGTTCATTAGGGGCAAACAGTTCACAAACACACCAGTCCAATAAGGGAATGTGCCTCAAGCATGAATATCATCAATCGTCTCAATGTTGTGGGTCAAGTCTGCAAGCACATTGGACCTTGACACTTTTTGGAGGTCAAACGGGGGTCCTCCTCCCCAACATGAACACAGGTAACAATCCACTCCTGCGAGCATGGTAGTTTAGTAGGGGCACAGAGCCCGCAAACACACCAGCCCAGCGAGGGAATGTGCCTCAGGCATGAATGCCATCAACCGTCTAAATGCTGTAGGTCAAGCCTGTGAGCACATTGGACTGCCACATTCTTTGGAGGTCACAAACGAGGGACCTCCGGGGTCCCTAACATGAACACAAGTAACGATCAACTCCCACGAGCATGGTAGTTCAGTAGGGGCACAGAGCCCGCAAACACACCAGCCTAGCAACGGAATGTGCCTCACACATGAATGCCATCAACTGTCTCAATGCTGCAGGTCAGGTTTGTGAGAACATTGGATCAGCGAAGGCATAATGCCTGCGATCACAATAGCCCAATATAGACTTGAACCTGATGGCCACAACAACAATACCACCACTTAACCATTGTACTATGGGATGAACCCTTACACAAGAATTATTTTTAGATTTGATTGTAAGCTTCTTTTTTTTTACATTTTCATCAAATATCATGACTCATCATCAGAAATCAGAAAACAAGAAAAGAGAAAATGAATCCAAATGATAGATCATAGAACTTGTTCTGATTCGTGATTGAATCTGAAACATTGAAAAAAAAACTTGCACAATGAAATTCAAAAAAAATCTTGTCATAGAAACAAATTCAGAACAAACTTGTCATAAGCACAAGAAAGATAATAGAATTAAGACTGATAAATAAAGAATATAATGATTAATCCAAGCACAAGAAATTTATTTCTTGGGCCATTGGGAAGTACAAGACATTGATGGGCGAGCTTGTATGTAATATTTCATTGCACAGAAAAGAATTTTCTCAAACCCATCTGTCCTCTACTTGAATTTATTGTTTTTAATAATTAACTGTACACATCTACAGCCTCTCTTCACTTTCCTGACTGTATATCAACAGTAAAACCATCTTCATCATAAGCAACTCTGTAAGCAAAGCAGGCAAGTAAAACTGGAACATTATGATTGCATCATAATATACAGATATGCTGACATCTCAATCAATGATTTGTCTCCTACCTAATGCAGCTGTGAATGTTACCTTCATATTCTTTTATTTTATTTTTCTTCAGACATTTTTTTCCTCCTCCAACACACATTGAACTGCCACCCAAAACATGGCAAATTGAAATAGGATACAATAAATTGACAGCTATCACATTGCTTTCAATCAAACTTCATTGATTTCTGAGCTGCTTTGACTTCCTTTCGCCATTTCACATCACTAAAAATAAATATCATTCACAAAACAGGAATTTCTTGGTGTTCACATTTATTGAAATTCTTTTTTAATTGGGTAGCTTGTAACTCTTGCTCGTAAGCACCCTCAGGGCCACTGTATATATTCTTTATCATAATATCTAGTCAACTGCCCATAAAACCAGTAAAAATATTCTTTGACAGAAAGACAGGATTATGTGTATATATTCACAATGCCATTCTTAGAGAAAAAATGTGTATATATAACGTGGGAGTGATATATTCATTGTCACATTTAATACCGAAACAGCAAAATTCTCACATCATGTTGTTATTTGCCAACAGCTATGTTGCTGATTTATTTTTGTAATATTTTCACTGCTTTTATTCAATAAAAAATAAAACTCACATATTTCGCCTAGAATATATGGGAATTTTCTATATGAAATATTTTTTATTTGACAAGAATACTATACATACGTATTTCAGTTTCATTTTTTACTACACATACGTATTCATACATTAGCTTGCTGCGTGATTTGGGTGGGAATGTTCCTTCATAACTAATATCCAATCACCTAGAACCAAATACTTTGGAAAATTATGTAATGCAATTTTCAATCAATTATTGTTTTAAAAAATGTTAGTTTACATTTAGTTCTAAGAATTATTTAATTTTTAAAAAGTGTTTTTAAATAATTATGATGTTTTTAAATTGTATTATAGCATTTAATGTACTATATATCAAATATTAAAATTATTATTTCACCCAAGATAAGGGTTGTTGAACCGCTGGGCTAGGTCGTGGGGACACCCCTGTAGCATCAAAAAAATATATATTATTTCAAATATATTAATTATTGTCAACTTAAATGTTTAGAGAAAGTTACAACAAAATTAAAATATATAAAAATAAATAATAAAATATTAAATTATCTAATCAAAATATGAAAAATTTAAAAACATATAATTAAACTAAAAAAATCAAAATTTAAAATTATATTACAATTAAAATATAAAATTATCACTACATGTATCAATATCAAGAACCAAAATACATTTGAAAATGCTCCAAAAATTTTATGACCAAACAAAATATATAATATGATCTTCCTAGCCCACTTGACCTAATAGCAAGTTGGCCCATATATTAAGCATAGACTAAGAGTCAATAGAGGGTTCAATAGTTGGCCCATATATTAAGCATAGGCTAAGAGTCTATAGAGGATTCTATTGAACCACACCATTGATTATAAAAGCTTGTCAATAATTGTCATTTGTGAAACTTCCCCAACTAAACATGGTAGAATATGTTTTGCTTGTATAAAAGATCATACAATAATATTAATAAATAATAAAATGTTTTGATTAAGGGTAAAAAATGGGTTTTGATGGGGCCCAGAACCCATAACAAAGGTAAACAAGCTGCATTTAAAATACATTATAAACCAACAACATCCCCACAACATCCACTAAAGATAACACATGACTACACACAATGCATCATACAATCAATTAAGGGCCTGAGACCCTTAAACAACCTAGTTTTAACCAGGACCAGGAACCCTTTTAGCTATTCACCGACCCTGCCTAGACATCCGTCGGGCATTAGCAAACCCACTGCTCGTAGAAGACACTCCTGAGCCAAGAAAGATAATCTACATAATGGTGTAAGACACCATCAACCCCCTAATCAAGAACAACAATAACCATCTAATTTTACCTGAGATCGTAAACCTATAATAGTTAGGCATCCAAGCAGCCAGTCTGCAACAAACCATCTGCTCAACAGCCAAAACAGAGTCCAAAAAGATAGAGAACTTGTTCGCCTCCCAACAGCATCATCCCACACGATCAACCATCCCAACATCCATCTCAAAAAGATAGGGCTCCCCTCTGACAAAGAGGAAGAAATAGAGCACCTTCCCACCAAAACCTCTACGCTCCTACCCACCAAAGCTCCACCTCAACAAGACAGCTACCACCTTCACCTCAATAGAAGAGGGTTCCACCTCAAAAGGAACAATCTCCCCCTCTATAGGAGACTTAAGCTGAAACACTCGACAATAGCCGATTTCAGTAGAAAGGGAAACCACATCTTCCTTAAGCATCACGAGCCACAAGTACTGACAGGAAGGAACAAGACACATAACAAAGAGAAAATAAAGTTGGGTCAACAGAGAACCCCAGCCACCAGCAACCCAACACTAGCCAGCACACCAAGCATAAAAACCACTGGCATCTTCCACTAGACCCCTAAAACAACCATCATAAAAAGGCAGCCCCCCAATAAAAAGATAAACTTCACCAATTCTGGGGGGTTCACAACCAAAAGGTGAAACATAAAAATATGCAATCCCAAACAAAGGGGAAACAAAAACAGTAGCCAAAAGGCCACCAAAACACCAAACTGTAGGAAGCACAACTGGGTAAACACAACTAGCAAGAGGAACCAAGAGGGTAATCGCAACCAAAACAAAGTCCTAGACTTAGAAAGAGTAAGAAAATCCAAGTTCCATTGGGAGTAGGGGAACCCAACCCGAACAGGAAAAAGGAGAAGGCCCAACATCAAAGAACCCCAAGCTACCCTGACACGCCAGCCAAGGCCATAAAAGAGACAAATCTCCACAAAACCAACCAAAGGGAAACACCACCAAGCCACCAAGAGGGAACAAGAAGAAACCCACCCATACAGAAAACAAAAACCCCCAAAAGCAAGCCTCCAAAGGCACCACAAGAAGAAACGAAGAATAGCCAAGAGGAAGTAGGAGGCAGAACAGGTCAACAATAAGAACCACCAATCCATCCTATTACGCCAAATAGGACTAAAAGTAAACCCATTCAACAACCAGACAACCAAGAGGTAGCCCCTCCACACCCACAGCTGGGAAAGCATCCAGAAAAAAACCAAGGGGGGAAAAAAACCAACCACCGTAGCACCAACCACCGCAACACTAGAAAAAAGCCAAACATATAGAAGGCCACCAAGGAAAATGATTCCTTCAACACCAACCACGAGCAAAATAGAGAGGAGCCCACAATGCTCCAAAGGGAAGGAGGAACCATCTCCCAAAGAAAAGGCATCACCACAGGCAAACAGAGGTAGCAACGCCACCCTTCCTTCCCTAGCACAACCAATAGTAGCCGACCATCGTAGCAAGCACAGACATAAATAATAAAATGTTAATAAATTAACAATTTTTAATATTTCATATCTTGAGAAATTCAAAGGTTTCAATTAACATAACATAGTTTACCTTTCATGGTTGATAGTCATTTGTCATTATTCCTTCAACTTGAAGACATATATCGATGTTTCTAGATATTCTTACATCTATAATTGTATTAACATTTCATAGTTATCTTGTTATAGGGGAATATGATGATAATAATTTACTAATTAAAATTGAAAATTAACTTTTTTTATTTAAAATAAATAAATAAGTAAATTATCATTATTATATATATCTTAAATACACCTATCTCCCAAAAAGTTGAGAGATATCAATTTGGATCTATTTTATATATTTAAAATTTATTTTATTTTATTTAAAACTATTTTATTTAAGTTAATACATGTAGACATAAATGTTGTTGCCTATTTAAAAAAATTAAATATTAATATTTTATGTGTGAATGGTTGTCAAATTTAAGATTAAAGTTAAGAGTTTTCGCTAACATGCTCAAGTAATATTTTATGTACTAATGCATATTTATAATTCTATCATGAACTATATATGTAGTTGTGTAATATTTGTTGAGCCTTTTTTACTTTATTATTTTGATTTGTATTGTATGAAATTAATTGTTAGTTTGTGACTAAAATCTCCTTTTAACACATCTATATTGTAGCCTATTTCTTTTTACAATATATCATCCATTTTTAAAAAATTAAAATAACTAAATAAAAATTATTTTATTTTCAAAAACATTACTTTATTGCCTTAGTATACCACTCAAAGTGCTTAACCTTTTATTTCAATATTAGAGTTAGGATAATCCTCTCTCACGATAGGGAAAACCTTCCATGTCTCACAATAGCTAAAAGATGAGAGGGAAAAAAATTCAAGAAAGCTTTTGAAAAAAAATTGAAAGTCAATATTGTTGGTGTGAAAGGGGTACTTAATCTAACTAGTTCATTTTCTATCTAAGTATCCACTTAATTCATTTCCACACCTTATTAATTAAGTTTACTTAGGGTTCACGTGGGATATTTATCACTTTGTGTCTCATATCATAAGATTGAGACACTTGTCACAATCTTGTGATACTTATCTGGACTTTACGTCTCATACCATAAGATTAAGATGCTTATCATAATCTTATGATATCTTATCCCTCACCTTGGCCTATATAATTAATGGGTTCCCTTTGTAATCTCACACCATTCATTCCAATTCTCAAGATTAATATAGCTTTGCATTCTCTTGAGTAGAATATAGTTTATTCTTTCTCATCTCTTATTTTTGTATTTATTTTCTTTTATTCATTTGCATCTTGAGTAGGTTATTTAGCCAAATCTTACATGGTATCAGAGTAAAAATGAGTTGTGTGTTAGAAATATTTTAGGAAATTTTGGAGTGTAGAGATATATTTTTTAAAGCACTAAGTATGCTCTTCTCTTGCAACCTTGGATGATCGAGAAAATAAAAAAGTATAAAGAAAATACTAGTTTCTAGAGGGGTTCAAAAATTGACTTTCCAGTTTTAAGATTTTTGAAGCTTCTTAGAGAAATTTTGAACTCACCTTTGAGTTCAAAGTAGCTAAGAAAGTCAAATTTTCCTTTTATTTTATGAACATTGGAGGTCAAATATGTAGGAATTTGAAGCGGGAGGTTTGTTGCCAAATCTAGCAAGGAATTTCCATTTCAGATCATTCTCCAATTCAAATCCACCCCTATCATCGCACTCAAAATGTTCAAAAATGTTAAAATTAATTGTCAATTTTTTATTTTTATTTTTCAAATTCATATAAAAACATTCAAATAAATCAATATTTATGCGAGTTTTTTTTTCTAAGTTTTTTTTAAAAAATTAATGCAAGCATTAAGGATATGTGGGTATCCATGGGATCATGTGCCCTTTAATGGGATAAAGCTTCCATAAAGCTTCCATAAATACCCCATGTGGGGTGTGGGGAGGCTACAACCCCCACTAATAACTTTTTTTTAGATATTTAAAAAAATAAAATTATTAATATTTTAATTTAATAAAAAATTCCTTTAATATTTTAATATTTTTCTAATTAATATTTAATAATATTAAAATTAAATATTTAATATTTTTAATAAATTTTGTTAATTAATATTTAATAAGGTTTTTAAAATTAAAAAATCTTTATTATTTTTTAATAAAGTCTTTAAAATAAAATTTAAAAAATAATTTCCTTTATTAATATTTTAATCTTTTTATAATGTTTTTTTAATTAAATTTTTCATTAAGTTTTTTTTAAAAATAAATTTGTCTTTAATAAATAAAATTGATTTTTTTTTTCTTATTGAACACCAAGCTTTGTATTGTACTTTTGTGGCGTTCCTTCATCTGGCAATCAATAGCCTAGGTCAGTTGCTTATGACATTATAACAACATTCCAATTGGAGGGCATATTTAATAGTCACATCTAGTTGTCAACTTCATAGTTGGTTTCTACTTGGCTTCTTCATTAGGGTTTCTAAATTTGCATTATTGATGTTGTCTAAATAACTCCTATATGTAAAAAATGTTGTAAATGCACTAAAATAAAGTGTCACAATCTTGTCACTTTAGTGTAATATGCCAAATCTTTCATATTACAAGCTTCTTAGGATTGATCTATGTATCAAGTGTCAGTTCCTATATACATAGTGAATGCAGTGGTTGGTTGCCTATGCATTTCGATGTGATGGACGAGATATAATATAGACAATCATGTTATGGAAGCAATCTCCTTGTATTCAGAAGGTTGGGTTCTACATCTAGAGACATGGTACTTGTATTTTCCACTAATATCTAGTTTAGTAGTGTTCATATTCAAAGACACTTGTACACACTATGTACTAGATCTATAATTTTGAGCATTCGAGAGTATCCAGTTGATACTCATGCAGTGGTCTCTTTGATTATGATCTTATTGCAATGTGAGATTCATCAATAGTTCTTCATTGACAATTACAACTTCTTCATCTATTTTTTGGAGTTTGAACATCAGTGGTTAGAATTTTTGTTCTCAATGGGCTTTCTCCTTTCCTATTTTTGTAAATGGGTACATTTAGATCCTCTTACTCCATCTTCACATTTATTCTTTCATGGTGATAGATTCTACATATACTCATGAGTTGACAATTTCAACTTGGTCTCCATTCACGTTGACATCTTCTGCAATGGTACATGATTCTTTATATCAGTGCTTGTCATCATTTGGCATCCTTTGGAGTAGCATTTGGAGGACTTACCATCATCTTTGGTTGATGATCTATATTAGTCTTCACATTGTTCTACATTGTCCCCTTCTTCAATTAAGATTGGAACTCATGACATTGTGACATTTCAGATTATTCTAAAGACTTATTCCTTTCAGGAATGGCAATATATCCTGCATGTATCATGTTTTCTTCCTAAGGGGAGGAATTTTGTTTGATGATATTCAAAGTTATATGTCAAGCATCCACCATCAATATAGGATATTGTTAATTTAGGAGGGTTCACTTGACCTTCTTTGTTCATTCTCCCTTATGGGTGGGACATTTTTCCTCACAGAGGGTTTTGTCCTTCACATTTTATCAAGAGCATTTTCTTTGTCTTTCTCTCTTTTGGAGAGGAGCTTTGTCCCACTAGGCTTTCTTATTTTCTCCATTTGTGAGAGATTTATATGTACATGGGTACCTCATCAGGCCTATTAGTTGGGACCCATATTTGTATCTTTGCATTGTCTACTTCTCCCTAACTTGCACTTAAGAGGGGGGTTTTAGTGTGAAAAGGGGTACTTTATCTAACTAGTTCATTTCCTAGCTAATTATCCACTTAAGTCCTTTCCGCATCTTATTACTTAAGTTTGCTTAGGGTCCACATGAGATATTTATCACTTTGTGTCTCATATCATAAGATTAAGACACTTGTCACAATCTTATGATACGTATCCACTTTATGTCTCATATCATAAGATTTTAAGACAATTGTCATAATCTTATGATATCTTATCCCTCACCTTGGCCTATATAATCAATGGGTTCCCTTTGTAATCTCACACTATTCATTCCAATTCTTAAGCTTATTGTAACTTTGCATTCTCTTGAGTAGAATACAGTTTATTCTTGCTCATCTCCTATTTATGTATTTACTTTCCTTCATTCATTTGCATCTTGGGTAGGTTACTTAGCAAAACCTTACAAATAGTCATAGGCAAGAAAAATCCGTGCAAACATTGCATGTCCATCATGTGGGATTGAATGTTATAGGGAACATAGTACTTCAAATAAATTATTAGTTCCTATGGAAGGAAAAATATTCTTGCATCTGTTGAGTGCAATTTTTGTAATTGACAATTATTGTTGAGCGAATCATATTACAAAATTTATTATGGTAGAGTTAAATTCTATAGTTTGAAAATCATTAATTTTATTTATTAATTTTTTAAATAGTATTTTCTTGCTTCCTATTGATTTAGTTGATAAACAGTCATGACAAATATAATTTGTAACACTTAATTTTTGAAATATTTTATATGTCAATGGTAAGATCATTCATATTTCATTTAATAAGTGGTCACATTTTCAAAGTTTAATAAATAAATGTCAAAGAAAAAATAGTAATATTCATGCATATTTAAATATTTGTTTGCATCAACTTTCAAACTTCATTTAATATGTGGTAAGAATTTCAAAGCTCAATAAATAAATTTGAGTACAACTTTCAAACTTCATTTAATATGTGGTAAGAATTTCAAAACTCAATAAATAAATTTGAGTACAAACAAATATTTAATGATGCATATTTTATATTTGTTTACCAGTTTATAATAAATGTGACAATAAAATTTATCCATCTACAATAAAACCCACAATAAAGTTTAGCTAGGTGCATTAAATATTAGAAACATATATATGAAATAATTATAAAAAATATATATTTGTATCAATCTATACTCTTTCTATTTTTGCAATGTAAGATAAGAAAAATGATTTTATTTTATTTTAAAAAAAGATGAAACATAAGCATTTAATACATGCAATGAGTGGCAAACAAATAGAGTCTAAGTGTAGTTAGTAGTTACACTCGAAAAGACATGGAGATTGAAAAAAAAATTGGTATCTAGAGAAATCTATGGAAATCTTATCCAATCTTTGTACAATGAAATAAATATTGAAATTTGTGTCTATCAAATGATAATTCTTGCATTTTTTAGTTGTGGCATCTACAAGTTTTTGTTGTCTTCTATCTTTTTCTTGTAATTTCTTCGCAATCTTGTAGAAAGCTCTTCATCTGCAATAACTATTTTACCTGCATTAAAAAAAGGATTATCAGATGAGTATCAAATGAAGATGAATGTGCAAATAGAGAACAAGTACAACAAATAGTTGTAGACATTAGGTAAAGCTAAATTATATGAATCTTTATTTTATTTGTTTTTGTAGAATATTTCACAGATATATTATGAGTTCTAATTAACTTGCCAAGTCGAGAATTTTCCCCCTAATTTATAGCCTTTGCAATTGGGAGGAGTAGTTGGGCTTGAAGCCTATGCATACATAGGATATATGTATTTAAATATGTGCTTTGTTGGTAAATAAGTATGTGTGCAAGATTGTGTTGGTGAAGTATTATGTGGCGTTCATATTTGAAGAAAAATGAAAATGCTTGTGTTTCCTGTAAATTAGTATTGAAAGTGAATATACTTCTTTTTTATCCAACATTTTTCAATTAGTCATGGCTATTTGTAGGTTTTATAACCTTGGAATATCTCTTGATCTACAAAATAGATAGTTAATGTAGTGCCTGAAAATGATCAAATTGGGAGGATGTGTCTGTTTTTGGAATGATCTAGAATAATTGGCTAGGATGCTTATAACACAACCCCAAGGGGTTGCGCGACACACCAAACATTTTCTTCACTTAGGTTCTAGGTTATGACAGTATTCCACTTCATCTTAAGTCAAATTCATTTTCATATGATTGACATAGGAAAGCAATGCTAAGATCCATTGTGAGGGACTTGACACCATACCAATATGAAATGACATCAAAATTAGACAAATAATTAACTAGAAGATAAAATAGAGTAAAACATTAACTTTGGGACCACATAGTGTTGGAAGTTTGAGGAGATTGCCATTGATATGCTTGTTGGAAACATGAGCATTAGATACAATGTGCAGATACAATTTTCTCATTGATATCAACATTGTGGTTTGAGGTTTAACTTGATGATCAATTGATCTAGAGTGTATATGTGTTTGAAATGATGGAAATCATGTATAGAGATGTATATTTTTTTCTCTAGTGAAGAACAAATGAGTTGGTTATATGGCTAAGTGTTAGAACAATAGTTTTTAGTTCTCTATGCATTCAATTTTTCATCCATGTTGGTCCACCTTGAATTATTTTGGTTTGTGGTTCTAAGACAATTTTTGTGGATGTCATAAGAGTCTAAATCCAAAGTTTCATGTTGTTGGTATGTGGTGACTAATCATGAAAATATTGTACACTCTTAACGTATCCTTGTTCGGGTTTGACATCGGGTCGGGCCCCGAGCAGGGGTTCGGGGGCACAACCCCCAAATTTTTTTTCCCCTTTTGCACGTCAAGGGGTTGTTAGTTAATTTTTGTTAACCAATAAATGAAAAATGACTTTTTATAACCCTAATTCTAGAAGCTTCCAAAAATATTATTATAAGCAGTTGGGATGTATGTTATGGTATGGTATTCATGAGATTGTAATTTGTTTTGCACTAGACAATAAAATCATTGGATGGATGAGTTTCTGTGGATGTCGCCCATATTGGGTGAACCACATTAAAATTTTGCGTTGATATCTTTCGTGTTATTCTTCATTGTTATATTTGGGTTATTTAATTTTCATATAATTGTTAATATTTATTTCTCTAATATGCCTGAACCCTAATACATGTTGTTTTGACCTCCAATGCAAAAGTTATGGATGATAGTATTTCGAGTTTTCTAGTGACAGTCTTTCCTATATAGAGTATTTGTTTGGATTGATTTGCATTCAACCATAGAAGAATATCTAGTCTTGCAAATTTTTTGAAGTGTTTATAGGTGTCAGCTGCATCTATGTTCCAAGTGGTGTGTAGTTTGTAGGTCCATGTGTTGGTTTGAAGATAATCAGTTGGTGTATTTTGGTGTTGTTCACCAGTGGTGCCGACCTAATATGTCTAGGGTCATGCAGAGTTAAAGGAAGTGTTGATAGGTTATGTGGAGATATTATAGGTCCATGCCAACCTATTTGATGTGTTACAAATTTTGAATTGAGATGTGAAGCATGTATGTTTGATCTTGAGCTGCAAGTTATTGTTTTGAATGATACATCTAATTAGGCTGACCTAATTGATGTTGTAGGTGTTTGAATGTAATGGGTATAAAAGTAAGATCATTTTTAGTGTTTTGGATATGATATGAGTGTTGCAAGTATGAATGAGTATGGTGGTATTTTCATTGATGTCAACATAGCAGAGAAAGGAATTAGGTGATCGCAGGTTATGCATGTATAGTTGAGATATTGTTGAGATGTTGTGAGTACATGGAGCTATCTTTATGGTGTTGCAGGTGTGCTGATATGATGTGTTTCCAAGTGCTTTTGAGAAAATTAATAAATAGTGAAGTCAGAGTTGTGTGTATTCAAAATGTGCTCTGGTATGTGCTTCGCATTTCTTCTATGTTGATCCTATGCTTGTGTGGATCTGAAGTGTTGTTTATGGGAATCCTTAGGTGATATATCATGGATTGTAGCTTCTGGTTTGATGAAGAGTGAAATTTGGTTCATCGGTTTGTGAACTAGTCTAGCAGAGTTGTTTGTCTATGGACTGGGAGAAATGTATCTACTCTGTAGTCCTCTGCTGGTTTTTTTCAAGTCTTGCGGATCTAGAAGAAGGCTTGTAATGATGTTATTTATGTTATATCAAAGGTGTTCATGGTTTGGTGCTCCAGAAGATGAGTTTCAAAGTTGTTGGGTGTGTCTATGTAGTCTAGATGGACTGATGGAAAGTATTTTGTGTATGAAGGTTGTTGCATTTTTTGCGGATGAATCCAAAGGAATCTGAGATGTGTTCTAGTGTATGGTGAAGTGTGTTATGTGGTCCTCATGTTATCTTCTTGTGTGGAAGTGTGTACTTCAAAGTTCATTTGTGTTTTCATTAGGTTTAGCCGACCTGGTGTCTACACTTCGTGGGAAGGATAAGTATCAATTAAGGAAGTGTGTGATTCATTCGAGATGTTGTTTTGGGTCTTGGTTAAGTGTTGGTTTGGTCCACTCTCATTCTCTTACACTGTGTGAATGTTGAGTTGCTGACCTAATTTGAATTTTTAATATGAAGTGTGTGTAGCCGACCTTGGAGAAAGTTTCTAAGGTTGAAGATGGTATAAATACAAGTCAAGATGTTATGGATTGATGTATCATATATGCCACACGTGTGAGAATCAAGAGTGTGTGAAAGTGAATTGAGGTAGTAGTACTTTAATGTGTTAGACTCCAAAAAGTGGTGAGTTGATGGTGTCTACAATCTTCTGATTAAGGATGCAAATGTGTCTAATTTGGTGTGGTGGATTTTCTGTTATCTTTTTGTGTCTGTAGGTAGTGAGCCTCCTTGTTGGACATTGATTCTTCTCTATAGGCAGTGAGCCTCCTTCTTGGGCAATGAGCCCTTTGGTAGTGAGCCTCTTTGTAATCAGTTCTGGAATTACTTTATATTGTGAGTTAATCCTCACCATGGTTTTTCCCTTATTGGTTTTTCCATGTAAATCTAGTGTTTCTTGTGTTGATATTGTTTTTTGTTATTTGCATTTCATGTTCATACTTAATAACAAAATAAATTGGAAGTGAAGTTGATAATTGTTTTGGATTTGTGATTGTGATTGGTGAAAACTTATTCACCCCCCCTCTCAGTTGTCTTATGCCTTTCAACAATTGGTATTAGAGATTTGGTTCCTCGGAGAAGAGCTTAACCACTTGAGGTAGATCTGATGGTGCACAAATTGTCAATCCTTGTGTTTGATGGATCTAATTATAGTGACTACAAAGTGTAGATGATAGGTTACTTGATATCTATTGGTTACAAGACTTGGAAAGTTGTTGAGACAAAATATGTTGCATTGGCAAGTGGTCCTTCTTCTGCAAATGATATTTTTTCCTATGAGGAAAATGAAAAAGAAATTTATGCAATTTATAGTGCTTTATCTAAGACAGAGCGGACAAAATTTATTTCCTTGGGAACTGCTTATGAAGTCTGGAAAAAGTTAGAAGATATCTATGAAGGAAAAGATAGATTCAAATTGTCAAAGAAGCTAATAGCCAAGCACAGATATGAGAACTTGAAAATGGAAGAAGGTGAAGATATTGCAAGCTATTTTCAGAGAGTTGATATTGTTGTAAATGAAGTCAAAAATCAAGGTGGTGCTTTGATAGATTAAGATGTAATGGAGAATATTTTGATGACTCTACTGGAGAGTTACAGTGATAAGGTCTTAGCTATTGAAGAAGTTTATGATCCTAAGAAATTTACTAAAGAACAACTATTTAGCACCTTGATTGCATTTGAAATGAGGAAATTTGGAAAGGAAAAGGAGAAGACAGAATCAACCTTTAAAGCTACAAAGACAGAGGATGATCCAGATGGTGATAGTTCAGAGGAGTTGGAAGCAAATTTTACAAGGAAGTTGAAGAAAGGTATCAGTAAGTACAAAGGTTTGTTACCTTTTAAATGTTTCAATTGTGGAAATAATGGTACTATGCTTCAAGATGTCCAAATAGAGCTATACATAGGAAGAAGAGAGACAACAAAGATAGAAAGGATAAGAAGTTCAAGAAATTGTATTATGTTAGAGAAGATGTTGGAATTTTTGATGATGAGTCTGATTTTGAAGGTGATAATGATGAATGCTTGTTTCTATCCTTAGAGAATAAATCAGTATATACTAACTCTAGAAGATGTGCAAGGGAAAGTGGTCCGAAGAACAAGAAGGAAGAGATGGAAGGTACTCTGGTTACTGCCTTTCATGCTAGACAAGATGAAGACTATTGGGTGATTGAAAGTGGCTGCTCAAATCACATGACCAGAGACAAAAGTAAGTTTACTAAACTTGAAAAGTATGATGGTAGATTAGTCATGTTTGGAGATGATTCTGGTGCAAAGGTTTTTGGAAAAGGAACAATTAGTTTTGATGGAAAACACAGTACTGATGATGTCTATTATGTTAAGGGCTTAAGGCATAAACTTTTGAGTGTTGGAAAAATGAGTAGAAAAGGATTTAAGCTTGTGTTTCAAGATAATACTTATGAGATCAGAAAAGGGTCTAGAACTGTGGTTGTTGCATGAAGAACATATGGAAACATTTATCAGCTTAAGACTGTTGATGGCCAGTGCCTTGTATATCAAGTTAATGAAAGTTGGCTATGGAACCGAAGGATGGGACATGTAAACTTTATTAATCTTATTAGGATTAGTTCAAGAGAAGTTGTTCAGGATCTACCTAAAATCACAAAGCCTTCCAATACTATATGCAGTTTAGTTGTCAGTTGGGAAAACAAACAAGATGCAGTTTTAAAGGAAAAGAGAAATCAACTACCAAAATGCTAGAATTGATTCATACAGACCTCTATGGTCCCACAAGAACATGAATTGTTAATGGTGGCAAGTATTTCATGCTCCTTATTGATGATTATTCTAGAATGGCATGGGTTACTTTTCTTAGGGAGAAAGCTCAAGCTTTGGATAGATTCAAAGTGTTCAAGGCTATGGTAGAGAATGAAGGAAACCTGAGAATCAAATGTTTAAGGTCTGATAGAGGTGGAGAATTCACTTCCAATGAGTTTAATACATTTTGTGAAGAGCATGCTATAAAGAGACATTTTTCTGCTCCTAGAACTCCTCAGCAGAATGGAGTTGTTGAGAGGAAGAACCAGATTATTCAAGAGGCTGCAAGGACTATGATGAAAGAATAAAATGTACCTGATGTATACTAGAGAGAAGTAATCCACATTGTTGTCTATATTCTTTACATAGTTCAAATTAGAGGTAACATCACAAAGACCCCTTATGAGTTATGGACTAGAAAAATCCCTACTATTAAGTACTTTAAGGTGTTTGGAAGTAAATGTTGCATTAGAATAGATGATGAGAACCTTGGAAAGTTTGATGCTAGATGTGATGAAGGTATCTTCCTTGGATATTCAACTAATAGAAAAGCTTATAGATGCTTCAATAAAAGATTGAGGAAGATTGTTGAGAGTGCAAATGTAAAAGTCGATGAGGATATGCATAGACCAGTTGAAATAAGTGAAGTTGAAATAGATGAACCTATCTGTGGACAAGTACAAGAAGAGAATAAGGAAGAAGAAGAACATACTGAAGAAGAAGAAGAAGCTCCAAAACTTGCTCCTAAGACTCCAAAATATGTACTGAAAAATCATCTTGAAGAACAAATAATTGGAGATAGAAGTGAAGGTGTAAAGACAAGAAGCAAAGTGGTGGAAGCTGAGGTAAATCTATGTTTACTTTCCAAGATAGAACCTAAATCAATGTGTGAAGCATGCAAAGATGAGAATTGGGTCAGAGCAATGAAAGAGGAGTTGTAGCAAATATAGAAGAATCAGACACGAGAATTGGTTCTTAGACCTATAGAAAAGAACATAATTGGTACAAAGTGGGTGTTTAGGAATAAGTTGAATGAGAATGGTGAAGTTGTAAGAAACAAAGCAAGACTTGTATGCAAAGGTTATTCACAGGTTGAAGGAATAGAATTTGAGGATAAATTTTCCTCGGTGGCAAGAATGGAGGCTATTTAGATGTTCTTGGCATTTTCTGCTCACAAAAATTTCAAGGTATATTAGATGGATGTTAAGTCTGCATTCCTGGATAGAGAATTGGAAGAAGAAGTTTACATGGAACAACTAGAGGGCTTTCAATTATCAAATAAACCGGACATGGTCTGTAAGTTGAAAAGGGCACTATATGGACTTAAATAGGCTCCCAGAGCATGGTATGCAAGGTTGGACAGATATTTGACACAACAAAGGTTTAGCAAAGGCTCCACAGATAGTAATCTCTATTTTAAAGTTGAAAAAAACAAAATTTTGATAGTGATTGTGTATGTTGATGATATTATCTTTGGAGGAAATGAGGGTATGTGCAAGAAATTTGTAGAGGAGATGCAAAAAGAGCTTGAAATGTCTATGATTGGTGAGTTGAATTTATTTCTTGGTCTTCAAGTAAAGCAAACTGATAAGGGAATATTCATTTCACAATCAAAGTATGTCAAAGAGTTGTTGAAGAATTTTGGAATGGATGAATCCAAACCGGTTAGTACCCCTATGGTGACTAGATGCAAGCTAAGCAAAGATGATGAATCTCCTAAAGTTGATCAGAGCATGTGCAAATCTATGATTGGGGGACTATTATATCTTACTGCTACTAGATCAGATATCATGCATGTAGTATGTTTGATTTCCAGATTTCAAGCATAACCTAAAGAATTACATGTTACAGTTGTGAAAAGTATATTCAAATATCTAAAAGGCACTCTAGATTATGGCTTGTGGTATCTTAAGGATATTGATATTCAAATATCTAAAAGGAACTCTAGATTATGGCTTATGGCTTGTGAGTGCTTTCACTGATGTAGATTGAGTTGGTTGTGTAGATGACCAGAAAAGTACAAGTGGTGGTGCATTCTTTCTTGGAGGAAGATTGGTTTCATGGCTAAGCAAGAAATAGGATTCAGTTCTTTATCCACTACAGAAGCCAAGTATATTGCAGAAACATCTTGTTGCACACAGGTATTATGGATGAAGCAAACATTGAAGGACATAGGAGTAATGTGTGATGATTTTATCCCTATCTTTTGTAATAATAAAAGTGTTATAAATATTTCAAAGAATCTGGTAATAAATTCAAGAACAAAGCATATATCTATCAAATATCATTTCTTAAGAGAGAAAGTACTGGAGAATGAATTCAGATTGGAGTATGTGCCTACAAAGGATCAAATTGCTAATATATTTACTAAAGCTCTTCCAAAGGATAATTTTGAGTATCTAAGGGAGAATTTATGGGTTATTGCCCCAACTTCTTTGAACTAGGTGCACATAGAGGTGCATCGGTCTAGTAGATCTACAAATTCTTCATTTTTCTGGACTAATGACTGGGTCTACTCCTCAGGGGGAGTAGGAAGTATCATTGTTGCAGTATGAGATGTGTGGGTGTACTCCTAAGGGGGAGTGATCAAAACTTTTGGTCTTTTCCATTGATGTCAAAAGGGGAGAGAGATTCATGTGTTTCCATCAATGAAAAAAGGGGGAGATTGTTGCAAGTATGAATGAATATGGTGGTGTTGTCATTGATGTTGTCATTTATGTCAACATAGTATAGGTGGTTGCAGAGAAAAGGATTAGGTGATTACAGGTTGTGCATGTATATTTGAGATACTGTTGAGATGTTGTGAGTACATGGAGTTGTCTTTATGGTGTTATAGGTGTGTCGATATGATGTGTTTCCAAATTCTTTTGAGAAAAGTAATAAATAGTGAAGTCAGAGTTGTGTGTGTGTTCAAAATGTACTCCAGTATGTGCTTTGCATTTCTTTTGGGTTGATCCTATGCTTGTGTGGATCTAAAGTATTATTTATGGGCATCCTTGGGTTGTTGGATGTTGCGGTTGTGCTACTGATATGTGGTTGTCATTAATGTCAACACTATTAGCATTAATTCATTTGATGTTGTATATGTCGAGGATATTGAGAAAATTGTAAAGAAATGAGTTGCAGATTATCACTTGTGAAGCGATGTTTTGTATGGCGATATGTTTTGTACGTTGGTGATCTAAGGTTGTGGACTAAATGGTTTGTTGCTAAGTGTATCTAGTTTATCAACGTCAAGTTTCAGAGATCCGCATGAAGATTTGATCGAGTTATGAAGATTTTCATTCAGATATTTTTTATGTTTCTTTAGTTAGTGTTCCTGATTGAAGATGAGGCTATTTCAGTCAATTTAGTTGCCATGGATGCTTCTCTACTGGTTCTTAATGTTTATGGATGCTTCTAGATCATTCTCTATCTTTTTTGCAAGTTCGCATTGATTGTTGTGATCGTGGTTAGTGATTTTCTCTTGCGTGTTCATATTTTTCATGTTCCTGGCCGACATGGTGTTGAAGCCTGTTATGGATCTTCGAGGAGAATTTAGTTAAAGAGTTTTCATGTTGAAGATCTTGATTTAAGTCCTCACTAAGCTATAGCCAACTTTGGTTGATTCACATTAAAGATTATCTATTGTTTTGGGCCGATAGTTATATTCATTTTATTATTTCTTTTTGGCCAACTTGTAGCAGTGAAATTTCTTGTTGTGGATATATAAGAGTGCTTGTTTGTTCAAATTGAAGTGTG
Source organism: Sequoia sempervirens (assembly GCA_007258455.2). Taxonomy (NCBI): domain Eukaryota; kingdom Viridiplantae; phylum Streptophyta; class Pinopsida; order Cupressales; family Cupressaceae; genus Sequoia; species Sequoia sempervirens. The sequence goes on from VDFB02026320.1 coordinate 72,165,900, forward strand.
TGAGTGTGTGTGTATGTGTGAATAATGTCCTAATCATTTGAAGGTAAAGCAGAGTGTGAAGAAGAGTGAAGAAGAGTGAAGAGTTGTTCATGCGCTTAACCAAAACTATGATCAGGAATTAGCAGATGTTATTTTATCAATTCAAATCCCTGTGGATGGCTTTAATCTGAATACCTTTGTAAGATAGTGTGTCTTCCTTTGTAATTGAGTAGTGAGCACTAGGTAGTGTGCCTGAATGCAAGTGCATTCCCCATATTTCATTCTCTTTATACTTTTAACAAGGTATAATCTTGTGGACTAACCTCCACCATGGTTTTTCCCCTAACAGGGTTTCCACGTAAAAAATATTGGAGTCATGTGTGTTTATGATGTGTTGTTGATTCATGTTTTCATGTTAATTATTAGATCTGAGATTAAAGTTGTTAAGTTAAATAAGTGATGTAGAATAGGGGTGCAAACCTTCTCACAATGTCAAACAAATGAACATTAAGTCAACTTCAAAACATATTTCAAAGAGCTCATCAAAATTCACCTTTTGAGCATGCTTCCCTTGTAGCATAGGCAACCCGATTTAAGAGATTTTCCACTAATGTTTTCCAAAACACTTCAGAGACAAAATAGAGAATCAGATACCCTTTCTAGGGTTATACAACATATATGAAAATCCACATCAACTCTTTTGGACCAAGTCAGAGATTCAATAACATGCCACCGCATAGGGCTAGTAATTTAGCCCACTTTTGCAAAGAAAGTGTTCTCTAAACACCTGATCTTCTTACAAACACCACAAACAGTCATTAATCATGATGCAAAACTATAAATTCCATGATCATTTTTCCCATACAAGGCCATTACCCTGTTGCCCCACGAAACCCTCCTTAAACATGCAAAAACCAAGGGTTTTGATGGAATTCACAATTCCAAAGCTTCCCAAATCCAACCAATTATCCAAACATCTCCTAATACCCTTGTACAAACTTGAAAAACACTCACAAGGCCATTAACTTCATTATTTTTCAAAACCCCTACCTTGGTTTCTCTTTTTCATGTCAAAATCCACATTTCCCAGCCTAGGGCATCACCTCACAACCCTATAAACACCTTGCTAAGATTCCAATAAAGCATGGGAACCTAAAACAAAATAGTACAAGCCTTTCCTATAAATCACAGGTCACCATAGTAGGAGGAAAGGCTCCATTCTTAGATAAAGTGAAAACCCAGACCCTGCTGCCCTACTACATGCAGTGCAAGAAAAGAGGAATTTATTTCAACAAAATTCAATAGGAGGCCCTCATAATAGTTGAAAAATAACACTATCACTTATTACCACACCATTATGTGAGTTATGGATCAAATAGAGTTCTTGTTGGCCATACACAATCAAGAAAGCTCAGGAAAAAATACTGAAAACCAAAGATTTGACGTTGAAACAAAGCATATACTCCTCAAAAATGTATTCATTAACCCTTCATTCGGGCTTGCAAGATGTTCTTTTACATTTTTCAACTTCAACCAACCCCTCCAATGTGCATAACTTCCCTTAACAAATTTTTATACTCTAATGACTTCTAAATTGCATTCTTTTTGTAAATGTTGCTCTTGACAACATTTTACAACTTTTACAATCTTCTCCTAATTGACCTCCTAAGACACTAAACACCCCCAAATACATATTATATGATATTTTAGACCTTATTAGAATGAACTTACATTGAAAATAAAAATTACATCCACCTAGACCTCATTTTTCATGATGACATTGATTGAAAAATCTTTAAATTTAATCATATTTTGAAACTTCCTCATTGCTTATTGATTAAAAGAATTTCAAATTGACCCTTTGAACCTTCAAGACTCAATTTGATTCGATCACAAGGTGTAGGTGCCCCTGCACCACACACCCCCCCATAGAAAAAACACTCATCCCAAGAGTTGTAGTGTGCTCCATGCCTCAACATTGTTGTTCCATGCATCTTGAGACCTATTGTCAGCTTCCTCCATATCCCTAGATCAAAACTTGATGCCATCTCAGTCTTTAGACCTGCAAACAAAGAATCATTAGCCATACCTTTATCTATCACCTTCTTTGTTTCATTTATACACTTGTATCTCCCTACTATGCCTTGCATACTCTGTGTTTCCCTCTATGTGATCAGACTTGTGTTTGTTTGTTCATTTTGTTCTTTTCTCATTGTCTGCAGACCTTCCATACTACCATTATCATGTACCCATGCATTAGCAACCTTATCCACCCCCACACTAGCAAATATCACTTGATTTGTAGCATTGTACTCACTTATAGGACATACAATGGTCCCAATTATGATTCCACCTTGCTTCACAAACCTTCCCTCAAACATCTTACCATGTTTTCTATGCTGCCCTGCAGACTTGTCAACATATACCTTGCCTAAATCAAACCTAGGCATGAGATCTTTCTCTTCCTTTTTCAAAAATAAACTTTCCACTATCCTAGCACCATTTGTAGGTGTCTTTCTTGCTGTCCCAACACCATAACCCTGTTCCAAATCAGCAAACATATTGTCCTTGTTGTCCTCAAGCCTTAAAGGCTCTTTTTTCCCAAAAATTACAACTTTAGACTTGCCTTTATCTCCTACACTACCCTACAAAGGAGTCAACTTAAAACTTTTACCATCCTTCCTAATTGTATAGGTGTTTTCCCTGCCATCATACATAGACCTTCTGTCAAATTTCCATGGTCTCCCCAATAGAAAATGATAGCAATCCATTGGTAACACATCACACAATACCCTATCTTTGTACTCCCAATCTGGAAATCTACATAGGCTTGTTCATTTACCACTAAATTTTTACTATCATTCACCCAAGAAACTTTGTAAGGTGCTACATGAGGGATCTTCTCTAAGTTTAACTTGTCTACCATCTCCCTAGATACCATATTATCCTAAGAACCTAAATCAATAACAACTTGACACATTTTACCTTTTCATTTGCATGAGGTTCTAAAGAGACTCCTTCTTTGGCTCATATCTTCCTCTTTAGGTGCTTGCAACAAAGTTCTCATCATGAGTTCTTCTCGCACCTCTGGGTCTGCAGGTCTACTTGAACTTTCACATTCTTCTTCTTGGATCAGTTGAGTTCTTCTCTCACTCTTCCTATCACCACTTGAAAATGAACTTTGGTTTTGAGGAAACTTGAAAGATGGGTGTCCAAATTTATTGCACCTATAACACCTACCTACAAACTCATTGAAATCTCTCCTTTGTCTAAAGTTTTTCCTTTCACCTCTCCATCCTCCTCTTGCTTTAGGTGCTTGCTCCTTGTTCTTATCAACATCTTCAAGGTCTTCCTTGGTCTACCTTGACGTTGAAGTAGTGCCTATACCCCTAGAAGTGTTGCCTCTTCCTCTTACTGCCTTCTCTTGCCTCCTCTTGATTTTTTCTTCTGCTCTCATTGCCATTTGAAAGCATTGTTCAACTAATTTTGGTGCCAACAAGATGATTTAATCTCGAATGTTATACCTTAGACCATTCAAGGACCTAGCAACCATTTCTTCCTCATCTTCTTCATGTTTAGTCCTTATACTTAGCCTGTAAAATTCTTCAGTATATTCTTGCACATCTAAATCCTTTTGTCTAAGATTTTACAACCTCTTAAGCAAATGAACATTATAATCACAAAGAAGGAATTTACCTTTCATTTTGGTCTTCATCCTCTCCCAAGAAGTGATCTTGCTCTTTTCTTGTCTCTTCCTTTCCTCTTGCACAAAATTCCACCACAACAAAGCATGTCCTTTCAGTTTTGTTTCGGTGTTCACCTTATGTCCTTCATCAATGTCTTCACTATCAAAATAGTTTTCCAAATCCCCTATCCAATCCAAGAGCTCTTCACTGTCAAGTTTTCCTCCATACATAGGCACATCTATTTTTCCATGTCCATCCTTCTTCATAGCCTTCAAAAGCTTCATCATTCTCACATCATCTGGATCCATCTCCTCTTCTTCACTAGAGGTCTCTTCCTCTTCAGAATCACTTTCTTCCAAAAGAACCCTACCTTAATCTTTCATCAGAGAAATTTCCTACTTCAGGGCTTTTATTTCTCTGTCATGGTTTTCAATCTTCCTTGCAACAACATTCCCCTTAGGAGGCATTTTGATTCCTCCAATTACCTTCTTCTTACACACAAAACTTCAACCTTCTTTCACAAGAGACCTACTCCCTTGCTCTGATACCACTCTGATGCAAACTAGGGGTGGAAACCTTCTCACAATGTCAAACAAATGAACATTATATCAACTTCAAAATAGATTTCAAAGAACTCATCAAAATTCACCTTTTGACCATGCTTCCCTTGTAGCATAGGCACCCTGGTTTAAGAGATTTTCCACTAATGTTTTCCAAAACACTTCACAGAGAAAATGGAGAATTAGATACCCTTTCCAGGGCTATACAACATACATGAAAATCCACATCAACTCTTTTGGACCAAGTCAGAGATTCAATAACATGCCACCGCATAGGGCTAGTAAATTAGCCCACTTTTGCAAGGAAAGTGTTCTCAAAACACCTGATTTTATTAAAAAAACAACAGTCATTAATCATGATGCAAAACCATAAATTCTATGATCATTTTTCCCATACAAGGCCATTACCCCGTTACCCCATGAAACCCTCCTTAAACATGCAAAAACTAAGGGTTTTAATGGAATTCACAATTCCAAAGCTTCCCAAATCCAACCAATGATCCAAAAACCTCCTAATACCCTTGTACAAACTTAACAAACACTCACAAGGCCATTAACTTCATTAGTTTTCAAAACCCCTACCTTAGTTTCTCTTTTTCATGTCAAAATCCACATTTTCCAGCCTAGGGCATCACCTCCCAGCCCTATAAACACCTTGCTAAGATTCCAATAAAGTATGGGAACCTAAAACAACATGGTATAGGCATTTCCTCTAAATCACAGGTCACCACAGTAGGAGGAAAGGCTCCATTCTTAAATAAAGTGAAAACCTAGACCCTACTAGCCTGCTACAGGAAGTGCAAGAAAAGAGGAATTTATTTCAACAAAAATCAATAGGAGGCCCTCAAAACAATTGAAAAAGAACACTATCACCTATTACCACACCATTTTGTGAGTTATGGATCAAATAGAGTTCTTGTTGGCCATACACAATCAAGAAAGCTCAAGAAAAAATATTGAAAATCATAGATTTGACATTGAAACAAAGCATATACTCGTCAAAAATGCATTCATTAACTCTTCATTCAGGCTTGCAAGATGTTATTTTACATTTTTCAACTTCAACCAACCCCTCCAATGTGCATAACTTCCCTTAACAACTTTTTATACTCTAATGACTTCTAAATTGCATTCTTTTTGTAAATGTTGCTCTTGACAACATTTTACAACTTTTACAATCTTCTCCTAATTGACCTCCTAAGACACTAAACACCACCAAATACATATTATATGATATTTTAGACCTTATTAGAATGACCTTACATTGAAAATCAACATTACATCCACCTCGACCTCATTTTTCATCATGACATTGATTGGCAACTCTTTACATTTCATCATATTTTGCAACTTCCTCGTTGCTTATTGATTAAAAGACTTTCAAATTGACCCTTTGAAACTTCAAGAATCAATTTGATTTGATCACAAGGTGTAGGTGCCCTTGCACCAATATGTTTTGAATTTTGGGACAACTGATTCACCACCCCCCCTCTCAGTTGTCTACCCTTGTATTGCCAACAATTGGTATCAAAGCTAAGTTCCTTGGAAGAAGTTTAACAGCTTAAGGTGATCCGCAATGACAATTTACAAGAAGGATAGTCCAAGATTTTATGGAATAAATTACTCTTTGTCGAAGAATCGAATGGAGTGTCATCTGAGATGCATTGTTGAACCCTACTAGAGCATTACAAGTAATATGTATGTTATTCCATGGAATGGTCCTACTACTTCTGCTGAGATCAGAGATGTTGAGTATAATATCTGGGCTAAGGAAGCTTTGTTGAGTGCTTTGACTGATTCTGATATGACAAATGTTATGGATCTGAAGACTACTTATGAGATCTAGAAAAAGTTGGAAACCTTGTATGGAGGTGATGATAATGTGAAGATTGCTAAGTTGCAGAGCTTGAAAGGGAAATATGAAAGGTTGAGAATGGGTGATGATAAGAATATTAATACTTTCATGCAAAGAGTGAATGAACTTGTGTGTGGTATTAGATGTGCTAGTGGAAAGATAGAAGAATCTAATATTGTTGCTAAAGTGCTTAGATCCCTGCCTGATTCTTACAAAGTCAAAGCTAGTGCTATTGAAGAGCTTTGGATTGTAACAAACATAACCAGAGATACATTGGTTGGTAAGTTGACTGCTTTTGAGTTGAGTGAATTTGTGATTCCCTTCCTAGGGTTGAATCTGCATATAAGGCCACTACTTCTGGAAGAGATAGACAAAGATCTAATCCAAGTGAGAGCTCATCTAGAAAGACATTCAAGTATGAGGATGAAATTAGACAGATTGAAGAAGAATAAAAAGAGATGGAAGAACATGAAGCACTTATTGTCAAAAAGGTACTAAGAGGAAAAGGTAAGTATGAAGGAAAATTGCCTCTTAAATTTTTTTCATGCAATAAGATAGGTCATTTTTCATCAAGGTGTTTGGAAAGCGCTGCTAAACCAAGACATAACAAGCCTAGATTTTAGAAGAAGTGGTATCATGCTACTAATGAAGGTGTAACAGATGATGAACGGGTATTTATTGTTGTCAAAGAAAATAGTCCTATTGAATCTGCTAGTTGTACAAATGTGGAGAAAGCCCTAGATACTCGAGTTGAATAAAAAGATGAATGGGTGATTGACAGTGGATGTTCACATCATATGACATGAAACAAAAGTAAGTTTGTAAGCTTGGAAAAATATGATGGTGGTGTTGTGAGATTTGGTGATAATACAACTGGTGTGATCCGTGGAAGAGGATGTATTTCTCTTGATGGTAAGCATAATACTGATGATGTTCTATATGTGGAAGGCTTGAAGCATAATCTTTTGAGTGTTGGTCAAATGGTTGATAAGGGATATAACCTTCAGTTCAAGAATGGAAAGTGTGGAATATTGAGTTCTGAAAATGAAATTGCCCTGGGTACAAAAACAAAAGGTATTATCTTTCACTTGAATGTTGCTAGTAAAAATTGCTTGATTGCTCAAGTTGATGAAATTTGGTTATGGCATAGGAGATTGTATCATGTTAACTTTGATAATATTGTCAAGATAAGTTCTACAAAGGCTATGAGAGATCTACCAAAGTTGGTGAAACCAACTAATACAATATGCAAGGAATGTCAATTGGGAAAGCAAACCAAGATTTCATTTTAGAGTAAAAAGCATTGTTCAAATGAATTGTTAGAGCTTGTGTATACTGATATGTGTGCTCTCTCTAAGGTCAGAAGTCTACAAGGTTACAGGTATTTCATGCTACTCATTGATGATTATTCTAGGATGGTATGGGTTACTTTCTTAAGAGAGAAATTTGAAGCACTGGAAAATTTCAAGATCTTTAAAGCTATGGTTGAGAACGAAACAGGTTTGAAGATTAAGTGTCTAAGATTAGATAGAAGTGGTCAATTCACTTCCAGTGAATTTAATTCTTTTTGTGAAGAACATGGAATAAAGAGACAATTGTTTGCACTGCGGACCCCTCAACAAAATGGAGTTGTGGAAAGGAATAATAGAACAATTGAAGATGCTTCTAGAACAATGATGTTGGAAGGAAATGCCCCTCATGTCCATTGGAGAGAAGTTGTGAGTACTGTTGTGTACACACTCAACTGGGTACAAATCAAAGGTGATACTGGTAAGACCCCTTTTGAGCTATGGAGTGGTCAAAAGCCTATTGTTAAATACTTCAAGATATTTGGAAGCAGGTGTTACATTAAGAGAGATGAAGACATAGGAAAGTTTGATGCTAGAAGTGATGAAGGTATCTTTTTGGGTTATTCTACCAAGAGCAAGGCCTACCGGTGTTACAATAAAATATTGAAGAAAATGGTTGAAAGTGAAAATGTCAAAGTTGATGAAGACTTAGGTACATTGTCCAGAACCTATGGATATGACTCTAATGATTAGAACAACAATACAAATCAAGGAAAGCAAGATTAGACCACAAATCAAGTGCAAATCAATCTAGTAAATCGGGAGAATGAAGAAGAAGGATAAGCTGGTGGAAACACAAAAGAGAGATCAGAGGAACTTGAAGTTGATGAACATTCTAAGAAGACTCTGAGGTATGTAAGATTGAATCATTCAAAAGATCATATTATAGATGATAAGAATAAAGTTGTCCAGACTAGGAGAAATATTGCAGAAGAATATTGCTTGATTTCTAAGACTAAGCCTACTAGTGTGAATGAAGCATGTGAAGATGGGCATTGGGTTGAATCAATGAAAGAAGAGTTGAAATAGATTGAAAAGAATGATACATGGATTCTTGTTCCCAGACCTAAGGATAAGAATGTTATTGGAACTAAATGGGTTTTTAGAAACAAATTGAATGAGAAAGGTCAAGTGATTAGGAACAAAGCAAGACTGGTATGTAAAGGATATTCACAGATGGAAGGAATTGATTTTGAAGAGACCTTTGCCCCTGTTGCTAGAATTGAAGTTGTAAGATTATTTATTGCCTATACTGCTCACAAGGACTACAAAGTTTATCAGATGGATGTCAAATAAACTTTTTTAAATGTTGAATTAGGAGAAGAAGTGTATGTTGAGAAACTTGATGGATTCTAGTTGACTAATAAGGAAGATATAGTGTGTCAGTTGAAGAAAGTATTGTATGGACTCAAGCAAGCCCCTAGAGCATGGTATGCAAGATTGGATAAGTATTTGTTGAAGCTTAGATTTAACAAAGGTACTGCTAATAGTAATTTGTATTTCAAGAATGATGATAAAGATCTAATTGTTGAAGTCTTTGTTGATGATATCATTTTTTGAGGAGATGATGCTCTGTGCATGAGGTTTGCTAGTGAAATGTAGAATGAATTTGAGATGCCCATGATTGTTGAGATGAAATTATTTTTGGGATTACAAATTACTCAATTAGACAAAGGGATTTTCATATCTCAGTCCAAGTATGTGAAGGAATTGTTGAAGAAGTTTGGTATGAAGGATTCAAAACCAGTTGGTACACCCATGGTGACCAAATGCAAGTTGACAATAGAAGATGATTTCCCGAAAGAAAATCAGGCAAGATATAGATAAATGATTGGTGGATTGTTGTACTTGACTCAGAATAGGCCTAATATCATGAATGTTGTATGTATTGTTGCAAGATTTCAAGCTAATCCAAAGGAATCTCATGTGACTGTTGTGAAGATAATTTTCAAATACTTGAAGGGAACTGTTGATCTTGGCCTATGGTATCCTAAAGATGATGATCTTACCTTGAGTGCCTTTACTAATGTTGATTGGGCCAAAGATGTGAATGACATTAAAAGTACTAGTGGTATAGCATTTTTCTTGGGTAAGAAGCTAATTTCATGGTTAAGCAAGAAGCAGAATGTCATTTCCTTGTCTACTGCTAAGGCCAAATACATTGTTGCTGCTAAAAATTGTACTCAAGTCCTATGGATGAAACAAATGTTGAAGGATATTAGAGTTGTATATGGTGAGCCTATTTCTATATTCTGTGATAATTCAAGTGCTATTAACATTTCCAAGAATTCGGTGCTACATTCAAAGACAACGCATATATCTATAAAGTTTCACTTTTTGATGGAAAAGGTAAGTGAAAAAGAAGTCAGATTGGAATATGTGCCTACTAAGGAGCATATTGTAGATATCTTTACAAATTCATTGCCTAAGGATACTTTTGAGTATCTCAAAGGGAAGTTAGGGGTGATTACCCATCCTAATTAGAACTAAGGATGCTAAACAATTGCATCAGTCTGTGCATTTCATAGACTTTTTTTTTTTTGGATTGATGTTGTGGTGGCTGCTACTCAGGGGGAGTAGTTAGATGGTTCAAAAATTCAAATATGTGGTTTAGAGCTTAAGTAACTTTTTCATTGATTTCAAAGGGGGAGAAGAGACATGTGAATGTGTTGAGGAGAAATTGAGTCAGAATCTAAGGGGGAGTAAGTGTCAAGAGTTAGTTGTGTTGATGGTATTTTTCACATCATGTGTTGACATCAATGCCAAAGGGGGATATTTTTGGATGTTGTGGTTGTGTTGTTGATATGTGGTTGTCATTGATGTCAACACTATTATCATTAATTCATTTGATGTTGTATATGTCGAGGATATTGAAAAAAATGTAAATCAATGAGTTGCAGATTGTCAGTTGTGAAGCGATGTTCTATATGGTGGTATGTTTTGTACGTTGGTGAGTTGAGTTTGTAGACTAAAGGGTTTATTGTTGAGTGTATCTAGTTTATCCACGTCAAGTTTTAGAGATCCGCTTGAAGATTTGATCAAGTTATGAATATTTTCATTCAGACAGTTTTTCTGTTTCTTCAGTTAGTGTTCTTGATTGAAGATGGGGCTATTTCAGTTAGTTCAGTTGTTGTGGATGCTTCTCTTCTGGTTCTTAATGTTTTTGGATGCTTCTAGATCATTCCCTATCTTTTTTGCATGTCTACATTGATCGCTGTGATCGTGGTTGGTGATTTTCTCTTGCATGTTCATATTTTTCATGTTCTTGGATGACATGGTGTTGAAGCATGCTATGGATCTTCAAGGAGAATTTAGTTAAAGAGTTTTCATGTTGAAGATGTTGATTTAGGTCCTCACTAAGTTGTAGCTAACTTTGATTGATTCACATTAAATATTATCTATTTTTTTGGGCTGACAGTTATATTCATTTTATTATTTCTTTTTGGCTGACTTGTAGTCATGAAATTTCTTGTTGTGGATATATAAGAGCGGTTGTTTGTTCGAATTGAAGTGTGTGAGCATGTGTGTATGTGTGAATAATGTCCTAATCATTTGAAGGTAGAGTAGAGTGTGAAAAAGAGTGAAGAAGAGTGAAAAAGAGTGAAGAGTTGTTCATTCACTTAATCAGAACTATGATCAGGTATTAGCAAATGTTATTTTATCAATTCAAGTCCCTGTGAATGGCTTTAATCTGAATCTCTTTGTAAGACTGTGTGTCTTCCTTTGTAATTGAGTAGTGAGCTCTAGGAAGTGTTCTTGAATGCAAGTTCATTCCCCATATTTCATTCTCTTTATACTTTTAATAGGGTATAATCTTGTGGACTAACCTCCACCATGGTTTTTCCCCTAACAGGGTTTCCACGTAAAAAAATCTTAGTGTCATGTGTGTTTATGATGTGTTGTTGATTCATGCTTTCATGGTTAATTATTAGATCTAAGATTAAAGTTGTTAAGTTAAATAAGTTTTGAATTTTTGGATAATTGATTCACCCCCCCTCTCAATTGTCTGCCCTTGTATTTCCAACATGGGTGATATATCCTGGATTGTAGCTTCTAGTTTGATGAAGAGTGAAAGTTGTGTCCGCCAGTTTGTGAACTAGTCTGGTAGAGTTGTTTGTCTATGGATTGGGAGGAATGTATCTATTTCATAGTCCTCCACTGGTTTGTTTCAAGTCTTACAGATTTGGAAGAAGGCTCGTAATGATGTTATCTATGTTCTATCAAAGGTGTTCATGGTTTGGTGCTCCGAAAGACGAGTTTCAAATTTTTTGGGTGTGTCTGTATAGTTCAGATGGATTGATGGAGAGTATTTTGTGTATGAAGGTTGTTGCATTTTCTTTGGATGAATCTGAAGGCATCTGAGATGTGTTCCAATGTATGGTGAAGTGTGTTATGTGGTCTATATGTTACTTTCTTGTTGCAAAAGTGTGTACTTCAAATTTCATTGGTGTTTTCATTAGGTTTGGATGACCTAGTGTCTACACGTCATGCAAATGATAAGTATCAATTAAGGAAACATGTGATTGATCTAAGATGTTGTTTTGGGTCTTGGTTAAGTGTTGGTTTGGTCTGCTCTCATTCTCTTCCACCATGGGAATGTTGACTTTTTGACCTAATTTAAATTTGTAATATGAAGTGTGTGTAGCCGACCTTGGAGAAAGTTTCTAAGGTTGAAGATGGTATAAATACAAGTCGAGATGTTATGGATTAATGTATTAGATATGCCACAAGTGTGAGAAGAAAGAGTGTGCGAAAGTGAATTGAGGCAATAGTACTTTAATGTGTTAGACTCCAAAAAGCAGTGAGTTGATGGTGTCTGCAATCTTCTGATTAAGGTTGTGGATGTGTGTAATTTGGTGTGGTGGATTTTCTATTATATTCTTGTATCTGTAGGCAGTGAGCCTCCTTGTTGGACAGTGATTCCTATCTGTAGACAGTGAGCCTCATTCTTGGGCAGTGAGCCTCTTTGTAATCAGTTTTGGAATTACTTTATATTGTGAGTTAATCCTTACCGTGGTTTTTCCCTTATTGGGTTTTCCACATAAATCTGGTGTTTCTTGTGTTGATATTCCTTTCTATTATTTGTATTTCATGTTCATACTTAATAACAAAATAAAGTGAATGTTAAGTTGATATTTTTTTGGGATTTGGGATTGTGATTGGTAACATCTAATTCACCCCCCTCTCAATTGTCTTGCACCTTTCAACAATGATGTGAGAAGTAGTATATAATATGTGTGTGTGAATTCCTAAACAAAGCATATGAATGCAATGCGAATGAGCAGAGCAAAGTGTTAGAATAGAGTAATATGAAGTGTGTTGATTCATTATTTTGAGCTTCAGTGGAACTGTATTTTCTATATATTGTAGATGCATTTGTAGCAGTTTAGGTCTTGGTAGTGAGCCAACCCCTTTCTTCTTTCTTTCTTTCTATGGATAGTGAGTCCACTTGATAGTGAGGCTTTTTGTAATATCTTATAACCGATTATAATATATTGTGATCTAATCCTCACCATGGTTTCCCCCTTTTTTTTGGGTTTTCCACATAAAAATCTAGTGTTTATGTGTTATATACTTTGATGTTTTCTTTCTTTATTGAAAACTGAATATGATGTGTGAAATGAATGTTTAAATTTTCAAGTGGTTTCAAAGAATACTAATTCACCCCCCCCCCATCTCAGTATTCTAGGTGTTCAATAATTTGTATCAAACAAAAGTTCATTCTTTTGGATTGATTGCTAAGGTAGATCTTGGAGTTGAACACATGGCTACAAGGAAGTATCCTATTCCTCTAGAATAAATTCTTATGGTAGGATTTACTGGGGAAGGCTGCATTGTTGATATGGAAGGAGAACTCAAATCTTCCCAAGATGACTTGAATAAAGAAAAATCTAAGAACTGAGATTTGAAAAAGGATCTTAGTGATGCAGATGAATGCATTAAGATATTAAGAGAGAAACTTAAGAAATATATAAATAGGATCAAAGAGCTCAAGCAATCAAATGAGATCATTCCCAACTTGAAATTTTAGATTGAAGAAAGTAAAAGAGTTGAAGATACCTGAATGCTAAGTTGAAAGACAAATCTGAAGAATGCTCAAAGCTTGAACTAGAAGTTGTAACCCTGAGATTAGATATGGTGAAAATAAATATTCAAGAAGAGTATTACAATGCTTGATGAGATGATAGTAAATCACAAGGGATCTAAAGACAAAGAAGGATTAGGGTTTGAAAAAGGAGAAATCTTATAGATAGATCAAACTCCAAACAAAACTAAAAAGAAGATGGAAGACAAGAAGAGCAATTCAAAGCAGGTCCAAAATCAAAGGAAAGACTTCAAAAGACCACCAATCAGAAAAACAAATGCACAAAGGTATCCATATTTTAATGGTTTTTATTATTCTTGCAATAAATTTGGACATAAGGCTATGGAATATACAAGCAAAATGAATCAAAATGTTTAAATATTTCTTGGCTAGTGTTTTATATGCAAAAGATTTGGTCATAAGGCTAGTGAATATAAAAATCAAGTGATGAATGGCTATAAAAATGGTATGATGTTTTAATATTTCAACAGTTACTATTATATATGCAATGGATTTGGGAATAAAGCTAATCAATGTAGATCTAGAATGGGTGGAAGTAAGCTTGTTCAAAATTTCAAATGCCACAAATGCAATAAGCTAGGTCACATTACAAAGTTTTATAGAAACAAGAATGTAAAGGTTGATCTAGTAAAGAATAATGATCCAGTGAAAATTTTTGATCTAGTAGAGATGAAGAAAGAGATGAACACAATATTATGGAAAAAGAAAGAGGAGAATGAAGTTAAGGATGAGTCTATGCCAGCTCTCGGTGTAGATGTTTCCTCTAGAAACTAAGTGAAGAGCTTTGGCTTAGGGGGATTTTTAACAGTTAATCATAAAGCCCCTACCAAAGATATGGTGTTGATGTCTTCAGCATGTGGATATGATATGTAGGTCAATATGCTTAAGCTATTGGTGAAAACATTGGTGGAAAATATCAAGATGCGGAGGTTTACGGAGCAATTGAAGGTGACTATGCATTACAGTTAGGATTATTAGCTTTTTACACCTAACTCCAAATCAGTGCATTCAATATAAATTAGGTTATTTCAAAAAGGGCTATAAGTGATTTAACATATGTATAAATCATTTGCAAATAATTATTTGAAGAGAGAATAGTGAAAGAGCAAAGAGGGGAATTTCAAAATTGCTGTGTACAAAACCCTAATTGATGGTGATCAAATGGTATTTATAGTTTCCATTTACCCTAAGTTTTGAAAGTAATTTCAATTGTTGCAAAATTTATACCCCACAAGTTGTAGAGGTTGTGGACCGACCCCATCTGAAATTCAAACGACGCCCTGATAAGTCAATGAGGACTAATCTAGATGGTTCTTTTTCGAGCATTTCATATGGTGTGTTGCACATGGAAGATGTAAGAATTTAAATTCATGAGCTAAATTGGATTATTATAATCACTCGAAGCTAGGATATCTATGGTTTAAAGAACTCACAAGAGATCAACTTGAATTAAAATTTGAGTTCAAGAGTTTGGCAAAGAAGAAGCTTGATATGTGGAAAAATTTCCCTATCCTTTTCTACATGGATGAGTGGGTTAGATACACCTTGAGAAGAATTCATGATAGACTTATGTGGTTGGATATTCCTCATTTAATAAAAAAGGATGTGATTAGGGTTGTTATGGGATTATGCTCAACTAGGTTGATTCTGATGCTCAAATCAATGAAGAATGAAATGATGATGGAGTTGATAGGTGCAAGATATGACAAGAGATCCCTAACAGTCAAATAAATTAGAGAACCTGTTGTGAAATATGAAACAATGGTATTAGGGTATAAGATATACTTCAAAAAAAAAGAGAACCATGTTTCTACAACAAACATCAACACAACTTATGAGATGGTTAAGAAAGGTGCTAACTATGATTTGTGTGAGTTGTTGAGGGAAAAACTCCTGGAATACTTATAGAAGACCAAGGACTCCTGGTACCCCTTCAAGTTTGGTACCTTGATTTTTTTTTTCTTTTCTACTTTCTCAATGAGGTTCCCAGAACCAAAAATATAGTATGGTTGAAGGAGAGACCTGTGCCACATCAAATCAGAGATTGATTGTTGAGATTAGGAGATCAAAAAACTCATAAGAAGGCTATGGGGATTATTTAATACCTTCCAAGAAAGTATGCAGGCTAGAAAAAGAATTTTGAAGAGTGTGGTGGAAAAATACAAAAATGAAATCATTTTCATGGTGAGAAAGGACTGTTGCATAATGGAGGCTATTGAGCCTAAGACTATGTGGATTTGAGGGATTGGATATGAAGTTATGGAGGATGTAATTTTTGCTCTGGAAGAAGATATGCTAAGCAAACCTAAAGACATCTCTGAAGAAAGATATTTTTGCAATGTGATGCCCTTCTTTTTTGTTGCTTTTGCAGATATGGTTTGAAAATTTTAAAAATGAAAGAAAACTCATACATTTTCCTTCTTTGGTGTTAGAACTTAGTTAGAATGAAAAATTAATCTTATTTCATTTTTCTATTTTTCTTTATTGTGGTACCTAAGACTCTATTTTTATTTTGACTTAAAAATTTAGCCATATAAAACTCTCTAAGACTTCCCTAATAGTTATTTGGGCCAAGAAAGGGTAAAAATATCAAAATTTTAATTGATCTATATGAGATTCTTTCTTGCTAAGCATTTAAGACTAGTAGCTTTGCATATCCATTAGGCGTAGGAGTCAAAAGACCTAAACCAAAACTCATAAACAAACTTGACTACCAGCTACTAAACCTCAAAAAAAAAAAAATTAAGCACTTAATCTAGACAACAAACTACTCAAAAGAAGACTAGAAAATAACACCTAGCTAAATGTGCTTTGTAAATTGGAAGAAAACACCTAAAACATTGTGCAACAACACCCATTGACTTGAAATAAAACCTACCATATCATACACTAACTAAAAATGGTACTTACTCAAACAAAACCATTAACTAGTTCTAAAAAATAGCTTCCCTTCCTTACCAACTTGCAATGTCTCACATTTTCATGAGCAGTCAAAAGGGAATGAAGAAGTGACAGATTTTTAACCAATTGTTGCAATACCTCTTGAAGAATGAGAACAAAACCACTCACCTCTTCATGTTGATGATACATACTGTTGTTTTGGAGTGGACATGTAAGATAGATCTACTCTTTTTAGCTAAAAATTTGTATTTGGCTTCCTCTTCAGCTACAACTCCATGCTTGGTTGCATCATGACTTGTAGTATCTTATTGGCCTCCATCTTGGTGAGATGTTTGATAAGAAATCCTCATGAAGTTAAAAAGTTCAAACCCTCATTGTAGGTTTCTTATGAACTACTTCTTTATCACCTCATTGATTGGAATGATTTTCTTCATGTGACTCATTTGGTGGAAACATAGAAATTTCTACAATATGTTATTGTTTCTCATGATTTTTCTCTTCAAAAGATGTTAGTTTTACATCTAAATTTGAGAAAAATACCTCTAATTCATCCCAAAATAGGTCTTCTTCAACCTCTTCTTTACTTTTTTGAATGAGAAGACTGATTTCAACTTCATAGTAACTTTCTTGAGGAATCGTAGAAACATCAAGGTCATCTTCTTGAAGCAAGAATTGTGATTTGATATCATGTTCATATTGACCAACAACCTTGCATGTGTGAAATTCTCCATTTTGTAAAACAAGGTTGTCCTCATTTCCCTCCTTATAGACCAACTACTCCAAAACTTATCTTAACATTAAAATTAGTATTTTCTCTTGATCCTTGTCAACAAAACAAGGAAACTTATCAAACCAAATTGTAGAATCCTCATTTTCTTCACCTTATTTTTTCTTACTATCTTGTTGTTCTAATTCTATGTGGTCATTTTCTTTACAAAAAGTCTTTCTTTTTCATTTTTATTTCACATGAAGTTTCATTAACAACAATGTATTCTTCCTTTTCCTCAAACATGTCCTCTCTCTACTCAATAAAACATCGTTCTTGATAATAAAAAAGGTCCACCTTTGTAAAGGTAAATAGTTATTGGACTAGAAGGCTGGCTTGGTAAATAATCTTGGGAAATTTGATAGGCCCTTAGAAGGGTAATAAGATCTTGAGGAGGCTGATTTTGAGGAACAATGGGCTGAACTTGCATAGTCACAATTTCTTACAATGGGTGAAGAATTCTAAAACTAGGAATCTCAAACTTAAGGGACTTATTTGAAGACTTGGGAGGATTACCTTGATTGAGGCAAGGAATTGTGAACTTAGGAACCACCCTTTTTGCAAGTTGATTCAAAATATAATAGGTTGATTAGGCTTCTATCCTTTGTGCTTGGCCAAGAAAAAGTTCATTTTCTCTTATTTAACAACAATTTCTTTTACAAGAGACTCGTCATATTGCCCCTTTTGTATTTCCATCTCTTGCTAGTGTTGGTAAGCTTGGTAAGCCTATTCCTCTTGTTGTAAATTAAACTATTGATGTATCTTGATATCATCTAGCTGCTTATTGAATTTTAGCAATATTATTTTGATATCACTAATCTCCATATTGTCAGTATGTGGGGATGAATAAGAAAGTAACAATGTTGGTTTGGAATAAAAATGACTTATTGAGGCTCGTTAAAATCATATGAAGGATGCTAAGAGGTTTGAGCAGGGGTGGAAGGGTGGTAAGAATATTGAGAATGATGGTAATTTATTGTGACAAGGATATTTGGGATGAAACCAACAATATTTCAATTTGATATGGATGGTATGAGGGCTTATGGGAAAAATTCTTGTGAAATGGAGGGTGATAAGACATATTTTCCATGAAACTTTAACGTGTTAAAACATTCAAATTTATAAATGCTTTGAAATGAAATAAAATCACATTTATTTTCTTTACAAACCAAACATACCAACACTTAGTCTTCTTGAGCCTCTAGATTTGAACTTGGAGTTGTCAAGTGTGTGAAGTTGTTTCCTCCAAAGGTAGAAATTATTGACATACACACCTTTTCTGGCAATGGTAGATCCATCCTTTTCGAGGATGATTGGTTAATTGGATATGGTCCTCTCAAAGATGAAGAATGGGTGGCTCTGCTTCAGGATCTTTGTGTTCACTCTTATGGTGGGTTTGTTGTTGATTACATAGTTGATGGATTGTGGAAGAGGATTCATGACGAGTTTGGGGAATTGGAAATAATTTATCGGTTCTTATCTATGATTCATATCTCGATTGTTCCCCTGGTGGATAAGGTGGTGTGGAAGCTAGCTCCTCAGGGTCAGTTTTCAGTGGCCTTAGCCTTTCATTTTCAGAATAATGTTGTGGTCCCTTGTCCCCCCTGGGCATTGGTGTGGTCTTTGAAATTGATACCTAAGGTTAACATGTTTGTCTAGTTGTTATGTCAAGAAAAAATCTTGACTATTAACAACCTTTGGAAAAGGGGCTTCTCAATGCCTAATGGATGTTATCTCTATGAGGAGGATGTTGAGGACTGCTTCCATTTGATTATTGGTTGCAAGTTTTCTAAGGAGGTTTAGGCTCATGTGCTTCAACTTTGGAAGTTAGAGTGGGTTTTTCCTTCCTTTGTGGTGGATCTTTGGTTCCAATGGACTTCTCCTTCTTCCAACCCCTCTTTGGGGTTGTTTTGGTCCCTGATTTTACTGCATGTGGCTTGGATTCTTTGGAAGGAGAGGAATAATAGAATTTTTTAGAATGTTTCTCTCCATCCTTATAGGTTGTCTTTTAAGGTTTTGCAACAATTAAGGAGAATTTCATGCTAGAAGTGGCTAACTATAATCTTCCTGGGAAGGTTCTAGTTTCTAATTATGAATTGTGGGTGGTTGATCAGTGGTAGCTCAATTTTGACATAGCTCATTCATTGAAGAAGGTCAAGTGTACTCCTGAGGAAGTGATTTGGTATTCCCCTCCTACTGGCTAGTATAAAATCAAATTTGATGGTTCTGCTAAAGGATATCCAGGACCTACTAGTTGTGGCAAAGTGTTGTGTGATCACAATGGTAGGCTAGATTCTACAGTGGAACTCTTTTTGGGAACTCAGACAAACCACTTTGCAAAAAAAATTTGTCGCTTATCATGGGTTAAAAATGGCCAAGGAGAAGGGTGTGACTAAAGTGTGGTTGAAGGGGGACTCTATGAATATCATTAACTACTTGAAAGGGGTTAAATCTCCCTCCTAGTCAATTGAACATCTCATTGAAGAATCTATTACAATATTAAATTATTTGCAAGAATTTTACATTTCTCATGTGTATCGTCGGGCCAATGGTGTTGCTGATTTATTGGCGAACTTGGGGGTTTCTTCGACTAGGTCTTGGAACTCTAATTACCACTTTCCCTTTGATCTTATAACACTGCTTAATAATGATAATTCTTCATATGCATCTTATGAAGGGGGTTGGATTAGGATTTAATTTCCTTAGCGTGTGGCTTCATAATTGAATTCTTGTGTTGATTAGAGTTATGAGGAGCTTAATCTGTCTTGATAATTGTGGATATGTGAGTCATGATCTCCAAAGGGGTTCGACCTTAATGAATACTTGTACCTCGCATGTCAATGTTGCACACTTTAGAGGTGCTATTATCATCCTTGTATCTTCTATTCCTCATTTAAATTGTGGGTCATCCTTCAATAGTTATTTGCACTTGTCTATGCATTTGAATATGGGGGGTGATGTTAGTGTAGGTTTTTTATTTTCCTTATGTTAGGGGGTATTTCTTTTTCCTACACATTATTATTTAAGCTTGCTTAGGTTTATTAGATGTGGTAATATGACCTAACATCTGGAAAAATACAACAACTACATGTGTCACTCTCTCCCACACATGGGTAGTTGAGTTACACACTCTCTTTTGAATTGTTGTGCCACCTCTCATAACAACTATTTTGTATTTACCTAAGTAGTTTATGGGGTAGTTGGTTTTCTCACCCTCTTTTGGCTTAATGTGCCACCTCTCTCTTGTCTTCACTTGAGGAGGTTATGCCACATGTTTTGGCATTTCCCAAGTAGGTAAAACCTCCCACCTTTTATGGGTAGTAGGAGTTAAAGCACCTATTGGATGTACATGCCCCTATATATATATATATATATATATATATATATATATATATATATATACACTCTCCCTCTCACCTCCATTAGTTCGGTGATTGTTCGGTGAGAGTCACGAAAGTATTCTCAAAATTCTCTTGCTTTGTCTCTATTGTTCTCTCATTTTAGATTTTCTCTTCATTCTATTATTTTGATCTTTGATCATTTTATTATTGGAGTTGAATGTGATCTACAACCAACATCAAATCCTAGCTTGATTCTCACTTCTCAAAGAATCTAACATGGTATCAGAGTCGGTTTAGTATAGTTCTTTTTTTTTTTTTGAGAGAGAGAGATTTGAGACTAATAGTTCAAGCTAATATTTTTTCTTAAAAAACAAGTATGCTCTTCTCCTACATCCTTGCATGACCTGGAGAATCAAAATAGTTTAAAGGAAAAATAAGCATATATTTAATCTGGTTTACATATATCTGTTCTTGTAAGATATGGCTGATTTGTAGCTTTTTTGGTAATATTGGAGGCTTTTTCAGCATTTCCAGAGAGTCGAGAAGGTTTAAGAAAGTCAAATTTGACTTTTATTTCACCAAAATTAGAGATTGGGGGATACAGTAAAAAAATCAATTAAAAACTTGAATTTTTACTGTCCACCATTTTAATTTTGGCTTCATAAATCTAGATTCCACTTTCTTTCAAAAAGAAAAATTATGGGTTTTATTCCCAACATCGATAAACCATCTGGGTAGTTGTTACATTTTGCAAAAAGTTGACAATTTTTTAAGAAATAAAATCAAAAAAAGGTGTCATTTTTCAAAGGCAGATTTTGCAGCTTTTTTCAAAATTGCATAACTTTTTCCTCAGGTGTCAAATTTTCACAAACAATTACTTTCCAGAAATCTAGAAATGAGCACTTTCCATTCATGAAGGTTTGAGTAAAAATTTATGTATTTTTCAATAAGATATTGTAGGTTGAATCTGCTGCATTTTTTTATGTTCAACAAGTCATATCTTTCACTTTTGTAATCCATTTTTCAAAAACAAAAAAAGTGTTAGAAAGATATTGAAGAGTAAAAAAAAATAGCTACAAGGTTATTTTTTTAGATTTTTATTTGAAAATTATTTTTTATCAAATATTGTAATTTTGGCTATTAAGAGCCTTAAAGCCTTGTAATCTGGAAAAGCCTTGTAAAAGCACCAATCACAAAGTGCCAACATTGTAATATCGAGGGGGGGTGATTTTTTATACTAGTGGAAAGGGCAGGGTGTCTCGTGTGTCTTCTTTCTTCGCAATTTTCCTTCTTCTTTGCAATCTTCTTTTCTACTTTCATGGATGCATCTACAGTTCTAGTTTTAACTCCATATAATTATTTTGAATGGAAATCTAAGATGGTAATATATCTGAAAAGACATGGATATCATCATGTAATAATGGGAATTGAAACTAAACCACAAGATGATGCAGAAAAGATTATATGGTTTAACAAATGTGATGAAGCTTTTGGTACTTTGTGTATGTTAAGTATCTCTATGCACTTTTTTTTCATATTGAATCTCTAAAACATGAATGATGTGTGGAAAACATTGGAAAACCTATTTGGTAAGCAAGATTAAGGGGTCATCAATCGAGAATGAACTATAGCTAAGTCCTAATTTCAACACTATACATGACTTCTTCCCAAACAAAGTCATATGCAATCGAACAGGTGGAATCGAGAAATATGATAAGAAACTAATCTTGAGTATTCTTTCTAAGCTGGGTCCTAACTATTTTGTATTTGTTTCTACATTCTATGCTACAAAATTGCCCTAGGTTCCACATATAAAATGCCTTCTTTAGATGAGTTTGTTGCAAACTCACTAGGAGCAAGACAAATTGGTTCTAATGGGTACAATTAAACCCTCTATGTCACATACCTTGGCTGTTAATCAGGGCACAAAAGAATAGAAAGGGTCTAATAAGCAAGATAAGAAACAAAAGAACCAAGGAGAGAAGAAGAAAGATCATAAATTACTACTTCAAAAGTAGATAATCAGACCTCTTCATCAAAAGGTGAACAACCTAAGAAGGAGAAGGTCAAGTTTTCTTATTGTAAGAGGCCTGTAGCCATGATGAACATAAATGTTTAAAGAAACAAATTGATCACCTTTCACATCTTCTAGAAAAGAACAATATCAAGGTGCCTAATTCAGTCAAACAGAGTTCATTAGAAGGTTCTTCTAAGGACATAGACAAAAGGGGAAAGGAAAGGGAAAGGCCCTAGTTGTTGTTGCTTCACAACCAAAGTCTTGGATCATTGACTCAGGTGCTTCGCACCACATGGCCTCATCAAAGGATAACTTTACCTCTTTAGAGCCATGTTCTATTCCTACCATACTTATGGGTGATGACACTCCTATTGAAGTGCACGGGAGAGGGTCTATTGATATGGGTGAAGGGACATTTGAGGATGTTCTTTGTGTTCCATCTTTTTCAACTAATCTCCTATCTTTTTATCAAATCACTCACACTGGTTTTGGCAAGCTAGTTGAGTTCGCTCCAGATACAATGGTAATCAGTGAAATGCATAATGGGTCTATAGTTGTTGTGGGAAAAGAAGATCATCAGTCTAGACTATATTAGTTTTCTCACTTTATTCCTGAATCTCCTTCGATAGTCTTACTCACTCATGTAGATGAGGTTAGTTGTTTGTGGCATGAATGGTTTGGCCACTTGAACTATCATTACTTGTAGTAGCTTAGTCAACATGACATGGTTTTAGGGTTGCATTCTATTCAATTTTCTAATGGAGTTTGTCAGGGATGCATTCTTGGTAAGCATCCTGAGGAGAAATATGATAAAGGAAAAGCATGGAGAGCTATAGATCTATTGGAGTTGGTACACAGTGACTTGGTAGGACCATTTCCACAACCATCTCTCAACAAGGCTAGATATGTCTTGACATTTATTGATGACTTTTCTAGATACACTTGGGTATATTTTCTCAAACATAAGTCTAAGGTCTCTGATCATTTTTTGGTTTTTAAAGCTTTTGCAAAGAAACAATCTGGGAAGTTCGTCAAGATTCTGCATACAGATAATGGGGTGAATATGTTAATCATCAATTTGAATAGTTTTGTACTTCAGAAGTTATCAACATGGAGCACACAGTTCCATACAGTCGTTAGTGAAATGGTGTCACAAAACATAAGAATAGGTCCTTAAAAGAGATGGTTAATTGTATGATTCACTCCAAATCTTTGGAACCTCCATACTGGGAAGAGGCCATCAACTGTGCATGTTACATCTAGAATAGAGTTCCTCACAAAGTTGTGAAGGTGGTAACTCCTTTTCAAGCTTGGACTAGTCAGAAACCCACATTTAAGCACTTTCGAGTGATTGGTTCTCTTGCATGGGCCCATATTCCAGCATAGAAACACAAGGCTATGGATCCACAAAGAAATCCTTGCATATTTTTTAGATATCTAGATGATGTCAAAGGTTATAGGCTTCTCCATCCCACCACTCATGAGTTGTTCATTGAGAGGAGTGTTCGTTTTGAGGAGAGCTCTTCTAGTTCTTCTCCTACCACTTCTCCATCTACCATCTTATTGGACACTTTGCATCATGATGACAATTCTTTATAGGATCTTAATCCTAATATTGATGAGGAGTCTTCTTCCTCCACTTCAGATGGTCATAGTGATGATGAGGATCCACATTCCTCTTCTAGTCATCATTCAGAGTTTGGTGATTCTCCTCCATATTCTCCAACCTCAGCACCTCTTTGGGCTCAACAGACATTGGAGTCAGCAGGTGAATGGTTTGGTGATCCATCAGACACAAGAAGAACATGGTCACAATTTCAATAGGCCCCACATGTCTTTGTTGCTTCAGCTTCTAGTGTTCCCAAGTGGCATGTTGCAATGCAAGAAGAGTTCAATTCCTTAGAAAGGAATCACACATGGGATTCAATTCCTCTTCCTAAGGGAAGAAGGCTCACTTGGTAGCAAAAATATTATCCCCGGTTCCTAGGATTGACTAATCTGAAACTTTTGCACCAATTGCTAAGATGAATTCCATCCGGATTGTCCTTGCTATAGTTGCAGCACATCATTGGGTAGTTCATTAGATGGATTTTAAGAGTACCTTTCTTCATGGTGACCTTCAGGAGGAAATCTACATGGAGCAGCCACAAGGGTTTGTGCAGGATCCTTCACTTGTGTGTAGACTTCAAAATTATCTCTATGGCCTCAAACAAGCTCCTTGATCTTGGTATGCCAAGATGGACTCCTTCCTTCTGAAAGTTGGGTTCAAACAATGCAATTCTGATCTAAAAGTATACATTTTGTAGTAGGATAACACTCTCACTTTCTTGGTTCTCTATGTTGATGACCTATTGATCATAGGGAGTCACTCATCCACCATCAAGGTAGTGAAAATTGCTCTGCATGATAGATTTTTTATGTCTGACTTGGGTCTTTTGCATTATTTCTTGGGGATTGAGATCACTCAATCATCTTTAGGAATATTTCTTGGTCAACCCAAGTATGCACTTGATATGCTCTCTAGATTTCACATGGCTTACTATAAGCCTACACCAACTCCATTTCAATCAAGGGTCAAACTTGAGGCTAAGTGTTCACCTTTGGTTGATTGCACTTTATACCGACAACTTGTTGGGAGTCTCATCTAATTGACTCATACGAGACCTGACATTTCATATGTTGTGGGCATAGTCTCTAGATTCATGCAGGAGCCACATGAGTTGCATTGGAAGGTAGCTTAGTGTATCCCCCACTATATTTAAGGTACTCATAGTTATGGGATTCACTATGCAGCGAGCATGGATATTGACTTGGTGGGACATATAGATTTAGATTGGGCATGCGATTCTTAGAATCGCAAGTCTACTTCTGGGTATTGCTTCTCACTTGGTTTCAATCCAGTTTGTTGGTTGAGCAAGAAGTAGTCCACAATTTCTCTTTCATCTACAGAGGCTGAGTATCGAGGGGTAGTTAATGCCACCACTGAGGCTATTTGGCTTTAGAATATTCTCACTAATTTTGGCATTCCATTCAAAAATCCTACAGTCATCTTTTATGATAACTAGAGTGCAACACAAATCTCAAGGAATCTAGTTCATCATCAAAGGATGAAACACATTGAGATTCATATGCACTACATTCGAGAGCTGATTCAAGAAGGCATCATTGATCTTAAGTATTATTCTACATCAGAGTAGACTGCGGACATCTTCACCAAACCCTTCACATAGAGCAATTTCCTTCATTTGTGAGCTTTACTTGGGGTACGACAAGTATCTACTTTAGGAGGGGCTTCTTAGTCCTTCATTCTACTCTCTCTATTTAGGGGGGCTATTCCTCCTTTTTTTTTGGGGGGGGGGAGCTTCTTCTTATTGGGGGGGGCTTCTTCTTATGGGGGGGGATTTCTATGTACATGGGTACCTAACATGGCTTCATTTTTTGGGACCCATCTTTTCACCCACCTAAGCTATGCTTAAGGGGGGGTGTTAGTGTAGGTTTTGTATTTTCCTTATGTTAGGGGGTATTTCTTTTTCCTACACATTATTAGTTAAGCTTTCTTAGGTTTATTAGATGTGGTAATATGAGGACATGTGGAAAAATACAACAGCTACATGTGTCACTCTCTCCCACACATGGGTAGTTGAGTTACACACTCTCTTTTGGCTTGTTGTGCCACCTCTCATAACCACTATTTTATATTTACCTGAGTAGTTTA
Organism: Sequoia sempervirens; assembly: GCA_007258455.2. Classification (NCBI taxonomy): domain Eukaryota; kingdom Viridiplantae; phylum Streptophyta; class Pinopsida; order Cupressales; family Cupressaceae; genus Sequoia; species Sequoia sempervirens. The sequence continues at coordinate 72,192,175 of VDFB02026320.1, forward strand.
TAGGGTAGTTGGGTTTCTCACCCTCTTTTGGATTTATGTGCCACCTCTCTCCTGTCTTCACTTGAGGAGGTTATGCCACATGTTTTGGCATTTCCCAAGTAGGTAAAACCTCCCACCTTTTTATGGGTAGTAGGAGTTAATGCACCTCTTGGATGTACATGCCCCTCTTTATATATATATTGAGCACTCTCCTCTCACCTCCATTAGCTAAGTGATTGTTCAGTGAGATTCATGAGAGTGTTCTCAAAATTCTCTTGCTTTGTCTCTATTGTTCTCTCATTTCAGATTTTCTCTTCATTCTGCTATTTTGATCTTTGATCATTTGTTGATTGGAGTTGCATGTGATCTATGACCAACATCGAATCCTAGCTCAATTCTCACTTCTCAAGGAATCTAATAGGTGAGAGGTGTAGAATAGAGCCTATATTGTGTGAAGATACCAAGGCCAATGATAATGTCTGGGAGATTCTTGAGAAAGGGGGAGTCACCCCTTTTATGGAAAAACTTTGTGGCTTTGATTCTCAGGTTTCCCAGGATTTATTGAATGCTTGGCATAGCCATGTCTGAGAATTTTTGGGTTTGATATTAGTGTTACTAAGGACTTCATAGTGGAAGTTACTGGTCTCTCTACCCAGGGTAGGAAGTTCTAGAGGGAAAAGGAAATGTCTTCATTTGTGAGGATGAATTTCCTGCGAAATAAGGAGAAGGTCAAAATCAAGCAGCTACGTGTGGTGGCTATTATAGGATTTCCATTAAACTCATATGGGCGGATGTGGCAATGACTCTCATGCACTACTACACTGTTGATGGGAGATTCTCTACCATATATAGGCATCACTATATGTTATTGAACCATTTTTGTGATGGTAAGTTGGTTTCCTTCCCATTCTATCTACTCTTATCTTTAGAGAATGGTATTATGGAATTTAGAAAGAATTACAATAACCCTTTTTTACATGAAGGGTTGATTCTTTTAATTGTGGAACATATTAATTCTATATATGTTATTGAAACCCCTATTCCTAGTAGATCTCATAAGTCTAAGGATTTAGACTATGACACTAGTGATCATTTTGTGAAGGTGGAGGAAGTTGAAGGTGAGTCAGAGTCTGATGATAAGGAGGACTCACCTGCTTGGTCTAATGGCTATCAAACCAACCTAGAGTTGGATAAACTCCCCTCAGTTGTGGCTAAGAGAAAAATATCTTCAAAGGCAAGGAAAGGTGGTCAGGTTTCTAAGATGGAGTCTATGCCCTCCCCTTCGGGTGTGAAACATAAAATATTTGGTGGTACAAAGGAGGGAAATAAGGGTGGTAATGCTTCTGGTGGGAGGAAAAGTTTCATATTGGGATCTCCTAGTGTGAGGGATGTTATTTTCCAAGGTTATGAGGAGCCTTTTCTAGATGTTGCAAAGGGGGTAAAGGAAAGTGGTGTGACTAAGAAGGCCCCTAAAGTGGTGAAGGTTAAGGTTTTTGATAATTTTGTTGATCTGGATGCGTCCCCTGCTGTCTCAATCTCCACGGGCAAAGGTAAAGAGTAGTTCGTACCCCCTGCTAGTAATCTTGGTGATGAGTTCCCTACGAGCTCTCACTAGGGGATGGATTTGAATTGGGAATAGTTGGATATTAATTAGGTTTCTATCTTGGAAAAGGAGGTTTCATATGTCTTCTTCAATTTGTTTATGTGGCTCATTCAAGAAGTGCATAATTTGCATGGTAAGAGTGACAAGATTGCAAGGTGTAACATTTCTACTTTGAGAAGCACTAGGGAGTTGAATTTAGTCTTTAGTATGGCTAAAACCATGAATAGTACTCTTACCCAAATGATAGAGGACTTTGCAAAATTAAAAATGGATCACGACCCTAGAATTGCTACCCTTGAGAAGAATTTTTTGAAAGTTCATCAAGACCTATATACTCTAGTTAATATCAGCAAGGATTCTCTTGAGGACTACGGTGGAGGGTCTGGTGCTCCTAAATGAGAAGGATAAGGACTAGACTAGTAAGTCCCTTGTTCTTGAATAGGGGGTGCATGTTGTGGGTGTGGATAATGAAAAGGGGAAATAGGTAAATGATCCTAGGGTAGGGCCAAGTGTGTCTACTTGAAGCAAAACCAAAAAGGCACTTTTGTCTTGATGCAAGGTGTTAAGGAGGTCATGGAGATGCATGAAAAGGCCATCACCAAAGATTTGGAGGTAGCAAGGATTTTAAAGGACCTTCTCTAGTTGTTGCTTTGCTCTTTTTGTGTTTGCTACTTTTTTTATGTTGGTTTGATGGTTGGTTGATTGTGGTTTAATCAACATTTTGTCTTTTAGGGAAGCTTCTTTGTCTTATCTTTCATGATGCCTTTTGTTTTGTATAGGGTTTTAGGAACCCTCCAAAACCTATTTTTTGATAATAAAAAACAATAAAAGGATAATTTGTGAACTATAATAGTTTAAATTGTCCCATCAGATGTGCCAAAAACTATTATCAACTAGATATGCACCATTGTTGAGTTGTTAACTTAGTAACCTAGTGAAACATGGGATGGTCTCATAGAGTGTGTTCTTTGATAGCTTGAGATCAACATCCAGAGAGGGATGGTTCTCTTATTAATTCGCCTAACTTAACATATACTATTATTTTTATGCTAAGAAAGGGGGTACGAAATGACTTGAAATGAAACCTAAACTATAATAAGGTGATGCACCAAATTTTTATTATGACATATACTATTCTTTTCTAATATAATTGTTCAATGAATCTATTTTTAATGTACAATTTCAAGTGTTTCACATACCCATGTGCATTAGTATTTTGCAAGAAGGTTTAAATATTTGATAGTTTTGTAGGAAAAGGAAAGAGTTTTACACAACTAATAACTATTTCCATTCACTACATATCTCACAACTTGCATAAAATGTATGGTTTCTACTTATAGGTGCTAGAATGAGACATACATTAGAGGATTTTCATGCAAAATAATAGAAATAAGTGAAGGGAACACAATCTAGTGAGAGCCCGAGATGGGTGAATTACTAGATCAAATCTATTCAAAAAAATTTAAATTTACCACAATTATCAAAATATATTATTCTTCATTATTAACCTTAGCATAAGTAATTGAACATGAAACATGAATATTTACTACCACTAAGCAACAACAAGAGCACACATACACATAAGAGAACACCAGATATACATGGAATACCAAGATGGGGAAAACCACAGCGAGAATAGCTACTTAGGTCTATTGTCCAAACCTAGCCTCACAAAGCAAAAATATACAAGTGAATTTTATATACTGAAGTAGGCACCTACCTGAGAGACCAATCCAATAATGTATTTATAGGCACCAACCAACTGGAGACACCATTCCCCAATTAAATAGAACACTAGTCCTACTAAAATATAGAGATGATGCTTGTGGATCTTCTATAAATCTCACAAACATGCTAGAGTTATAGCTGACACTCTTCCTCACTGCATATGATCTTATGATATTGGCACACACACTAAAATGCAATTATCCCCTTTTGTATTCACCACCTTCTCTTCAATTTACACATGTGGCTAAATTTTCTTCACATCGGTGTAATTCTACTTGACATACCTCGCATAATGGATCTGAACATTTGATAAATATATACGTGACACTACATTAACTCATTTCTATGGAAATGAGGGATTCGTAAATATCTGGGATGACATAAGGTGGACCTAAATTCAAATTACATGAAATGTGTAGCATGCTAGTTCAAAATCAATTTTTTTTGCCATCAAAAGAACATGATACCATGCGCTATCATAGGAACTTTAATAAGGTCCTATCTTAACACCACAATAAGATTTGAATTCCACATGCTACTAGCCATTATCACACAAGACTTGAACACCAAGTAGTTGATAGACAAACAAAGAGAACCTTCTATCACTCCAAAAATTTTGCATGTTGAACATATCCTCTGAAAACTCTAGAATATGATATAACGAGTGTAGGAATACTCTCCTTTCAAACCACAGAGCCTACAACATCTCCAAAAGGGATACCTGAGAAACACTGAACCTGATAAATATTAAGCTAAAACATTTTGGAACAGTCTTTCGACCACTACTACCATAGTGAATAAATACATGCATGATATTGCAAGCATACAACAATCACACCAACTTTTGAAAGGTAGTCACTCCTCAATAAAACTAATAATGTATGTTTCCTAATTTATTGGTCTAATTGATAAGACAACTTCTTCATTAATCACAACTTCTGACACACAACATACTACCATAAATATAACATATATTTCTATAAATATCTGCAACTCAAAATGATAAGTCAAGGGGAATATAATGATAGTTCAAGTAATCCTATAATCTTTTTCATCAATGACAACCTATGACATCAATCATATTCATCAATGACAACCTTTGAAATCAATGAAAAACTATGTCTAATAATCTCCCCCTTTATCATTGATGACAAACAAAAAAATGTTGGGCCACCCATAAAACCATCCAGACACACAAGAACATATTTCTCCCCCCTAGATTGATTTCTCCCCCTTGGAAGATATAGCATTTTGAGTTCACTTTCTCCCCCTTTGACACCAATGGGAAAGGTCAACACTCTTTTATCCCCCTTTTTGTATTTTTGGTACACTACACAATCTGAAAACAAAATTCTTGGATAGACTCCCCTTGATTCCATGCTCCACAACTTCTAAAAATATTCAACAAGACCACCCATCCTTCTTATGGTAAGGAGATAGAGATCCCCCTCAACCTGTGCATCCTCTTGATTCAAGAGGAGGGAGCAATAACTCCCAACTTCTACTGGAGAAAATCAAATGTATCCTTAAGAAGTGGCTTTGTGAATATATTTTCTACTTGCTCCTTGGTCTCAACATACTCCAAATTCACCTCATTTTCTGCAACCTTTTCCCTAGAAAATGATACTTGATTGCAATTTTCTTTGTCCTTGAGTGTATTACTATATTTTTTAAGATGTTTATGTCACCGGTATTATCACAAAGAATAGAAATAGGTTCATCAAACTCAACCTTCATCTCCTTAAGGATCTGCTTCATCCATATACTTGAGTGCAACATGATGATGCAACAATGTATTTTTCTTCCGATGTAGATAAAGAACTTGAGTCATGTTTCTTGCTCAACCAAGAAACCAAAATATCACCAAGAAAGAATGCTCCACCACTTGTGCTCTTCTGATCATCTATGCTCCATATCAAATATTCACCTGTGTATGTAGTTAGAGTGAAATTTTCACTCTTTGGATACTGTAGGAAAAAATCCATTGTAGCTTTCAAATACTTGAATATTCTCTTTACTACTTTGACATGATTTTCCTTAGTTATTTCCTAAAATATAGCAACCATTTTGATTGCCTACATTATATTCGATCTATATTATATCACATATAGTAAGCTACCAATCAAGATCTATACAAGGTTTGGTCTATCAGAGAATATTCATAATCTTTACTCAACTTGCATCCTATAACCATAGGTGTACCCACCAATTTGTAGTCTTCCATTTTGAACTTACTCAACATCTCCTTTATGTAGTTGTTTTGGGAAATGAATATGCCTTTGTCTGATTATGCAATCTATAACCCAAGAAAGAAAGGTAATTCACCTAGCATTGACATTTAAAATTCATTCTACATTTCCTTCTGAAACTCCTTGTATAGGTCATCACTGCTACCACCAAAAATGATATCATCTACATAGACCACAACTATCAAAAATTGATCACCTTGTATTTTTATGTACAAATTACTATATGCACTTCCACTCTGAAACCCTTGTTGTTGCAAGTATCCATCCAACCTTGAATACCAAGCTTTGGGAGCTTGTTTGAGTCCATACAAAGCCTTCTTTGTAGCTTTTTGACAAAATTGGCTTTCTCTAGATCTGATCCAATATCAGAATCTTGATCAACTTGATTTTTAGATACCCTAAATGTTGCCTCTTTCCTTATAGAATATTCACTTTCAAATCTCATTTCAAAAGTAGTTAGAATTCCATGTAGCTCAATCAACTTCAAAGAATTTAGATCCTTAGCTTCTTTAATTATAGAGACTTTAGAATCAAACCTTCTAGGAAGATATTTGAGTACCTTTTCACAACAATATTTTCTTGTGATTCTTCTCCAAGACCTCAGATAAAGTAGATAAATTCATCAACCCAAAGCAGAAAAGTGGCAATATTTTCATCTTCCTTCATCTTCAGGCTTTCAAATTGAGATCTATGAGTTTGCAACTTTACCTCTTTGACTTTGTCATCACCTTCATAGATGGTCTGCAATTTATCCCATATTTCCTTCATTGTTTTGCATTGTATCATGTTCACAAATTCAGATTTAGTCAAACCACATAAAATAGCATTCCTTCATTAGCATTAATCTCACAAGCCCTCTTTCCATCTTGATCCATAGGATGTTTTTTATGAATCTCATATCCCTCTATCATTGACATCCAAATATAAAGTCCTAAATCCATCAAGTAGGATTCCATCCTAACTTTCTGCAATGCAAAATTAGATCCATCAAACAGTGGTGCTTTATATCCAGAGAATCCTTCCTAAGCAACTAAGTATACCATCCTGAAACTACCTTAAGCTATTAGGATTCTTCAAAGGAACCTCGCTCTGATAACAATTGAAGGTCACACAATCTACTGGGGGGTGAATCAGTAGATCAAGTCTATTGAAAATTCTTAACTCTACCATAGTTATCATAATATATTATTCTTCACTAATAACCTTAGCATAAGTAACTGAAACATGAAACATGAATATTTACTATAGGTCTAAGAAACATCAAGGGCACACATACACATAAGAGAACACCAAATATACGTGGAAACCCAAGATGGCAAAAACCACGGTGAGAATAGTTGATTGGTTCTACTATCTAAATCCAACCTCACAAAGAAAGAATATACAAGTGAATTTTACACACTGAAGTAGGCACCAACCTATTGGAGACACCAATCCCCTAATGTATTTGTAGGAACCAACTTATTGGAGACACCAATCCCCAATAAAATAGCACACTAGGTGAAACACCAGTCCTACCAAAATAAAAAGACAATGCTTTTGAATCTTCTATATATCTCATACACATGCCAAAGTTACAAGTGACACTCTTCCTCACTGCATATGATCTTTTGAGACTAGCACACACACTGAAATGTAATTCTCCCTTTTGTATTCACCACCTTCTCTTTAATTTACACCTACAACCAAACTTTTTTCACACTGATGTAATTCTACTTGACATACCTCACACAATGCATCTGAACATTTGAGAAATATATACATGACATTATATTAACTAATTTATATGTCATCTAAGGATTTGTAAAAATTTAGGAAGATATAAGGTGGACCTAAATTCAAATTACATGAAACCTATAGCACATTGGTCCAAAATCAATTTTTGTTTCCACTAAAAGAGCATGATACTATGTGCTATCATAGGAACCTTAATCAAGTCCTATCTTTACACCACACACAAGATTTGAATTTTGCACACTACTAGCTATTACCACACAAGCCTTGAACACTAGCTAGTTGATAAAAAGACATAGAGAACCTTTTGTTACTCCAAACTTTCTGCATGTTGAACATACCCTCTAGAAACTCTAGAATATGATAGAATGAGTGTAGGCATACTCCCCTTTCCATCCATAGAGCCTGCAAAATCTCCAAAAGGGAGACCTGAGAAACATTGAACTTGATAAATACCAAGTTGAAACATTCTGGAACAATCTTCTAGACCACTAATGCCATTGTGAATATATACATGCATGAAATTGCAAGCATACAACAATCACACCAACTTCTGAAAGGTAGTTACTCCTCAATAAAACTAATAATGTATGTTTCCCAATTTAGTGATTTGATTGATAAGACAATTTCTTCATTAATCACAACTTTTGACACACAACATACTACTAGATTTATATAACATATATTTTTGCAAATCTTTGTAACTCAAAATGATAATTCAAGGGGAATATAATGATAGTTCAAGTACTCCTACAATCATTTTCATCAATGACAACCTATGACATCAATCATATTCATCAATGACAAGCTTTGACATCAATGACAACCTATGTCTAACAATATGTATCAATCATCACATTGAACACAATGAAAATAGAGATTGAGAAGGAAAAAAATATTGAGTTTTTATTGATAAAAGCATCTATTATAGAAGTATAAATATGGAATACTTAAAATTTCTTGAGAATGATGATATTACAATGTTGTTTAGTCATAAAATGATCAGTTTTGTATTACAAACCAATATTCTTTACTAAAATATCTTTGAAAAAGCTACATTACTTCCCCAAAAATTATAGGAACTTAAATGAAAAAACACTAGGTGTCCCCTTATGCTTTACAACAACTTCCCTACTTTTTTTGCTTCTACAATGTGTTGCCCCACTTTTCTACTACTTTTGCAATGTGTTGCCCTACTTTTTTGTTTCTTATGCAATGTGTTTCCCTGTTTTTATGTTGCTTTTTCAATGTGTTTCCCTACTTTTTTGTTGCTTTTGTAATGTGTTTCCCTTTTTTTTTCCTTTTGTAATGTGCTAGGCTAAATCAACAAATATTGTTTCTAGGCCAAAAATATAGGCTTCTTCAATGTAATAACTAAAAAAGCCTAAAATACCTCGTGCAATGTGGAAAGGGTTTGAAACTTTCAAAAATGAAACAAAGCTTGTAATTATTCCCTCTTCGGTGTTAGGACTTAGTAAGAAATAAAAATATATAGTTTTTCATTTTTATTTTTTTCTTTATTAGTTCCTAAAACTTCATTTTTCTTTTGACTTAAAACTTTAAAGCTTTATAAAACTCTCTAAGACTTCCATAATTGTTATTGGGGCCAAGACAAGGTAAAAATATCAACAATAACCTAATTAGAAATGTTGGTCATGTCATTTTTGGCCCACTATTTACTAGTATCTCCTTGTGGGGAAGATAATCAGTGGATTGCAGTAAACCAACAAGACCTATTAGAAGGAACCCCAAACCTTGGGATTCAAAACCCTTTCAAGTGATCCTTAAACCAATCACCATATTTTGGCATGTCAAAATTCCTATCATCAAGACCTATATAACAATTTCTAGATGTTGGAATACAAGAATATATGTATGTGTCTATGTATATGTATATGTGTGTGTGTGTGCACGTGTGTGTGTGTTTGTATAGCACCCAGATATATATTAACCTAAAATAATTTAAAATAACCACTCCACCTTTAAATAATTAGGGAGCATATATTGGTCTTGATTTTCTTGATCAAAAAATCCCAACATGAATGAACACAATATAATATTACCTATTATTTGGATCCCTCATGGATGTTAGGACACCTTGGAATAAAGAAGAAACCTAATGGAAATTTTTCAAAACTACCTTTACTTCCCAAAATTTTCACATGATGTTGTTGTATATACATCAAATCTTGCATATCTTATTTCATTATGAATTTGACCAATTAAAATGTATTTAATTGACCACCACCAATTAATGAAAATCATTGAAAAAACATTTTCATGGATTTCATAGTAGGTTTTCTTGTGAATAGACAAGGTCAAGATTTTATAAATTTAGTGGTTGACAAGTCCTCAATTATGGTTGTTCTAAGATGTTATATAAGAAATAGATCTCTATTCAATAAAATACCAAGGTTTTATTAAAAGATGTATGGATCCAACCTACCACAAACTATTTTTTAAGACATATATATGATAGCTTTCTTTCCCATTTTTATTTTTCTTGTGACCAATGATAGAAGTAACATTGACAAGATCCATATAAATTCATCCACAAACAAAGTTTTATGCCCACATAATTGTGAACATCCTTTGAATGTATCACTCAAAGCATCTCCTTAAATGGGATGGGATATTTCCATCTGTACATCAAAGCTACAATTGATCTCTTCATGGCTCTATGAGACCTTATCTATTCTAAGTCTATCTAGAATTCCAATCATTAGCACATAATAATGTACCATAGCCTTTCAATTTAAATGAGGCATCACCACATTTGGAAAAGGAATTATATAAGGCTACAAAAACTATTTAGAGAATAGACACATTCAACAACAAGTTCATGAGATCTTGCAATGAACTAATAAAAAGTACAAGAAACAAAATGATTAGTATTATGTCCTTTAATTCTAGATGGAAGACAAGGTATGGTTTCTCCTTCAAAAAATAAAGGCCTTAAGGCCAACATAACAAATTTAGAACTTTGTGGTATGGTACATACATGATTACCAAGTACAAGGATGATAATTATTTTAAACTTAACTTGCTATCATATATCAAGTTATATCCATTGTTCAATGTGAAATCCCCCTTTTCCATCATTGTGAATTCATCAAATGGTGTAGAACATATGCAAAGAACAACTAACACTAACACTACTAATTCATTTCATACAAACTAGAACATTAATACATTGGTCAAGGGACATAGAATTAATAAATTATACTATATTAGGTCATGAAGGTAAGACAACTTTTACATAAAGATAAATTGTTCACCATCACAAAAGATTGAATAAATAAACCTATTCCATATCACCTTTATTCATAACATAGTAAAGAATACCCCTAATTTCATGTCTACAACTTCATTTTAAAAAAAAAAAAACTTATTTCGAAAAATATCCCCTATTTTCATTAGATACCTTAGCTATCCATTTTCCTACATAATTTCTTATATCTCTTTTAGTCTTCACCTTTTGATATAAACCCTATACAAAATCCCATATAAACCCTTAAATTATATTTTACAATGAAAAAGAGCAAATACAAGCACAAGCCCATCAAATTTAAACTAAGTCTTCTACCCACAATTCAATTTCGATCATCAAATTCTATTTCAAAATCATTAAGAAACAAAAAAAAGGACAAATAGATAGTGTTTATACCTAAAGAACATGTTCACTGAACTACATGTGAATTCTCTCAAAATTTCATAGGTCGTACACAGCGTGTTTGCCTTTAGTCTTGGTAGCAGGCAACGTGTTTGAAAGTTTCTCTGTCTCCCCTTCGTAATGCCCACCTAAGAGGAAAGCTATACTTTACCAAACCTTCTTAAAGTGGCGTCTCGTATCAAGCTAATCTTCCTACTTCATCTCACTTTCATACAGTCCTTGACATCTTTGTTTTGTGGCTACTATTATATTATTTAGCTCTATTAATCAAGGTCTCAATAAATGTAGCATCAATAATACAAGGATTTAATGGAGGAGAAGGACAAGTCATGTGAGGGTGAATGATGTATATATAAAAAATATATACCTCACAAGATATATCATTATCATATCTAGAAGGATTTCTAGACGTGTCATGATAGGTGAGGACTAAAGTATCAATTATCATGATGATCCATAAAGACAAATTAAATAAAATCTTTTGACATGGATACATAAGCGATGAAAAATTAAACAAGTGATCAACAATCTTACGTGTGGAACATATAGATTCTTTTATATCATGAAAGAAGGCATTGTCGTGTGGAACAATCTTAAATAAAATCTTCTGACATGGATACATAAGGGATGAAAAATTAAACAAGTGATCAACAATCTTACGTGTGGAACATTAGATTCTTTTATATCATGAAAGAAGACATTATCATGAGAGACAAAAGGATAAGAGTAAATAAAAGATATGCATGAAAGGAATCCCAAAATAAAAGGTCATAGAAAGTCATGGTAAATAGTTGAAGGATAATGTATAGTCAAAATGTAGGTTTAAAGGTATCTAATAAATATAAACAATGAAGGCTAACAACCTAATAAAATATCTAATGAAAGACATACAATTAGAAATATTAAATTTGAAGTTCTAGAAAATGTAGAAGGAATAAACACTAAGGAAAAAGTCTAGGGTTATAGGAACATTCATTTGGTGGCCTCTTGTAATCACTTTCTAGGATTGACATCTAGCTAGAGTTTTCCTTAAAATTATTTCACCTAGCATCAAGATTGTCTAAAACCTATTTTTTGAAGTTGTCAGAAATTGGTTATCTTGATCTAGAGACATTGAAATTATATGTCGCTAATCAAGATTTTGAGTCATTCTAGATATTTATTGATTTGGTTATTGTAAAATGCTTCACAAAAGTAGGGTTAAACTCAATAAACCTTAATAGAAAGATTGAAAATGGTATCTTGATAACACGTTTCACAACTCAAAACCTCAAGAAAGTTATTCATGGCTCTCTTTGCATTTGCATATGGTTTAAAAAATCAATGACAAATGGGATTTACAATCCATAACCATCTCATGGCCATGAAAATTTTAAATTGTTTGAATAACCATTCTTACTTTCCTAAGCTTGCTCACTTTGCTTAGATTAAATTATTTGCTAGGTTTTTCCCTTTGGATCTCATTCAATCCATCTAGGGGTTAGCAATCATCATTGTCCCTTTCATAAACATCATGAAGTTTTCAATTATTTGGATTAGAGGGCCTAGTCCTCTTGGAATTAGATCCAAAACTTCATTTGACCTTTTAGACCAAAGCCTTTTTCTTTGCATATTAAACTATTTTGGGAGATTGACCTAAATTTGTTGCTAAACTCTTTGAAATATAGCATGCTTTTAGAGTGGAGATTTTGTTTAATTTTTGAAAAGATATAAATTCAACTCTCTTTCAAAAAGCTTTTGTAGATATTCATTCATACGTGTATACTAAATACATGACTTGTTCTAATGTTCTCATGTACTACAAGTGCAAGCTAATAAAGCTTCTCTTGAAGTTGGTCATTTACGCATGCTTCTTGACCACTAGGGTAATGCACCTTATATGGTTGCTATAGTTCTGCTGACCTTGTCCCTTAAGGAATGAGCATCCTCCTTGAAGGCATCCACGTGGATGTACTCATAGTATTCATAGGAATGATTGTCATGGTTCTCTACCATATCTCTCATTAGGAATGAAACTCAACCACCATACAGAGAGCATGATAATGGAAAAAACACTACTATGGATTGGGAGTCAATTCCAAATAGCCACAACCTTCCTAATGGCTAGGACAAGCATAATGAATGTGATCCAATTCCACCTCCTACAAGATTTATAACTTTTTTTGTATAGCAGTTTATTCGTTTATTCTTGTTTTTAGTATTCTGATATTTGTGTTCAAGGTTCACTTTCTCTAGCCTAAACTTTCAAATGTGGTACCATTCTACATATCTTATTTTATAAATATGATGTAACATACTCCTTTATACAAGTAATATATTAGACATTTATTCATTCAAATATATAATATATATTTCTATTGAAATTAAAAACAAAAAACAAATACAATAATACATCCATCAAATGAAATCCTAACCCTCTACCCACAATTTAATTTGAATCATCAAATTCTATTTCAAAATTATTTTTGTTATAAAAAAAATAGATCGTGATTAATCAAATTTAATACACTGTTTTAAAAAAACCTCTACTTCTCATCTGTGTTAATATCTATGCTGGAATGATGTTTATTCACCATGGGAATGTATTGATGAGCTTCTCCATTTAACTTTCTTAAAGAGTTTAAATTGCCAATGAGTTATATTTCTACTTCAATTGAAATATAGGATGTAAAGTGTGGATCTCAGAAAGCGAAGGTCAGAGATTTTTATTATGAAATATGTCTGAGACGGCAGGCAAAGTGAAGGTGATGGATTTGAAGTGTGGGGATATTCTTTGAATAATACGATGGATATTTTAGACAGCAGGCAGATAATTGGACGGCTTTATATTTTATAAAAGATTTGTTTGGTGTTACGTCGCATTCGACTAATTCTGGGCTGTTCTCCAATGACTGATAGCTGGGACAGAACTATTTTTCAGATGGTCAATCAAAAGAAAACTTTGGGTGAATGCATTTAAGTAATGTGGGGATAACGTTGGGCCAGGTGGCAATGGCGATGGCATCATATGGTGATTCGCCTTCCAAAATATTCGACCAGATCTTTAGCGTATGAACATGATTTGCTTAGTTCTGGACACTTCTTATCCTGTTTGCGGATCACTGACAGAGACAACTATCAGAGTAAATCGTCACTACATACGTTCTTATGCAATAAATAAGTTGATGTACCACTAGGGGGAATGCCCCTTTCACTATAACTCGGGTTCCTCTCGACTCCACTCCTCCTCATGAGCATCAGTGTGGACGTATCCACTCTTCTAGATGAGACAATCTAGGAGATCATGAGTCTTACTCTCGTGGTCTTGTGCTATTGCTTGTGGAGGATGGCCACCAAATCCTAGGGATGCTATTGCTTGTGGAGGATGGCCTCAACCTTCTCATCCACCATCTCCTCAGTAGGACATTGGCTAGCCGGACACTAGAAAATCTCCCCATATGCAACTTATCATCACTCAAATTCACACTCAGCTTCCCTCAGAGGAGAATGCCAATTGATGACTCTAACCTCGGTGATGATGTTTGGAGGAATTCTAATGCTAAAGATCTTCCTCATCTTGACATAGCCATTGTTGCTTAAATATTTTGTAATGATGTTTTAGGGGTAGGCCCTTTTGATAGACTCGTGGGTGTGATTTTCTACCACCCTCCCTTTTTTAATATTGTATAGTTTTATTTTTATTAATGTAAAGTTAAATAGGATATATTTTTAAAAAATGAATTGGACACGTTTTAAACAACAAGAGTTAATTTGTAAGAAGAAAGTGTTATTATCAAGGGATTTGTCCCAGCCATGCAAGGGATCTTGGCTATTATGAATGAGCTCCCAATTCTTAATGGCATCCTTGGGTTCCTTAATTAAAACTTTTTTTTTCTCTTCATTGTTGATCTAGTGGCTATTGTAATCTATTTTTTATTGCATCTAACTCTTATTGTTTGGTTGACATTCTTATGTTACTAAAGTTGAACCATTCAAGAAAAAATTTAAAAAAAAAGTTTCATCTAAATAAATACTAAGAATAATAGGCCAACCTTTTTATTGTATATTAATGTTATTATAAATTTATATTTTATTTCATTTTTATGAATAAGCGTTTTGTACTACTTTGTATAAAGATTTGTGTTACATGTATCTTAACAAAAGAGTGGATTAAAAAAGCCACATATCAAATTCTAAGCAAGGTGAAGTCTTAAATAATATTTCTAAAAAGAAAAACTAGAAACAAGGCCACTAAGCAACAAGAGATAAAGCACTAGGAGGTGAAGGATTTCAATCATCTAACTTTCCCTAGACATTAGGGATATCATTGCTATCAAGAACATGCTCCTAGCTAGTAATTGTACCGTCTTCATTTTCTTCTTCAATGGGTAGGTAAGTGTCAAGAATAAGAGAAATGAAAAAGAAAAACAATGATTTTTTTTACTATTTGACCATTCAAAGGAACCTCAATCATGAGGCTTAGAAGAGGTTGAAGATGCTTAGGAGACTTGAGACCAACCATGAGAAAAATAATCCTCAGCTTTTCTTGGAGGGGTTGTAAAATATGTGACTAGGTATTTTGTTTTCCACAAGCATTCTAACTACATCCACAAAGAGTGGAACAACCTCTATTAGAGGATGGAGTTATTAAAACTCTGGCCAATGTACATGATACATTACCCCAATGATCCAAAAGTACCTACAAGTGGACAACTTCAAGTGCAACATTATTTACTTGGGCTTGAATCTATAAGAGAACATTATAATAAATTTAAGTCTTAAAATAAAGAAAGAAGTGTATATCAACAAAACAATTAATGAATAAAGAAAGAAATTTATCTTTTCATATATGCTAAAAAAATCACTTTGAAAGAATACCAAATTTGCATGAACTTGGTAGAATTTCAGGATAATCTCTCAAAATATTCATATGCAACATTGAAAAAGGATTAGGTTTAAAATGCCTAAAGAATTCATGAATCCAATTCCAAGAAACATAATATTTTAGAAAAATTAGAGAAGGGGTTTGAGAATCTCATTGTTCAAAATGGATAGTAAGGATTGAGAACACACAATTGAGTTAACCTAGTATTGATAGGGAGACCTTGGTAGAGAAGACACTAGATGAAGTGGGAATATTTTAGCCCAAGGATAGCCAACTAAATAGAATAAAAGTTGCATTTATAGATGTCTAGAAAAGAGAAAAGAAAACATCTATGACTAAGCTTTAAACCCATATGCAAATGTAGAGAAAGCCTATCATATCCCTTGTGAAGTTTTTAATTATGAAATGGTGTATCTAGATACCATTTCCAATATTTTTTCCAATGTTTGAGGCTTCTCGCCCCACTTTTATGAATCATTTAAGGAGAAAGAAAATAATTAATGACCTAAAATGACTAAAACTCTTGATTAGAAATAATGTACTCCAATTTTCCCTCTAGTTAAGAAAGAAAACACCTAGTAGTCATAGAAATGAGGTCAAGAAGGGTCTTGCTACCTCTATGAAAGAGTGTTTATTAATAGATAGACCATTGTGAAAATCAAATCTCCATCCCGTAAAATCCATAACTTGATAGATTTATAAGATTTCTATATCCTTTTTAACAACAAAAATGCTCTATATTTATATAGGTTCTTTAATAATATGGAGATTATGAAATTTAAGACCTTTCTAAACTTGATTCATATCATTTGCTACTCGTGCTTAAATGTAATGCTAAATAAAAACATTCCAAATTTATTTCCCTCAAAGTCTATGAAAATATGTTTGGAACATAATATTATACCAAATGATAAGTACCTGCACAGGATTGAAGATGATATTATAAGATTCTTATCATTTGGTTGTGTCAAGTTTATAAGATTCTTATATTTTTTGCAGGTCACTGATAGAGACAAATATCATATTAAATCATCACTACATTATGCAATAAATAAGTTGATTTACAAAATCCAATTTTTTTATGATGATGATTGTATTTCTATACTAAAGAAATAATATATAATTTACATGGACTTGCTTTCTTAAGAGTACACTGTAGAGTGAAAAAAATTAAAATTGGATAGATAGAAATGTTGTGTTGTTCAATCCTAGTATTGTTGATAAATGCTTTTCTTTGTACACTAAAGCTATGCTTTTCTTGAATGGTCTTAAGTAAATTTAGGTGCAAGGTAGAAAAGTTATACTTGAAGTTTTGCATCTTTGGGAGTTGTTGGACCACTAGGGGAATACACATTGCACTAAAGCTTAGGTGCCTCCCAACTCCACTCCTCATGAGCATTATCCTGGATGCATCCACTATTTCAAATGGGATAGTCGAGGAGATCGTGACTCTTATTCTTGTGGTCTTATGCCACCAAATCTTAGGGATGCTACTACTTGTAGAGGATGGCCTTAGCCTTCTCATCCACCATCTCCTCACCAAGACACTAGCTAGCCAGACACTAGAAAATTTCCCCATGTGCCACTTACCATCTCTCAAATTAGCACTCAATTTCCCTCAACAAAGAATGTTGAAGATAATGCTCCCCCTTGATATGAGCCAATTGATGACTCTAACCTTGATGATGTTTGAGGTAATCCTAATGATAAAGATCCTCCTCAACCTAACATAGCCATGGTTACTTAATTGTTTTGTAATGATGTTTTAGGTCTAGACCCTTTTGATATACTTGGGTGTGATTTTATACCACCCTCCCTTTTTTAAATATTGTATGATGAACATAGGTTGTCATTGATGTCAAAGGTTGTCAATAATGTCATTAATGTTAGAGGTTGTTATTGATGCAATAAATAGTTTGATGTCAAAGGAGGTTTCTATGTAAGGATAATTTTGTAATGGTACTTGAATTATCATTATATTCCCCTTGACTTATCATTTTGAGTTGCAGAAGATTCGAAGAAGATATATTGAAGCATGTTGTATGTCAAAACTTTTAGTATGATTTGTGTTGGTAATTTTACTGTCAAGATGTAAAATCAAGAAATATATATTACTAGTTGCTAAGATGTAGTTTTATATCTTTTGTATGCTTGCATCTATTCACTATGAAAGTGGTGGTCCAAAATTTTGTACCAGAATGTTTCAGTTTAGTTCTCAGGACAGAGCTATCTCTCCAGTAATACAATTATGGTTCGTATCTATTTCATAAATACATTTTTTCTCTACGGTTTCATAGGACAACATGTCTACACTAGTTCTATCACATTCTTGAGTTTCTAGAGGATATGTTCATCATGAAAAAAGTTTGAAATGATAGAAGGTTCTCTATGATTATCTATCAACCAGTTGGAGTTCAAGGCATGTGCAGTAATAGTTGATAGCATGCAAAATTCAAATCTTGCATGTGGGGTTAAGATAGGACCTGCTTAAGGTTCTTGTGGTAGCACATGGTATCATGTTGTTTTGGTTGTAGAAAAATTTGTTTTTAGACCAACTTGTTACATATTTCATGTAAATTGAATTTAGGTCCTTGTGTCATCCAAGATATTTGTGGATCCCTGGTTGACATAGAAGAGTGTTTATGTAGTGTCATGTATTTATTTCTTTGTTGTTTGGATGTATTGTGTGACTGTGTGAATTATGATTACACCTATGTGAAGAAAAGTTGGACGTTGGTGCAAATTGTACATAAGGTGGTGAAGACAAAAGGGAGGGTTGCATTTTAGTGTACATGCACTTGTATAAGAAGATCTTATGCAATGAGGAAGAGTGTTAACTATAACTTTAGCACTTGTCTAAGTTACATAGAAGATCTGGAAGCATTGTCTTTTTATTTTGGTAGGACTGGTGTTCTACCTATTTTTTTAATTCCATTAGGGATTGGTGTCTCCAGTAGGTTAGTACTTACAAATACAATAGGAGACTGGAGTCTCTAGTAAGTTGGTGCCTACTTCATATTGTAAATTCAGTTGTATGGCTTACTATAGGATCATGGGGGTCCAAACTAGGCCTCTAAGTGGCAATGAAATTTCAGAAAATAGAGTTAGGCAACTTGACATAGAAATTTGAATAGGTTATGGTTGATCCCACAATAGTGGTTTACAATTTTTGGCCAAATTGGACACTAAAATATTTTTTTCTAACTAAATCTTCACTTTCGGGAACCTATAGTGGCTAAACCATGAGGAATTTGAAGATGATGCAAAGTAGAGTTTCATGACATTTTTTCTATAGATTCTAAATATATTTTTTTCAAAAAAATTGGAATCAGATTGCACCTCTTTTTCCATCTCCCTCGAAAACTAGTTTTTTTTAGAAAACAACATTTTTAAGGAGTGGCACTCACCATATAACGCATAACCTTTTTTCCATGAAGGATAAAATTATAATTCTTTCGAATTTAGATTTGTAACTCTGATATCTAGTGCTTCCACTTGGTTAGATTATTTTTTATTGAATATTTTTTCTTTAATCAAGTTTTGAAGTCAAACCAATTACAATTCAAACATAGGTGGACTGTATAACGCGTAAAAAAAAATTTATGTATCAAAATTCTTTTTTTTTGTTGGATCAAGGACTTCAATATCTAGTGCACTCATATTTTTTGAATTTTTCTTTTTGATAATCTGCTATTTTTCCACATGTACAAAACAGAGAGCTTGATTGTCGGTGAAAAACCTACATTCACAAGAAATATATATATATGTATATAATAAAATTAAATTTATTTAAAATTATACCTTTTGGGAAGCTTATATTAAGGACTACATACTTACAAAAAATAAATTTTAAATGAATTCATTTGATCCCCCAAAAGGTAAATCAAAAGTGGTTTTTTATCAGCATTTTGATAGGTGTAAAGGAGACTATGTTATAAGTATGGTTTAAAACTAGCGGGGTTCTATCCAAGGGGGTTTGATCTAAGGTAGTTCAATGATCAAACCCTCTTCAATTGGAATGCTTTAAATAAAAAAATTTAAGGCTTAAATCATTATATATTTTCTAAAAATATGTGATTTCATAAAAAATCAGAATCTCCCAAAAATTGTAAACCAACTTTGTGGGATCACCCTTATTAACATAATTTGAAAAATATGTAAGAGGGTGAACCCACAAAAGTGGTTTAAAATTGGAGCGAGGAAAGAAAAGTTCAAAAAAATGACCCCATGCTAAAAAAATTCATTTTGGGGGTTTGAGCGAACTAATAGGTTCAAACGAACCAAAAGAGGGTTCGCTAGAACTTGGGTTTGAGTGAACCCGTTCAATGCAAGTTCTCACCATCCCACTAAAAAACACAATGAAAACCCCTTTTTGAAAGGGGGTTCAAATGAACCCTAGTTCGCTCAAACCCCTGGGAGTTCACTCAAACCCCTAGGGGTTCACTCAAACCCCCTGGTTCAAGCAAACCCCCCTTTTCCCACCTTTCTACTGCACCCAAAAATTAGAATTTTTCCCCTCTCTGGCTGGGTTGAGGATGAAAATGGAGGGAGACTTCACAAACCCAACTAGAATCGTATAGTCCTGAATGAGCTTATCCAACAACTTTATAATTTTAATATGTTTTGGTTTTATTATGTATTTGTTTTTTAGTTTTATTAAACATAGGTTTTCACCAAAATCAAGCCTTTGTTCAGACATGTGAAAATAGCAGATTATCAAAAAGAAAAATGAATTTTGATACATACAAAAAAGTTACGCGATTATACAACCGCCTATGTCCTAAATTGTAATTGGTTTGACTTCAAACTTGATTAAAGAAAAAATATTCAATACAAAACTATCTAACCAATTTGAAGCACTAGATATCAAAGCTACAAATCTAAATTGAAGTAAATTGTAAATTTTATCCCCATGGAAAAAATTCTTATGCTATACGCAGAGCCGCCACTTAAAAATGTTGTTTTGAAAAAACTAGTTTTTGAAGGAGATGGAAAAAGAAGTGCAATTTGATTCCAAAAATTTTGAAACAAATATATTTAGAATCTACAGACAAAATTTCACAAATCACTAGTTTGTATCATCTTCAAATTCCTCATGGTTTAGCCGCTATAGGTGCCTGAAAGTGAAGATTTAGTTAGAAAAAATTATTTCAGTGTCCAGTTTGGCCAAAAATTGTAAACCAGTATTGTGGGATCACCCAAGAACAAAATTTGTAGCAAATTGAATGTAGTTTCTAAGCTACTAGTCCTTTTTGGAAAAAAGTAAATTTATTTTGTGAAAATTTGAAATTTCAATGCATTGGTACTAAATTTTCAGGAAAAATATAAGAAGCGGGTGTATGTTTGGCCACCCTAAGTACAAGAAAAAAAAAAAAAAAAAATTAATCTCTCAATATATGTAGAGGACACATGCTCAGATGTGCCAAAAAAAAATTGTAATGTTTTTCTATGTAAATAATTAGTTATGATTTTTTTATTAGAACATTTCAAAATTATTAAAATGTGTGTGTCTAGCCACCATAACTTGGTCAAAACTTTATGAAATTTATTTTTTTTAGTCCTATAGTATGCAGAGCATAGAATGTGATGCATCTTGTAGGTTTGAAAAATGTTAAGTAGTTTGAAAGTTATTGAAGTTTTTCAACTAGCCTATCAATCAGGACTTTAGTTGTAATGTATGTAGAAAATCAATAAACTTTATTCATTAAAGTCAAAATAGGGCATAACTTATATTGGTGGAAAGATGACAATTATTTCTATAAACCCTTTTCATTTCATGAAATTCAAATAAAAAAAAAAGTCATCAACCACAAGGGCAAACTTTGGAAAATTAAGGAAATTTTTTAAACATATTTTTTTAGTTGACTTTCCAAGTCTGGCAATCCCAAGCCAAAAACCAAGACAAACCTAAGGGAAATCGCAAGGTTGCAAATTTTGCAAGACAAAAAGGATATTCGTTTTGGAAAGAGGGAACTCATTTTTTGAAAAATAAAATGGATATCCATTTGAAACGAATATCTTTTTTGAAAAACAAAATGGATATTTGTTTGAAATGAATATTTGATTTGAAAAACAAAATGGATATATGTTTTGAATGCCTAAAAAACCCTCATAAATTTTGTGTTTCTTATCAAAATTTTGTTTTTTTACAAGTGTTGGAAAGGTGATTGAGAGCTCTACGTAGTGGACTAGGCATTGTCTCTATAGGTTACAGGACATAATAACCCAGCCAAAATAACCCAGGACTGAATAAACCATTCACAATAACCCAAGGACAAAATAACCCAGGGTCATAATAACCCAAGCCAAAACAAGTCATGGTCAAAATAACCCATGGACAGAATATCCCCGTAAGAATATAGAGAGATTGTAAAATGATCACGGGTTATTCTATCCATGGGATATTTTGACCATAGGTTATTATGTCCATGGGTTAGTATGACCCTGGGTTATTTTGTCAGTGGGTTATTATGACGGGGTTATTGTGTCTAGGGTTATTTTGGCCGGGTTATTATGTCCTAATACCGTTTCTATATTGTACAGAAAAAATTAATTATAATCATTTTAACTTAATATTTCATTTTTGAAACATCAAATGCTCAATATGTCTCCCCTTAAGCTTTGGACCTATCCCTCCACTTATTTCACTGTCTCCCCTTAAGCTTTGGACCTATCTCTCAACTTGTTTCTCTCTCCCTTCCTCCCTCTTTTTTTACCTCTTTAGACCTCTCCCTATCAATATATTGAACTCTAGACTTAACTATCTACTTATCCATCCCTCCCTCCTTCCTTCTCTCTTTGTCCCCCCCTCTCTCTCTCTCTCTCTTTCACACACACTCACACTCTTCATCTCCCTCTCAGGTCTCTCTCTCTCCCACTCTCTATCTCCATCTCAAGTCTATCTCCCTCGCCCTCCCTATATATATATATATATATATCTCACTCCCTCCCTCCCTCCCTCTCACTCTCTCTCTGGTCACTCCCACTCCCTCTCCCTCTCCCTCTCCCTCTCTCCCCCTCTCAGTTCTCCCACTGCCTCTCTCTCTAGTCTCTCCCACTCCAGGCTCTCTCCCTCTCTCTCTACTCTCTCACTCACTCACTCACTCACTCACTTTCCACCTCCCTCTCAGGTCTCTCCCTCCCACTCCCTCTCTCTCTCAAGTGTCTCCTTCCCACCCTAACTAGATAACTCTCTCTCTCCCTCTCAAGTCCCCCTCTCCCTCTCTCCCTCTCAAGTCTCTCCCTCTCCCTCCCTCTATCTCTTTCTCCCTCTCTCCCTCCCTCCTATCTCTCTCCCTCTTAAATCTCTCTCCCTCTTAGGTCTCTCTCTCTTAGGTTTCTCCCACTCCCTACCTATCTCTCCAAGTACCCTATATAGAGAGATAGAGGTAGAGAAAACAAGAGAGATAAAGAGAGGGAGAGTGGGAAATATTTAGAGAGTGTGTAGATAGAGAGATAGAGGTATAGAAAAGGAGAGAGATAGGTTGAGAGGTAGAGAGAGAAGAAGATGGGTAGAGATCATGTATATCAATATATAGTTGGAGAGGGAAAGAGGGAGAGATAATGATGGAGATATAGAGAGATAGAGAGATATGGACATAGAGGTATACAAATATATGGATAGAAAGGGATAGGGGGAGAGATAGTGAATAAGAGAGAGGTAAAGATAGAGTTATAGACAGATATAAAGAGAAAGAGAGAGAGATATAGAGAGATGTAGATAGAGGGGGAAAGAGTGAGAGAGAAAGGAGGTGATGGAGACAAGTAATAGAGATAGGGAGAGAGATATGGAGAAGGAGACATAGATAAAGAGATAGATATATGGAGGCATAAATAGGGTGTGTACATGTATATATGAGTGTGAGAGCGATATGGAGATAACTTGATGAAAATGTAGATTATATAAATACATAGAGGGAGGGAGAGGGAGAGGAAGCAAGAGACATAGAGAGAGAAGTAGCGAGATATAGAAATATGGAGTGACACTGATAGAGGGAGATAGGAAAAGATATGTTTAGAAAGAGGGAGATATATGTAGAGATATGTATAACCTATGAAAGATAGAGGGAAAGAGAAAGGGAGAGAGCTAGGTAGAGATGGAGATAGAGAGGAGAGATATAGATAAAGGTTGAGTAAGGGAAAAGTGGAGAGATAGGTAGAGAAGGTAAATGAAGGAGAGGGGGAGACAAGGAGAGATAGCTAAATAGATAGAGGGAGAGAGATATATATTATATATATTCTCCTAGTTCAACTTGGGTAAAGGTGTGCATAGGATCAAAGACAACAAGGAGGCCTTCTATGATGATTTATGAAAAATTTTACTATCCCTAGTAAAGAAAAAAAAAATCATTATTTATTACTTCTTTAATGTTTCAATTCATTTAGGATGATTATTGCAAAAAAACCATAAAAAAATACATTGTATGCAAGAATTATTAGCATTTAAAATTTTAAAACTTGAGGAACTTAAAATGATTACAATTAATTTTTTGTGCTCAATTTATCAAAATAGTCTTATCCATTGTGTAGATCTCTAAATCACCTTTCCAATGCCTATAAAAAATCAAAATTTTGGTAAATAATGCAAAAGTTATGCCCATTTTACTGAAGTGTGCTTTTTGGGCTTTTCAAAATGAATATGTGTTTTGCTTCATCAATTTTATTTGCATAAATTGATGAAAAATAATTTTGGGAAATGGATATCCATTTATACTGGATATCTGTTTCAAAACGAATATTTGTTATGAATGGATATTGTACCTAACCCATAGAAAAATTCAACTTTTTTTTTTGCGATTTTGACGAAGTAAAGCTGCATTTTTTTCCTCATTTCCACTTTTTGGACCCCCATGATCTTGCACATGCCCGTATGCTTTTGCATTGTGAGGTTGGATTTGGGGAGTAGATCCAAATAGCTATTCTCACCCTATATTTTCCCATCTTGGGTTTCCACAAATATCTGGTGTTCACTTGTGTGCTTTATGATTTTATGTTTTAATTGCTTATGTGGGGTTCTTTGTGAAGAATCATATATTCTAATAACCATATCAAAGTTAATAATTTTTAATTGATTAGTTATACTAATTCAACCCCCCTTAGTAGATTGTGTGCCCTTTAATTGGTATCAAATCCAAGTTCCTTTGAAGAATCCTAATAGCTTAAGGTAGTTTTGGGATGGCACATTTAGTTAGTCAAGAAGGATTATCTAGAAATAAAGCACCACTATTTGATGGATCAAAGTTTTATTTTTGGAAAGTTAGGATTGAGTAGATTATTTGATGGCTTTAGGAATGGCTATATGGATGTTAGTGATAGAGGGATATGAGATTCTTAAAAATACCTCCTAGGGATCAGGCTAGAAAGAGGGCTTGTGAAACCAATGCTAAGGTAAGGAATGCTATTTTATGTGGATTGACTAACTCTAAATTTGTGAAAGTGATGTAGTGCAAAAAAATCAAAGGAAATAGCAGATAAACTAGAGACCATCTATGAAGGTGATGACAAATTCAAAGAGGAAAATCTACAAACTCAGAGATCTCAGTTTGAAAGCTTGAAGATGAGAGAAGATGAGAATATTGTCAAATTACTACTTTAGGTTGGTGACGTTTTCAACTCTATCTAAGGTCTTGGAGAGGAATTGAAGGAAAAGCTTGTTGTGAAAAAGGTACGAGTAATCTGATATTGATTCTAAAGTATCTACTATTGAAGAAGCTAAGGATTTAAATGTTTTGAAGATGTCTAAACTGCATGGAATTCTAACTTCTTTGGAAATGAGATTTGAAAGTGAAGATACTACAATAAAATAGGTTGTATGCAGAGTATATAAGAAGCAAGTTGATCAAGATTCTAATATTGGATCAGATCTAGATGAAACCAATTTTTTCAAGAAATTACAAAGAGGTTTCGGTAAGTATAAAGTCAAGTTACATTTTAAGTTTTTTAATTACGATGAAATAAGAAATTTTATGGCTAGGTGTCCCCATAAGGAATCTAACAATGCTGAGAAAAATTATGGAAAGAAATCATTTTAGAGAAGGAATAAATGTTAGAGGAAACATAAGAGTTTCTACAGTAATGAGGAAGAAGATTAATCTACTGAAGAAAAAGATGAAGATATATCCAGAGATGGAAATGAAAAGGTTGTATTCATGGCTTTTGAGACTACTAAAGTGTTGGAAAATGTGCCTCAAACTTACTGGCATGTAAACTCCTGAAAGAGAAAAATCGGTGACACCCATTGGAAGTCTTACCGACTAGCAGCTCTGTTCAAAAGTTTAAAGTCGCTGAACTTTGGTCTATGCTCATATCAAGTTAATAATTTTTTAATTGATTAGATATACTAATTCCAACATAGTAGATTGTGTGCCCTTCAATTGGTATCAGAGCCAAGTTCCTTTGAAGAAGCCTAATAGCTTAAGGTAGTTTTGGGATGGCACACTGAGTTAGTTGGGAGGATTCTCTAGAAATAAAGCACCACTGTTTGATGGATCAAATTTTGCTTTTTGGAAAGTTAGGATGGAGTCCTATTTGATGTCTCTAGGAATGGATATTTGGATGTTAGTGATAGAGGGATATGAGATTCCTCAAAACCCTCCTAGGGATCAGGCTGAAAAGAGGGCTTGTGAAATCAATGCTAAGGCAAGGAATGCTATTTTATGTGGATCGACTAACTCTGGATTTGTGAAAGTAATGCAGTGCAAAACAGTGAAGGAAATATGGGATAAACTGGAGACCATCTATGAAGGTGATGACAAAGTCAAGAGGCAAAGCTGCAAACTCATAGATCTCAGTTTGAAAGCTTGAAGATGAGAGAAGATGAGAATATTGCCACATTCTTGCTCTGGGTTGATGAAGGTTTCAACTCTATCCGAGGTCTTGGAGAAAAATTGAAAAAAAAGTTTGTTGTGAAAAAGGTACTCAGATATCTCCCTAGAAGATTTGATTCTAAAAGTCTCTGCTATTGAAGAAGCTAAGGATTTGAATGTGTTAAGATGACTAAACTGCATGGAATTCTAACTGCTTTTGAAATGAGATTCGAAAGTGAAGATACTATAAGAAAAGAGGCCGCATTTAGAGTATCTAAGAAACAAGTTGATCAAGATTCTGATATTGGATCAGATCCGGAGGAAGCCAATTTTGTTAGAAAATTACAAAGAGGTTTCGATAAGTATAAAGGCAAGTTACCCTTTAAGTGTTTTAATTGTGGTGAAATAGGACATTTTATGGCTAAGTGTCTCCATAAAGGAATCTAACAAGTAAGAAAAATTATGGAAAGAAATCATTTTAGAAGGAATAAATGTTAGAGGAAACATAAGAGTTTCTGATGTGGGGAAGACTAATCTACTGAAGAGAAAAGATGAAGATATCAGAGATGGAAATGGGGACTGTATTCATGGCTTTTGAGACTACTAAAGTGTTGGAAAATGTGCCTCAAACTTACTGGCATGTAAACTCCTGAAAGAGAAAAATCGGTGAGACCCACTGGAAGTCTTACCGACTAGCAGCTCTATTCAAAAATTTAAAGTCACTGAGACTTTGGTCTAATAACCATATCAAAGTTAATAATTTTTAATTGATTAGATACACTAATTCAACCCCCCTTAGTAGATTGTGTGCCCTTTAATTGGTATCAAATCCAAGTTCCTTTGAAGAATCCTAATAGCTTACGGTAGTTTTGGGATGGCACATTTAGTTAGTCAAGAAGGATTATCTAGAAATAAAGCACCACTATTTGATGAATCAAAGTTTTATTTTTGGAAAGTTAGGATTGAGTCTTATTTGATGGCTTTAGGAATGGATATATGGATGTTAGTGATAGAGGGATATGAGATTCTTAAAAATACCTCCTAGGGATCAGGCTAGAAAGAGGGCTTGTGAAACCAATGCTAAGGTAAGGAATGCTATTTTATGTGGATTGACTAACTCTAAATTTGTGAAAGTGATGTAGTGCAAAAAAATCAAAGGAAATATCAGATAAACTAGAGACCATCTATGAAGGTGATGACAAATTCAAAGAGGAAAATCTACAAGCTTAGAGATCTCAGTTTGAAAGCTTGAAGATGAGAGAAGATGAGAATATTGTCAAATTCCTACTTTAGGTTGGTGAAGTTTTCAACTCTATATGAGGTCTTGGAGAAGAATTGAAGGAAAAGCTTGTTGTGAAAAAGGTACGAGTAATCTGATATTGATTCTAAAGTATCTACTATTGAAGAAGCTAAGGATTTGAATGTTTTGAAGATGTCTAAACTGCATGGAATTCTAACTTCTTTGGAAATGAGATTTGAAAGTGAAGATACTACAAGAAAATAGGTTGTATGCAGAGTACATAAGAAGCAAGTTGATCAAGATTCTAATATTGGATCAGATCCAGATGAAACCAATTTTTTCAAGAAATTATGAAGAGGTTTCGGTAAGTATAAAGTCAAGTTACATTTTAAGTTTTTTAATTACGATGAAATAAGGCATTTTATGGCTAGGTGCCCCCATAAGGAATCTAACAATGCTGAGAAAAATTATGGAAAGAAATCATTTTAGAGAAGGAATAAATGTTAGAGGAAACATAAGAGTTTCTACAGTAATGAGGAAGAAGACTAATCTACTGAAGAAAAAGATGAAGATATATCCAGAGATGGAAATGAAAAGGTTGTATTCATGGCTTTTGAGACTACTAAAGTGTTGGAAAATGTGCCTCAAACTTACTGGCATGTAAACTCCTAAAAGAGAAAAATCGGTGAGACCCACTGGAAGTCTTACCGACTAGCAGCTCTATTCAAAAGTTTAAAGTCACTGAAACTTTGGTTCTACCTTGCCGATGGGAGTCATCGGCAAGACATGTCGATCGCTATGAAACTTCCATCTCACTCTGCCTGGACAAACCTCTTGTCGACGGGTTGGTTTCTAATGGTTATCGAGGAGACTCGTGGTGACATAAGTCATCGAGGAGAGGCATGAACATTCAGAATGTCTCATTCTAACCAAGTATGTCTCGCCGAGGTTTTACACATTGGCGACGGATGGAACACATCAGGAAGACGATTGAACCTTCAAAGTGACTCATTCTGATAGTGCTAGTCTCGATGATGGGTTGGCTTCTGGTGATCGTCAGGAAGACTCTTGGCTGACAAATTTGCAGTCAGTATGAACTCTTGTTGATGACTATTGGTCTCACTGACAAACATGTGCTTTCGGTGAGAACTCTCGCCGATGGTTTTCCTCTCACCAACTGGTATGAACATTGGTATGACATAAGGTTTTATAAGAATCTTAGCGATAGCAAAACTCTTGCCGATAGATCTACACAAGATGGATTTTTGTTCGGTATGACCTCTCACCGATAGCGATGGTCTTGCCGATGGTTCTATAGTGGATATCAATGTGATGTATTAGCGATAGAGTGAGTCTGAGCGATAGTTTTGAACTCAATATGACTTTTGCCGATGGTGGTGACTCTGGCTGATAATGATAGTTGGGTATTGTGGCATCGGGGAGACATGGCTTAGTGTCTCACCGACATGCGATACTGTTTGAATGCCTTGACCGAATGTCTATCCTATGTGGTTTTTTCTAAGCCAATCAGAGAAGTGGAATGTGAACCGTTAGCATTTGGACTGTTGCGACCATTCCTGTGTGGAAGGTGAACAGATTGTGAGAACGATTATGCTCTGGCAATGGCGGATGATGATAAACAGAGTGAGATAACGAAATGTTGCTCAGTTGCACACAGATTGTTCTGAGTGAATTCATTTTATGTTTTCTGAGATTATTTTGTACAGGATTGATCAGTGAATGTTTGTTGTTGTAATTTGACATCAGAAATTGAAGCTCGTACTCTGTATATAATTTGTTTACTGTAATACAAAGAGGTTTTTCTTGGTGTGGTGGGTTTTTCTCTCGTAAGGGTTTTCCCACGTAAATCTGGTGTCCAATTGTGTGTGTGTTCAATTCTCTTTTCTATTATTTCTTTCATGAGTATCTTAATTGGACTATAATTAAAAAATTAAAAGTCACCTCTACATTCTTCCCTGAGGTTTTGATGTTAGGAGAGTTTGTTCCGCACCTAAGCTTTCCTTACAAGTGGTATCAAAGCCTGGCTAGTTGTGTTATCCTTGTGGATACATTGGGTTTTTTGTGTCAATTTTGTTCAGTGGGAGTCTTGTAGAAGTCTGGTAATTCGAATTACAGATTAAGATGGCAAGCACGTCATGAAAGATTGAAACTGAGAAATTCAATGGCAGCAATTTTGAGTTGTGGAAACTCAAAATGGAAGATTTGTTGGTTGATCATTTTCTGTGGCTTGTTGTGTCTAGAACAAAGCCTACAGGCATGAAGCAAGAGGATTGGGACCTTGCAGATCAAAAATCAAAGGGGTTGATAAAGCTCTATTTAGCAGACTCTGTTCTTCTAAATGTTCATGAAGAAAATACTGCATCTTCTTTGTGGAAGAGACTGGGAGCTATTTATCAGGGCAAGTCCTTGGTGAATAAGTTTTTCTTGAGGAAGAAGCTATAATCTTTGAAAATGTAGGAAGGAGTGTCTGTTGCTGATCATTTAAATGCTTTCAACATGCTAATTGCTCAGTTAGCATCTGTGGGTGTGAAGATTGATGAAGAAGATCATTGTATGCCATTGTTATGTTCTTTGCCAGATTCTTGGGATCACTTGGTGATGGCTATTGGGAGTACGACATCCACTTTTAAGATGGAAGATGTTGTTGCTTCTTTGTTATCAAAAGAGATGAGAAGAAAATCTTTTGAGATGGCGAAGGAGGCTCTTGCTGTTAGAGGCAAATCAAAAGAAAAAGGCAAGAAGAAGGACAAGAAGTCCAAACCAAAATCAGAAGGGAGATCAAAGTCTCCTAGCAAGAAGTCCAAGGTGAAGTGCTGGAATTGTGGGCAACCTGATCATGTTCGTAAGGATTACAAAGAGCAGAAAAAGAAGAAGAAGAAGAAGAATTCTTCCAACAATGATTCTTCTCAGAGTGATGCAGATGCCTTCATTGCAGCCTTGGCAACTCAGGCATCAGATGATGTCTAGCTGATTGATTCCGGAGCATCTTTCCACATGACATCTCATAGAGACTGGTTCACTAAGTATGAAAAATACGATGGTGGAAGGGTGTATTTGGCAAGCGATTCATCTCTGGAAATAGTTGGTCGTGGAAGAGTCATAATTCAATTCCATGATGGAAGAGTGAAGGGAATCAATGATGTAATGCATATACCAGGTCTGGCTCGAAATCTACTTTATGTTAGTAAGCTGAACAATGTTGGAGTGTAGGTCATGCTCTCTAGAAATGGTTGCAAGATGACTAGAGGGTCAATGGTGCTAGCAAGGGGTGCTCGTATTGGTACCTTGTATAAGCTGGATGCACATGTTATGCAATGCAATAGTGTCTCTATAAAGTCACAGAAAGCTACTCATGGAGAAAAAGAGGAAAAAGTTCCTAATAGTGCAAACTCTATGGAAGTTAAACTTCCAATAGAAAAGACTATGCTCTGGCATCATAGACTTGGCCACATTGGAGAAAAGGGTTTAAAAACCTTGAAAAATAAAAACCTGATTGAAGGGCTTGATGATTGAAACCTCAAATTTGAGTTTTGTGAACATTGTATATATGGTAAACAACACCGTGTTTCATTTTACTCCAGTCCTCACAAATCTTCTGGTTTACTTGATTACATACATTTTGATGTTTTTGGCCCATTAAATGTTCCTTCTTTGTCTAAATCAAGATATTATGTATCATTCATTGATGATTATTCAAGAAGGGCATTTGTTTATTTTCTGAAAAGTAAATCAGAAGTGTTCAGTCATTTTAAGGAATTTAAAACCTTGTGAAAAATTAGACTGGAAGAAAAATAAAATGTTTAAGGACTGACAATGGTGGTGAGTTTTGTTTTGATGAGTTTGAAAGGTACTATAAAGATCATGGAATTAAAAGACATAAAACTACACCCTACACTCCGCAACAAAATGGAGTTGCAGAAAGGTTCAATAGGACAGTTGATGGAAAGAGCACAAAGTATGTTGAGTAGTGCTGGCTTGGAGGAGAAGTTCTAGGCTAAGGAAGTTGCAACATCATGTTATTTATTAAATCGTTCTCCAAATTCTGCTCTTGTTGAGAAAACACCTTTAGAAGCATGGTCTGGAAAGAAGCCCTCTTTGAGACACATTCATGTCTTTGGCTGTGAGGCATATGCATATGTGTCGAATGAAAAAGGTCTAAATTGTAAAACAAGGCTGTTAAATGTATTTTTATTGGCTATAGTGCTAGCATAAAAGGATACAAGCTTTCGAATTCGATACTAAGAAGGTTTTGTACAATAGAAGTGTTATTTTTCATGAGCTAAAGCCTTCTACTTTAGATCTACAAAAGACAAAATCAAAAAAAAGGATGTAGTTGAAATTCCTCTGACACCAGATAAAGAGGAATTGAAAATTCAAAATGTACCTTAAACTGAGGAGAGCTCAAGTAGTTCTGAGAGTTCTGAAGAAGAAGATCAACCTCAACCTCAGCCTGTGAGGAAGTCAACACGTGAAAGAAAGCAACCTGATAGGTATGGGTTCTCTTTGTTAGATTCTACTTGTGCCTATGCTTTAATTTCTAGCACTGATGAGCCTAGGACTATGAAAGAGGCATTTAGAATGTCTGATTCAAACTCTTGGTTGGAAGCCCTGAATGAAGAAATGGAATCATTAGAAAAGAATGGAGTTTGGTGCCCTTGCCTAAAGGCAAAAAAGCTGTGGGCTGCAAATGGATATTTAAAAAGAAAATAGGTCTGGATGGCAGTGTGGAAAAGTATAAGGTGAGGTTGGTTGCGAATGGGTATTCCCAGGTAGAGGGAATTGATTATGGAGAAATTTTTTCTCCTACATCTAAGCTGATGTCTATCAGATTTCTTTTGTCACTTGCAGCAGTTTATGACTTAGAGATTGAATAGATGGATGTGAAGACAACTTTTATTCATGGTGACCTTGAAGAAGAAATTTATATGTCCCAACCTGAGCACTTTGTCGAAAAAGGTAAAGAAAATCTGGTTTACAGGTTGAAAAAATCTATGTATGGATTAAAACAATCTTCTAGAATGTGGTACCATAAGTTTGATACTTTTGTTTTTTCATTGGGATTTGTAAGATCGAAGTCTAATCACTGTGTGTACTTCAAAGCTAAAAGTGATCATATTCTTATTATTTCTCTCTATGTTGATGATATGTTGTTCATAGGCAATAGTAAGTTAATGGTTTCTGATCTAAAATCTCAGTTGTCTGCAAAGTTCGAAACGAAATATCTTTGTGTAGCTAAGTATATTCTGGGAATGGAAATAACCAGGAACAGGAAGAGTAGAAAAATTTGGCTCAATCAAAGTAAGTATATTAATACTATTCTGGAGATATTTTGTATGAATGACTATAAGCAGCTAGTTGTTCCAGTTTTGCAGGGAATGAAGCTATCTGTTGAAGACTATTCAAAATCTCCTATTGATATAGAGGACATGACCAGAGTGCCTTATGCTAGTACAATTGGTAGTTTAATGTATGCAATGGTCTGTACAAGGCTAGACATTGCCCAAGCAGTGGGAGTACTTAGTCGTTTTATGGAAAATATTAGGACACATTGGGATGTTGTGAAAAGAGTGTTCAAATATTTGAAGGGCACTTCAAAATATGTTTGTGTTACCATGGGAATTTGGTTGAATCGCAGAGGAATTTCAGCATTCGAGGCTATGTGGATTCTGATTGAGCATGGGACATTGACAACAAAAGATCCACCAGTGGATATAATTTCATGATGAATGGTGGTTCAGTTAGTTGGATGAGTAAGTGGCAGGCTAAGTCGCTTTGTCCACTACATTGGAAAAATACATGGCAACAACACACGCCTGTAAAGAAGCAATCTGGTTAAAACATTTGTGCTCTAACATTGGGTTTGATGCAAGGAAAATTATAATTTATTATGACAGTCAGAGTGTTATTTTTTTGGCAAAAAATCCTACTTTCCATGCTAGGACAAAACATATTGATGTGTAGTACCATTTTGTACAAGATATGGTGGAGGATGGAAAGGTCTCTTTAGAAAAGTGGATACTCTGGAAAATGTTGCAAATGCATTGACGAAACCAGTGAGCACAGACAAATTCAGGTGGTGTGCCAGTTCAATGTGCCTTAGTGCCCATGAATTTCAATAGTTTTGTTGTGCTCTAGAGGTGTCAGTAAGATCTTTGTCAAGTGGGAGATTATTGGAAAATGTGCCTCAAACTTACTGGCATGTAAACTCTTGAAAGAGCAAAATTAGTGAGACCCTCTGGAAGTCTTACCGACTAGCAGCTCTGTTCAAAAGTTTAAAGTCTCTAAGACTTTGGTTTTGTCTTTCCGATGGGAGTCATTGTAAGACATGTCAATCGCTATGAAACTTCCATCTCATTCCACCCAGATAGACCTCTTGTTGACAGGTTGGTTTCTAATGGTTATCGGGGAGACTCAGGGTGACAGAAGTCATCAAGGAGAGGCATGAACATTCAGAATGTCTCATTCCGACCGAGTATGTCTCACCAAGGTTTTACACATTGGTGATGGATGGAACACATCGGGAAGATGGTTGAACCTTCGGAGTGACTCATTCTGATAGCGCTAGTCTCAATGATGGGTTGGCTCCTGGTGGTCGTCGGGAAGACTCTTGGCTGATAGATTTGCAATCGATATGAACTCTTTCCAATGAATGTTGGTCTCGCTGACAGATAGGTGCTTTCGGTGAGAACTCTTTCCGATGGTTTTCCTCTCACCGACTGGTATGAACATCGGTATGACATAAGGTTCTATAAGACTCTTAGCGATAGTGAAACTCTTGTCGATAGATCTGCACAAGATGGATTTTTGTTCAGTATGACCTCTCGCCGATAGCGATGGTCTTGCCGATGGTTCTACAGTGGATATCAATGTGATGTCTTAGTGATAGAGTGAGTCTGAGTAACAGTTTTGAACTCGATATGACTTTTGCTGATGGTGGTGACTCTGGCCGATAACGATAGTTGGGTATTGTGGCATCGGGGAGACACGGCTTAGTGTCTCACCGACATGCAATACTGTTTGAATGCCTTGACCGAATGTCTATCCTACATGGTTTGTTCTGAGCCAATCAGAGAAGCAGAATGTGAACCATTAGCAGTTGGACTGTTGCAACCGTTCCTGTGTGGAAGGTGAACAAATTGTGAGGAGAACGATTATGCTCTGGCAATGGCGGATGATGATGAACATAGTGAGATAACGAAATGTTGCTTGATTGAACATGGATTGTTCTGAGTGAATTCATTGTATGTTTTTTGAGAGCTATTTTGTACAGGATTGATCAGTGAATGTTTGTTGCTATAATTTGACATCAGAAAGTGAAGCCCATACTCTGTATGTGATTTGTTTACTATAATACAAAGAGGTTTTTCTTGGTGTGGTGGGTTTTTCTCCCGTAAGGGATTTCCCACGTAAATCTGGTGTCCAATTGTGTGTGTGTTCAATTCTCTTTTATGTTATTTCTTTCATGAGTATCTTAATTGTACTGTAATTAAAAAATTAAAAGTCACCTTTGCATTCTTCCCTGAGGTTTTGACATTAGGAGAGTTTGTTCCGCACCTAAGCTTTCCTTACATAAAGGATATGTAGAAATGGATTCTAGAAACAATGAAGATGAAGTATATTGTATGGAAGAATTTCTTAGTGCTAGAAGAGAAATCAAAAGGATGAAGAATAGAATTGAAGAAGAATTGAAGAGTAAACAAAAAGTATCTCAAGATTTGAAGAAAGAAAAAAAGATGGTTGTTGATCTAAAGACCCAAACAAAAGAAGCAAAAATGATTGAATAAGTTATGATCGAAAAGTTACTATCAAGAGATAAGGACTGTGAGAAGCTAGAAGAAGAAATTGTGAGAATAAGAAAAGAGCTTGAGAAAATGAATTAGTAGTTGTAGATGAAGTTTGGAAAGAGTACTAAAAATCTAGATTAGATATTTGGAAATCAGAGATCTTCACATGTCAAAACTGAAATTGCTTTTGATGATCAGAAGAACAAGGTAACAAAACAGTCTATGAAGAATACTAAAGAAAGTTTGGAAGTGACTGGTTCCAAAAGTACAAAGTCTGAAAGGATCTCTGCAAGTGATGAAAGCAAGACATGGAATAATGGATTTATTCAATTTAAGAAGAGAAGATCTAGAAGATAGGGATACAACACTAGGTTGAATTATCCTTTCTCTGGTTATTGTTTCATTTGCAATAATTTTGGAGATAGAGCTATGGATTGTAAAAAGCTTTGGTAAGAAGTAACTTTTTCAGAAACAATACATTTGCATCTCTGTATAATTTTAATATCGTTTACTACAAATGCAACAATTTTGGACACATTACAAGTAACTATAGAAGCAATTTTGTGAGTCTTCTTCTACTAGAA
This sequence comes from Sequoia sempervirens, assembly GCA_007258455.2. Taxonomy (NCBI): domain Eukaryota; kingdom Viridiplantae; phylum Streptophyta; class Pinopsida; order Cupressales; family Cupressaceae; genus Sequoia; species Sequoia sempervirens. The sequence continues at coordinate 72,228,439 of VDFB02026320.1, forward strand.
AGTGAAAGAAAATGATTAGATAGATAGGAAAAATTTTCATGTGTCTTCTTCATGTTTACATCATGCTTATGCTCATTTTTTTATCATCTTTATGTTTCATCATTTCATGTGTTTTCATCATGTTTGCTTCGTGTTTTTCCAACTTGTATGTTTGTTTATGTTGTCTCAATGCATATCATACATATGTGTGTTCCTTTGTGCTTATGTTAGTTTGACATGGGATCGTAGATCCTAGGGGATTGATCCCATTAGATCCTTTGGCATCTTATCTCTTCAACATTTGAACAATCGAACCCATCTTGACATATTTTTCTACTTTAGTGTGAGTCTGAGCATAAGTTCATACTCTCACTAAAGTGGGGGCTTAATGTGGCATCAAAAATCATCACCCTTGATCTAATTTCACACTATTTTTTTCTCCCCCTAAATTATTGAGCCTAATTGACTCCATAATTTCCTAAAATTGCACATTTTAGAATCAATTTGTACCACTTTTCAATAAATTGCAAGCATTGAATAAATGCACCCCACTCATATCTTTCCCTCGACACTTAATGTCCTCAAGATCAGGGTCAAGACCTATATTCCCTTCAACATATGGGTCCCCCTTCTTATCCAAGACCCAATTTTGGGCATGTCAGTGTTGATATTTTAACATTCAAAATACAAATTTCATATGCCAGCTTTCAGGATCTAATTTTTGGGAAATTGAATAAATGCCTATAAAGACCTAGTCATTTCACCATTTGAAACTAGAAAGAAGGAAAGATGAGAATTTATGAGAAAATATATCATCAAGAGCAAGTCAAGAGTAGCATTTCAGAGCTTTATTGCAACAATGCAAGATCCAAGCATCATGGCAAAGTGTATGTGATTGCATGTTGTTATATTATCATTGTTTTGTGAAGGCTAACCACTTTTATAGATCTCCAAAGAATTCAAGAAAATAAAAAAAGCAAGATCCAAGCCCTTGAGATGTGTATGACTTCAATCCTCAAGGAAGCCATTGAAGGGTGATGAGGATGAGTTGCAACAATTTGTGATTTCATCATTCCAAGTTCCTATCCATTTATCCATTTTATCATTGACATTGCCATTGTGGAAGTGGAAACACTTACACAAGTTTTGACTGAGCCAAGCCTCTAAATGGCCCAACATTTTCCCTCTCTTTGAATGTGCAGGTTTTTTGGTTTGAAGAGGATTGAAGGAAGATTGAATACAAGTTTTCCATTGTTGCATTCAAAGCCCTAAATCTTGTCAAGTCATGGAAACTTGCCTACAAAATTATTCGATAATGTTGTGACAACTTTGCAAGCAAAAATGGAAGTCTCAAATCTATCACTAGAGGACCCCAAAAAATTGATTAGGACACCCCTACAAGGACTTAGATTCCCTTGGGTGAATAAGTCCTCCTATGACAACTAAAACCAAATTTTTGGGGTAGGTATACAATCCCTTGCACTTCCTAGATCTACCTACAAAGTGTTGTTTCAGTCTATCAGTTGTCAAGATCTCGCATTTTACATATTAGGTCACATAGTTTAATTAGGGTAATCTTAGAAAATTAATTATGGTCTATTTCCAAGGCCCCAAGGATGTAGATCTAGGTCCGATTGACTCACCTTCATGGTTGAAATTCAATCTACTCACCTTGTTGACTTGCATTCTAATGTACCTTTGAAAAAGAACCAATTGATCCTAGGTTCTTTGCATTAGACTTAGGATCACCTTTTTCCATGTTACAAGAAGATATAATGGTAACTTAGAGATAAATTTTCTATTATATTGATTCTTATTTGTCACTTGTGATGTCTCTCATGTGGGCTATAAAATAACAACCTCTTTCACCTTGATAGGCTTTGAAACTTGTGGCCCAATGGCTTGACTATTTATGGCCAACACCTTTAGCTCTAAGATTGCAATTGTGCTTTCTATAATTATTTTCTATGGTCCAACCAACCCATTTTTTAGGATGAGAATCCCTAAAATAAATAGAGGTTGAGGGTTGGAGCAGTGGATAATCCAAGGATAGTCTCAAATTCTTTAATATGGGGATTCACTCCAATAACAAGGATTTGGAAAATTAATATACATGATCATTTGCATGAGGATTTTTATCTCTTATTATATTTTGATAGACTTCATGAGATCCTTTAAAGATATGGTTACCTCAACAATGAACCTTTTCTTAGGATGAGAAAAAATATATTCTTGCTCTTGACATGAAAGACATGTCCTAGTGAGGCTACTATGTGGTCTAAAAAAGGTCATAATGGAAAAGGAAGACCAAGAAACCTGACCTAGATAAGGGCTCAAAGATAATGTTGTACATAGAAATGAAAAAGTCTTGAGTCCAAGAGGAGAAAGCGAATAAAGAGGTGTGAATGTGCCAACAATCATGCTCCAAAATATGCATAGCAATCTTAACTTCAATGAAATAGAAAAGAAAAAACCCTTAGGAAGGTTTTGGATGGCCTCCACACTTACCCCATGAGGGATACAAGTACAATTGGCTCAAATCTTAAGCATATTTTCATAGGGAGCTCTACCAATAAAATACCCTAAAAGAGTATAGTTCTCAAACCATTTAAAAGCCTTGTCAAAATCATGAACATGCAAAACACCATCAAGAGCAAGAGAGTTGCCTTGTGAATGAATTTCAGTATGAACTTGTAAGGGTGTTTTAGTGTCATTTTCTTACATTTTGATACCAATAAGATAGCATTAAATTTTGGGCCATTATTACTAGTAGTCATTTAAATAAAAAATATTAACAGAAAGTAAGAAAAACTAAATAAATCATAATATATGTGGAAAACTTGTACCCAAGATTATAATTTGAAACAAGAGTAAAAAAGACAAGAAAATGACATAAATAAGATCATGAAGACCAAAAAAAAACTAAAACCATAACAAAATTCTTTCAAAATATTACAAATTTAAAAATATCAAAAATTACATTAATTTTTAAAAAATATTAAAAAAAATAAAAAATAATTTCATACATAAATATTTTAGTAAGCTTTTTATACTAATTTTATATTAATAAAATTTTAAAAAATTATTATATAAAAAAATTAATTTAGCATATGAAATCCTCCTTTTTCATTAAAGTGTAGTTTACATGCATACTCTACTTTAATCCTTTCTTATCGATACAGGGGAATATATACATAATGTTTACTATTTTCATCTTAATAAGTAAGATTTTATTTTTAATATTGACCGAAACTCTTTACATTAAAGACTCCATTAGTGAAATTACAAAAAGGAAGTTTTGTGTCCTTGTGTTTCCCTCTTTATAAGACTTAATACATTACAATATATATTACTATTCGGGTTTGATGGTCTATTTTATCTGTCAAACAATTTTTAGGTGGAGAGGTGTTTTAAGTGGCAGCAAACAACCTGTGTCAAAAAAAAAATAGTGTGAATTATTTTGTTTATAATATAATTTTAAAAACAAAACGTATTTTAACATTTAGAAACAATTTAAATATCAAGTTATCATTAAAAAATTGTTTGATATTTAAATTGCTTCTAAATTTGTTTGATATTTAAATTACTTCTAAATATTTTTTATTAAGGAAAAAATAGGTTTTGAAGGGACCCTAAACCCTTTACAAACCCAAAAAACAAAGCTACAAAAAGGATAGCTTGCAGCCAGCCAATAAAATCAGCCCCCAAGAAAGGCCCATCAAGATTTACAATTAGAACTTCTCTTGTGGGAGCGAAGAGTCATGTCGAAAGAAGGCCTAGAGAATTTTATTTTCTTGCCCATAACAGTCATCTAGCCTTCTTCCACTTGCGTTGCCTTACCCTACCAAGCCAGCACACTTTTTTCCTGAAGAAGAATGCCTGCAGCTCCAGTCTCAGTGATTTCAACATCATTCTTCCGTGCAGGCAGAGACATATCAGAAAAGCTACCAGAAATGATAGCCGGAGCACTATCACGCCAAAAAGTAGCCTGAGAAATTTCTTCTAAATGTTAAAACATGTTTTGTTTTTAAAATTATATTATAAACAAAATAATTCACATAATATGACACAAGTTGTTTGGTGTCACTATAAAATACCTCTCAGTATAATTAGATATATATTTAATTATAATTTTATATAATTTATGACATTTTATACAAAATCTTCTCTTTAATAATACAATTTTATCAAAAGTGTACTTTTATTTTTAACAAAAATCTTTAAATACAACCATTTGACCATCAAATTTAATGCACTGCAGTCCCATACACTGTGGTGTTGACGTATCATAAAAACAAAAATTAAGGCTATTCATGCCGAGGTAACACAGGGTGATGATACATTGAGGGAGACAATTTACATAGGAAGGTATTTCTTGGCATTAGTAATTGTTGTCTCATGCCACACCAACCGCCGTTATAAACGCTTGTGCATTTTTGCTTTGCATGTGACATCTTTTATCAACAACATTCCTTTGCAATCACCTTCCAATACAAAAACAGAAATCAAAATCAACATATATAGTGTGTTTGCCTCTGGATTGTTCAATGCTATACTTGGGATAACAAAAACGTTGTTTTATTCTATCTGTGCCACCGATGTCATCACGCATAACTTAGCAGGGAAGAAAGCAATAGAAATTTAGAATATTATGCAGTGGTAATTGTATTTAAGAAAGTTTTATAGCCGTTAAGATTTATGAAGTTAAGAATCAAGGATATTCATTTCGTGAAAGTCATTCAAAATATAAGTCTTATGTTAAGAGTCGAGGATTTAGGGGTATCCATTTCATCAATCTAGTCTCATCTCTTATGTTGTAACTATTCCGTCAATGTTTCTTAGAACATGAACCTTGAACATAACAAGACTTAATCTTAATGAATTCATTCAAAATCATTCAACTTTGTCAACAGACTAAAAATTCATTGATATTATTGTAATTATTTAAATATAATCTTAAATTAAAAACTAGATTGATAAAGAAGTGTGTAATGTTTTAAATTGTTGATGATTTGTTCAAATGGTCTGAATATTTTTAAGCCAGTGATCTGTATATTCTATTCTTTTGTGTGTTGGATAGCATTGAGTTCCTGATTTTGGTATTGGGGAATCATTGTCTTTGGAAATGGAGAAATTGTCATTAGATTAATGACTACCTCTTAGTATAAACAATCTGGATAAATGGTGAGAATGTAAATTGGGCTAATTTACATGAATCGTTTATCATAGAAAGATGATTTGTGGGAAGGTTATTCACACCAGTCTAGCTTAAACATATTAAGCAGATTTAGACTACCAAAATCTTTGGTTATGAATGGAACTTGCAACCTGCGTTTTAACATGCCGACTTATTAGTTTGTCTATTATTTCATTTAAAAGTGTTAAATATTCATCTTATTTTAAAAGTTAAAAATTGTGTAGTGTGTTTGTTAAGAATGGTTATGCATATTAATAAAAAAATATAGTAAACAAAAAACAAAAACAGAAATCAAAATCAACAAATATAAACCTTGAACTGAACAAGACTTAATCGTAATGAACTCGTTCAAAATCATTCAACTTTTTTAACAAACTAAAGATCCATCGACATTATTATAATTATTTAAATATATTCTTAAATTAAAAACTAGATTGATAAAGAAGTGTGTAATGTTGTAAATGGCTGATGATTTGTTCAAATGGTTTGAATATTTTTAAGCCAGTGATTTGTATATTCTATTATGTTGTGTGTTGGATAGCATCGAGTTCCTAATTTTGGTAGTGGGGAATCATTGTCTTTGGAAATGGAAAGTTTGTCATTAGATTAATGTCTTCCTCTTGGCATAAACAATCTGGAGAAATGGTAAGAATACAAAGTGGGCTAATTTACATGAATCGTTTATCATAGAAAAATGGTCACTCATAGAAAGATGATTTGTGGGAAGGTTATTCACACCAGTCCAGCTTAAACATATTAAGCAGATTTAGACTACCAAAATATTTGGTTATGAATGGAACTTGCAACCTGCCTATTTTAACATGGTGGCTTATTAGTTTGTCTATTATTTCATTTATAAGTCTTAAATATTCATTTTTAAAAAAAGTTAAAAATTGTGTAGTGTATGTTTATTAAGAATGGTTATGTATATTAGTAAAAAAATATAGTAGAGAATTGGTAGTCTTGTTATGATCAGTTCTAATGTATATTAGATTTCATCGTAGTAATTTGAAATTTAACTACTGTTAAGTTTATGTTGAATTTGAAAATATTTGTACAATAGCTTTTATGATAAAAGAAAAATTGTATAAATAGATGATTGTCTTTTATTATAATCAATATGTCAAAAATATTAATGTATTTGATAAATGATGTCTTTGATTCTTTTCTACTTCAATAATATTTCATCTTCAATAAAATTTGGGAGTAATTATCTTTAATTTTGTGCTAACTTTGAAAATATTTTGAGGTCAACTTTTATAGCAAAAGAGGGATTGTATGAGTAGATGGTTATATCTTTTGGTTTAACCAATATGTCAACTACAATAATGTGCTTCGTTAATGATGTCCTTAATCTTTTTAATAACTCAATCATCACCATCTACTTCAATGATTTCTCATCTTCAACAAGACTTGGAAGTAGCATATTTAACATGTCTCATGCATGCTAGAGACCACCAATACAAGTTGCAAACCAACTTAAATACAAGTGCACATTTGGGAGCACACAAATATAATATAGGTAGATCTATAAAAAATTAAAGTCTTTTAGGTCTAGGTAACTTAACTCAATCTCATAGAGATTAGTATTTTTCTTGGACTTACAATATTGTGACACATATTTGTCCTTAGTTTTTTATGAATTTAATGATTGTTGAATAAGTCATGTGAGCTAAGGTTGTTTTCTAGTGGGAAAATCTCTTGTTATGCATCTTTGTGGAGCTCAAGAAATGTCAATTCTAGTTGTGTGAGTTGTCACTTTAATCATTCAAATCAAATTTTAGGCATTGGATTTTGCACTAGGTGCAACATGAACATCTAGTCATAAATCACTTCAAGATATTTGGTGACATGGTTCAACACTACCACACATAACCAAAAAAGCATACACCATCAAGCAACATGTCAAATAATGTAAATATTGTGTTTTAAGGAAGAAATCATTCACTATGGTCATGCATTGTTTCAATTTCAACATAACTAAAGTAAGCTAGATATTTCTTAAGTTAGATGAAGTGTTTGTATACAACTATCACACATTTTTCATGATTTTAGCACCTTCGTCCCTTGTGTGTATTTTATTCTATTTGAGGCTTTTTCCATAGCCTATGTTTTCTCCTAGCTTTGTCTTTTCCCCTTTCCCATGTTGTCTTACACATTATTATGTTTCCTACATAGTGGTTTTTACTTAATAATAGTCTCACTCCCATGTCCTAGTCTTCCCCTCTATGTTTTTGAAAGAGGAAAAAATGGGTTTTACAAGGACCTAAAACCACAAAGTTTACCAAATAAAGAGAAAGTCAGTAAAGATAACACAAACATAAAGGCTATAAAAAAACAACAGTAAACGACCACAACCATCAAAAAGGCCAGTGAAGGCCATATAACCAAAAAACCAGCCAAAAAGCCAGCAACAGCTAAATTTGTGTCTTTATAAGATCAGCAGTCTTAGCTTCCAGCTCATTCATATCTTGAACCCCCCTCTTTAAGATCTAAACCATCTGTGTAGTGGGAGGCTCTTTCCTTTTGAGGTTGGCCTGGGTCTTTTTAGAAATACCTTGGTCCTCAATATTGCTTTCCTTTTTTGCTTCCAAGTCAACAACCAGCGAACCCTGTTGCATTTTTTCCAGCTTTTCAGACATAGCGTTGATAATAATGGCATTGTTCCTAGCCATTTTATGGTTTTGTTCCAAAACAATTTTCAATTTATTTTTAATTTTAACCATTTCCTCTTCCAAAGACTTGTACTTTTCCTCATTGTCTCCTCCTTTCTTGTACCAGTGTTGTTCTTATTCTGTTTTCCTTCTTCATTTTTGAGAGTGGCCAGCTTCAGCTCTAGCTCCTCCATTTGCTATACAGAGCCATGTTTTTTTGATTGAGCTCATTAATTTCTTGGCAGGCCCATTTCAAGACCTTGAATATGTCACTGATGTTGTTTCTAGCAGAGGCCAAAATTTCACCAAACTAAACCCAGTCTAAAATGAGATTAACATCACCTGGGTTGGGGGAGCTAGTAAATCTAGTACCTTCAAATCTTTCAAGAGGGGAGGGCACAAAATTTCTACTAGCTTTAGGGTTCTCGGATTTTTCTTCCAAGGAGTCCGCGGAGTAGGAGACCAGCTTGTTGGCAAGGGAGCCCTTAAGAACATGATTCTTTAAGGGGGCAGAGCAGTCAGGGAAGGTCTCAGGGTTATGTTTAGCAAGCTAGGGTTTTTTAGACTAAGTTTTCTTACCAAACATCTTAGAGGAAGGGTGGGTTTCAACAATTCTCTCTTGGTTTGGCTGAATCTCTAAACCCCCACTATCAGTATCATAGTCCTCAAACTCCAAAAAGGAAATAGGGTTAGATAAAGTCGGCATGCTTTGATAGTGTTCATAAATTAACCTAATAAGACCAGGATGAAGAATAGGGTATCTCCTGGGATTTTTCCTATGGTCTTCCAGGCTATTAGTCAACGAACATAACAAGTAGTGAGGCATAGAAATCTGTACCTTATGGTGGAAGTGGTTAAGAATGGAAAAATGGTGCCCATACACTCTGGTAAATCTCCCGTCCAGTGTGATATACTCCTTTATTACACAAATTACCTTTCTCCACAATGCCTTGATAGTGTCAATTTTGAAATAGCTGTTTGAGATTTTAACCAGTTTCAATTGCTCCTTGTCCTTCTTCGAAAATCTGATGACCACTTCATCAGAAAACCTTCTATTGTGATAAAACTTCACTCCCTCAGTTGACATACCAATAATCTCCCCTATAATTTGCTCATCCAGCTTCACCTTCCTACCAAAGAGAATGATTTCATCGTTGTTCTATTTCTTCTCGAAGTAGTCCATGGCCACAAAATCGGTCCCATGAAGTTTTTCCATATATCGAACCAGGCCACCTCTTACAATCTACTCCCAAACTTTGTCATTCCTAGTGTGCACCTCATAGCTATTATGCTCAACTCTTTTCTTGTCCCCCCCCATTTTCGTTTGATCCTTACTATCGACTCTACTAGCACCGAGAACCTGTTACAGAATTATGCATCTATTCCAATGCACCCACAAAGCGTGTTGTTTTTCCTTCCCTTCTAAGTAACATGACGCGGCCCCATAAAATCTCTTGATTTTGATGTACCTAGCCCCATTCTCCTTAATCATTAAATATTGTTGCCTCTTTCCCATGTGTAACATCATAATCTAGTAAGGCCCTAACTTCAGTTCTCAAGTCCCTACAATTCTGCCATGTGTTCAATCCTTGCTTCCTAACCCCTTCATTCGCAAAGAAATCTGCCACACTGTTAGCTTCCCTATAGACGTGTGAAACTTTTACTTTTTCAAAATTGTCTAGAATAGACTTAGCTTCATCTATCCAATTGTTTATCATCCAAGAGGGTGGGATCCTCCCTAAAAGACAATCAATTATATTTTTAGAATCTCCTTCAAGCCATAAGTTTTTTATATTCAAATTATGAGTAAGCTTTAAAACTTGAAAGGCTCTTATAGCCTCCACCACATGGTTAGTTTGGTGACCTAGGGATATGGCCACATCCTCCATAAAGTTACCATTAGGATCCCTTAGCACACCTCCACTTCCTGCCATACCCGGGTTTCCCTTCACTGCTCCATCAAAGTTGGCTTTATGCCAGCCATTTGGTGGAAACGTCCAACAAACACCCTCCCTACTTTTCTTAGCTGGCTTGGAAGCAAATGAAATATCCACTTTAATGTTCCAATATTTTTCTATCCTTAAATCATAGGGAGTACACACCATAGCTTCTAGGCTAAGAGCTTTTTGAGGAATCACATTAAAAAATTTCTTTATAAGCCTGAAATTTTTCTCAAAGACATAATTCTCCAAAATCACCTTGTCCCTGAAAAGTCTATTGTTACGTTCTTTCCACACTCCCCAAGCCACAAAAGGGAATAAGAAAGCCCATAACCTTTGAATGTAGGGATTTTGAGTAGGGGCTTTCTGTTGTAAAAGGAACCCTTCAATGGTCTGGGGGAACACCCAAGTTATATTCCAGATAGCTAATAATTTTCCCCAAATTAAGGAAACAAACGAATAGTGGAGAAACAAGTGGTTGGATGACTTTGCGTCACTCTTGCAGAGGTAGCATTTGTTGGGGATTTGAAATCCCCGTTTACAATGATTGTCCACCGTGAGGACCTTATTCTAAAGCATTATCCAAAAGAAGATATTGACTTTTGGAGTCAAGTGTTTAATCCAGGCTTTAGACTAGAAGGGAGGAGGGGCTTGAGAGAGGGACAACAAAGAGACATCCAAAGAGATAGAGTAGTTACTTGAAAGGTTATCCATCCAGACAAGAGTGTCATCCAACTGATTTTGTCCCAAGCTAACAGCCTTTAAGGAGGATTGAATCTAAGACAATTCCTGACTGATCACGCATAAGTTCACCCAGTCTCCTTCATACCAGTAGTCTTTGACAAGTTCCCCAAAATCAAATTTACATTGCTCTACCCATCTATTAAATCTTTCAATTTTAATAAGGGATTCCTTAAAGAGCCATTTATCCTCCCAAAATCTAGCTTGATTACCACTTCTAATGTGCCATCCTATCCTTGATTCCAAAAATTTTCTACCAGCAATCATGTCATTCCAGCAAGCTGAACCACGTGGGAGGATAGGAGAATCCAACAGATCTTTGAGGGACATTCGGTCAGCCATATATTTACTTCTTAAAATGTCTTTCCATTCTCCGCCAGATGAGAAAGATCTCCATATTTGTTTGGCAAGAAGAGTCTTATTAATAGTTCTTATTTTTCTAAGACCTAAACCCCCCAAGATTTTTGGTCTGCAAACCAAATCCCATCCTATAAGAGGCATTCTCTTTCTTTCCTCCACTCCATACCAAAGGAATCTTTTCTAGATCTTTTCAATGTCCTCTGCATATTTAGCAGGGATTTTGAAGAGGCTTAGAGCATAAATTAGGAGGTTCTAAAGAGAAGCTTTAAGAAGCTGAAGTTTTCCAGCTTGGCTCAAAAGATCTCCTTTCCAACTTGCCAACTTCTTTCTAAACCTGTCAACCAAAGAGCACCAAAAGGAATCTAGGGGTTTAAGGCATAATGGAAGTCCAAGATAAGAAGAAGGTAAGGATTCCACCCTGCAATCAAGGATTCTAGAAAGCTTGACTTTTCTATGCTTAGGGGTATTGAAGAAAAAGATAGAACTAACATGTCTATTGACCTTCTACCCAGTCGCCTACTTATACACAACCAAATTTTTTTCAAAATCTTAGTCTTGTTCACAAAAGATCTTCCCATCAGCATTGTGTCATCAACAAACTATTGGTGAGAACAAATCAGATTCATAGAAGAAGGACTGAGACCAATAAGAGACCTTTGTTCGATCAATCTCTTAAGATTCCTTCCTAGACTTTCAGCCATTATAGTAAAAAGAATAGGTGAAATAGATTCCCCCTGTCTTAATCCGCTTGAATTTTGGAAGAATCTAAAAGGAGATCCATTCACAATGATAGATGTGGAGACTGTGGTCACCAATTGATTCACCAGCTGAATGATTCTACTATTGAAACCAAACCCCCTTAGAATTTTGAATAAGAACTCCCAGTCAACACGGTCATATGCTTTGGAAATGTCCAACTTAAGAAGAAACCCTTCAATTTTAGATTCCACAAGTGAGTGAATATTCTCATGGACTGTGACTATAGAATCTAGGATTTTCCTTCCATGAACAAAACCATTCTACTGAGGGGAAATCAATGAAGGAAGGATAGAAAGGATCCTTGAAGTCAACACCTTAGATATGATTTTATAGAGAGAATTGCAAAGAATAATGGGTCTAAACGCCTCAAACTCCATTGCCCTTGGTTTCTTAGGAATAAGGACCACAAAAGTAGCATTAATTTCCTTAAGGATCCTTCTGGAACCAAACAATTCCTTAACAACATGCACAACATCATTTTCCACAATGTCCCAAAACCATTGAAAAAAGAACATAGGAAATCCGTCAGGCCCAAGGGCCTTGTTTCCTTCAAAAGAAAAGACAACTTTCCTAATTTCTTCCATAGAGGGAATGGCCGCAAGATTTTCATTGTCCTCCCTTCCCAAAACCTTGGGGATGGCCTCTAATAAAAAGTCTTGATCATTTTGATTGATTTCCCCATTCACCGAAAGAAGGTTATTATAGAAGAGGACAACTTGCTTTTTGATGTCTTCCTCTTCCTCAAATCTAGTATCATTAACTTCTATGGAAGTGATTCTATTGGCAACCCTGTACTTAGAAGCAAATAAATGGAAGTACCTTATATTTATGTCTCTAGCAGAGAGCCACAAAACCCTCGATCCTTGCCTCCAGAACTCCTCCTCTTTTGCTATTATATCATGCAGTTTCACAAGCAACTCATTTTCTCTGTCCTTATTAACTTCAATGTATCCTTCCTTCTGTATTTTGTCCTAGATCTCTGCAAGCTTCATTTGAAGATCAGATTTCATGCCAAAAATGTTTCCAAAAGATTCTTTTTTCCATTTTCTTAAATTGTGTTTGACTTCTCTCAATTTTTTAGCTATTTTGAACATAGCAGTTCTCGGAACATCCATATTCCACCATTTCCTAATTTCATCAAAGATAAGGGGATGGGACAACCACATTCTTTCAAATCTAAAGGGCGCATTTTTCTTCACCTTTATAGGGTCTGCCACAAATTTTATGGGAAAGTGATCCGACCCAACTCTGGAAAGAGCTTTTAGAGAACAAAAATAGCTTAAAAGCCACTGATGAGAAATTAAAGTTCTATCTAACCTAACTTGAATTATTTCCTTATGAGTTCTTCTATTCGACCAGGTATACTGAGCCCCTTGCAAGTCCATATCGATCAGCTCCTTATTGTTGATGAAGTCGAAAAGATTAGACTTACTCTCCTGGTTCACCTGAGAACCTCTAAATTTCTCCTCATTCAAAAGGGGAGTATTAAAGTCGCCCATAACTATCCAATGGTCATTATCAAAAATCCTGCAAAAAGTAGAAAGCTCATTCCACAAAGATTTTCTAGCTCCTTTCCCATTGGGAGCATAGATGTTCAACTGAATCCAGCTAAAGTTATCTCTAATGTGTGTAAATTTAGTAGCCACATGATTGTTGATTTCCAATAAAGGTTCCCCTTTAATTAGGTTCTAATTCCAAAAGGTAGCAATGCCTCCTAACACACCATCTGAACTATTTCCTTGAATCCTGCAATTCTAATACATTTTGATCTTCTCCACCTTTTCTTTGGACATTTTAGTTTCTTGGATGAGGAGAATATCAGGTTTATAATCCCTAACAAAATTTTGCAAAACATCCCTCTTATGAAGGCTATTGAGCCCTCTAATATTCTAGGACATAATCTTCATATCTTAGCAGGGGATTGTAGAATCTTTGGAATGGTCTTTTGAACACCATCTGCTATATGTTGGAAGCTTTCATGCTCTCTCTACCATTTTCCCAATCTTCTACCCTGGCCAAGCTTAGTAGCTCCATAATCTGCCTTTTCTCTTGTTCTGGTAACAACTCCACTCGAAGTATTTTGATGTTTGCTTTTCTCCTTCTTTTTCTTAGAATGAGAGAGGACTTCTTCCTAGTCAGTTTCTTCTTGGCTCTCCATCTCTCTGCCAGATTCCCCTTCCTTGTCATAAATTCTTCTTTTCTCCCAAGGGAGGGTGTCCATTAGGCCATTCCTAGGCTGATTCAGATTTTCACTCAAAAGATCGATATTCTGGCTCAGATCCTCAAAGGTGTCCTTAACAAAATCTAGGGTTGTGTTTTCCCTAAGGTTAAGAGGGACACACAAAGGGGAGCAATCAGCAGAGATCGTGTTCTGGATTGGAATACCAATATCCAAATATAGACCCTGGATAGGAATATCCTCTAGTCCAGGAAACCCATTTGCTTTGTCTTCTAATAAGATTTTAGGAGTAGAGGACACAAATTCCTCATCCCTTTTCACTTCCTCTGTATTTTCCATTGTTTTCTCATCATCTTCCTTAGGGCCTTCATTATTTTCTACTCTTGTTTGGTGATTATTCTGCGCACTAAGGTCCTTTGATTCTGTTTCATCAATACTGTTAGAGGAATTCCCCTGAGTTTCATTTTTCCTACTAGCTTCCTCACTGGGATTGTTGGCTTGTCCTTCCCCATTAGATTTCTTACTCTAGACAGTCCTAGGGTTGGACTGGTGATTTTATTTTTCTTTACTGACATTTAATGGGAATTTCTTAGCCCAATGCCCCATTTTTCTACATTTGAAGCAGGCAAAGGGAATGGATTCAAACTCTATAGTTTGCGTCTAGGTTCCCAACTTATATTGAATTTCTATTGAAGAGGGAAGGTTAGCACTCTGTGAAACTCCCACACAGATTCGAGCAAACACCAACCGCTTTCTAGCTACAGTCATAGGGTCAATAGAAAGAAGTTCTCCAAAAGAACTAGCAATGCCATTGAAAAATTCCTCATTCCAGTATTCCAAAGGGAGACCCGGGAGTTTAGCCCAAACTAGAACATTCTCAAAGATAGAATCAGAAAGGTCCAGGCGGGATGTCCATTTCTTTAGGGCCAGGGAAGACTTTCCAATGATCCAGGGTCTGCCACTCCTCACAGCCAAGATATCCTCCTTGCAAGTGAACTCAAAGGAAAAAAAAACCTCTTGGAAGAGCAGCAACTGTAACTTTCCCATTAGTGCTCCACTTGTTTTTAACAAATTCCCTAACCACCTCAACATTTGGTCTAGGTCCCATAAACTTACCAACCAATACTTTTTCCATCAAAGCAATATTATGATCAATAATAGGATCAAGCATAGAGATGGAAAACTTACCATTCGCTAGATCATAATGATTACTCACTAGAGGGAAAATCAATTTACCATTTGGTTTAACACCAAATAGCGATGCCCAAGGTTTACGCTTTGCTCCTTCCCTATCAGCGGTCCCTATCACTTCATTGGAAATTTCACCTTTTCTACCTTGTTGTCCTTCAGGGGACCCCCCCAAATTTATCTTTCCTCCTGGATCCACCTGGATTTTGTTTTCGGTGTCCATCTCATCAGAATCAACCTTACCTTTCTCTGAACTCATAACATGTGTTGATTCAACTTGGGATTCCTTTGAACCTGCTCCATGGCCTGCTCCATTGTTCAGAGATTCAAAATTCTACTTTTCCCGCCCATGCTCCATAGTCCTGCCCATTCGAAATTATAAAATTTGCTTGGCTCTAGGTCTTCCCCTCTATGTTTCCTGAGTTATTGACCCTTTTTTTCCCTTGTTTCCCCTCTAATCTTTCATTGCTAGATGAATTTCTCATATGATTCCCACATTTTCCCTTCCCAAAACATGTCTAGATGAGAAAATTTGCTACCAAAAAAATCACTTTTAGATGCACACATTGCAATTTATCATCCACTAAAAATTTGAGCTTGAACCTTATTGGAGGTCACCACCACCACATTAAATTCCAGCAACTCACCCTTGAATTTTTAATATATTTAGAAATACTTTAGACAGGATATCATTTAAGTCCATACCCACCCATAACCAATGGGAATCTCAAGAAATAATTTGGATAAGATATCATGTAATTCCTTGCCTATCCATAACCAATGGGAATTTCTCCAAATTATTTCACAAAATATATAAATAATCCCAACCTTTGTCTCATTTTAATAGACAAAAAGTAAATTTTGGCATAGATCATCAAGGATTTGTATTTTTAGCTTTACTGCAACAATTTTAAAGTATTTCAAAAATATGAGTTACTTAGATTTATCCTTGATAGACATCAAAATACTTTTATCGTGCTTAGAGAATTTTCCCACTCACATTCTTTGTAGCTATGTCCTTGTTTTTTTATGTTTTCATGCAAGGTATGAATTTATTTGAAGGGTTTTATATTTAATTGATAATATTTTCTAATTTATTGTAGGTGTCTCTTCCCCATCAATCCTACATCCCTTCGATTTTCATCAAAATTCATTCCCCCTAAGCTAGATTGCAACCATCTTAGACTAGTGTGTCCAAAATCAAAGGTCATCCTATTGGTCATCCTCAAGAAATTTGGGCCTAAGCTAGGGGCCTTTCTATTTGTCATCCACTTTTGGACCATGCCTTATTATTGGCTATCAACCTTTGAAACTAACCTTCCTACTAGCCATCACTTATATAAAACATGCCTAGAAAACATGTTAGAATCAACCCAAATCAATTGCAGAGGTCCTTGATACTTCCCAATGGCCATCTATGACCAAAAAAAAGCTAAACTGTCCAAATTTTAGGTAAAGTCATTTTGATTTTGATTTTTAAGTCCATTTTCTATCAAGAATTAGTATTATAATTATTTACATAATTTTTATGTCTAAGTTATAGATCTAAATCTTAAAACCTATAATTTACCTCATATTCATGTCTACTTCATGTCATTCTAGTTTTAGGATCTCATCACCTCATTTACTAGGTGAATTCACTCTTATGATCCTATGTCACTTATTTTTCCACTATCATGCATTGATCCCTTATAGGTTTTCCTCTAATTATACTTTCTCTACTATGTTTTGATAGGTATAAATTATTCATTGGGAGCATTAGATAGGTTTGAAGAAACCCATAAAGTTGAACATTTTCAATCTCGAGTTACCAATTCCTAGCCATCCAACTTTGGACTTGGTCACCACTTTTATTATAGACCCCATATTTTCTAGGGAGGTGTTCTTTTGTAACTAAGCACATTTTGATTTGAATGCATCAGGATCCTACAATTTTTTTTTTCTATATTTTAGCATAGCATTTATATAATTTTCAAGTATATATTATATCAACTAGCTTGGATTCAATTATCATTTGAAATGTGTCATATTTCCTCTACTCACTTAGTGGTTTAGTCAAAGTTTTTTAATTGGAGATAGCCTTGATTCTATTAATTTGAATGTAATTTTGCATTACATATTAGATACCTTGGCATAACCTTGGTTTATATCATATAATACAGATAATTTTACATATAGTCACTCTTAATAAAATTTATAAAAAGGTTACCTTTTTACACGTTACATAAATAATATAAAAATTATATTTTGAGGAAATAGAATGTAATTCACTATGGTCATACATAAACTAATTTTTGCATACCTAAACCAAGCTAGATAATGCTCAAGTTACATGAAATTGGTGGTGTATTAAATCAATTCCATTTGGTTTCTAAAGTCAAGAAGGGAAAAGGAAATAAGGTTGAAAATTCATCTTAGACCTCCCTCTATCCAAATTTTGATCATAGTTTTTAATATTAAATGTCATAAATTTTCAAATAGGTCACCCTCACCTAAACTAATCAAGATTTCATAACAAACTATAAAACACTAATGTAAGGTGAATAAGATATTAATCATTCGTTGTTTGACCAAATTTTATAGAAGTATGGCCATCTTTGCAATCCTATTTAAAGACATTAACAACAACACATTTGAGAGGTGTGCTATTTAAATACAACATGACACTTCAAAGTAAGAAAGGTCTAGTTTTTCACTAATATATGTGATGTTATTGACCAACATATTAAGTGATGCATCTCATATTTCATTGAATTGTTGGTTTCAATCCATCAACTTTTTTAAGAGAATTTATATCTAGTATGCCAATGAAAAAGCACCAAAATAGTTTTATTTTTATCATCATGGATAGCTTTCAAATATTTTAATCATGATTATGTTCAATACTAGCATCATCATGTAATAATCAACGCGTGTCTTCTTTCACCATGTGTTTTAAAACTTCTTTCCTTAATTACAAGTGGCTATGGTCTAAATCAAGTGTTACCCATTTTTGGCACTCCTTGTGGGATATATTAATACCTCAATTAGATTGATCTATGTATAATTTCATACCAAATATAATTGGGTACATAAATTTGGTTGATTTCACCCTGTTAAATGTTTATATATGTATAATAATACACATTCAAGCACATGAGATGATAGCTTTCCATGGATTTAATGAAATAATGATAAATGTTTTCTCAACTCTATGGGGAATATTCCAATTGAAACATGCATTAGGTTCCATCTAGGAAAAACCCTTTATATTTCCTCATGTGTTACACCTAGCATGATCTCTTGATAGAACAAAAACAAGAAAATGAAGCGGATATCTATATAATTTTTTAATGTGTTTTATTTATATATCAACAAGGTCTTGCCACGTGACCTCTCAATGTTTTCATTTGAATGCAACCAAGCTCCATGTGGTAATGTTCTACGTGTTCAATGTATATAATAAACTACCCACATTATCTCGATTTGACTAAATGTCAGTCAACCACATAATTCCCACTAAACTTTATTTTTATTCATCACATCCTCAAACCTTAGCTTAACTTTGATTTTTTTTGGTTGTGACTAAACTCAAATGGAGCTCAAATCAATCTTTTATAGTCCTAAATTTCCTACAAGGTCATTAAGAATTATCCACACATATCTTTCTCATTTGTATCCATCATTTTCTTGTAGTGGCTCCTATCTATTAAATTTTTTTCATGATCAATGGTTTTGATAAATCAAGATGAGGAATCCAAAAAGGGGTAAAATAATATAGGTAAATATGTCTACAATTACTTTATTTATTTAGCCTTTATCATGACATTTAGAACATAATTAATTTACAATGTTTAGAATTATTTTTTGTGGAATATTTGAACATTTGTGTCCCACCATATTCAAGTCATTGTATGAGACTTGATAACATTTCATTTATTCTTTATAGTACTACCCAACATCACATTTATACTTTACCCCTTCATCTAATAAAGCTGAGACATATTAGGTTCCCCTTTGCTTCCGATAAAACTAATGTGAGCACATATAAAATAAATTTCCAAATACACTTAATACTTAAGCTTCCTTTTCTTATGTAATAAATCAATGGCCTAAAAAATCATGTCAAGATCCATAGCCTAAGGGAAAACAATGAAAGCAAATTCAAGCGAGTGAAAACATTTTATCTATTTTTTCCCAATATTAACAGATGTATTCCTTTCTTGATCATTAATATATAACACTCCTATGTACCCTTTATAGTATTTTTTAACTTAGTTGTATTAAAGGAAGCCCACTAATCAATTTTTTTTGTCATGGTTCATTATTTTTTAGGAAAATTTAATAGCTTTCATTGATTAATGAGAGATAACTGGTTAGGGATTAAATATCCAAATCAAAGTTGTCATTCTTTTGCTTCATTTTTTCGCAACTACTATAAATTGGACATAGACCTTAATGTATTTTTAGTAAAGTGCTTAACTACAAGCTTGCAAGAAGTAAATGTTGATTTATTAGGTTAGTTACCCATAAAATAAAGAAATAGTAAATGAAGAAGACTTATCTACAAAAGAATGAGTTATGTAACTAACCATAGAACATGCATTGTAGTATTAAACAAAGGCCTCAATTAGATATAAAAATAAAATAAAGCGAGAAAAAACTAAAGGCAATTTCCATATTAAAAACAAGGAAACCACCATGGAAAGATAAAAAGTTAAAACAAAACTAGACTAAGAAAAACATCACAACCTAAATTAGACCAAGCATAACATAATTTTTAAAAGATCAAAAATATAGATTTTGAGCATCATGAATTGTAACTTAAAAGGAAAAGGGGGCATATATAGAAGAAAAATTTAATCAAATAGTTTCAATGCCACCAATTAAAAAGGAGATCTTTTGTTTCTTAAGAAAATTAGGGTATGTTATTTTTAAAAACAACTTGTAAGAGGTGATGGTATGATTTCTTTTTAAAATTTGAATGAACAGATCAAAAGTTGTAGAAAAAATAATATATATATAGGCATATGCATACACTAGTGAAAGTAAATAAATATTAAACTATTAATCTATTTATATATAGAAAAATTTATGATTAAAAATATAAGAACTAGCTCAATGTTGCAATGATATTTTCATAGAATCTCATTACATGATATGTAAAGTTAATCATGATGAAGGGATGACATGCTCATGTTTTTTTGAAAATATGCATTTTACGCTCTCCTTTCCAATCTAATCCTCATGATTGGAAATCCAAGCTAATTCTAATCCTAAGTGATGGTACTTATAAATTTTGATTTAAGAAGCATGACTACATTATGTTTTCATGACATCATGCATCCATGATGTATTACAAACCCATCAAAATAAATTTTTAAATGTCATGGATATGTCATTGCATGTTCATGCTTCATGGCTCAGGTGTCATTAATCCATAATGTGTATTTATTTTTGATAATGTGATTGCAATTTTTGATAATGTGCTCGTGTGTTACCTATTAAAATGATATTTCACTATATTTTTGTCCTCAATCTCCATGCACTTACCTAATAGTTCAAACTAATAATTTCATAGAGCCTTTCCCTTACCTAGGAATGTGGCCATTTCCCTTGGACTGCATTGCATCATGGCTTAGTTCAACCCACTTAAATTCAAAATATCATGACTTGACCTAGCAGTTTTAGAAGCCGATTGTTGTCAATCAAACCACGTGCCAAAACACCTTGACTTGAGCATCTAGGATTATATATTTATTAACATTCTTAGGTTAGTAGTACTCATTAAAATATTAAGGGATACAATCATAAAGCATATGCATTAACATTCAAGCATTGCATTAGCATTGACATCATATTTATTACATTGTTTACATGATGTAGCTCTAATTTTCTATATCTAAAAAAGAGTTCAACTTTTTATCAAGAATGCCAATAAATCTTCTCCTTACACACAACAAAGCCCAAGTTGTTTTTCAATACAATCCCTATTTTAAATGTAGGTACAAGGAAAGAAAGAACATTATAAGTGCATGCAATAATAGAAGATAGTTTCTTATCAATAAGATAGGAGTATTCTATAAGGACTAGATCATGGGCACATGCTATAGTCCAAGGTGTACAAAGCATCAATATACATCTATTTATGTGTTGTAGTCATCATTTCATTATCATATTTGAATTATTTTGCATTAGCGACAGTACATCAATCTATCACAAACTAAAATTAATAGTTGTATTGAATTAGTTAAGCACCTCTAACCTCACTCTTTTTAAATTTACATATATCAACTTCTTAGCTCTTTTAAATCTAATTGTTATTTTTCTTGTTCGTTAATTATACTCATAAATTAATTGTAAGACATGTTTCATTTCTATTGAAAATATTTAAATGGTTTAATTCAAATAAATATATTTAATATTGTATTGTTGTGTTTTATTTCTTTATAATTAAATTTTTAATAAAAAAATATTAAATTTATGTGTATAAATTGTAATGAAGTGATTAATTACAATAGACAATTAATATTGATTTAATAGACTTAAATAAATAAATTATAACACACCAAGAACACATTTTTAAATGTTAATTTTATATTAAATTTATGTATTGATTTTAAGAATAAAATAGATAAATGAAATGGATGATTATTATTAATTTAATAAAATTAAATATATGAATCATAATACTTCTTCAACATTATTTTAAATTTTGTCAATAGTGACATAGTGTGATGGTTAAGTTATTATGTTGATGTATTTGTGATCAAGGTTCAAACCCCATTGGGGTGTAATTGTTGAGTGTTTACGTTGGGGATGTAGGAATTGGGTAGCCCCCTTATAAATTGCAATGCGCTTGGTAAACTTTTTTCAAGTGATTGATGATGTTGGCACGACATGCCCTCCAATACCATTGCGACTAGACCTCGTGACCTTTTGCTGCAACAAGATACTTTAGCCAATCAAACTAGACCCTCTGCCCCAAATTAAATTTATATTTGAACAAAATAAACAATTTGATAATTTAATTTTATAAAAATTGATTAATTAGTTTAAAAATGGTACAATAGATAAAATACTTAATAATTTTGAAATGTGGAAGTTGAAGATGGAGGATCTATTAATAGATTGAGATATGTGGGATGTTGTTGATGAGAATGTTTCAAGGCCTGTAGATCCTACTCAAGCTGCTCAATATAATGTTATAAACCGTAAATCCAAGGGTCTAATCAGATTGTGCTTGGAATACTTTGTTTTAATCAATGTTCATGAAGAGAGCTTTGCACAAAAACTATGGAAGAAACATGGTGATATGTATCAAGCCAAATCTTTAGTGAACAAGATTTTCTTGAGGAAAAAAATGTATTCCTTGAGAATGGAAGATGGTGGACGAATTACAGACCACTTGGAAGCATTCAATATGTTGGTGGCTCAGTTGGCATTAGTTGGTGTCAAAATGGATGAGGAAGAGAAATGTCAGTTCCTACTTTGTTCTTTGCCTAATTTGTGGGATTCTCTTGTTATGGTTATTGGGAGTAATTTTTTTATATTGAAGAAAAAAGATGTGGTGGGTTCATTTCCTTCTGAAGAGATGAGGAGGAAGGTATCCACCAGTGCCAAGGAGGCCTTGAATGTTCATGGAAGACCTAAGGAAAAAGGAAAGAAGAATGAGAAGCGTGACAAATCCAAGACCAAGGGGAGATCTAAGTCTCCTAGAAAGTTCAAAGTTATTTGTTGGAACTATGGTAAGCCTGGACATGTCCGTAAGGACTGCAAAGAAGAAAAAAAGAAGAAAAAGAAAAAAATTGATTCTAATTTTGAGTCCGAGAAGGAAGATGGTGACACATTCATTGCAGCCTTGGCAACTCATGCAAGTAATGATGCATGGTTAATTGACTTGGGTGCACCTTTCCATATGACTTTTAATAGAGTTTGGTTTTTTGAATATGAATAATTTGATGGAGGTAAGGTGTACTTGGGTGATGATTCTCATTTAGACATTGTTGGCCATGGTAAAGTTAAAATCAAGTTTCCTGGTGGTAGAATAAAAAGGATTAATGGTGTGTTCAATATCCCTAGTTTAGAATGAAAATTATTATTTGTGATCAAACTAATAGATGTAGGTGTACAAGTAGTATTTTCTAATGCAGGATGCAAGATGGTCAGAGGTGCTATGGTGATTGCTAGAGGTGTCAGATATGGCACATTGTATAAGCTTGATGCATGCACTATTGAGTGCAATAGTACTTCTATGAAAAGCAAGGTTGTGGAAGAAGTGAGGGTTTCACCTTAAACAGATGGTCATGGCTTTTGGGTACCCAAGGGTGCTCTTTCTTCTAAATAAAAGTTACCTATAGAGAAAACTATGTTACGGCACTAGAGACTTGGCCACATTGGAGAAAAGGGTCTAAGGACCTTGAAAAATAAAAACCTTGTGAAGGTCTGTCTGATTGTAATCTTGAATATGATTTCTATGAGCATTTCATTTATGGAAAACAAAACCATGTTTCGTTTTACTCGAGTTCTCATAAATCTTGTAGTGTATTGGATCTTATTCATTCTAATGTGTTTGGTACTGTAGATGTTCCTTCAATTGATAAATCCACATATTATGTTTCATTTATTGATGATTATAGTAGGACATGGGTATACTTTCTAAAGAGTAAATTTGAAGTTTTCATTCGATTTAAAGAATTTAAAGCAATGATTGAGTTGCAGACTAGAAAGAAAATAATTTTTTTAAGGACTGATAATGGAAGTGAATTTTTCTCTAATGATTTTGATAGATTTTGTAAAGATTGAGGTATTCATAGGCAAAAGACAACTTCATATTCTCCACGACAGAATGGAGTTGTAGAAAGAATGAACAGGACACTGATGGAGAAGGGTAGGAGTATGTTGAGTGGTGTTGGTCTAGAACAAAGGTTTTGGGTTGAAGTTGTTGCCACTGCTTCTTAATTGATTAACAGGTCTCCTACATCAGCTCTTATTGATAAGATTCCTATAGAGGCATGGTCGGGTCACAAGCCTTCATTACATCTTAGAGTTTTTGGTTGTGAGGCATATGCACATGTGCCAAAGGAGAAGCGATCAAAGTTGGAGAACAAGGTTGTGAAATGTATCTTCATCGGATACAATTATGGTGTGAAAGGATACAAGCTTTGGGATCCTATTGCACAGAAGGTAATACATAGTAGAAGTGTTATTTTTAGAGAAACTAAGATTTCTTCTGTTACATTGCAGCCAGAACAAAGTAAACAAGATGTGTTTCAATTTCCTTCTACACCTGAGAAAGTTGAATCAATTCCCATGGATAGACAAGAAGTTGAGGAGATCTCATCTAGCTATGAATCTTTAGAAGAGGAGGAAAAACCTCCAAATTAGCTTGTTATTAGGTCTACAAGGCACAAACAACCACCTAAAAGGTATTCACCTAATAATTGGAGATGTATTTTTTCTTTGAATACTAACATGGATGAACCTAGATCAATAGAAGAGACATTAGGTATGAATGTTGTGGAATCTTGGAAGATTGCTATAAATGAAGAAATGGCAGCTTTGAAAAAGAATGATATATGGGATCTTGTACCATTGCCTGAAGGACAAAAACATGTTGGTTGCAAATGGGTGTTCAAGAAAAAGATTGGTTTAGATAGAAATATTGAGAAATACAAAGCAAGGTTGGTTGCAAAAGGTCACTCTCAAGTTGAGGGTGTTGATTAAGGTGAGATATTTTCTCCTATTGCGAAAATGACATCCATTAGGTTTTTGCTTTCTATTGTTGCTGATTATGATTTAGAGGTTGAGCAAATGGATGTGAAAACTGCTTTCCTTCATGGTGACTTGGAGGAGGATATTTATATGACACATCCAAAGCACTATGTGGTTAAAGGTAAAAAAGTTGGTTTGCAAATTGAAGAAATCTTTGTATGGTTTAAAACAAAGTCCTAGGATGTGGTACCAGAAATTTGATACATATGTGTTGAGTTTAAGATTTGAGCATTCTAACTCAAGTCATTGTGTTTATTATAAAACTGATGGTGATCATTTCTCATTTATTGCATTATATGTTGATGATATGTTATTCATTGGTAAAGGGAAAGGTATGATTTCATAACTGAAATCTCAACTTGCTGCTAAGTTTGAAATGAAAGATCTTGGTGTAGCTAAACACATTCTTGGGATGGAAATTAGAAGAGATAGAGTGAACAAAAATCTATGGCTTGGCCAAAGTAAATATGTCAATTCAATTTTACAGAGGTTTGATATGCAGGATTGTAGACCATTGTGTGTTCTTGTTTCAAATGGAGCAAAGTTATTTATTTTGGATTGTCCAACATCCCCCATCGGAGATGGAAGAAATGAGAAAAGCACATTACCAAAGTGTAGTTGGAGTTAAAATGACACTAAGAGGGGGGGTGAATCAGTGTCTTAACAGATTTGACCAATTTTCAAAAATTCAAAATCATAGCTTAGATTTGATCTCAATATTACTCTGATTAATGCATTCATGAGTTGAATGTAATCATTCATAAACAGAATTGAGAAAAGTAATAATCCCAACAGTGAACTAAAACAACAACACAGTAAAGTAGTGAGAACTTGGAAGAACAAAGAGACACAAGATTTTTCCAAGTGGAAAACCCTCCTGGGGTATAAAAACCACTCCCGAAATGCCTTGCAAGGATAACTTTTAATCAACTGTTCACGATGCCTTATAGGCTGATTTTTGAGCACCCACTCAAGGAGCACCAAGCCCTCGTTTAGAGATATCTATCTCAAGGAGTACCAACCCCTCAAATTATATTTCTGAAAAATAATAATATCTTAGAGGATCTCTCTATTTTCAATTAAGCTCATCACTCTCTATTTTTTTTTCTCGTCTACCTAATACCCTAAGAATTCAAAAATTGAATCCTTAAAATATTACATAGAAAAGAATATTACAATATATCTCTGCATCTTTGTTTTACAGATTTTTAATACAGAGTATTTCAATACATTTTTGATACAGCCAAAGAATAATATTCCAGAATTACAACTAGAGAACTTTCACCATTTTCAACACTGGTTTTTATATACATTTCAAGTATGTCTGTCATTAAGGTCTTCAAAGAATTCATTTTTCACAAGAATTTGATACTCACTTGCTAATTTTAGAATATGAAGCTGAATAATGATAATTTGTAGATGATGGTAAAAATCAAGAGTAACGCCTATCCAGAGGGCTACAAATAATCTGTTATTTCAAAACCATGACTGCCCACAAATGAAACTCAAAGAATATTCTGCCATGTAACCATTCTAAGATTCGATGCCAACCAATGATGTCGGCCTGCAACTATACTTAGAAATTCCCATGTTGGCCACAGTGATTGAGTCTTTGTTAATCATTCGCTGAGACAACCCTGTAATCCTATCGAAGTCCAACGTCTCGCCAAGAAGTATCCATTTGTTCATCGATGAAAAGTTATGCCGAAGGCAACTTTATCACCGTCAATCATCCCTCTATTTTTCGCTGTGACATTCTGCTATCAAGGAGACGTTTCGTAGATAATGCTTTGTTTTACCAAAATTCATCCTTTCATTCGGTGTCGCTGAGACAATTCATAATCGGGGAGAGGTCCCAAAGAATTTGTTGAGACATACCGAAACACCCCGCGATACATACTTGATCGCCGAGACATTACCAACCTCTCACCAAAATCCATTCATTAGACTTTTTCGGCAAGACTTGACGGGTTCGCTAAGACTCTACATCAAAACTCATGAGTCTTACCGAAAAGTATTTCATTATCAGTCGGCAAGACACAACAACTTTTCCATGTCCTCACTTCAATGAAAAAGTCTTACCGAAAAGTTCTTTCTTGTGCCGGTCGGCAAGACACAATAGTTCTCTCACTGAAATGTAACCTTCATTCTCATGTGGGTCGCTGTGACAAAATGTTATCAGGGAGACCATATGTAGATTTCATTATGTTTCACCGAAAGACTTTATCCATTCTGAGTCGCTGAAACAAAAACACACTCTTGCTGAGATGTATCCTTCATCCACCTTCGCTAAGATAATGCATAGTCGGGGTGACTTCTCGTAGAGCATCCTGTGTCTTACCGAAAGCCCACGTGATCATTCATGTTCGTCGAGACAACTCAATGCCTATGCTGACAAGGTCCATATGTATTCCATCGGTGAGACCCACAGCGTTCGCTATGACATTATATCAATGTTGCAACTCTTGCCGATGTGTTCCCATTCAACCTCCAGTCGGTGAGACATAACAATCTCGTTGTGACCTCATACTGACGGTATAGCTCTTGTCGATAGGGATCACCCTCTATCGCCGAAACCATGGAGAAGTCCTGCCGAAAGCTGCCTGTATGTAAAATCCAAATGTCATGAAATCAAAAATGTCTTGTCGATAGGCAACACAGATGTTTATCAGAAAAAGGATCGGGCAGACCCTGGCATTCTCATGCTAATATGTTATTTTTCTGTCGCTGAAACAATGTACAAAAAAGATAACCTAAGACAAGATAAAGCATGAGAAACCAATCTGAAACTGTCAACAAGTAGAATCAACTAAAAGAGATTTTGTCATCAAGGACAAGCCATATGATCACAACTGAGAACCAACAAACTCCCCCTTTGTCCTTGATGGAAAAACACAAATGACTCTCCCCCTTTTTGCCTCGATGACAAAGAATAGAAGAAAAAAAATGTGCATTGCCATAACACAACTGAGAAGCCAACCAAACATATCATGAGAAACAAATGCAAAAAGAGTAACAGTGTAGCAACCAAAACTGTAAGAGAGTTGTAAGAGAATTAAAACATATAACATGCTCCCCCTAAGTCGAAGCTTGGTGAATTAGAGAAGTAACGATTGAGAGATAACTCCCAATCGAAGTCTCAGCCTTTCAAATAACTCTTTTGCTAAGGGCTTAGTAAAAATATCAGCCACCTAATCTTGTGATCCAACAAAATGTAAACATACTTCATTAGCCAGTACCTTTTCTCACAGAAAATGAAGCTTGATAGCAATATGTTTAGTTCGAGAGTGCATAATAGGATTTTTGAGATATTTATCACACTTGTGTTATCACAGAGAATAGAAACAGGTTTAGGTACTTCAATACCCATATCAGATAGAGTTTGACTCATCCAAAGAACTTGAGTATAGCATGAAGTGGCAGTAATGTATTTTGCTTCAGCAGTAGAAAGAGAAATAGATACTTGTTTCTTGTTGTGCCATGCCACTAAACGATCACCAAGAAAGAATGTAGTACAACTGGTGCTTTTCCTATCATCCAAACAACCAGCCCAGTCAGCATCAATATGAGCAATCAAAGAGAAATCATTGCTTCTAGGATACCAAAGACCATAATCAAGAGTGCCCTAAATATATTTAAAAATCCTTTTAACAGCAGTGACATGGGATTCTTTAGGTGATGCCTAAAATCGTGCAATAGTGCAAACTGCCTGCATGATGTCAGGTCAAGAAGCAGTTAAATATAATAGACTGCCAATCATTGATCTATATTCAGTTTGATTTGTATCAAGAGAATCATCAACCTTAGTAAGTTTGCATCCAGTAACCATTGAAGTGCTAACTGGATGGCATTCATCCATCTGAAATTTATTAAGCATCTCTCTAGCATACTTGGTTTGAGAAAGAAATATTCTATTTTCACGTTGAGAGATTTGAAGACCCAAGAAGAAATTTAATTCTCCCAATAATGACATTTCAAATTCAGATTCCATTAGCTGAGAGAATTTTTTACTCAAAGTAACATTGTTGCAGCCAAAGATAGTGTCATCAACGTAAATTTCAACTACCAAAATATCAGAACCTTCAGTTTTAACATAAATATTGTTGTCTTCTCCTCCTCTAACAAAACCATTTGAAAGCAAATGACTGTCCAGCCTAGAGTACCAAGCTCTAGGTGCTTTTTTTAAGCCATAGAGGGCCTTTTTCAATCTATAAACATGATCAGGCTTATCTTTGCAAATAAATCCTTCAAGTTGTTCAACATAGACCTCTTCATCTTAATAGCCATTTAAAAAAGCAGTTTTGACATCCATTTGATAAACAGTAAAGTTTTTGTAAACACAATAAGCCAAGAATATTCTGATAGATTCTAGTCTAGCAACAGGTGCAAAGGTTTCACCAAAATCAATACCTTCTTGTTGAGCATAGCCTTTGTAGACAAATCTTGCTTTGTTACAAATAACATTACCATTCTCATCAACCTTGTTTCTGTATATCCATTTGCCTCCAATGACATTCTTGTCATTTGGTCTTGGGACTAACTCCCAAGTCTTATTTTTCTTAATCTGATCAATTTCTTCCTACATAGCATTAACCCAACATGAATCTATGAGAGCTTCATAAAAAATTTAGGTTCAAACTAAGTAACTAAACAAAAAGCTATTTGATCCTTTTCATCAGATTCAGCAGCCTTTCTCCTAGTTTGAACTCCTGCATTTTTATCCCCAATAATTTGATCTTTGGGGTGATATATAGCTAGAGTTTTCAAAGGAGCATTTGATACAACCTTTTCAGGACTTGCTTTTTCATTTTTAGGGCTTGTTGATTCAGCAAAAGACTTTGTTGTTTCAGCTTCTTCTGAATTTGATTCAAGTTCAAGCCATTCTTCCTCATTATCCTGCAAGATGTCGGCATCTAAATGTAATCTTTCATCAAAATTTACATTCACAACTTCAACAATCTTGTTAAGCCTTTTGTTAAGGAATTTATAAGCTTTGCTATGAGTTGAGTATCCCAAAAAGATACCCTCATCACTCTTTGATTGAAATCTCCCAAGGTTATCATCATCTTTCTTGATAAAACACTTCCAAAAATTTTAAAGTGTTTGATAGAAGCAATTTTTCCATACCAAAGTTCATAAGGAGTGTGTTTAGATTTCACCCTAAGCTGCACTCTATTCAAAATGTATACACCTGTATGAATAGCTTCTTTCCAATGCATATCAGACAACTTAGCTTCATCTAGCATGGTTCTAGCCATTTCTTTTACAGTTCTATTCTTACGTTCAACTACCCCATTTTGTTGAGGTGTTTTTGTTGCAGCATATTGTCTTTTAATGTCGTGCAGTTCACAATAATCAATAAACTCTTGAGAGGTGAACTCACCTCCTTTGTCAGATCACAGACATTTAAGTTTCAAATCAGATTCCTTCTCAACCAATTTACGAAAGATTTTCAACCTTTCAAAGGCTTTTGATTTGTGCTTAAGAAATGTGACCCAAACCATTCTAGTATAATCATCCACAAACAGCATAAAGTACCTATCACCATTAATAGACCTTGTTCTGGTTGGTCCACATAAATCAGTATGCACAAGCTGTAAAGGTTTTGAAGAAGAATGTTCTTTTGTTTTGAATACCACTTAAACATTCTTTGTACACGGAGTTTTCTGGCTTGCTAAGAACTGGTAGACCTCTAACATTCTGATTTTTACTGATTCTAACTAGATTTTAAAAGTTTATGTGTCCTAATATTTTATGCCATAACCAGTTCTCTTCAATTTGGCCCATTAGACACATACCTTGATTATTGTCATTGCTTGATGTGTCAAGAAGATTGTACACATTACCTTTTGTCCTCCTTCCAGCTGCAATAGCCTTTCCAAGCTTGTTCTTAATCTCACATCCCTGCGAAGTGAAAAGAACATGATAACCACTATCACAAATTTGACTAACACTTAGAAGATTGTGCTTGAGACCTTCCACATAGTACACATTATAGATAGGAGTGTCTTCATTCAGAGGAAGTGAACCTCTACCTTTAATTTGAATACCAGAGTTATCACCAAACTTAACATACACCTACATAATCTTCAAGATTTATAAATTTATCCTTGTCGCCAGTCATATGGTTAGAACATCCACTATCCAGGACCCATAAGTCCTTTTTCTTTGAATGAAAAATCAATTTGAACCAACATAGTTTGCTCAATGTTATTGACAGTCTTAGGTTTCCAAACCTTTTTCATTTTCTGTTGTTTAGATTGCAGATCAGTTCTACACTGTTTGATAGAATGTCCCAAGGCATTGCATTTAAAACATCCGATCTATTTAACAAAACCATAGTGTTGCCTAAGACCAAACCTGGGTATTCTAGGATTCATAAGCCTGCAAGTGCTCACCTTATGGCCAAATTTGTTGCAGAAAAAACAATAACCATAGAAGAAAGGATTGACTCTGTATGAAGGTCTATTACCTCTTAAAAAATGAACATGATCCTTACCAAATTTTGAGTGATTTGAACCTGAACCTTTGACTTCAGAAGAGGGGTTTTGTTTTGCATTGTCAATTGAGCATTCACCCTTTTCAAAACCAACTCCAGTTTTATCTTTATACATCTTCTGCTTGCTGAGCATCTCATTCAGTTTTAGAGTGCTTTCATATTTTTCAATTTCCTTTCTAAGACAAACTACTTCTTGTTCCAGTTTTTGAATTTCTTGATCTTTGCAGCTTACAATCTCTCAAGACAGTCTTCAACTCTTTTAGCTTCTTCAAGCTGAGTTTTCAGAGAGACCATTTCTTGATCTGGTTTATGTTCCTGAGCAAGAACTTTTTTTTTGAGTTTTATGACCTCTTGTAAAGCACATTTCAGCTCACTTTCAAGATCTACTTCACCTTCTTCAATATCAATGGTGTTTGAATCATTTTGCTGAGTAATTTCAGCCATGAACAAAGTTTCATCTTCTTCAAGTGATGAATCTTCAGACTCAATATCATATTCATCCTTACTAAACAAACTTTTCTTCTTTTTGAAATTGAATTTCGTTTAGGTTTGAAGGCCTTCTTCTTAGGCTATTTTTCAGTTGTCTCGTTGTCACAGATTTGATCATCATAGGGACACTTTGTAGCAAAGTGACCTATTTTTCCACAGTTAAAACATTTAAAGGGAAGTTTTCCCTTATATTTTCCTAATCCCTTTTTAAATCTTCTAATAAAATAGGATTCTTTAGAATTAGATAACTCTAATTCACTAACTTCGACTTTTTCTTTCTTTTTCAGTGTTAAAGGCAGTTTATTTTCCTGTTGAATTGTTTTTGCTAGTTCTCATTTCATAGGCAGTAAGTATTCCTTGCAGGTTGTCTAAGGTAAGCTTATCAAAGTGTTTCTTTTCTTCTAGGGCTGAAACCTTAGATCCAAATTTGGATGGTAAGGTTCTAACAACCTTTGTGACCACATCAAATTCATTAACCTCTTGACCTAGACCTTTCATTGCATTGACAACTTCATCAACTCTTAGGAAATATTCAGCCACTTTTTCATCATCCTTCATTTTCATCTCCTCAAACTGATGTTTGAGTGTAATGATTTTTAACAGTTTGACTTTCTCATTCCCTAGATATATAGTTTCAAGTTTTTCCTAGATTTCATGAGCAGATTTGCAATGCATGACTTTAATGAACACATCTTTAGTTAACCCACAAAAGATGGCATGCTTAGCTCTGGAATTTGTTTCATACCTCTTTTTTTCAGTAGCATCAGTGGGAATAGAGGCTGGTACATTGTAATCATTTAAAACAATGCTCCAAACATCAACATCAAAAGAAACAAGAAAAGCTTCCATTCTGATTTTCCAGAACAGATAATATGTTCCATCAAATAACGGAGCTCTAGTTATAGAGGCACCATCTTGAGAATCTGCCATTAAAACAAACTCTAAGACCAAGATCAATCCAAGGTGATTAAAACCTATTAGAGGACCCTACGCTCTGAGACCGTTCTGTTGGAGTTAAAATGACACTGAGAGGGGGGGTGAATCAGTGTCTTAATAGATTTGACCAATTTTCAAAAATTCAAAATCATAGCTCAGATTTGATCTCAATATTACTCTGATTAATGCATTCATGAGTTGAATGTAATCATTCATAAACAGAATTGAGAAAAGTAATAATCCCAACAGTGAACTAAAACAACAACACAGTAAAGTAGTGAGAACTCAGAAGGAGAAAGAGACAAAAGATTGTGTTGTGTGGAAAACCCTCTTGGGGTATAAAAACCACTCCCGAAATGCCTTGAAGGGTTAACTTTTAATCAACTGTTCACAATGCCTTATAGGCTAATTTTTGAGCACCCACTCAAGGAGCACCAACCCCTCGTTTAGAGATATCTATCTCAAGGAGTACCAACCCCTCAAATTATATTTCTGAACAATAATAATATCTCAGAGGATCTCTCTATTTTTAGTTAAGCTCATCACTCTATTTTTTTTTTCTCGTCTACCTAATACCCTAAGAATTTAAAAATTGAATCCTTAAAATATTACATAGAAAAGAATATTACAATATATCTCTGCATCTTTGTTTTATAGATTTTTAATACAGAGTATTTCAATACATTTTTGATACAGCCAAAGAACAATATTCCAGAATTACAACCAAAGAACTTTCACCATTTTCAACACTGGTTTTTATATACATTTCAAGTATGTCTATCATTAAGAAGGTCTTCAAAGAATGCATTTTTCACAAGAATCTAATACTCACTTGCTAATTTTAGAATATGAAGCTGAATAATGACAATTTGTAGTTGATGGTAAAAATCAAGAGTAAAGCCTGTCCAGAGGGCTACAAATAATCCATTATTTCAAAACCACGACTGCCCACAAATGAAACTCAAAGAATATTCTGCCATGTAACCATTCTAAGATTCGATGCCAACCAATGATGTCAGCCTACAACTATACTTAGAAATTCCCATGTCGGCCACAGTGATTGAGTCTTCGTTAATCATTCGCTGAGACAACCTTGTAATCCTATCGAAGTCCAACATCTCGCCAAGAAGTATACATTTGTTCATCGATGAAATGTTATGCCGAAGGAAACTTTATCGCTGTCAGTCATCCCTCTGTTTGTCACTGTGACATTCTACTGTCGGGGAGACGTTTCGTAGATAATGCTTTGTTTTACCGAAAGTCATCCTTTCATCCAGTGTCGCTGAGACAATTCATAATCGGGGAGAGATCCCAAAGAATTCATTGAGACATATCGAAACACCCCGCGATACATACTTGATCGCCGAGACATTACCAACCTCTCACCGAAATCCATTCATTAGACTTTGTCGGCAAGACTTGACGGGTTCGCTAAGACTCTACATCGAAACTCATGAGTCTTACTGAAAAGAATTTCATTATCAGCGGTCAGCAAGACACAACAACTTCGCCATGTCCTCACTTCGATGAAAAATTTTCTCACCGAAAAGTTCTTTCTTGTGCTGGTCGGCAAGACACAATAGTTCTCTCACCAAAATGTAACCTTCATTCTCATGTGGGTCGCCGTGAAAAAATGTTATCAGGGAGACCATATGTAGATTTCATTATGTTTCACTAAAATACTTTATCCATTCTGAGTCACTGAAACAAAAACACACTCTTGCTGAGATGTATCCTTCATCCACCTTCGTTAAGACAATGCATAGTCGGGGTGACTTCTCGTAGAGCATCATGTGTCTTACCGAAAGCCCACGTGATCATTCTTGTTCGTCGAGACAACTCAATGCCTATGCTGACAAGGTCCATATGTATTCCATCGGTGAGACCCACAGGGTTTGCTATGACATTATATCGATACTACAAATCTTTCCGATGTGCTCCCATTCAACCTCTGGTCGGTGAGACATAACAATCTCACTATGACTTCATACCGACAGTATAGCTCCTGCCGATAGGGATCACCCTCTATCGCCAAAACCATGGAGAATTCCTTCCGAAAGCTACCTGTATGTAAAATCCAAATGTCATGACATCAGAAACATCTTTCCGATAGGAAACACAGACGTTTATTAGAAAAAAGGATCGGGGAGACCCTGGTATTCTCATGCCGATATGTTCTTTTTTTGTCGCCGAAACAATGTACAAAAAAGATAACCTAAGACAAGATAAAGCATGAGAAACCAATCTGAAACTGTCAACAAGTAGAATCAACTGAAAGGGATTTTGTCATCAAGGACAAACCATATGATCACAACTGAGAACCAACAAGTTCATCATTATGTCTCATATCTGATGGTCGATATTTTATTAGCTTGACTTGCCCTAGAAGGCAACCCTATTTTATGAGGGCATTGTATTATGGTTGTGTATTGCGATGTATTTTGAGAGTGTGATAGCAGTTGTGTTAACTTTGGATCTCTGGATGGTGATACTCCTATGAGAAGCTTGCTTTATAAGTATATTGTAATTTTTGTGATTTTTAAATAATATATTGGGTAGCTTTTGGAGTGTGGGGTTTTTATCCCAAAAGGGTTTTCCCCACGTAAATCATTGTGTTGTGGTATGCATGATATTTGTATTTATTTTTGTTTAAGTTTATGTAATTGTTAAAGATATGTAAAAATTTTGCATTATTCTCTTCCCAAGATAATTAGTGTAGGAAATTTTTCCGCTGTACCTTAGCTTCCTTACAAAGGTATTGCTTAAATACAACATATAGGCATCTGAAACACACTGTCATTTTAAAAAATTTCTTGCAAACTTCCAGAACACCTGATATAGCAAGGTAGCTTGCTTTGAATACCCCTAAACATGTCCACAAGATTGTATGGACAAAGCATCATTTCCTGTTGAATGTGAAGCATTCTAACAAGCCTTCAATGTCACTTTACTCTATCACAGCATAGGCAAAAACTTTGTTACATCTTTTACTTTAGAAGGTGTAAAGGCTTTAACATTTGGATATAACACCTTCATATCTTGATTAACTCATCTTCTAATCCTCAAGACTAAACTTTGCTCAACAGAGGGATGCGAACCAACACACCATGACTTTTCCTTATATAAATATTTTGTAAAAGCCTTGACCAACTCCTGAAGCTTATCTTCATGTGTAGTACACCAACCTAGAGTGATATCAATCAAAAAAAGTGTACCTATATTTTCACATCTTCTACTTGTACTAGAACCTTCAACAAAGGTTCATCCTTGCACTGCAGATTTGCAAATCAACTGTTTTGAACAAATTCTTCTTTCATGTTGAATTCTTCAACATGTCCTTTTCAGGGGGTTGAAAGTTCTATAAATGAAATCTCCCCCTAAGATAATTCTCTATCTCAATTTTTCTTGGGTTCTTGCATAGAATGCACAAGTAAAGAGTCACCTTTCCTCTCATTTTCTTGAGTTTTTTCTTCCTTCTAGAAATTTCCATTATCCTTCCTTTGTTGATTAGAAGTTTCATCCTTTTCTGAACTGGTGGCTTTACAAAGCCACTTCTGCAACAATTTTCCTTATGTCCCATCTTATTGCATTTTTAGCACATAATGTTGTGCTCTAAAACAAATTTGTTCCTTTTCATCTCAGATCTTCACTCATCAACCTTGTGATCATAGTTGTTGCAAGCATAACAATATCCATGAAATAAGACAGTACTGTTTCTTTGAGGCATAAGTGATCTTCTACCCATGTTATCATTCCTTCTTTGTCTTATTCTATAACCAATAGACTTATGCCTAATTTTATTGCAAGAAAAATAGTAACCTTGAAAATATTGATTGAACCTAATAGGAGCATGTTGTCTTGTAGGTGGAGGACTTTTGAATCATTTTTAGTTTGATTTCACATTCTTTACCTCCCTCTAATTTATCTTCCAGCTTGTTAGTTTCTTCCTTTGATTTTTCAAGCAAGTTCTCATATTTATGATTTAGTACCTTTTCTTCATTTAGGTCTTTTAGAGTAGATAGAAGTTTTCCTTCAGAACATATTTCCCAATCATCTGAATTGAAGTCCCAACCTTTAGGTTCCATTGATTCTAGATCCAAATGAGAAGAGAACATGCCCTAATCACTCAAGGAGCTAGACTCCTTACATTTTTCGACATTACATTTTTTGTCAACAATATGGAAGTCCATAAAGAGGGTTTCATCATTTGAATCATTCTCCTCATCTTCAGAGGAACCACTGCTTTCTTTGAAGTAGAGACTCTTTTTAACCTTATTTCTTTTATTATTATCATTTGATTCTTTATAAGGACATTTAGATGCAAAATGACCAATTCTTCCACAATTGAAACATTTTAAAGGTAACTTACCTTTGTACTTGCCAATTCCTTTCTTCAATCTTCTTACAAAGTTTGCGTCAACCTCATCAAAGTCATCATTCTAATCAGTAGCTTCATCTTCAATCTTTTTGTTATCTTTGAAAGAAGCTTCCTTATTCGGGGCATTTATATCAAATTCTTTTATTTCAAAGGCAGTAAGAACACCAAACATTTTATCAACAGAGTACTAATTCAAACCCTTCGATTCTTCAATGGAAAACACTTTATGACTATAAGCTTTAAGGAGAGATCTCAAAACCTTCTTTACAATCTCACTTTCTTTTACTTCTCCAAGAACAGTGATGCCAGAAATAACTTCATGCACCCGGAGCATATAACTTGCAATGTATTCATCCTCTATCATCCTCTGAGTCTCAAATCTACTTCTAAAGATCTACATCTTGTCTTGCTCTACTTTAGTATCTCCTTCATAAATGTTGCTAAAACTTCCTTAGCAGAGCTGCAATTCATCACCTTCAAAAGTTTTGAATCAACTAATCCACATAAGAGAGAATTCTTATCTTTGGCATTTCATTCATACAACTTGATTTATGTTGCATCTGTAGGAGTAGCGGGAGAAATGTAACCATATTTGACTGATTTCCAAACACCAAAACCTAGAGAGTTTAGGTTTCCTTTCATTCTCAATTTTCAGAAGTGTAATTAGTCCCATCAAACCTAGGACCCTTGTATGGACCATCATGTGCCATCTCATATCTTTGCCTCAAGTTGTTAGGCTTCTTTAGAGGAACTTGGCTCTGATACCAATTGTTGAACACACCCAGAGACTGAGAGGGGGGTGAATTAATCTTATCAAAAACTCAATCCCTTTTGAAACTTAAATCTCTCATTCCCCCTATTTTGCCTCCAAAATTGAATTTGTTAAGTCAATATTTTATTATTTGAATTTCAAATGTCTAATGTAGGCTATCGAGATTTAAATTTTTGGGAAATTGGAATAATTGCATATAAATACATAGTCATTTCACCATTTGAAAACTAGAAAGGGAAAACTAGTAATTTTATGAGCAAGAATTATTGTCAAGAACATTATCAAGCAATTCAAGAGAATATTTATTATATAAATTCAATATCAAAGCATCATGTCAAAATTTATGTGATTTTATTTATGTTTATCATATTATTTGTGATATCTAACCCTTGTAGGTCTTCAACAAAATCAAGCCAATAACAATCAAGCCTTGAGGAGATGTGCATGACTTCAGTCCATCAAGGAAGCCATTTTTAAGTGGTGAATTTTAGGTCATTGTTGATTTATCATGCATTTATCATTTATCTATCTTTCATTGGAATTTCCATTGTGGAGGTGGAAACACCAACACGAGGTTCGAATAAGGCAAGCCCCTATATGGCACAACCCTTCCTCTCTCTTTGAATGTGTAGGTTTAAAATTTGAAGAATATTGGGAAAAGTTTGAAGGTCAATTATTCATTATTTCCTTACTATCATTGCATTATTTTTTAACATCTTGAGTTGTTGCGCTAACACAATAAAAAGAAAATCTAGTGATAATGGAAGTATTTATTTATAAATTATAAGAAGTAAAATATTACAACAAAAATTAAATTCTATCAACAATTCTCAAGCTTATTATGTTCTTATTGTATTGTCTCATAAGCACAAACAAATTTTACTAATGTGTCTAAATCTATATACAAAATTATGCAAAAGTTATTGAAAAGTAACCTAATTCGGCTTCCTCATATTTGGAAACTTCGAACAACCCCTCACAGCTTTGTATGACCCAAAGGATTTATATAATTTCTATAGAGTCCATATACATGATACCAAGAGATATATGTGGCTTGGACACTTAGTGCAAGACCTCATTGATTCAAGTTTTATCCAACTTCTTGTTGGACCAAACAAGTCGAATATTTTTTTTGTAAATCTAAACCAAAACTTACAAATCTATACCAATCCTTTCCCAAAACATTTTACTAACTATATTGAGATTGATCCTTATTTTACTTCTAAGCCTCCTTCTCTATTTAGTGATATGATGAGTATAGTGGATGCTTTCCCCTTGTCATCTCAGGTGCATGACATTCCTAGCCCGATCAATGAGTTTGACTCATAAAACTACACATGATGGCTTATCTCTCCCAACAATGGGTTCCATTACTTTGATTATCTAGGTTGGACCTAAATGTGTGGAAACCACCTTTCATGTCATCCCTAAATCAAACTTATTCTCTATGAAGTTAGGTATTCTATGGCTTACTTCCATGGAAGTCGTCACTTCAATGATCTACAAATATTTTAAGTATCCATAAGAAGGACCTATGCAAATTGTCTAACACACTATATGCAAACCACTTATCTTCCTTGGAGGCTTCTCTCTTGATCACTTCTCATTGTTAACTCTAGGACCCTTGCAACCTTATGGAGACCTGTTATTTAAATCTTATTCATTTGAAGTTCAAAGCAAGTCATTTAGAGTCCTCTTCTTCAACACCTTCTTCTTTGCATGTTCTCACTTTCCCTTCTATCACCCAATTTTTGTAGTATACTTATGTCCCTATGCCTACCCCTTCAATGACTAAGAAAAAATGTGCTCTATTAGGACAACCCCCCATTCCTCTTAAGGTCTCATCACCTCCATAAATGCCTCATGTTCATCCATGTGTCATTGCAATAGACCAAGGAAAGACACCATTGTTTCAAAGATCTTCTCCATAAGTCTTTCATCCTCCCATAGCTCTTGATATTCCTAGACCTACCCATCTAGTAGGAAAGGGAAAGTAGCCCATAGGACAAGAATTATTCCATGCACTTCCAACACCTTTCCTTCCAATGGTACCTCATGATCCTTTGCCTATCCCTATAGTAGAAAGAGGAAAGGAACCCATGACACAAGTTCCACTACATGCACCTCAACTACCTCTACCTCTACTTACCAAGGTGGTTCCTCCTCCTACAACTACATCCAATTCTCATCATCAATGAAACTATCTCGTGTGAACACAAGCATCATCAATAAGCATTATCTTGTGAAAAAATTATTATGGAGATTCCCACCTCCAAGTGTCCTCTAATGTGACCACCTCCAAACTTTGTCATGTCTTTGTCTCCTACTTATCAACCTCCTTGTGTGACTCCTACAACTTTGTCTATCCCTCATCATGATCTTGATAAGCCTCACCACAAAAGGGAGTAGATCATCTTAGCTCCTTTAATGAACCTACCTCTAATTCCAAATATCCGCTTTTCCATTTTTCTAGACATGCCTAACATAAGTGTCATTTCCAACACCATTCTTGTTTTCCTTGTCCCATACCAACACACCCACTATCATAATTTTCTTGATATCTCCATCTCACCAATATAGACATTGATATCTGGGCTGATGCAAGAAGTTTGGTACACAAAGCTCAAAAAGTGGAAATGTTTTTGCTATTTTTTAAAATTTGTCACACTTGGACTGAAAATTTGAGGCACTTACACAATGAATCTTAAAAAAAGTCAGTAATATAAAATTTATTAGTTTGAATCTAGTTTTCAAATATGTAAATTATTCAAATACCCAGATTATAGAAATTAAATTTTGATATGGATCTATAAAAACCACTTTTTAAAACTCATTTTTTTACCATACCAAGCATGTGTATGGACAACACTTTTTGACCCAAATAAAAGTATTTTGCTAATTCCTTTTGGGAAAATAGAGCTAACAACATGAAGTTTGATGTGGAATTTTTTTTGTAATTTTTGGTTGAACTTTTTTTTTTTATTAATTTTTTATTGGCCTTAATTGTTGTTTTTAAAAATCAATGTGTATGAACAGCATAATTGGACCTAAACTAAACATTTTTTTACTCTCTTTTTTTCATTGTGTAGAGAATTGTCTAAAGTTTGATGCCATATAATTTTTTTTACAAGAAACTTAACCAATAAAAAGTTATTAAAAAACAAAAAAAGCCTGATATTTCAAGTTTAAGGACTAGTTTGCTTAGAAATTAATTAAAAAATAGCAAACATAATTCAATCTTAATAAAAATTATATATTTGGAAAGTAGACATCATTTTCTTTAATGGGTTTTAATTTTATAGATTGATTCAGAAAAAAAGTCCACCAACCATGTTGTCAAAGTTGGACATTCTTCTTTAATCTACCTTAGTTTTTAAGTTGCAGGTCAAAGGCTAAGGCTTGGATTTCCAAGCCTTTCCCAAGCCTAAAACCAAGGCTAGATGTGGTGTGGGAATTCAACATTTAAATAATGCATACATGTTACAAAAACACGTACATGTTATTTAAATGAGACGCATACGCATTATCTATTTACCCGTTGGGTAAAGGTAATGCGTATGAGTTATAAAACGCGTACGCTTTCCTAAAATAGAACACATGTGTTTCTAATATAGCCATTTTTCCCTAATTTAGAAAATACTGGTAAAACACGATTTTCCTACAACATTCCTTTTCTACAATACAGTCTTAAAGTGTCATTTTCTGCATTTTTTATTGCAAATTTGTCTTGTGGAGGGCATATTCTATTCAAATTGTTGGAAAAGACAAAGTGCAGGTTGAATTTTCTAAAGTGGAATCAAGTACAAGAACTTTTTACAAGAATATTTGGAAAAAGAGAATTTTTGGATGTACTCATGATGTTTTTGTACTTCAGAGTTTATAGAAAAAATGATCTTCATAGTACATAGTTTAATTTGAATATTTGAAGGAAGTGGAAATTTGAAAATAGGTTTCTTGAATTATTTTTTTTGTCATCAAAGAGGGTTTGGTAACCATGGGTGATAAGCAAAGACAAAAAAAAGATGTAGAAAGTTAATGACACCTGAAGAAATTCAAGCAAATAAAGATAAGGAGGCAAAAAGACAAAGGGAAAGGAGAGAAAGGATTCATCAAATGAAAAATTTGGAAGCATCTAGTTCCAAGAATGTTGAAGAGGAATTCATGAATGATGAAATGAATGTAGATGATGCAAATGTGGAGATGGTGAATATGGAAGAAAATGCAATTACGGAGACAAACCCAACTATGCCTTCAACTTCAACTTTGAATGATATGCAAAAAACTTCAGGTATGTCTTCAAATCCACCTCCCAATGATATGGAAAATGAAACTATTCAAACAATCTATCCAGGTATGTGTTCAAACCCAAGTTTTGATAATATTGATATTGCTTGTTTAGATGAAGTTGGATACACCATTGATGAGATCAATAATATTAGGGTTGAAACAATGCAGAAACAAAAAAATGATGAAATTATATCTTATGAGAATGCAAATGAGAATGAAATCCCTTTTACATTTGAAAATGAAAATGAAACCCCTTGTGTGAATGAAAATGAAACTCCATCTATGGATGAAGGTGAAAATGTTTTTTTTACAATTGAAATAGATGTGCTAGATAACCTTTGTGGTAAAGTTTCTTCGAGACAAATTAGAAATTATGGAAATAAAATATATAAAATGTTTTTTTATAGAAAGGAATTAGAATTCCAATGTCAACTCATGGTGCAATTGATGAGAATGTTGAAAATGAGAAAAGTGATAAAAAAATTAGGTGTTTTTGTAAAACCAAAAAAAAAAGATGATTCAGTAGAACAAGTCATATCTAGTGTTGCTAATGCTATTGATGTTATTGGTAAAAAAATTTGATTGAAAGATAAGAATGTGGCTCGTTGTACAATAACAATTGATGTAGTTGATAAAGCAGCTTCAAATAAAAGAATGTTAAGTAAGATTAGTAAATGTATAAACTTAAATCCTAGAACTTTGATAAGAGCTGCTAAAAGAAGAGAAAGTATTGAAAAGAATCATATTAATCAATGTTGTAGTTTTAGTGGTAGACTCCCAAGATCAGACATGAAATTAACTAATGAAATTAAATCTTTAATCGAAAATTTTTGGCATGATAATACAAGAGTATCACTTAACATTAGAGATGTCTTAAAATTAAGGGTGGGTTCCAAAATTCATGAACCTTATCCAAAGCATCTCTTAGATATGACTCAAACTGAATTATATAAAAAAAAATTAGATGCTTCAATCTTACCATTGAATATTAACATTTAATTCAAAGATCATTCGAAAAGTGTAAACCTTGGTATGTTAGAATTAATAAGCAACAAATCTCTTGTTGTTGTAAGACTCATGTACAATTTCATTATTATTATGATATATTTTGATATATACGATGCACTTTGCATGCTAACCAAATTATGCAAGAAATTTGTGGTATTAATATGCCACCTAAAAGAATCAAAGATTTTATAGCAGGTTTGTTTTGTGATCCCTCTTTAAATGGAAACTCATTTTTTTTTAAAGCATGCATTTCTGGAGAATGTGATAGATGTGGTAAATTTTCATTATTAGGAGAATGTATGCATGAAATTAGTTTAGATGAATTTGGACAACAATTAGTGGATGTAAAAAAAATTTAAAATGT
Organism: Sequoia sempervirens; assembly: GCA_007258455.2. Classification (NCBI taxonomy): domain Eukaryota; kingdom Viridiplantae; phylum Streptophyta; class Pinopsida; order Cupressales; family Cupressaceae; genus Sequoia; species Sequoia sempervirens. Next base: position 72,271,922 of record VDFB02026320.1, read on the forward strand.
TGAGTATTCTTTAAAAGATGGAAAAACTGGAAAACGTGTTGAGCTAATTGTGGAAAAAGTTAGTGTGCATGCTTTTATTACTGAATTTAAAGATAAGTTTGTAACTAAATATATTCAACACTCTCAGAATGTTAATTGGCTTGATAATCAATTTCGTTTATGTAAAAATACATTCCCAATTGGAACTATATTGTCAGTTGTTCATTTTGTTGAAAATTATACTCTTGCTCCACAAGAAGAGATTCAATCACAGTATTATAATTTAGTGCAAGTAACTATATTTGTTCATATTGTTTATAGACATGCTGAAGATAGTACAGAAGATAATAGAAATTTTTTGAGAGAGTGCCATTTTTATGTAAGTTATAATCAATTACATTCATTTGAGTTTGTACAATATTGTTTTGATGTATTTTATAAAAATTTAAAAGAGAGGAATTCAAATGCTAGAACATCTCATATGGTCAGATAATTGCACAGGTCAATTCAAAAATGCTAGAATGTTTTTTTGGTTATGTAGAGTTCATAAGTAAAATAATATCCAACACATATGGAGTTTTTTTTAAGCTGGTCATGGTAAGGGAGAACATGATGCAGCAGGTGCATGTGTGAAAAGAGCTCTTGCTAGAGAGCAACTAAAATTTGAGGATGCTACAAAATTTAGAGATGCACTTGCAATTGTAGATTGGTGCAATACCAAATTATCTACAAGAACAAGTGAGAGCTCAATAATTCGATGCTTCTTTTGGTTAATTGAAGAAAATGATATTTTTTCTCGACAAGAATGTGAAAGAATTAATGGATCTATAAAATGGAATTCGTTTAAGAGTTCGAATGCAAACACATGGACAATATGGACAAGGGAGTTGGCATGCTTTTGTCAATTTTGTATTGTAGGTGATTGGAAGGCATGTGAAAATATAGAATGGGTCGAACAATGGCAACAAAGAGCTTTAACGCCTACATCAACACATGTTCAACATGGAACGATAATTGAAGATAATCAAGTGTTCGCATCAGATGATTATGATCGTGTTTTGGATCTTGTACAAGAAGGTACATTATTTATTGAGTTGAATTTTGTATGTATGCATGTTTATATGTGAATTAAATATAAGTCACTCTTTATTGAATTTTGTATTTATTTTTGCAGGACATGTGTATGTTGTCGTTGCACCCAAGGGGAATGAAGAGTAGATGGAGTACCGGTTGGCTAGATGTGTTGAGAGAAAACATAAGTTGGTACATACTAGAGTGGATGATGACAAATTTGAGTATCCAACTAGTTCAATGGTTGTTGTTGGCACCTGGCTTCAAAAATATTTGATGAGAAAGAATGGCTTGCCTGCATTTGAAGATTATGAAAGACACAAGAATATTATACATTATTCACATTTGATTTTGGCAACCAATATAAAACTAGTTAGATATCAAGGGAGTCCTACTAATAAGGTTTTATGGACACTTTCAATGGATGATCATGATACAATCATAGATGCATTACAAAAAAGAGAGGATGCAGATGGTACAACAGAGTAAATAAATATTGGCAAGTATATCTAGTTGTATATATATTTAATTGATATATATATTTGTCTTTAATAATTTCCTAATTAAAGTTTTATATCATTTTTTGTTTCAGGTCTCCAAAAATTATATGCTTTACAAAAAAGAGAGGACATGCACATATATTACAATGGAATTCAAATCTAGAGACAAGTAACTATATATAGTTCTAGATACATTTAATTGATAGTATAAATATAAAACTAAATTTAATTCATTTTCATTTTATAATTTTTTAATTGATTTCATATCCCCTTAAGCCATTCTCTTAAAACCCCTTAATTCATCCTCTTATGTACCATTAATCCATCCTCTTGCATCCCCTTAAGTCATTTTATCAACTCCCCTTAATCCATCCTCTTAGGACCCCTTAATCCATATCCTCATATATCTACCTTTAATCTGTCCACTTGCATCCACTTAAGTCACTCTCTCAACACCCCTTAATTCATCCTCTTAGGACCCCTCAATCAATATCCTCTTATATCTACCCTTAATCCATCCACTTGCATCCCCTTAAGTCACTCTCTCAACACCCCTTGGGGTTTAAATTCATTCTCTCAACTCCCCTTAATCCACCCTCTTGCATCCCTTCAAGTCATTCTATCAACTCCCCTTAATCCATCCTCTTAAAGGACCCTTAAGTCATATCCCCTTACATCCCCTTAATCCACAATCTTGCATCCCTTAAGTCACTCTCATAATTCCCCTTAAGCCATCCTCTTAGGGCCTGTTAAGCCATATCGTAAGGTTCATGACATGCATCACCTTAATCCACCCTCTTGCATCCCCTTAATCCACCCTTTTACATCCCTTCAAGTCATTCTATCAACTCCCCTTAATCCACCCTCTTGCATCCCCTTAATCCACTCTCTTACATCCCTTTCAGTCATTTTATCAACTCCCCTTAATCCACCCTCTTACATCCCCTTAAGCCATCCTCTTAAGACCCGTTAAGCCATATCCTAGGGTTCATAAGATACATCCTCTTAAACCATCCTCTTAACTCCCCTTAAGGCATTCTCTTAAGACCCCCCTTAAGCTATATATCCTCTTAGGTCCCCTTAATCCATCCTATGGAAAACATCATTTGAATTTCTATGTAATTTACTATATATTGTTCTTTTCTCGCATGAATTTTTTACTTAAATGACTCATAAAAATTTGAGTTACTTACATTAATTATTTTTGCAAGTTCTCATCAAGTCGGTCTACGATGTGATTGTTGAACTAAAAAACTATTTTATCAAGAGACTATGTAAATATCAATTTTTGGTCTTCACCTAAAAGTTGATAAGCTTTAATTGTATCTACATGCACATATATGTTTCATCATGTTATATAGTTCTATTAAACATCTTGATATACATTATATATGTTTGTTCAATGTCACTTTTTAAATATCTTGGTCCAATTTTATAGATTATACATTTCATGTCTTCTATTTACCACATTTTATATAATTATTCAATTGTATAGATTATACATTTTATACATACAAGGAGGTAGTTTTTTGTTTATTGATTCAAATATTTGCTATCTAATTGGAAAATAGTTAAAATTACTTTCCCTTAATTTATTATGAATATGATCTAGAAACTATTTAAGGAATGTTTTAATTTGTCACCTAACCATGTGATAAATTATATATATGAAATTTGATTCTAGATAAGAATTTATATAGTGCATGTATTACTTCAAAATTAGATAAAATATAAATATAGATATGTATGAGTGCATATAATCATGAAAATGAACATAACATTATCTCATAATTGACTGCATATATAATCATCATATTAAAGTCAACTGATATAAATAAACACAAATATGATAATAACATGTTCAAAATAAAACTAGAGATAGATAGTGCATAAAATTTATATGTCAAGTCCAACACATATATTGAAATAAAACTAGAGATCTATAGTCCATAAAATATAAAATCATCTAACTTTCAGGTTGATCGGTCAAATCAAGTCTCCTCTTTGTTCCATGTTTACTAGATGTACCCGCATCATGTTGTAAAAGAGTACAAGAAACTTGAAATTAGATTTAAATTTATTTAGAAATTTTGATATAATTGAACTTATTTAAAATTGAAAATATAAACTTTTTAGATAAAAATAAATTTAATTAAATATCTAGTAAATATAGTAAAAATGATTTCTAGTATGCATAAGTTACCATACGATCATGTGAATCAACTGGCACATTTTCTTCAACGGGTAGCATAACTGTTAGTTGAGAAGATGCAAATGCCTAATCTACTATATCCTGCATATTCATATAAAGCAAACAATATGTGAAAACCTCAAATATATATATATATATATATATATATATATATATATATATATATATATATATAGGTCTGTAAAAATTGTATAGGAGATTTAAAGTAAAGTTTACAACCTCGAATGATATGACCTCATGATCACGCACCTAATATTTCCCATGCATAAATGTCAATGGTGTCTTAGGTGTGTGGCCCACTATGGGTATCTCATCAAATCCCTACATATAAATGTACAACAGTTCATATAGATCATTCACACATGTGTATGTAAATAAATAAAAAAATAGATCTATGATGTGTATTTAATTTAAACTTAACAAACTTTTGAAAGCATGCACCTAAGCTGATGATGTCTCAGGAGCGCTCACCACTGTAACTTGTGGTTGGTCAGCACTAGGTATCGTATGACCTCCTTGCATCTAGATATAATATATCAATTCACACATGTGTACAAATTCAAATTAAATTTGATATATATCCACACAAATTATATAATATATATTGGTTCAAGTACCTATCCAAAAGGTGAGCCAAGATCTACAGCACTCGACATATACACACGATGATCATATTGAGTTTCAGGCATCACATGACCATGCATCTACACCAAACACTTATTGAATTAATATTATATTATATACATAATTTGATGTTATTATTTAAATGATTTTTTTACATTTCAAACTTGAATTAAATTTAAGTTCAAAAGATGAACATACATGTGTAGGAAAATCCTTAAAATATAGTAAATTCAAGTATGACCTCATCCCAGATGCATGTGCGTCACCTGAAGTGGATGTCTAAGTATCCCTATAGCCTGAGCCTCCATGCTCTCTATTGGCCACTTCAGTGGCCACATGTGTAGTCTGCTAAGCGAGATGTCCTGAAAGTGAACTCAATGCTCCTAATGTCGATAACATGGTCTACTGTTGAAATGCAGCAGGAACACTAGGAGAAGGAGGAGAAACAATAGGAGCAATTGGAGTATGTCGCTGAGGATCGACACGTGCTCCTCGTCTATGTTGGGGCATGCCATGCCCAACTCCATGAAATGACCTCATATCAAAATAGTTGGGCTTTTTACCCAACTCAAACTCAACCCATAACTTTCTTAAAAAGTATAAGGGCACCTCACTGTTGCCATGTGGTGGATTATCAAACACCATCCACCATCTCTCCCAAAAATACACAGCTATCTGCGGGTGCCCACACCATAAAATTGAAATTCATTTTTTTGTGGGTGGAATTGGTTGGTTTGTTTGGGGGTTAATAAAATATTGGCACATGGCTTGTTTGGTAATTTTTAGGTCATTGATTTCTTTATATGACAATCCATCCATATAAAATTGTCTCCTCTCTTCTTTCCATTGATGGAACCTATCTATGTCCACATCGATAGATCGAACATAATTGACAATAGTAGATGCAAACCATGCGAGATGTGGAGGGACTCTAGGCTCATTTTTTATGAGATATATATTTCCTTGAATGACAATGAGGTTTTCTCGTATATTCTCTTAATTGATCTTGGTCAACTACACGAGGGGGTGGGGGGTTAGGCAGTGCAGAATGTGGAGGTGTGCTAGGGTTTTGTTCATGTGGTGGATTGGGATGTACGAGATCTATAGGAATTTCTTGATCGGGCATAAAATCCTCTAAATTAAACATTGGATCTGTGTGAGCAATGATATGGCAACTACATGTTAAACAATTAAAATATATATATCAACAAACTAATTAAATAATGCACACAATTTGAAAGTTATTTAAAAATAACATTGAACATGCACAAATTCAAAATATATTTCATTTGAAGACCATTTGATTTATAACATTAAAAATTCATAGCATGTACACACATGAAATTGAGCCCAGTGTGGGCTTTGTTAATATGAAGGGTAGAAATGAAATTATGGAGTTTTATTAAAATTTATTTAATCTCATTCATTATTTTCAAATAATAATAAAGATAAGAATGAAAAATTAATAGAAGACATTGAAAGGGACACATAGATATATATGCTAGTGAAATAATTGCAATGTACAAAATATAAAAAAAGATGAGTCAAGCTCTATTCACCAAATTTTGAGAACTTATTCGATCCCCTTAAGAAATGTTGAATTCCCCCTTAAGACATCGATTTACGATTTAGGGTGATAGGATGGCTTGAGTGGATCTATGTGTAGTAAGGTCCTAGGACAAAATGGTCCATGGCTTAAGGGAATAAAATTTGGTGGAGTTTCCTAAGCCAACCAAATTTCATTTTAAGGTCCTACAACAAAATGAATAGATGTATTAATCAAGTATGACATAGAATTTAATTAAATCTGAGGATATAAATTGATTTATCTAAATTTTCAAATTTCATGATAAGAGTCACAAGTTCTCTATAGTGGGACAAATTAGTTAAGAATAAATTATAAGTTTAACACTAACATTATTTATAATCTGATTCATTATTTTCAAAGAATACTAAAGATAAGAAAGGAATATTAATAGAATACATTCAAAGGGACACATAGATATATGCTAGTGGCCTAATTGCAATGTACAAAATAATCAAAGATGAGCTTGAGCTCTATTCACCAAATTTTGAGAACTTATTTGATCCCAAAGTTAAGAAATGTCGTATTAGGACCCCTTAAGACATCGATTTACGATTTAGGGTGATAGGATGGCTTAAGGGGGTCTATGTGTAGTAGGGTCCTAGGACAAAATGGTCCATGGCTTAAGGGAATAAAATTTGGTGGAGTTGCCTAAGACAACCAAATTTCATTTTAAGGTCCTACAACAAAATGAATAGATTTATTAATCAAGTATGACATAGAATTTAATTAAATCCAAGGACATAAATTGATTTATCTAAATTTTCAAATTTCATGATAAGAGACACAAGTTCTCTATAGTGGGACAAAGTAGTTAAGAAGAAATTATAAGTTTAACACTAACATTAAAATTTATAATCTCATTCATTGTTTTCAAAGAATACTAAAGATAAGAATGAAAAATTAATAGAATACATTCAAAGGGACACATAGATATATGCTAGTGACCTAATTGCAATGTACAAAATAAATGAAGATGAGCTTGAGCTCTATTCACCAAATTTTGAGAACTTCTCTGATCCCCTTAAGAAATGTCATATTAGGACCCCTTAAGACATCAATTTATGATTTAGGGTGATAGGATGGCTTAAGGCGATCTATGTCTAGTAAGGTCCTAGGACAAAATGTTTCATGGCTCAAGGGAATAAAATTTGTTGGAGTTGCCTAAGGCAACCAAATTTCATTTTAAGGTCCTACAGGAAAATGAATGCTTTTAGGGTTTAGGGTTTAGATTTAGAGATTTGATGACATGAATTTAACATATAGAAGACACATGAATAATTTTTTACAAGTAAATGAGAAACCCTACCACCTAAACTTAGTGCTTTGAATAAAATATGTGACATTCTAGGAATAGCTTCAATATATCAACAATTAGGAATTTTAGATTTCAATTATAACTTTGTTGTTGAGTTACGATGGATTTTGAACCTATTTGGAACTCTACGCACTCTTGGATGATTTAAAAAGGAAGAGGGGATCTAAAGTGATTTAGACCCAAATTTTTTTCTAATTATATATTTATGAAACTTTTCTATGGCATAGACTCTTCCTTCATATTTATATAAATTCTAGACACATGGGTTTTCAAAAAAGAACCTAATTGCCACTAAGTGAGGAATCAATTGATCAATTCAATAAATAAATAATCTTAGAAAATAAACCTTTGGTTATAGAATTCACTTGCATTTATGAATCATCTATCAAGTTTCTCAAAATAGTAATTTGAATTTTCCATTGAAATGTTCATGCTACAAGTTAGCTTTGATACACTAGTTTAGAGAAAGTACAACATTTAGTTTTCCTAATCTAGAACAATGCCACTACACATGAGAGTTAAAATAGGAATTAGATTACACACAACCTATAGATCTTATGAATGACATCCTATAAATTAAGGCTTAAATATGATCATAATGCATCCTTACATAATTCACAAAGGATCTCATCCAAATAATATTTGGGTAGAAATCATTCATGCTTCACATTTTAATATTTATTTGATTTAATAACATTTATGTGTTTAGCTCTATCCATATTGCACATAGTCTAGATTAACAAGTATGACTTGCATTTCTATGTTTTTAAAAGAGAATACATCATACACTATATAAGCTAATATAACATTGATATAGAGTGATTACATGCTCATATCAACTAGCATCATGATATATACACTTATTAAATGAAGCATATAGTTTCACATGAGGTACATTATTTTACTTCATTGGTACACTTCCTCAAGTTAAATTATACAATCATGAAGTTTTCTGAGATAAAATTAGCTATCAAATTTATATTATGTGAACATATTAAATAATTAAATCAATTTGTTGGTTAATATATAGATCTATGCATCGATTGTTTGTACCTCCTTTATTAGTCAATTTTATGAATTTCATTGGTAGTTGTGTGGATCACCAGCAACATACCAAAGTGTACCTAGAACCTATGGACTATAAATTGTGATCCCTAATTTAGGGTTTTAGGTTTATGTTTTAGGGTAAATAGCCTATTTTAGGTTTATGTTTTAGGGTAAATAGGGTTTTAGGTTTACGTTTTAGGGTTTAGGACCAAGGATTAACCTATGGAAATTAGTTTTTAGGGGCCTATGTAAAATTTGTAACCTAGGGTTTTGATTTCTAAGTGAAATGTGTCCAATTTAGGTTTAGTTTTTATGGTTTTCAATTTACAATTTAGCGTTCTTTGTTTCATTGATGTTTTTGGTTTTTTAAATGTAATTAAAAACTATAAAACATTGAACTAAAACACACTAAACAAACAAAAACTAAATACTAATTAGAAAACAAAAAAAACAAGATACAAAGCAAAAAAATGGCAAAATTCAACCAACCTGGAGGTCGCTAACGTTGGTTGTGTCGATGGGAGGAGGTGGCAGTCAAAATTTTCTACAATCACAACCTTTGAAATGTGTACGCGATCTCCTCTCTTCTTCTCTAGCGTGACTAAAAATGGTGAGGAAAAATGAAATACAGTCGCTTATTTAAAAAAATAAATACCTTTGTGAAACACATACATGTTTGTGGTTTGTGTACCCAAAGCTGAACACGTACGTGTTCGGATTTAGGCTCGAGTTCTCGATCCGTAATGAGTACACTTTTTTTTGAAAACGTGTACGCATTTCTTGCGAAACTTTTTGTTTTTCCCAAAATTTCCCCTCTTCATGTACCCAACTTCTTGCTTTTACCCATCCCTCACCTATCTCCTAAAGGAAAAATTGAGCACTATCCCACTCCACCACATCACAAGAAAAAGTTAAAACCACCTTCTTTGCCACCTCTAGACCATTTTTCTTTTTTTTTTCATAAAATATGTTCCAACTTCTTTTGCTTCTATCCCTACTCCTATTTAGGAGATTAGTAGTGATAGTCCTCTTGTCACTTATTTTGAAAGTGATCCACTAGTCTCCTCTCCTAAGGATTTCTTATTTGAATCCTTCATGGATATTTTAGCATTATCTTGATGGTCTTGCATGAGGTTTAAGAAGAGGTTGTGCTTGCCTTTAATTCCTTAGCTATTACTACAAGTGAGACACCTAGTACTTCCTTGATGATACTTCCTCTATAGGCTCAACCTCACTCCCCTTATTATCAAGATTGGGGGACTAATGATCTATTTGAGAAATATCCTTCGAGAAATAATTTTATAACTTTTGATTTTATACTTCTTTTTTTTTTCTTGTGATCCATTGTATTTGTATATTTATGTTTATTAATATCTCTTTGATGATCCATGATACCCTTATAGGTACATGAATACAAGGCAAGTGAAATGTTGTGGCATTCCTCTATTTGTATCTACATTCTTATATTTTTCATAATTTGTTATTTGATTTTTGGGGATGATGCAAAGTATTGAGGAATTTAGGCCTCTTCCATGTTGACCCTAAAAAAATTGTTTCATGTATCTTTATTCCTTCATACTCATAGTTCCACTAGACTTGAAAGATAATACTCAAAAAAAATTGTTTCATGTATACATGATTATTCTATATTTATACTAACCCAAAGTTTGTGGATCCCTTAGTGTTTGTATGAATAATTGATGTCATATGTTTTATGTGGCTATTAGAAATCTGAAATAGATTGAATAACCCAAGGAACTTTATAGGAGAAGTTCAAAGCTACATAAATTGGAAAAACATAAACAATGCAAAACAACAACTCTAATAGATATGCAATGTTAGGATGAAAAAATTGCATTAAGAGATTCGAAGATGAAAAATAAAAGCTAGGTAGTGAGTTTATATAGAATTAAGGAGAGAATGGAGATGGAAAACCAAACAATATAAATTGAACACCAATAACCACCAATATTAAATAAAGTGATGAAAAATTAAATACTCCACCCTTTAATAGTGGAGAAACCTCATCACTTTATCTCCTAGTTATTAAATAATAAACTCACTTTATTATCCTAAGAAAACTTAATAAAAGTGTAGGAAAAACCCATGACTAAGGGAAAATAAATTAACCCACTAGGATAATTAAAACCTACACCAACACCCCCCTTAAGTGTAGCCTAGGAGGATGTAAAATATGATGGGTTCTAGCATATGAGTTCATGTTAGGTGCTCATGTACATATTAAATCCCCTCAAAGAAGAGGAAGCAACCAAAATAGAGAGAGAACACCCCCCCAAAATAGAGAGGGAAGTGGACTAAGTAGCCCCCATAAAGAGGTCCATTGGTAGATGCTTGAAATTGGACGTAGAAGATGGTCCATGATTGTCGAACAACATTCCTCCCTTTAGGAAGAAACAAAACCATAGGTGTATGAAAGTTATTACCCAAGTCCTAAAAGGAATATGTAGGATCAAAGTGCAAGATGTATGAAGTCTATGAACTTGTCTCAAGTGTCCCCATGTCAATACTAAAGGCTCTCACAATCAAATCAGGCATTCTAGGCCACACTACATTGAAAACTCATAATCTCCTAGATACTGGTGTAGAACACAATCCAAAGACTCAAGTATCTCCTCTAAAGATGTCTCCTCCAAATGTTGATCCAATGTGTCCACACTCATGTCAAATTATAATGAATGATCATGTAGATAATGAACAAGAGGGTTATAGTGTTCCCTCATAAGAACTAAATAAGAATCAACTCCATCAAAGAGAAGATGAATACAAACAATAGTGTTTCCCAGATCTGAATTATGTATCTCCATAAATAAGTATGAAATACCCATCAAGAGATCATCCCATAAAACTAAATCCGAAAGACAATGTATGTCCTATTGCAAGGAATCACAAGAAGCTTTTGAAGAAGAAACTCTGAAATATGAAATAGTAACAAATAAAAGGATAAAAGAATTTTCCTTAGAGAGAAGATGTATATCCTCAATAGTTTCATCTAAATCTGAAATGAGGGACTCTACAAAAAAATAAGAGATTTCTAGTAGAAATTGGTTCCAATAGACTGAATCTAAAATACATAAATGACCCTATAACAATGAATCACTAGAGGCTCTCAAAGAAGCATCTCTAAAATCTAAATCTGCAACAAGTATTGTAAATCTGCAACAAGTATTGTTAATGGGGTGTTAATAAATTGATTGTTCACACAAGATGTTTCCTTGCAATATGGGGAAACATAAGTCTTGGTATCATCCACAAGATCCTATTTATCCAAGGAAACATCATTTTTAGATGAAGATTCAATGTCTCCATACAACTGTTGGATTATGGTCCAAGTGAAAGGGAACTTAATGTGTTTTATGTGGTATAGAGTATCCTCGGAAATAACAAGACATATTATTCCATAGACCATGTCATTACTATTAAACCATATCATAGAATTCATGGTCATTCTACTAATGAATGTAAGGCTTTGAGTAGTAAAATCCAACATCTTAAGGATTTTGGTGTGCTTCCTTATGTGGGGGCACCTAATTCCTCTAATTGATATTGATTTTCACTCTAGCATGCATCTTGTCAATCATTTTGGCTCACCTTTGTCCTATATTAAGTGGGGGCAAGGGGTTAGGTAGCCTTGTCCTCATATGTCACTTGTCGTTGTTGCTTTTGGCTTTTCATTAACCTTTTATGAACATAAAGAGCAAGCTTGGGATGTGGACAACATGCCTTAAGTTGGCTTGCACGAGACATACTCCCTATTTCATGACATAGCTTATAGGAAACATATGACTTGGCATAGGGCTTTCCAAGTAAGCTCTCATTTCTACTTATTCCTCTTCTACTTTAAAGCAATTGCTCATAGTAATGGTGTTAGCAACTGCTTTCATGTGGGGGCATACAATGACACTCACATTTCATTGTGTGATTTTATTTTTCTTGTGATTTCCTCTCTTGGAAACATTAGGTACAATGTTGCCCAAGATGAGACATTTCACTTGTCCTCTCTTAGAAACAAGATGAGACCATTTGCACTTTTCCTCTATTGGAAACATTAGGCACAATGTTCCCTAAGATGATACTTTGCATGAACTAAGCAAAATCCCTTTGAACATTCCTTACACCATTTTGCATTTACAATGTCAATGAGTGTCAATCATGTTGGAAATATGTGCCTCAAACATTATACGCTAAAACCTCCATGAGTGCCAAGTTGGTGTGACAGGTTCCATGTTTGGCCGACTAGTAGGTTTGCTTTATTCAGTTCTGACCAGGTCGCTGTGACCTTGTTACTGTCTTGCCAATTTGTTCACTGAGAAGTCTATCACTATTACATAGTGTGTTCGTTGTGACCTTATAGTGCTCAGGAGACCTCTGGCTGAAAGGCCATTCAATCATGTATCGGCGAGACTCTTAGCAACTACGGGCTTCGGGATAACTAAAGGTTCTACCTAAGAAGTCTCAGCGAAGTGTTAATCTCTTGCCGACAGCGTATGTATTGAAGTCTTCGGGGTAACTCTAATGATCCAGGAAGATGTCTTAGCGAACAGTGGAAGCCTTGCCGACGGGGACTCATCCAAGCATTCTTCGGAGTAACTCAAAGTGGTCGGAGAAATGTCTTAGCAAACATTGAAGGTCTCACCGAAAGAAACACCTTTTGGAAGTCTTCAGTGTAGCTCTTGGCGAATGATGGTCATCGGTGGAACACAGTGGTTTTGCTACGAAGTACCAGCAACTTCGATGAGTCTTGCCGATGTTGAAGAATTTTTGAGGTAACTTAAAGCTATCGGAGAAACCTCTTAGCAATGGCGAATTTCTTGCCGATAGCCGATGGCTATCGGTGTAGCTCTTGGCGATAGTTGGTCATCGGAGTAACATATGGAGATCAGTATGAACTCTTGGTGATAGGTGTGAGTCTTGCCGACTTCTCCTTGGTGCTCGGTAGGTATGGGGACTTCAGTATAACCTTTGATGTCTCGCTATGACCTCCTAGCAAAAGCGATAGGTCAGGGCGACTACGTGATGACTTGGTGTATCTCTTGAAGCTCGATATAACATCTTGGCGACTATAGAGGCTCTTGGCGACATCGATATGAAGTATATGTGGCATTGGCGAGACACTATTAGTGTCTCACCGAGATGCCAATGCATTACGAATTATGTTGACCGTTTGACTGTCATACGTGGAATCTCGTGGACGAATAGAGGAAGCCGAAAGTGACCGCTAGCAGTTGGTTTGTTGCGATAGTTCTGTGAGAAAGCTCAACAGTCAGGGAACACCATGGATATAGTTGGAAGTTACAGACACTTGGGGGTTGGATAGTAGTTTGATCAACAATGAAGTGTGAAGAATTAAAAATTGTATCAGTAAAGGATTTAAAATCTGTAAAGGCTATAACTTGGATGTTTTATGTTCGAAGAATGTTCATGATGAATGTTGTTGTATAATGACACTAGAAAGATAAGTCTGGAATTGTATGTAATTTTTATTACTGTAATACAAAGTGATTTCTCTTGGTGTGGTGGGTTTTTCTCCCGTAAGGGTTTTCCCACGTATATCTGGTGTTCATGTGTGTTTGTCTAATACTCTATTTTTGTAATCTATTTCATAGTGCATCTTAACTTGATTGTAATTGTAAATTTTAAATTGTATATGCATTCTTTCTTGAGGTATTGACGTTAGGAGAATTGTTTTCCGCATCTAATTTTCCTTACAAGTGGTATCAGAGCCTGGCCATTTGTGTTATCCTTGGGGGTACATTCGGTTTTTTGTGTCAATACTGTTCAATGAGAGTCTTGTAGAGATTGTTATTTCTAATTACAGATTAAGATGGCTAGTACATCTGGAAAGTTTGAAATAGAGAAATTCAATGGCAGTAACTTTGAGTTGTGGAAACTCAAGATGGAGGGTCTTCTTGTTGACCGTGATCTTTGGATTGTTGTGGCTGGAGTGAAACCTACAGGCATGAAGCAAGAAGATTGGGACCTTGCAGATAGGAATTCTAAGGGGCTGATAAGGCTCTATTTGGCAGACTCAGTGCTTCTAAATGTGCATGAAGAGAAGACTGCGTCTTCCTTGTGGAAGAGACTAGCGTCTATTTATCAGGGGAAGTCCTTGGTGAATAAACTATTTCTGAGGAAGAAACTATGCTCTTTGAGAATGCAGGAAGGAGGGTCTGTAACTGATCATTTGAACGCATTTAACATGCTGCTCACACAATTAACATTTGTTGGTGTAAAGACTGAAGAAGAGGATCGTTGTATGCTTCTATTGTGTTCTTTTCTAGACTCATGGGATCATCTGGTGATGGCGATTAGGAGTACAACATCCAGTTTCAAGATGGAAGATGTTGCATCTTTGCTGTCAGAAGAGATGAGAAGGAAATCTTCTGAGATGGTGAAGGAGGCTCTTGCTGTCAGAGGAAGGTCAAAGGAGAAAGGCAAGAAGAAGGACAAGAAGTCCAAATCAAAATCAAAGGGGAAATCAAAGTCTCCTAGAAAAAAGTCCAAGGTGAAGTGCTGGAACTATGGGCAACCTAGTCATGTCCGAAAGGATTGTAAAGAGGAGAAAAAGAAGAAGGGCTCTTCCGACAATGGTTCTTCTCATAGTGATGGTGACGCCTTCATTGCAGCCTTGGCTACTCAGGCATCAAATGATGTCTGGCTGATTGATTCTGGAGCATCATTCCACATGACATCTCACAGAGAATGGTTCACAAAGTATAAAGAATACAATGGTGGAAAGGTGTACTTGGCGAGTGATTCAACTTTGAAAATTTTTGGCCATGGAAGAGTCAGAATACAATTTCCTGATGGTAGAGTAAAGGGAATTAATGATGTTATGCACATACCAGGTCTGGTTCAAAATTTGTTATCTGTCAGCTTGCTCAATGATACTGGAGTACAAGTCTTGTTCTCAGGAAGTGGCTGCAAGATGACTAGAGGTTTAATGGTGTTGGCTAGAGGTGCTCGAATTGGTACCTTGTACAAGCTAGATGCACAAGCTATTCAATATAACAGTGTCTCTTCGAAGTCACTGAAAGCTGCTCATGAAGGTAAAGAGGGATCTATCCCTAATTATGTAAACTCTACGGAAGTAAAACTTCCTGCAGAGAAGACTATGCTTTGGCATCATAGGTTAGGCCACATAGGAGAAAAAGGTTTAAAAACCTTGAAGAACAAAAATCTTGTTGAGGGGCTTGAAGATTGTAATCTGGAATTTGAATTATGTGAACACTATATATATGGAAAGCAGCATCGTGTTTCATTTTATGACAGTCCTCATAAATCTTCTGGTTTGTTAGATTATATCCATTCAGATGTGTTTGGTCCAGTAGATGTTCCTTCTTTGTCTAAATCAAGATACTATGTGTCGTTCATTGATGATTATTCAAGAAGAGCATTTATATATTTTTTGAAAATAAAATTAGAAGTGTTCAGTCGATTTAAGGAGTTTAAAAATCTTGTTGAAAATCAGACTGGTAAAACAATAAAATGCTTAAGGACTGATAATGGCGGTGAATTATGTTCTGATGAATTTGAAAGATACTGTAAAGACCATGGAATCAAAAGACACAAGACTACACCTTATACTCCACAGTAGAATGGAGTTGCAGAAAGGTTCAATAGGATAGTGATGGAGAGAGCACGAAGTATGCTTAGTAGTGCTAGTTTGGAGGAGAAGTTCTGGGCTGAAGCTACTACTACTACATGTTACTTGGTTAATCAGTCTCCAAACTCTGCTCTTGTTGATAAGAAACCTTTGGAAGCATGGTCTGGTAAGAAGCCCTCTCTTAGACATATTCAAGTTTTTGGCTGTGAGGCATATGCACATGTACCGATGTAAAAAGATCTAAGTTGGAGAACAAGGTTGTCAAGTGTATTTTTATTGGCTATAGTGCTAACATTAAAGGATACAAGCTTTGGAATCCTATTACAAAGAAGGTTGTATACAGCAGAAGTGTAATCTTTCATGAGTTGAAACCTTCCACCTTGGATCTGTAGTCAGAGACAAAGTCAGAAAATAGTAAGGATGTAGTAGCAATTCCTCCTACACCAGAGAAAGAGGAATTGAAGATTCAAAACGTACCTGAAACTGAGGAGAGCTCAAGCAGTTCTGAAAGTTCTAAAGAAGATGAACCTCAGCCTTAGCCTGTGAGGAGGTCAACCCAAGAAAGGAAACAACCAGATAGGTATGGGTTCTCATTAATTGATTCTACTTGTGCCTATGCTTTAATTTCTAGCACTGATGAGCCTAGGACTGTAAAGGAGGCAATTAAAATGTCTGATTCATATTCTTGGTTGGAAGCCATGGAGGAAGAAATGGCGTCATTAGATAGAAATGAAACCTGGAGTTTGGTGCCCTTGCCTAAAGGCAGAAAACCTGTGGGCTGCAAATGGGTATTTAAGAAAAAGATTGGTCTAGATGGCAATGTAGAAAAATACAAGGCAAGACTGGTTGCAAAGGGTTATTCCCAAGTAGAGGGAATTGATTATGGGGAAATCTTTTCTCTTGTAGCAAAGCCGATCCATTAGATTTATATTACTACTACAGCCAGTATGACTTAGAGGTTGAACAGATGGATGTGAAGACAACATTTCTTCATGGTGATCTTGAAGAAGAAATCTATATGTCCAAGCCTGAGCACTTTGTTGAAAATAGTAAAGAAAAAGCTGGTATGCAAATTAAAGAAGTCTTTGTATGGGTTAAAGCAGTCACCTAGAATGTGGTACAAGAAATTTGATACTTATGTATTATCTTTAGGCTTTGTGAGATCAAAATATGATCACTGTGTATATTATAAAGCTGAAAGTGATCAAGTGCTTGTTATTGCTCTTTATGTTGATGATATGTTGTTCATAGGAAATAGCAAGCTAATGATTTCTGATCTTAAGTCTCAGTTGTCTGCTAAGTTCGAAATGAAGGATCTTGGTGTAGCAAGGTATATTCTAGGGATGGAGATATCCAGGGACAGGAAGAATAGAAAGCTTTGGCTCAGTCAGAGTAAGTATATAAGGACTGTTCTAGAGAGATTTTGTATGAATGATTACAAGTAGTTAGTTGTTCTAGTCATGCAGGGAATGAAGCTATCTATTGAGAATTGTCCAAAATCTCCTACTGAGATGGAGGACATGACCAGTGTACCCTATGCTAGTGTTGTAGGTAGTCTTATGTATGCAATGGTCTATACAAGACCAAACATTATTCAAGCAGTGGGAGTACTTAGTTGATTTATGGCTAATCCAGGTAGAATACATTAGGATGTTGTGAAGAGAGTATTTAGATATTTGAAGGGAATTTTAGATTTTGCATTGTGTTACCATGGGAATTCAGTTGAATCATAGAGGACTCTCAGCATTCATGGATATGTAGATTCTGATTGGGCAGGGGACATTGATAGCAGGAGATCCACCAGTGGATACATTTTCATGTTGAATGGTGGTGCAGTGAGTTGGATGAGCAAGCGGTAGGCTATAGTCGCTTTGTCCACTATAGAGGCTAAATACATGGTAGCTACTCATGCTTGTAAAGAAGCTGTATGGTTGAAATGTTTGTGTTCTAATATTGGTTTTGATGTAGGGGAAATAACAATCTTATGTGGTAGTCAGAGTGCCATTTGTCTGGCAAAGAACCCAACTTTCCATGCCAGAACAAAACATATCAATGTACAATATCACTTTGTACGAGATATGGTTGAAGATGGAAAGTTCAGTTTGGAAAAGGTTGATACTCTGAAGAATGTTGCATTGACAAAGCCAGTGAGCACAGACAAGTTCATGTGGTGTGCCAGTTCAATGGGCCTTAGTGCCCATGATTTTCAGTAAGTATTAATTATGCTCTGGATGTGCCTGTATGATCTTTGTCAAGTGGGATATTGTTGGAAATATGTGCCTCAAACATTACAGGATGAAACCTCCATGAGTGCCAAGTCGGTGTGACAAGTTCCATGTCTGGCCGACTAGCAGGTTTGCTTTATTCAGTTCTAACCAGGTCACTGTGACCTTGTTACTGTCTTGCCGATTTGTTCACTGAGAAGTCTATCGCTATTACATAGTGTGTTCATTGTGACCTTATAGCGCTCGGGAGACCTCTGGCCGAAAGGCCATTCAATCGTGTATCGGCGAGACTCTTGGCGACTACGTGCTTCGGGATAATTGAAGGTTCTTCCTAAGAAGTCTCAGTGAAGTTTTAATCTCTTGCCGACAACATATGTATTGAAGTCTTCAGGGTAACTCTAATGATCCAAGAAGATGTCTTAGCGAATAGTGGAAGTCTTGCCGACAGGGACTCATCCAAGTGTTCTTCAGAGTAACTCAAAGTGGTTGGAGAAACATCTCAACAAACATTGAAGGTCTCACCAAAAGAAACACCTTTTGGAAGTCTTCGGTGTAGCTCTTGGCGAATGATGGTCATCGGTGGAACACGGTGGTTTTGATAAGAAGTCCCAGCGACTTCAATGAGTCTTGCCGATGTTGAAGAATCTTTGAGGTAGCTTAAATCTATTAGAGAAACCTCTTAGCAATGGTGAATGTCTTACCGATAGCTGATGGCTATCGAGGTAGCTCTTGGTGACAGTTAGTCAGTGGAGTAACATATAGAGATCGGTATGAACTCTTGGCGATAGGTGTGAGTCTTTCTGACTTCTCCTTGGTGCTCAGTAGGTATGGGGACTTTGGTATAACCTTTGATGTCTCGCTATGACCTCCTGGCGAAAGCAATAGCTCATGGCGACTACATGATGACTCGGTGTATCTCTTGAAGCTCGATATAACATCTTGGCGACTACAGAGGCTCTTGGCGACTACAGAGGCTCTTGGCGACATCAATATGAAGTATATGTGGCATCGGCGAGACACTGTTAGTGTCTCACCAAGATACCAGTGCATTATGAATTCTTTTGACCGTCTAACTGTCATACGTGGAATCTCGTGGATGAATAGAGGAAGCCGAAAGTGAACCGCTAGCAGTTGGTTCATTGCGACAATTCTGTGAGAAACCTCAATAGTCAGGGAACTCCATGGATATAGTTGGAAGTTGCAGATGCTTGGGGGTTGGATAGTAGTTCGATCAACAATGAAGTGTGAAGAATTAAAAACTGTATCAGTAAAGGATTTAAAATCTGTAAAGGCTATAACTTGGATGTTTTATGTTCAAAGAATGTTCATGATGAATGCTGCTATATAATGACACCAGAAAGATAAGTCTGGAATTGTATGTAATTTTGATTACTATAATACAAAGTGATTTCTCTTGGTGTGGTGGGTTTTTCTCCCGTAAGGGTTTTCCCACATATATCTGGTGTTCATGTGTGTTTGTCTAATACTCTATTTCTGTAATCTGTTTAATAGTGCATCTTAACTTGACTGTAATTGTAAATTTTAATGTGTATCTGCATTCTTTCCTGAGGTATTGACGTTAGGAGAATTGTTTTATGCATCTAATTTTCCTTACAAATCATACAAAGTTTTTCTTACCTCATAGAGCTCAAAAATCATTTTCATTGTGGCGCCTTATTAAAGTTATCAGGAGATATAACTTTGGTATGGTTGAGTAGGAAGCCCATTCTGTGTGTTTGTGAGTGCATACCAACCATGAGTGTATGTTTCTCACCTTTTGGGCCTTCTCACCCAATGGATAGCCAAGAGTTTCGTCACCTTAGAGTGAGTATACATTTTTGGACAAACAGCCTAGATCAGATCTGCAATGTGTTGGACAAACGGTCAAAGCTTGATCCACCTTTTCATTTCTTCTTTTTGTTTCCTTCTAGTTCTTTCCATTGTATGATCATGTATCTTGTCTTGTTGCAAATCATTCACCTTGCGTGTGTCCGTTCATGCTTATGTTGGCTTGACTTAATATCTTGGATCCTAGGGGCTTGTGCAACCTCCTTTGATCTTTGTCATCCTTTGTCATTTGCATTGGTATGATTGGACCCTTCTTGAATGTCTACTTTAGTGTGAGTTTGAAGCAGGTTCATCCTCTCACTAAAGTGGGGGCTAACTATGGACACAGAAAAAGTATCCATTTTTTCTTGCTTGATTTGTGAATAATTGGTGATAAATTGGACTTAATGAGGCCTTGATTTAGTGTTTTGAGGTGTTTTACACATCCACACTAGGTCTTGAACCCTTGCAAACTAAATAAAATGCATTTAATGATGTCTTGTGAAGGTGTTGTAAAGTGTTGTAAAATACTTTCACGCCTCTCTAGACTTAATGGGCCCATATTTCCTTAATTTAATGTAAAATATATATTTAATTGCATTGTCACATTAATCTAAATTAAACTTAATTCTAATCTATTGTTGCAATGTGTCTTACACATTCACATTGGATGTTGTTCCTTTCTAGGTTGTATGGACCCTATTTTAATGATGTAAAGTGTATTTAATCACACTTTCACATTGAGCTTTGTGTCCTTGGCCTTATTTACCTTTACATCATCATTAATAGGCCCCTATGACACCCTATTATGCATCCTAAGGCATAATTTGATGAAATAACTGACAAAGTCACCATATAAACCTAATTTCCTTCTAAGAATTCCAGCTAGTAGAATGTCCCTTGTGGGACCCATTCACCATTAGGGGAAAATCAGTCCCATCCAAGTGGGACCCATTCACCCTTGATGGCGAATGAGTCCCATTTGAGTCATTTTTAAGGTTTAAGTGCGAAAAAATAGGTTTTAAGTTTAATTTTTCTCCATGTCAGCCTTACGGATAAAATTAATAGGAAAATTAGGTGGATTTCTTATAAATGCAAGCCTATAAACCCTAATTCATAAGAACTTTAATTCATTCATCATTTTTCTTCCACCTCAAGTCAAGCAAGCTAGGGTTTTTACATTCCAAGCCCTCAAGATAGCTTCCCAAGAAATTCCAAGGCAAATTCTTCATCTTTTGCTTCAAAAATTCAAGATCAATCATTATGGAAAGGTACTAACTCCATTGTTTCATGTTTCATTACATTATTTCTTCATTTTGGTTTAACTAGACCTAAAAAGGGGTTTGACCGAGGCAAACCCCCATGCCCTAACATCCAACATTTTTCTCTCTTTTCTTGTGTGTTTGCAGATTTAGGTATCTTGAAGGATTGGAAATCATTGAAGAATAGGTTGAAGACTTATTGGATTCATATTCTTCCTTGCAAGGTCAAAATATCAACTAAAAGTCACCTACAGTGTCAGAAATCAGACTTTTGAAGATAGACACCTATCAAGAACTGAAGTGCAAACTAAGGGCTTTTGTTTCCACTTTTGAATTCTTAGAAATTCAGAAGTGGACTGATTCACCATTGGTGGTGAATGATTCCATCTGCCAGGCCTAAAAAAAAAATTATGTAGTTTTGGGTACCCATTTGTCTGAAACAGGCTCCGGAATAGTTTCCTAGATTTAGGACTAATTCGCCTGGAGAATGGCGAATGAGTCCTAGTAGACCAAATTTTCAGCATTAGCAACATTTCAGAAGTCATTTCCAGTCTCCAAAAAGTTCTCAGATGCACACATTTAGTTTCATTCATTTTTGTTACAGTTTACTTTCATTTCTAGGTCTTTTCGCATATCACAATGTGTTTTCCAACAACTTGCATTTTCTTGGTTTTCACTTAATAATCAATGTATTTTTCCAATTTTCTGTATTTAGGACATCATATTTAGATACATTTCATCCATATCACATTAATCTTGAGTGTATACATTTCCCATTTTGGCCTTTCTTTCTACTTTTAGGTGAAAAACCCTAGAAGTGCTAGAAAGCATTCGAGTGCCAAAATATTTGTTTACGTCTCCTATATCATGTCATAAATTTTAATATTGAATTCCATATCATTTTCTAATTATTGGAGGTCACTCCCTCAAAGATGTTTTCTATTTTTCTAATTTTCACATGTATTTCCAATAAATATCATAATAGATGAAGTTTAGAAATATGTAATTATAGAGTAGGAGAGAATAGAAATGTTTCCATCTTAGTCATGGCACAACAATGCTTCATGATGGTGGCCTCATATTCAAAAAATAGGTAATTCATCTTATTATCTCATTGTACCATTGAATCCAACTAATACCACTAGAAGTACATGGCTTAAGAGTCCAAACACATTGAATGTGGGCTAGAGTGGAATTATGACTCAAGAAAGATGTGTTGAGATAAAATTGAGTTCTAACTACCTTACACACTATAGCTTTCTACTCTATAAATATCAAATCAAAAAATGATATAAACGGATAATATTCAGTATGGGATCTACAATCATTCTTTCTAATAACATGGCCTTATCAAGATGTTTGATATTTATCTCCATGCCAAAGAAAAAATCTATCCAAATGTACCATAGGAAATCAAAATGATAACAACCAACATTTAAATCTAAAAGATCTAATTTATTATACATGTAGTACTAATATTTTCTATCACTAGTTTTTCACATCATAATAAAGTTTCAACATCTATTAAAATCCATCTTGACCATATTATGATTCCCACACATGACCAAAGAAGCAACAGGAAAAGACTAAAAAATTCATCATGTAAGAGATGAGATCTTTCAATGACATCATTAGAAGTATAAATATTAGAAACCCCAAGGGAGTGTTGTTTTATATTAAAAAATACCTTTAAATCATGAATAATAGGATGATATCCATGATCCACTATGTATTTTTTCCAGTTCTAGGAGAGGAA
Organism: Sequoia sempervirens; assembly: GCA_007258455.2. Lineage (NCBI taxonomy): Eukaryota > Viridiplantae > Streptophyta > Pinopsida > Cupressales > Cupressaceae > Sequoia > Sequoia sempervirens. The sequence goes on from VDFB02026320.1 coordinate 72,294,952, forward strand.
AAAGTGGCAATTCCTCTATGTAATGGCTCATGATCACTATGTAAAAAGTGATATTTTTTCCATGTGACATAATAATTAATAGAAAATATATATATATAACTTTCAACATATTCAAACTAAAATGTTATGCCCTTACCCCTATAGTGTGTATTGGGTTATGAGTAGTCAACTAGTGGCTACCTTAACTCTTAGCTAAATCATATTATCATTATTATATTGTTGTTTAGTTAGTTAGGTCATACTAGGGCTTATATAGGGTTATCTAAGTCGGCCTAAGTGATATCCTAGGCATAAATAGGTATATATAGGAGGTTGAGTCTTATTTCATCATCATATTATGAATTGTGTTCTCATTGGAGATATTTGGAGGTTTTCCCCCTCAAAGTGGCATGTTATTCTTAGTTATTATTCAGTATTTTTAGCATATTTCCTATCATATTCTTCTATTGTGCAATTCATTCTATTACAAGTGGTATCAGAGCATGATCTTGGCACCTTACGATAAGGCATTTTTTTCAATTTTGGAGGTCATTTTGTGAAACCCATATTTCCCATATTTTAGTGAATTTTTGTCTAATTTTTAAAGGGTTTTTGAAAGAAGAATTCTAAGAAGCTACAAGCTAGATTTTAGAAGAATTGGAATAGAATTGAGTGAGTTATTGAAAATTTAGGGTTTCTACTCAATTTATTTGGAAAACACATATCTCCCACATATTAGCAAATTGGTTCTTGATATTTTGTTTGATTTTTGAGATATATTAGAGGAGGATACTGTCCAATTTTAATAGAAATTAAAGTAGAAATAATTTATTTATTGGGAAATTAGGGTTTTCAAAAAAAATTCTCTCAAGGCTACAAATTACCTAATTTTGGGGATATTTTTATATTGGAGTGTGACCTAGGCCTTGGTAAGTTACTAAAAAAAAAGAGTATTTTGGTTTTATTTGTGTGGTTTATTGAAAATTATCTTTCTATACCTTCTTTACAACAAAAAGTAGCCACAAAAAATAGGAACAAGAAGTAGAACATGAAAAAGAGAAGAGAAAGAAAAAGAGTAAGAACAAGAACAAGAGTAAGATAAAGAGAAAGATCAAGAACAATAGCAAGAAAAAAGCAGGAACAAGAAGAAGCAAAAGTTTAAAAAAAAAAGAGAGAAAGAACAAGAACAAGAACAAGAGAAAGAAAAGAGTAGAAACAAGAAGCAGTAGTAGAAAAGAAGTAGCAGTAAAAAAGGAGATGAGAAAGAAGAAAAATAAAAAAGTTAGCATTGAGGACAATGATTTTGTAAATAGGATGGAAATGTTATGCCCTTACCCCTATAGTGTGTACATCGGGTTATGAGTAGTCGGCTTGTGGCTACCTTAACTCTTACTTAAGTCATATTATCATTATTATTTTGTTATTTAGTCAGTTAGGTCAGCCTAGGGCTTATATAGGGTTATCTAAGTCAGCCTAAGTGATATCCTGGGCATAATAGGTACATATATAGGAGGTTGTGAGTCTTATTTCATCATCATATTTTTAATTGTGTTCTCATTGGAGATATTTGGAGGTTTTCCCCCTCAAAGTGGCTTGCTATTCTTAGTTATTATTCAGTATTTTCAGCATATTTCCTATCATATTCTTCTATTGTTCATATTTTTACCATATGACATAATAATTTATAGAAAATATATATAACTTTCAGCATTCAAACAAAAACCATTGAGGTTAAGAAATATTTGTCAAACATCCTAGATAATGTATTTCCTTTTGGATTCAATTAGAGCCTAAATTATTTCATGAAATAAAATTCATTAAAGATGGGAATTAAGCAGTGTATTGTTGCTATTAATCTCATCAAGAGCTCCATAGTTTTTCTTTAATAAATAATCCTTTTTGAGTGATAAAATCCATGAAAATTCAATTTTAATAAGAAACTTCTTCCTATTTGGTACAAGCTTTCCTTCCTTGGTCTCATGAGGTATACTATGTGAGAAACAATTAGCATAAGGAGAATATGGAAAAGTAGCCATTGTTGGAGTTGATAGTTAACCCTATAGCTCCCAAAAATCACCTAATAGTTAACCCTACAACTCCCAAAAATCATCTACAACCAAAACACCTATCACATCTGAAAGATCTAAGAAATGATTATGGCATGCAACCAAGAGACAAAATATTGATCCACAAGAGCATCTAATATGCCTTTTGTATTAAATAATGAATACCTAGATGAATGACTACAATGAATTTGAATTCTTACAAAAACATAAAAAAAAACCCTGGATGAGGATTTGATTAGATTGTGACACATGTCTTAATTTCATACAATGCGACAACTTGACCTATATTTAGTCCAATCTAATAATAAAAAATCACTCCTAAATTTAGCTTAAGTGAATAAAGTAATAAGGGACTTAATAATTAATTAATAATCAACTTAAAGAGAAGCTATAAAACCTTGATGTAGAATGTAATGATGGATGCATGGATGGGTCCCAAATACAAGTCCTGATGGGGTACCCATGTACAAATAAATGAATCTCTTATAACTAGAGAAAAGGATAAAACCTCATGGGAAAAATTCCTCTCCAAAAGAGAGAAAATAAAACAATTGCACTAGTGAAAGAAGGATAAATCAATTTTAGCCCCCAAGGAATTCTCTTATCTTAAAAGTATAATAGATGTCCCCCAATAGAAGAGAGAAAAAGAGAATTTTAATCCCCCATAAATAAATAGCTCTCGTTCCAATGATGAATGCTTGAAGATAGAATATGATCCATTGCCTACAGATTCTATTTCTACCCTTAGAAAGAAACATTCCTATTGGTGATTGGAGAAGCCAATCCAAAAGGATGGGTGAATCAAGAATCCTTGAATCCAAATGATGTGTGTTTTTGAAAAGTGCTCAAGTGTACACATGTTGGAAAGAGATTATGTCAATCCAAAAATAGTGAAGATTGATGTAGAACAAGCTACAAAGGTGATGAAGATGATGGGCCAACAATGATGATGTGATTTTCAATAAAGAGGAGATGGATTTCCTCAAATTAATCCTCCAAATATTAAATATAGGACTTTACAAACAAGGATGATAGGTTTGCAAGATATGAATCCCAAGTAGTCATGTTTGAAAGAAGATGGATGTCTTACTACATTGAACCAATAAGGTCCAAATATGTGGTGATGTCAAGATGATCAGGAACAATAGAAGATGATGATGAAGTATCGATATGAAGAGTGGTAACATGAAGATGTGTCACTAAACCATCGAAACATGCAAGATCTATGATATACTCAAGCTCCTCTAAAGTATCATCATTAAAGGGTATGGAATCTGCATCTACAAGAGGAATGAGATAATCTATAGCAAGATCCTCTAGGTATGGAGAGATGTGAAGGTCTCCATGGATCTCCCAAATATGAGTCCAAAGTGTGGGAACAATCAATTTCTAATACGACACTCATAGTGTCAAGATCAACACTGGAACATTTAACCCCTACAACATGATCACTAATAATACCACATGTTGAATAACTCCTTGGTATGTCTAGTGTAGGTATGAGTCCATATAGATAAGGAAAAAGATCTAGCCACTTGAGATGTGTCAAGATATCATTTCGCAAACACTCATAGTTATCTTTTACTAGGACTCAAAGACTAATAACCTCAATACATATAAAGGAGATTAAATTAAGTCATCCAACACAAATAGATTCTTTCCAGGTGCCAAGACATCCAAGTAATTGATAGAAATGTGAGATCACAAAAGAATGAATAAAATATACTTAGGGTAGACTTTGGAAAAAATGCATGAATGGGCCTGAAGAGCTCTAAAATACCTTTCCAACACCATTAGAATCATAATAATTTGATATTCTGGTAAAATTTTATGAGCTCGAGAGTGAAAAATGAAGATTTGACTTTGACTGAGAACAACAAGAACCACCAACAAAATCTAATAATGAGACCTAAACCACAAGAAGGTACACAAAACTAGATCTATGATGGTATCTTGTTTTCTCGATCTCAACATCATATACCCAAGTTATGGCCAAAAGAAAAAACTACCCTTTTAGGCCAAAGGAGCTAGGAGGGGGTAGAGAGGGTCGGTCAAATAGCTGACATCATGTTGACACCAACATGATATCAATAGAATATTCATTGAATAACCCTATGCCAAAAAAAATTCCAATCACTAAGAAAACTAAGATTCACTAGAATATGCTTGATCTATCCCTGAAATATTCTTTTTTGGGAGTGAATATTCCTTAATCGCCCATTGTCAGGAAAGGTCACTAGAAATGTTGGGTGCAGGTTTTGTTGTCGGCTAGTGTGACTTCCACTGCTAGGCTAGGTAAAAGGCATCGCTGGTAGGTAGGAAGTATCAAGGGGTGAAGAGAAGATTCACTGTTGATAAGGGTGATCCTAGGTCGTGCAAGGGACACCTACACAAGGTACAAACCCTTGCACAAATTTTAATAAAATTGCATTTTTTCCTTTTGAATTTTTGTTAGTTTTTTTTAATGTAAAAAATAGAAAATGAACTCAAATTTTGACCTACACACCAATGAAGATGGTGTCTTACGGGTGCATGTAGGGTCATACAACCTTGCAAAATCTTGTGCATTGACCTTTGGATGCTAAAAATTTTCCTTTTTCCAACTTCTCCAAATTTGATCAAACAACATGTGTTTCTTTGGTTTTTGACCCCTTTGGACTCAACAATATTGCCCCTTTCACCCTAAGATGAGCTAATTGTTCCCTCAATGCTAGATCTCTCAAAATTTGGACAAGAAGTCACAGATCTAAAGCTTTGATACCATGTTGGAGTGATAGTTAACCCCACAACTCCCAAAAATCACATGTAACCAAGATGCATATCACATCTAAAAGACATAAGCAATGACTATGCCATGCAACTAAGAGAAAAATATTGATCCACAAGAGCATCTGATATGCCTTTCGTATTGAATAATGAATACCTAAATGAATTATTACAATGAATATGAATGCTTATAAAAGAATAAAAAGTAAACCCTAGATGAGGATTTGATTAGATTGTGACAAGTGTCTTAATCTCATGCAATGAGACAACTTGACCTATATTTAGTCCAATCTAATAATAAAAATCTCCTAAGTTTAGCTTAAGTGAATAAAGTAATAATGAACTTAATAATTAATTAATTGTCAAGTGATGTCTTAATTAATTCAACAACCATTTAAGAAGAGATAATGGTAACTTAAAGATAAATGTTCTATTATATTGATTCTTGTCTGTCACTTGTAATGACTCTCATGTGGGCTATGAAATAACAACCTCTTTCTCCTTGATAGGCTTTGAAACTTGTGGCCCAATGGTTTGACTATTTATGGCTAACACCTTTAGCTCTAGGATTGCAATTGTCCTTTCTATATAATTTTTTTTTTTTGGTCCAACCATCCCATTTTTTAGGATGAGAATCCCTAAAAGAATAGAGGTTGAGGGTTGGAGCACTAGATAATCGAAGGATAGTCTCAAATTTCCTAGTATGAGGATTAACACCAATAACAAGAATTTGGAAATTAGTTGATCATTTGCATGATGATTTTATCTCTTATTATATTTTGATAGACTTGATGAGATCCTTAGATATGTTGACCTAAAAAAAAATATTATTTCTCTTGACATGAAAGATATGTCCTAGTGATGCTACTATATGGTCTAGAAAAGGTCATAATGGAAAAGGGAGACCAAGAAACCTGACCTAGACAATGGCTTAAAGAGAATGTTATATAGAGATGAAAAAGTTGTGAGTCCAAGCAGAGAAAGCTCATAAAGAGGTGTGAATGTGCCAACGATCATGCTCAATAATATGCATAGCAATCTTTACTTCAATGAAACAAAAAAAAAAAAAACCCTTAGGAAGGTTTTGGATGTCCTCCACACTTACCCCATGAGGGATCCAAGTGCAACTAGCTCAAATCTTAAATATGTTTTCATAAGGAACTCTACCAATAAAATACCCTAAAAGACTATAGTTATCAAACCATTTAAAATCCTTGTTAAAATCATGAACATGCAAAACACCATCAAGAGCAAGAGAGTTACCTTGTGAATGACTTTGAGTATGAACTTGTAAGGGTGTTTTAGTGTCATTTTCTTACATTTTGATGCCAATAACCTAGCATTAAATGTTGTGCCATTATGACTAGTAGGCATTTAAATATAAAAGATTGACAAAAAATAAGAAAAACTAAAAAAAATCATAATATATGTGGAAAACTTGTACACCAAATTATAATTTGAAACAAGAATAACAAAGACAAGAAAATGACATAAATAAGATCATGAAGACCAAACAAAACCAAAACCAAAATAAAAAATCCTTCAAAATATTACAAATTTAAAAATATCAAAAAAATACATTAATTTTTAAAAATTATAAAAAATAAATTTAAAAAATAATTTCATACGTAAATATTTTATTAAGTTTTTTATACTAATTTTATATTAATGAAATTAAAAGATTTTATTATATAAAAATAATAATTTAGCATATGAAATCCTCCTTTTTCACAAAAGTGTAGTTTCCATGCATACTCTACTTTAATCCTTTCTTATCGATACAGAAGAATATATACATAATGTTTATTATTTTCATCTTAATAAGTAAGTTTTTTTTTTAATATTGACCAATACTCTTTATATTAAAGACTCCATTAGTGAAATTACAAATAGGAAGTTTTGTGTCCTTTTATTTCCCTCTTTATAAGACTTAATACATTAGTATACTACTATTCAGGTTTGATGGTCCATTTTATCTGTCAAACAATTTTTTGGTGGAGAGGTGTTTTAAGTGGCAGCAAACAATCTGTGTCAATAAAAATATTGTGTGAATTATTTTGCTTATAATATAATTTTAAAAACAAAACATGTTTTAACATTTAGAAACAATTTAAATATCAAACTATCGTTAAAAAATTGTTTGATATTTAAATTGCTTCTAAATTTGTTTGATATTTAAATTGCTTCTAAATGTTAAAACAAGTTTTGTTTTTAAAATTATATTATAAACAAAATAATTCACACAATATGACACAAGTTGTTTGATGCCACTATAAAACGCCTCTCGATATAATTAGATATATATTTAATTATAATTTTATATAATTTATGACAGTTTATACAAAATCTTCTCTTTTATAATACAATTTTATCAAAATTGTACTTTTATTTTATAACAAAAAAAATTTAAATACAACCATTTGACCATCAAATTTAATGAACTGCAGTCCCATACTGTGTGGTGTTGACGTATCATAAAAACAAAAATTAAAGCTATTCCTGCCGAGGTAACGCAGGGTGATGATAGATTGAGGGAGACAATTTACATAGGAAGGTATTTCTTGGCATTAGTAATTGTATATGTCTCGTGCCACACCAACCGCCGTTATAAACACTTGTGCATTTTTGCTCTGCATGTGACATCTTTTATCAACAACATTCCTTTGCAATCACCTACCAATACAAAAACAGAAATCAAAATCAACATATATAATGTGTTTGCCTCTGGATTGTTCAATGCTATACTTGGGATAACAAAAACGTTGTTTTATTCTATCTGTGCAACTGATATCATCACGCATAACTTAGCAGCATTAGAACGAGGGAAGAAAGCAATAGAAATTTAGAATATTATGTAGTAGTAATTGTATTTTATGAAAGTTTTTGTTGTGATTATTTATGTTAGATTTATAAAGTTAAGGATTGAGGGAATTCATTCCGTCAAAGTTATTCAGTGAGAGTCGAGGATTGAGGAGTATCTATTCCATCAATCTAATCTTATCTTTTATGTTGTATCTATTCCGTCAAAATTTCTCAATACATGAACCTTAAACTGAACAAGACTTAATCTTAATGATCTCGTTCAAAATCATTCAACTTTTCTACTTCAATAATATTCTCATCTTCAATAAGATTTGGGAGTAATTCTTTAATTTTGTGCTAACTTTGAAAATATTTTGAAGTCAACTTTTATAGCAAAAGAGGGATCGTGTGATTAGATGGTTATACCTTTTGGTTTAACCAATATGTCAACTACAATAATGTGCTTGGTGAATGATGTCGTTGGTATTTTTAATAACTCAATCATCACCATCTACTTCAATGATTCTCATCTTCAACAATATTGGGAAGTAGCATGTTTAACATGTCACATGCATGCTAGAGAACACCAACACAATTTGCAAACCAACTTAGACAAGTGCACATTTGGGAGCACATAAATATAATATAGGTAAATCTATAAAAAAAATCAAAGTCTTTTGGGTCTAGGTTACTTCACACAATCTCATAGAGATTAGTATTTTTCTTGGACTTACAAGATTGTGACACATATTTGTCCTTAGATTTTCATGAATTTAATGATTGTTGAATAAGTAATGTGAGCTAAGGTTGTTTTCTAGTGCAAACATGTCTTGTTATGCATCTTTTTGGAGCTCAAGAAATATCAATTCTAGTCATGTGTGAATTGTCACTTTAATCATTCAAATCAAATTTAAGGTATAGGATTTTGCACTAGGTGCAACATGAACATCTCTATTCATAAACCACTTCGAGATATTTGGTGACATGGTTCAACACTACCACACATAACCAAAAAAGTATACACTATCATGCAACATGTGAAATAATATAAATATTGTGTTTTAAAGAAGAAGACTATCATTCACTAGGGCCACACATTGTTTCAATTTCAACATAACTAAAGTAAGCTAGAGATTGCTCAAGTTAGATGAAGTATTTGTAAACACTTATCACACATTTTTCATCATTTTAGCCCCTTCTTCCCTTATGTGCATTTTATTCTATTTGATACTTTTTCCATAGCCTATGTTTTCTCCTAGCCATGTCTTTTCCCCTTTCCCATGTTGCCTACACATTGTTATGTTTCCTATGTAATGATTTTTACTTAATAATAGTCCCACTCCCATGTCCTAGTCTTCCCCTCTATGTTTCCTGAGTTATTGACCCATTTTCTCCTTGTTTCCCCTCTAATCTTTCAATGCTAGGTGAAGTTCTCATATGATTCCCACATTGGTGCAGGAGCACCTAGGCCAAACCCAAATTTAGGTTGCAAAATTTTGGCTTGTACCTGATCTTGGCAAAATCAGGATTTCTTTGTGTTTGTTTTGGACCTTAGAAGGTCATGCATTGGTGTGTTAAGTTAGTCTCTAGGACTAAAGTTCATTAGATTGTCAGGGTTGTTAAATTTTGGCTTTACTAACTTTGGGCAGCATATATTATATTTCAAAGCATTTAGTTTTTAAAAAGCCACATCATCGTTGTTTGGAGAGGCCATGGGCAGTTAAGGAGCTATTGGTTCGAGCTTGAAGAGATGATGTTCCTAAAATGAAGGATAATGGCGGAGTTGGATGATTGCATGATGAACTGGTAGTTTGCATGCACTTTATTTGTCATGGAGAATCCCTTGAAATCAGAAAAATCCGCCAGCCACTACCCTTGAATGATGGGAATGGCATTCCAAATGGATGGGATGGTTCATAGAAAAGTTAGTTAGCGTGGTTGTAAAAGAAGTTTTGGCAGTGAATAGAAAACAGTTTTGATTTTTCTGTATTTTCTATGTTTTCTGAAAACTCGGTGTGTTTTTCAGAACTTTGTATTTTTCTGTGTTTTGCTTGAAAACCGTGTTTTCTTTAAACAGTGGAGATAAAAGGCATGTAAATAAATTTGAATCTTTGTTTTTGGTGTTCATAGAATAGATTTGGAACAGTACTCATCATTATTTAGGTTCCATAGAATAGTTTACAAAGGCTTTTATCTTTGTTGTGGCAGATTTCTGTGTTTCCCTGTACCTGCTCGTGAGTTTTAGAGACAGTGAAATCAAATATCTTGTAAATACTGTTAATTCTTTGTATTGGAATTCATAGCATGGTATTTAGTCATCTTCATTTAGTGTAGGGTTACTTAGGATAGTTTGTAGATTTAATTCCATAGATTAGGATTTAGGAAACTTTGTAATTACAAGTTTTGGATAGTCATGTTTGAAATGACTCCTCCATAGTCACTGATCACGGGACTCCCCTGAGACTGGTGAAATATGGGAGTGGAGTCAGACATTTGTAGGTATTTGGTGGTAGGAAATATAGAACATGGAGCAGAGAATTTTATACCCAAACCCTAGGCGAGCTTCATGACCCGGTTAGGGATTTGGGAGTAAAGTTTAAGGAACTTGGGCAGGGGAAGAAGGTACAATATGGTACCAGTACGGTATCAGGGTGGTTTTGGTCATACTTTGACAGGTTAAAGGGATTTGATGCTTGAATAATCCTCTTGAGTGAGAAATAGGTGAGAGGACAGTGAAACCCTAGTTTTTAGGGCAATTAGGCCTCCTCTCCAAAGGTGTGGGAACCACCTGTACGGAATAACTAGCAGCCAGAGACCTATTGCAAGATTTAAAACCCTGAAAAGGGTGTCTGAAAATATATTTTGTTTGATAGGTTGTTTGGCAGGTTTTAGAGGAAAAAGAAAAAATAGGACTAGTAAGGGCTACAAGGATTAGCCTCTTCAAAAAGCAAATTCATGGAATCGGGTAAGTTGAGGATTGGACACCAAGAAAAATGGCACAGTTTGATTGCAAGAAACATGGAGGCAGTATTTTTAAATCCCCTGCAAGCAGTTCTAACAAATTGATCAAGTGGGCATCTAGACTCTTCTAGGTGTAGTGGAAAAGATTGTAGTTTCAAGTAATGTTTGTGAAGGAGACAACAATATTAAAAGAGTGTTGAATCCTCTGAGGTTAAAGCACAAGGTGGAGACTCTTAAACAGAGTTATAGCAAAGTTCAGTTGGTGAAGGCAGGGCAATGTCTTCTTGATAATTAGGTGCAAGCAAACCTTGGAGGTTGACATACACCACACATTTTCCCTTCCCAAAACATGTATGTCTAGATGATAAAATCTGCTACCAAAAAAAAAAAATTTAGATGCACACATTGCAAGTTATCATTAACTAAAAATTGAGCTTGAACCTTATTGGAGGTCACCACCACCACATTGACTCCCACCAACTCACCCTTGAATTTTTAATATATTTAGAAATATATTAGACAAGATATTGTTTAAGTCCATACCCACCCATAACCAATGGGAATCTCAAGAAATAATTTGGATAAGATATCATGTAATTCCTTGCCTATCCATAACCAATGGGAATTTCTCCAAATTCTTTCACAATTTAATCTATAAATAATCCCAAACTTTGTCTCATTTTAATAGAGAAAAAATAAATTTTGGCATAGATCATCAGGGATTTGTATTTTTAGCTTTACTGCAACAATTTTAACTTGTATTTTAAAAATATTATGAGTTACTTAGATTTATCCTTGATAGACATCAAAATATTTTTATCATGCTTAGATAATTTTCCCACTCATGTTCTTTGTAGTTGTGTCCTTGTTTTTTTATGTTTTCATGCAAGGTATGCATTTATTTGAAGGGTTTTATATTTAATTGATAATATTTTTTATTTATTGTAGGTTTCTCTTCTCCATCAATCCTACATCCATTATATTGCATCACCCTTCCATTTTCATAGATTGCAACCATCTTAGACTAGTGTGTCCAAATTTAAAGGTCGTCCTATTGGTCATCCTCAAGAAATTTGGGCCTAAGCTAGGGGCCTTCCTATTGGTCATCCACTTTTGGACCTAGCTTTCTTATTGGCTATCCACCTTTGAACCTAGCCTTCCTAATAGCCATCCAAAATTGTACCTAGCCATCACTTATATGAAACATTCCCAAAAATCATCTTAGAATCAACCCAAATCAATTGCAGAGGTCCTTGATACTTCCCAATGGCCATCTATGACCAAAAAAAGTTAAAGCATCCAAGTTTTAGGTAAAATCTTTTTCATTTTGATTTTTTAAGTCCATTTTCTATCAAGAATTATTATTATAATTATTTAAGTTTATTTTTCTGTGAAGAATTAATATTATAATTATTTATATATTTTTTGTCTAAGTTATAGATCTAAATCTTCAAACCTATAATTTACCTCATATTCATGTCTACTTCATGTCATCCTAGTTTTAGGATCTCATCACATCATTTACTAGGTGAATTCACTCTTATGATCCTATGTCACTGGAATGGTGGAAAATAGGGGGTTCCTAGGGTTTCTCAAAATGGAAAAGTGAATATAGAGAGGGAAAAGGAAGTCCTATTCTTCCTCAATTCATTAGGAAATTAGATCCACACAATGAAATGACTATCAAACCTTAACTGAATCAAGTCAAAGTGTGAATCTACAAATTTTCCTTTTTCACAAGGACAAGAATCTAGGTCAAATAGCACTTTGGGGAGAAAGATTAAAAATAGCAAATCAACTCCAAAATGCAATCTATCACTTGGACTTAGAAGATTTAGAATAAAATTGAAGGAACCTATAGGTTTATGGAGAATTTGAGAGTAATAAATGGTGTGTACCTTTCAAAAGTTGTTCATGCAAGCTGAACAAGGACTCATTCACCTAAGCACGAATGGGTCCTGACAGAATTTTCTGGAAAACTTTGAATCTAAGATTGAAGTTTGAGACCTGTAATTCTTCCTATAACTTGATACCTTCACTCCCAGATCCGGATCTAAGCAAAATCTACAAAACAGTATTGTTGTTTGTTGGTGGATAGGGGTTTTCCTCAATCAAACCCCAAGTTTGGTAATTAAACCTTGATGAAGAACATAGATCTGAAACATGAAATGTGTGTGCAATCCTAACCTTAAGTGTGTCTAAGATTAAGACTTATAATAATGCAAAGAAACCCTACGCAAGTGTATTAGAATAGGACCCCTAAGTGAACATGCACAATGATGAAGACTACTTTAAGAGAACTCAAATCACCTTAATAAGTCACAAATTTGATTATACCTTCCTTTAGGCTAAAAGTAGAATGAAAATAGAAGATGGAATCACTTAGGAAACAAGCCATTAGGCTTGGTTGAATGTCTTGTGCATCTCCCAAAACCTAGAATCCATCATGATCCTCTATAGGCATTTATCATCACTTCTTTGACAATGCTTGATCTTGATATCAAAATGAGCTTGAAGACCTGCAAAAACAACTCAAATGTTGCTCCATGACTTCACTTTTGAATGCTTTTCCTTGCTCTTGAATATGAATGCTTGATCTCATGTGAATTTGTCTTCCTTGTCTAACTTGCTAGTGTAAAATGAATGTGAGACTTAGTTTTATAGGCTACCTATCTAATTTTCCAATTATCAAGTCCCAAAAGCCAACATATGAAATTTGAATTTGAAAGCTTGAAATTCCACCAAAAACATATCCATATTTGAGTTTAAGTCACTTAATGAGGACTCATTAACCCATGGGCGAATGGGTCCTCACCTAAAACTTCAGGACTCCTTAAATGTCGGGGCACTAATTTGATTCATAGCATTTATTCAATGCGGGTTATGGTGTTGGGAATTAAATAAAATTAAGTAAAATAAGCCTTGGGATACACAATAAAGGGGTATTAGGGGCCTATCAATGAGATTTTTAAAATGCATTAATGAAAATTTCACCAAAATAGGTCCAAATAAGTGTGAATTGTACTTTCTCCTAGAAAGTGGTATAGTTTTCTATACTACAGTCACTTATTTTTCCACTGTCATGCATTGAACCCTTATAGGTTTTCCTCTAATTATACTTTCTCTACTATGTTTTGATAGGTATCAATTAGTCATCAGGAGGATTAGATAGGTTTGAAGAAACCCATAAAGTTGTACATTTCCAATCTCGAGTTACCAATTCCTAGCCATCCAACTTTGGACTTGGTCAACACTTCTTACTATAGACCCCATATTTTTTAGGGAGGTGTAGAATCTAGTTTCTAGAAACTTTTGTAACTAAGAATATTTTGATTTGAATGCATCATGACCCTACAAAAAAAAATTATACATTCTAACATAGCATTTATATAATTTTCAAGTCTATAATTATATCAACTAGCTTGGATTCAATTGTCATTTGAAATGTGTCATAATTTCTAGCTCACCTAGTGGTTGTTAGTCAATTTTTTAAAATTTGAGATAGCCTTGATTCTATTAATTTGAATGTAATTTTACATTACATATTAGATACCTTGACATAACCTTGGTTTACATCATATAATACACATAATTTTACATATAGTCACTCTTAATAAAATTTATAAAAAGGTTAGCTTTTTACATGTTACACAAATAATATAAAAAATATATTTTGAGGAAATAAAATTTAATTCACTATAATCATACATAACTTCATTTTCACATACCTAAACCAAGCTAGAGAATGCTCAAGTTACTTGAAATTGGTGGTGTATTAAAACAATTCCATTTGGTTTCTAAAGTCAAGAAGGGAAAAGGAAATAAGGTTGAAAATTTATCTTAGACCCCCCTTATCCAAATTTTGATGATAGTTCTTAATATTAAATGTCATAAATGTTCAAATAGGTCACCCTCACCTAAATTAACCAAGATTTTTTGAAACTATAATACTCTAATGTAAGGTGAATACGATCAATCATTAATTGTTTGACCAAATTTTATAGAAGCATGGCCATCTTTACAATCCTATTTAAAGACATTAACAACTCCTCATTTTAGAGGTGTTCTATTTAAATACCACATGCCACTTCAAAGTAAGAAAGGTCTAGTTTGCACTAATATATGTGATACTATTGACCAACATATTAAGTGATGTATCTCATATTTCATTGAATTGTTGGTTTCAAGCCATCAAAATGTTTTTAGAGAATTTATATCTCATATGCCAATGAAAAGCACTAAAATAGCTTTATTTTTATCATCATAGATATCTTCCAAATATTTTAATCATGATTATGTTTAATACTAGCATCATCATGTAATAATCAATGTGTCTCTTCTTTCACCATTTGTTTTCAAACTTCTTTCCTTAATTACAAAAGGCCATGGTCTAAATCAAGTGTTACCCATTTTGGCACTCCATGTTGGATATATTAACACCTCAATTAGATTGATCTATGTGTAATTTCATACCAAATACAATTGGGTACATAAATTTGGTTGATTTCGCCCTTTTAAATCTTTATGTATGTATGATAATACACATTCGAGCGCGTAAGATGATAGCTTTTCATGTCCATTTAATACAATTATGATAAATATTTTCTTAATTCTATGGGGAATAGTCCAATTGAAACATGCATTAGGTTCCATCTAGGAAAACCCCTTTATATTTCCTCATGTGTTACACCTAGCATGATCTCTTGATAGAACAAGAATAAGAAAATGAGGCAGATATCCATAGAATCTTTTAATGTTTTTTATTTATATATCAACAAGATCTTGCCACGTGGCCTCTCAATGTTTTCATTTGAATGTTACCAAGCTCCATGTGGTAATATTTTACGTGAATGTGTCTAATAAACTACCCACATTATCTCGATTTGACTAAATGTTAGTCAACCACATAATTCCCACTAAACTTTATTTTTTATTCATCACATCCTCAAACCTTAGCTTAACTTTGATTAGTTTTGGGTTGTAACCAAACTCAAATGGAGTTCAAATCAATCTTTTATAGTCCTAAATTTCCTAGAAGGTCGTTAAGAATTATCCACACATCTCTTTCTCATTTGTATCCATCATTTTCTTGCAATGGCTCCTATCTATTATTTTTTTATGATCAATGGTTTTGTTAAAGGGTGTGTGCAAGAAGTTGAGTCTATTTTTTGGCCAAATAGTGGAAGTGTTTTTCCCAATTTTCAAAATTTGTCAAAATTGACCTAAAAATTTTAAGCACATAAAGGTTGAATCTTAAAAAAATTCAGTAATACGAAATGTACTTAAAGTCTAGTTTCCAAATATGTAATTTATTTTAATGCTCAAATGACACAAATTTATTTTCAATAGGCATGTCTAAAAGCCACTATTTAAAAGTCACTTTTTTTTACCATACCATGCACGTGTACATCATCCATATTTTGACCTAAAAATATTTGAATTTTTCATAATCCTTTTGGGAAATGATCTCTAACACATTGAAGAATGTTCATGGTATTTTTTTGTAATTTTTTTTTAATATTATTTTTTTGTTAATTTTTTATTGGCTGTAATTGTTGTTTTGGAAATCCCATGTGTACGTCACACATAAGATGACCTAAAATTATCATTTTTTTTATTTTTATTTTTTTCAAATTAAAAAGAATTGTCTAAATATTGTTCACGTATAACTTGTTTTTCAAAAAAATATTTTAATAAAAAGTTATTAAAATAATAATAAAAACTTAATATTTTAGATTTATGGACCAATTTCATCAAAAAATATTTGCAAAATAGAAAAAATAATCCAATTGGCAAAAAAAAAGTATATTTAGAATCTACACAATATTATCTACAATGGGTTTTAATTTCATAAAATAATTCTAAGAAAAAACTCGTCAACCATATTGACATATTTAGTTTTTTCTCTCGATATTGTCATGACCTTGTACTTGTAGGTCCAAGGCTAAGGGTTGGGTTACCATGACTTTTCTAAGCCTAAATATAAATGAGAAACATGGATTGTGATTTTCAAACCTTTTGGAATGAGTACCCACTTTAAAATGGGTACCTAATCTAAAAAAATGAATGGGTACCTATTTTGAAGCTGAAAAATGACACTTCCACTAGAAGTGGACTCAACTTCTTGCACTTACCCTAAATCAAGATGAGGAATCCAACAAAGGGTAAAATAATATAGGTAAAGATGTGTACAATTACTTTATTTATTTAGCCTTTATCATGACACATAGAACATAATTTATTCATAATGTTTAGAATTCTTTTTTGTGGAATATTTGAATGTGTCCCATCATATTCAAGTCATTGTATGAAACATGATAACATTTCATTTATTCTTTATAGTACTACCCAACATCACATTTGTACTTTACCCCTTCATCTAACAAAGTTGAGACATGTTAGGTTCCCCTTTGCTTCCAATAAATCTAATGCGAGCACATATAAAATAAATTTCCAAATACACTCAATATACTTAAGCTTCCTTTTCTTATGTAACAAATCAATGGCCTAAAAAATCATGTCAAGATCTATATCCCAAGGGAAAACAATGAAAGAAAATTCAAGCAAGTGAATATATTTTATCTATTTTTTCCCAATATTAACACATGTATTCCTCTCTTGATCATTATTGTATAACACTCTTATGTACCCTTTATAGTATTTTTTAACTTAGTTGTACTAAAGGAAGCCCACTAATAATTTTTTTTTGTCATGGTTCATTAAATTTTAGAAAAATTTGGGGCAGTGGGCCTAGCTCAATTGGCTAAAGCATCTTGTTCCAGGTAAGAGGTGGTGCATCTTCATGCCTCCATGAAGAAATATGTCTTAATCATGTTATGACTATAATGGGGTCATATTTGGACCATTTTAATGTATTTGAATCATTTGACTAGGTTTCTAGGAGGTTTTATGGTCAAGTTGTCAAATATTGGAAAATCTTGCAAATATTGTCAAAATTGCAAAATGCAAGAAGTTGGAATATGAAGAGTCACTTTTGTAAAGGAAGGTAGTTGGCCAGTTGAAACTCAAGGGGCAATTAGGAAACTGTTGCAACATCTTTAAAAGAGCTTTGTGAAGGTGAGGAAGAAAGTAGAACATTGTATCTTGAAGAGGTTTTTGAATAAAAGTACCTTGTTTCTACATATACAACATTTTCTTATTATTTTGCAAGTACTGTACGGTTTGTATAGCATTCCTAGGTTGTAATCTTAATTGGATTTCATAGTATATTGGGTTAGCTTCCATTTAAAAGTGGTTTGAGGGTTTTTCATTAAGTTTGGAGTAATTGAGAGCACTTTTTCATAAAACTATTTTGAAACCCTCATTTTAAGGGTTTGAGAGTCTAAAAGTGGAATAAAGAACCATTCCACCGATGGAATCCTTTGTAAATCGGTGGAATGGGTTAGATTAGAGTGTTTTAAAAGTTGGTTGTGTTTGAAGATGCAGGGGAAATCATGTTGCATAAGTTTTGTTGTTGCCCTAGGTGATTTCCCTAATTTTCATGCTTGAATTGATGGCTAGAAGCTAGAGTTTGTTAAAAAAGGCTTTGGAACAGAATGGGAAATGGTTTAGTAAGCTTATGCATACCATATTTGATGTGTTTGATGGGTTAGTGAGGTGAGTAGAGGCCTGGAGTTCTTAGATCCAATATTGACCTTGTGAAACTAGCCTAATTAGGTCTCGTTGAAAGTGAGACAGACATTTTTAAGGTCATTCTTTCCAAAACAACCTTATTTGAGTTTGAGGCATGTTGTGTGGGGCTCTAATGGGTATTTGAAACTATTTTGGGTTTCTTGATTTCTCACCTAGTTTAAAAGTTACACCCGATTTTTGTCATTTGGACTACTACAAGCAAATAAGCCACTTGGTTGGTTTAATCTAGTCAGCACTATGATGTCTAAGGTGTATCAGAGGTTCACTGAGAGTTTGGTGTCTTGAAACCACTATTTGATGTATTTGTAGCCTTTGAAACCATGTTTCATTGAAGTGAATTTGTGAGTGTTTGTGTGATTAGTCAAAATCAGTGCTTTGTGTCTTTGAAAACCTTTGAAGCCCACCATGCTTTGCATCAAGAGGTCACGAGGTCTAGTCTCCCCACCGTCCCCATGGTACCAAAGGGCATGTTGTGCCAGCATCACCAATCATGTGAATTTTTTTTACCAAGCGCACTATAGTTTATAGGGGGACAGATACCCGGTCGATTCCTGTAGTCTAAAAAAAAAATTAGGAAAATTTAATAGCTTTCATTGATCAATGAGAGATAACTAATTAGGGATTAAATATCCAAAATAAAATTATGTAGATCATTTATTTTCTTCATTTTGTCACAACTAGTATAAATTGGACATAGACCTTAATGTATTTTTAGTAAAGTACTTAACTACAAGCTTGCAAGAAGTAAATGTTGATTCATTAGGTTAGTTACCCTTAAAATAAATAAATAGTAAATGAAGAGGACTCCTCTACAAGAGAATGAGTTATGTAACTAACCATAGAACATAAATTGTAGTATTAAACAAAGGCCTCAATTAGATATAAAAAAAAAATAGCACCTACCATGAAAAGGAAAAGAAAAAAAATAAGGCAATTTTCATATTAAAAACAAGGAACCCACCATGGAAAGATAAAAGTTAAAACAAAACTAGACTAAGAAAAACATCACAACCTAAATTAAACCAAGCATAACATAATTTTTAAAAGATCAAAAATATAGATTTTGAGCATCATGAATTGTAACTTGAAAGGCAAAGGGGCCACATATAGGAGAACAATTTAATCAAATAATTTCAATGCCACAAAGAATTAAAAGGAGATCTTTTGTTTTCTTAAGAAAATTAGGGTATGTTATTTTTAAAAACAACATGTAAGAAGTGATGGTATGATTTCTTTTTAAATTTGAATGAGCAGATCAAAAGTTATAGAAAAAATAATAAATATTCAAGTTGGCATAGACATACACTAGTGAAAGTAAATAAAGATTAAAATATTAATCTATTTATATATAGAAAAATATATGGTTAAAAATATAAGAACTAGTTCAATGTTGCAATGATATTTTCACATAATCTCATTACATGATATGTAATGTTAATCATGATGAAGAGATGACTTGTTTATGTTTTGTTGAAAATATACATTTTACACTCTCCATTCCAATCTAATCCTCATGATTGGAAATCCAAGCTAATTCTAATCCTAAGTGATGGTACTTTTAAATTTTGATTTAAGAAGCATGACTACATTATGTTTTCATGGCATCATGCATCCATGATGTATTACACACCCATCAAAATAATTTTTTAAATGTCATGGATATATTAATGCATGTTCATGCATCATGACTGAGGTGTCATTAATCCATAATGTGTATTTATTTTTAATAATGTGAGTGTGTTACCTATTAAAATAATATTTGACTATTTTTTGGTCCTCAATCTCCATGCACTTTGATGAGACCATAAGTGATCTTATATTTAATCAAATAAAATCATATATTTCTTCCTAATGCATTAGTGTTAAAAGTGGATTTGAGTAATAATTGAAAGTTCTTTAGTTGTTTAAGGTAGAATGTAAAGTGAATATTTGATTTATTTTTAGTAATTAAATGTGATCCAAATTGCCTCTAATATGTCTTCATAAAGTGTTTAAGATGATATAATGCAGATAAATGAGTTATTAAATAACTCATGGTAAGAAGAAGCTACAAACACTTGCAGCTAAGAGCTCCAGACATCAACTCCAGACAAGGATTTGAAGACATTATAGGAAGATAAAGAAGACTCCTCCAAACTTCCAGCACATTCCAATATTGTTGCAAAATTAATGAGTATTAATCACTCCTAAATTGGTGGCTAAGCATGTAGTTCATGACAGCATAAGAGATCTCTTCTACCACATTATCTTTCAATAATTCAACTTATCAAAGCAATTAAGTGTCATTAATGATAGTGGAATTTTCTTCAAGATAATCAACAAAGATTTGGTCAAGCAAACTGAATAACAATCCCTTCATTCACATGGAGAACTGAAGGTTCCCTAAAAATCAGGCGCCCAGAAATTGTTAAAAATGGAGTCTCAATAAAATAGTGATATCTCCCTCATTTCTCAACAAAATTCAAAAATTCAAAATGATTTGGAAAGTAGATTGGAAGGGATAAAAACCCTTTTGAGCATTTGGCATGATTTATATCAAGGAAGGAGCAGTACATGATAGAAAATGATTGAGATAAAGGTGGTAATATTAAAGGTAACTGCTCCAGAATGTTCCAAGTTTAATGAACGACCCCTCCAAAATAGGATATTGGATCCACATTCTTAGTGGATTGGTTGGGTAGATATGGAATATGAATTCTATAAATAAAATATAATAAGTTGATCAAAGGGGAGGGATTAGAAAGACTTGTTTTAACCTGAGGAAATAGGATAGTTTTAGTTTCATTTCCAACAATGTATTTCCAACTTTCTAGAGTAAATTTGAATTCAAGCAAGCTTTTTACTTTCAGCAAGTGTGAAGTAGTTTAGCCTTTTCAATTCTTGCAAGTGTTCCTTAGATTAGTTCCCTTTCATTCAACTTTTGTTTCATGCAAATATGATTTATTTCTACAAGTAGAATAGACTGTCAAGCAAGTTTTCTACTTTCTCTCTTGCAGATAGCCATGGACACTGCCTTGGATTGATAAATTAAATGATGAGGATTACAATGACCCCATCACACTTGCCTAATAGTTCAAACTAATCATTTCATAGATCATTTCCCTTACCTAGGAATGCGTTCATTTCCCCTGGACTACATTGCATCATGGCTCAGTTCAAGTTGCTTAAGTTCAAAATATCATGACTTGACCTAGCACTTAGAAGTTGATTGTTTTCAATAAAACCACATGCCAAAACACCTTGAATTGAGCATCTAGGATTATAAATTTATTAACATTCTTAGGTTAGTAGTACTCATTAAAATATTAAGGGATACAATCATAAAGCATATGGATTAGCATTCAAGCATTGCATTAGCATTGACTTCATATGTATTACAATGTTTACTTGATGTAGCTCTAGTTTTATATATCTAAAAAGGAATTTGACTTGTTATCAAGAAGGCCAAGAAATCTTCTCTTTACACACAACAAAGCTCAAGTTGTTTTTCAGTACAATCCCTATTTTAAATGTAGGTACAAGAAAAGAAAGAAGATTATAAGTGTATGCAATAATAGAGGATAGTTTCCTATCAATAAGATAGGAGTATTCGATAAGGACTAGATCATAGACACTAACTATAGTCCAAGGTGTAGGAAGCATCAATATTCATCTATTTGTGTGTTGTAGTCATAATTTCATCATCATATTTGAATTATTTTGCATTAGTGGCAGTACATCAAGCTATCACAAAGTAAAATTAATAGTTGTATTGAAATAGCTAAGCATCTCTAACCTCACTCTTTTTAAATTTACATATATTAGTCTTAGCTCTTTTAAGTCTAATTGTTATTTTTCTTGTTCATTTAATTATAGTCATAAATTGGGGTTGGGGACCTAGCTCGATTGGCTAAATTTTTCCTGTTGTAGGAGGTTGGTCACGAGGTCTAGTCTCCCCCACCCTTTTGGTACCAGAAGGCGTGTCACACTAGCACCGTTGGTATGTTAAATGGTTTAATTCAAATAAATATATTTAATAGTGTATTGTTGTGTTTTATTTCTTTATAATTAAATTTTTAATAAAAAAATATTAAATTTATGTGTATAAATTATAATGAAGTGATTAATTACAATAGACAATTAATATTGATTTAATAGACTTAAATAAATAAATTATAACACACCAAGAACACATTTTTAAATGTTAATTTTATATTAAATTTATGTATTGATTTTAAGAATAAAATAGATAAATGAAATGGATGATTATTATTAATTTAATAAAATTAAATATATGAATCATAATACTTCTTCAACATTATTTTAAATTTTGTCAATAGTGACATAGTGTGATGGTTAAGTTATTATGTTGATGTATTTGTGATCAAGGTTCAAACCCCATTGGGGTGTAATTGTTGAGTGTTTACGTTGGGGCTGTAGGAATTGGGTAGCCCCCTTATAAATTGCAATGCGCTTGGTAAACTTTAGGAATTGGGTAGCCCCCTTATAAATTGCAATGCGCTTGGTAAACTTTTTTCAAGTGATTGATGATGTTGGCACGACATGCCCTCCAATACCATGGCAACTAGACCTTGTGACCTTTTGTCAGCAACAGGATGTTTTAGCCAATCGAACTAGACCCTCTGCCCCAAATTAAATTTATATTTGAACAAAATAAACAATTTGATAATTTAATTTTATGACAATTGATTAATTAATTTAAAAATGGTACAATAGATAAAATACTTCATTATCCCTGCAAATTTTCATCCATAGAAAACAATATATTTTGAAAATGCTTTTAGTAAAAGGCAAACAGCAGGACCATCCCCTCACTCTCCATTCAGGAACTGCCAAAGAGAAGCAGACAGTCTACGCCAGGGAGATTAGAAAGAATTTACTGCTAAATCTATACTTGCATGTGCAGTTGCTATGAGATCTAACTAACATCGTCATGATCGTCTGTCACTTCTGTCATACTGCATATTTTTTACTTATTTTGAGTAGACAAACTAAAAGCTGTGGAGAGTACTTAAGCGTGTCCCATGCTGCATAAAGCTTCAGCGCTAAGAATGGCGGCTGTTCCGTTCTGATACAAAGCTTAACATATTCAGGAGAAACGCAATAATAAATTACACCTCATATAAATATATACAAACAAAATCTCAAAGGTAGAGGTAACTTTTTGGTCCTAGAGGCCCCCCTCCACTCCCCTTTGTAAGCATCCCCAAAGCAAAAAGTAGGGGACACCCTTTTTTTTGGGCCTTTTTGGACACCTTGACAGAAAGCATGCTGATGTGGCATCATATTTGATGATGTGGTGCTGAAACCTTAGTTATAAGTAGGGGACTTGCCAAGTAAGCTACTGTAAAAAATTGGGATTGATTTGAAATTTCCATGTAGGATTTTGAGAAGGGCAAAAATAGGGTGCTCAACTACTGGTCATTCGTTGTGAATTGTAATGATGTGAATGTGTTTACAAATATAAAGATAAGTAATTCTTATAGAGAATTATAATGGTAATTCATTGTGAATTGTAATGATGTGAATGTGTTTACGAATATTTGGTAATTTAAATTTGATGGACATTTACATATCAAATTGATAATTAATAACAAATATAATATTCATGAAGTCTTTTTAAATAATTAAAAAAAAGGTCAGTAACAAAATTACCAAGGATGGACTAGAAGGTGGAGGTGAATTTTGTAGAGCCGTAAACATTATTGTATTTGCAATTGAATAGAGCTATTATAGGAACGCCAATACAAATTTTGATATTGTTATTGGAGCAATTGATAGTTGCTAGTTGCTATCTATTATCAATTATTCAAGCTTGCTCTTGAGAGCATGTAAAAGTATTTGATGCATTAAAAGTAAATTGTGTTTTGTCAAATTTTGTTTTTCTTCAGTTACATCTTTTAATGTTTACAACACAACAATTAAGTTACAATTTGCATTAGGAATACAATTAATAGTTGATAATAATCAAAATCTATGTTTGATTTTACATGTGATTATGTTGAATAGTGAATTTCATTTGAAATTAACATGACAATTTATTAATAGAGCATTACATTTGACTTTCAACCATAGGAATTTTTCTCACATCTTGGGAATACCTACTTTTGTAATGCAAAAAACAATGTTGTTTTTGTTGAGTTGAGGTCAGAAATAAATATTTTAAAAATTCCTTAATCTTATAAAATTGAATAAAATTCATAATTTTGAACTAATTAGTATACTTAATCAAATTGGAAGTACTAAACATGTAGAACATTCGCAAATAATTTTAACATGTTGAGATTGTTATAAAGCTAATAACACAAGATTCTAGTTGTATTCAATTTTACAAAACTACAAGTGTTTGAGGCTATTGAGAAAATGTGTCTCAACCTTGCAATTACATAAGGTAATATTGATACATAAGGTATTGTTCAGCTGACAATGACGAGGGGGTGTGGGGGGATCATCCCCCCAATTGGGGTCTAGGGGTAGCACGCCCTAGCGGGGGCTCGAGGGCAGCGTCCCCAAAAGGAAAATTTTATTTATATTTTATTATAGTAAATCTGGACCGTTCATCATTATGTCTCATATTCAACGATCGATATTTTATTAGTTTGACTTGCCCTAGAAGGCAACCCTATTTTATGAAGGCATTGTATTACAGTTGTGTATTGCAATCTATTCTGAGAGTTTGATAGCAGTTGTGTTGCCTCTAGATCTCTGAATGGTGATACTCTTGTGAGAAGCTTGTTTTACAAGTATATTGTAATCTTTGTGATTTATGAATAATATATTGGGCAGCTTTTGGAGTGTGGGTTTTTCTCTTGAAAGTGTTTTCCCCATGTAAATCGTTGTGTTGTGGTATGCATGATATTTGTGTTTATTTTTGTTTAAGTTTTTGTAACTGTTAAAGATCTATAAAAGTTCTGCATTATTCTCCTCTCAAGATTAGTGCAAGAAGTTGTTTCGCTACCTTAGTTTCCTTACAAGTGGTATCAGACTCTGGTCACCTTTGATTTCAGTTATGGGTTGCTGGGTTTTTTTAAGTAATCCAAATTTGAGTGGGAACTTGTGTAGAAGACACTTTGTGACCTTGTTGCAGGAATTTTCAGATGGAAAGTTCATTAGGGAGAATAGAAGTGGATAAATTTTTTGGAAATAATTTTGAAATGTGGAAGTTGAAGATGGAGGATCTGTTAGTAGATTGAGATATGTGGGATGTTGTTGATGAGAATGTTTCAAGGCCTGTAGATCCTACTCAAGTTGCTCAATATAATGTTATAGACCGTAAAGCCAAGGGTCTAATCAGATTGTGCTTGGCAGACTCTGTTTTAATCAATGTTCATGAAGAGAGCTTTGCACAAAAAATATGGAAGAAGCATGGTGATATGTATCAAGCCAAATCTTTAGTGACCAAGATTTTCTTGAGGAAAAAAATGTATTCCTTGATAATGGAAGAGGGTGGACGAATTACAGACCACTTGGAAGCATTCAATATGTTGGTGGCTCAATTGGCATTAGTTGGTGTCAAAATGGATGAGGAAGAGAAATGTCAGTTCCTACTTTGTTCTTTGCCTAATTTGTGGGATTCTCTTGTTATGGTTATTGGGAGTACTTTTGTTAGATTGAAGATAGAAGATGTGTTGGGTTCATTGCTTTCTGAAGAGATGAGGAGGAAGGTATCCATCAGTGCCAAGGAGGCCTTGAATGTTCGTGGAAGACCTAAGGAAAAAGGAAAGAAGAATGAGAAGTGTGACAAATCCAAGACCAAGGGGAGATCTAAGTCTCCTGGAAAGTTCAAAGTTATTTGTTGAAACTATGGTAAGCCTGGACATGTCTGTAAGGACTGCAAAGAAGAAAAGAAGAAGAAAAAGAAAAAAATTGATTCTAATTTTGATTCTGAGAAGGAAGATGGTGACACATTCATTGCAGCTTTGGAAACTCATGCAGGTAATGATGCATGGTTAATTGACTCGGGTGCATCTTTCCATATGACTTTTAATAGAGTTTGGTTTTCTAAATATGAAGAATTTGATGGAGGTAAGGTGTACTTGGGTGATGATTCTCATTTAGACATTGTTGGTCATGGTAAAGTTAAAATCAGGTTTCATGATGGTAGAATAAAAAGGATTAATGGTGTGTTCAATATCCCTGGTTTAGAATGAAAATTGTTATCTATGAGCAAACTAATAGATGCAGGTGTACAAGTAGTATTTTCTAATGCAGGATGCAAGATGGTCAGAGGTGCTATGGTGATTGTTAGAGGTGTCAGATATGGCACATTGTATAAGCTTTATGCATGCACTATTGAGTGCAATAGTACTTCTATGAAAAGCAAGGTTGTGGAAGAAGTGAGGGTTTCACCTTCAACAAATGGTCATGGCTTTTGGGTACCCAAGGGTGCTCTTTCTTCTAAATAAAAGTTACCTACATAGAAAACTATGTTATGGCACTAGAGACTTGGCCACATTGGGGAAAAGGGTCTAAGGACCTTGAAAAATAAAAACCTTGTTGAAGGTATGTCTAATTGTAATCTTGAATATGATTTATATGAGCATTTCATTTATGGAAAACAAAACCGTATTTAGTTTTACTCAAGTTCTCATAAATATTGTAGTGTATTGGATCTTATTCATTCTAATGTGTTTGGTACTGTAGATGTTCCTTCAATTGATAAATTCACATATTATGTTTCATTTATTGATGATTATAGTAGAAGGACATGGGTATACTTTCTAAAGAGTAAATTTGAATTTTTTAGTCGATTTAAAAAATTTAAAGCAACGGTTGAGTTGCGGACTAGAAAGAAAATAAAATGTTTAAGAACTGATAATGGAAGTGAATTTTTCTCTAATGATTTTGATAGATTCTGTAAAGATTGTGGTATTCATAGACAGAAGACAACTTCGTATTCTCCACGGAAAAATGGAGTTACAGAAAGAATGAACAAGACACTGATGGAGAAGGTTAGGAGTATGTTGAGTCGTGTTGGTCTAGAACAAAGGTTTTGGGTTGAAGTTGTTGCCACTGCTTGTTAATTGATTAACAGATCTCCTACATCAGCTCTTGTTGATAAGATGCCTATAGAGGCATGGTCAAGTTGCAATCCTTCATTACATCTTAGATTTTTTGGTTGTGAGGCATATGCACATGTTCCAAAGGAGAAGAGATCAAAGTTGGAGAGAAAGGTTGTGAAATGTATCTTTATCGAATACAGTTATGGTGTGAAAGGATACAAGCTTTGGGATCCTATTGCATAGAAGGTAATACATAGTAGAAGTGTTATTTTTAGAGAAACTAAGCCTTCTTCTGTTACATTGCACCCAGAACAAAGTAAAAAAGATGTGTTTCAATTTTCTTCAACACCTGAGAATTTTGAATCAAGGCCCATGGATAGACAAGAAGTTGAGAAGAGCTCATCTAGCTATGAATCTTCAGAAGAGGAGGAAAACCTCCAAATTAGCTTGTTAGTAGGTCTACAAGGCACAAACAACCATCTAAAAGGTATTCACCTGATGATTGGAGATGTATTTTTGCTTTGAATACTAACATGGATGAACCTAGATCAATAGAAGAGACATTAGGTATGAATGTTGTGGAATCTTGGAAGATTGCTATGGATGAAGAAATGGCAGCTTTGAAAAAGAATGATACATGGGATCTTGTACCATTGCCTAAAGGACGAAAACATGTTGGTTGCAAATGGGTGTTCAAGAAAAAGATTGGTTCAGATAGAAATATTGAGAAATACAAAGCAAGGTTGGTTGCAAAAGGTCACTCTCAAGTTGAGGGTGTTGATTATGGTGAGATATTTTCTCCTATTGCAAAAATGACATCCATTAGAGTTTTGCTTTCTATTGTTGTTTCTTATGATTTAGAGGTTGAGAAAATGGATGTGAAAGCTACTTTCCTGAAAGGGTTTTCCCACGTAAATCATTGTGTTGTGGTATGCATGATATTTGTATTTATTTTTGTTTAAGTTTCTGTAATTGTTAAAGATCTGTAAAAATTTTGCATTATTCTCTTCTCAAGATTAGTGTAGGAAATTTTTCTGCTACCTTAGCTTCCTTACAAAGATATTTCCTAAATACAACAGATATGCATCTGAAGCACACTACCATTTTAAAAAATTTCTTGCAAACTTCTAGAACACTTGATACAGCAAGGTAGCTTGCTTTGAATATCCCTAAACATGTCCACAAGACTGTATGGACAAAGAATCATTTCCTATTGAATGTGAAGCATTCTAACAAGCCTTCAATGTCACTTTACTCTATCAGAGCATAGGAGAAAACTTGGTTACATCTTTTACTTTAGAAGGTGTAAAGACTTGAACATTTGGATATAGCACCTTCATATCTTGATTAACTCATCTTCTAATCCTCAAGACTATGTGGTGAAAGGTAAAATAAAGTTGGTTCAATGAAAATTGAAGAAATCTTTGTATGGTTTAAAACAAATTCCTAGGATGTGGTACCAGAAATTTGATACATATGTGTTGAGTTTGGGATTTGAGTATTCTAAATCAGGTCATTATGTTTATTATAAAACTAATGGTGATCATTTCTCATTTATTGCATTATATGTTGATAATATGTTATCCATTGTTAAAGGAAAAAGTATGATTTTAGAACTGAAATAGCAACTTGTTGCTAAGTTTGAAATGAAAGATCTTGGTGCAGCTAAACACATTCTTGGGATGGAAATTGGAAGAGATAGAGTGAACAAAAAGCTATGGCTTGGCCAAAGTAAGTATGTCAATTCAATTATATAGAGGTTTGATATGTAGGATTGTAGACCATTGTGTGTTCTTGTTTCAACTGGAGCAAAGTTATCTATTTCGGATTATCCAACATCCCCATCGGAGATGGAAGACATGAGCAGAGCGCCTTACTAGAGTTTAGTTGGAAGTTTGATGTATGTTATGGTTTGTACTAGACTAGACATTGCCCAAGCAATGGGATTTCTTTACAAATATATGTCTAATCCTGGTAGAGCTCATTGGGATGCAGTTAAAAGAGTCTTCAGATATTTGTGCGGTACCTCAGATTATTCCTTACGTTATCATAGTAATTTTATTGAAGACGAGATTTATTCATGGTTATGTGGATTCAGACTGGGCAAGTGATGTTGATAGCAGAAGCTCCACCAGTGCTTATGTGTTTACTTTATTTGGTGGTGCAATTAGTTGGATGAATAAGTGGCAGGCTATGGTTGCTTTGTCCACTACTGAAACCAAGTATATGGAAACTACTCATGCTTGTAAAGAAGCCATTTGGCTTGAGATACTATGTTCAGATATTGGAATAAAATAAGGTACAATGAAAATTTATTGTGACAATCAGAGTGTGATATGTCTAGCCAAGAACTCGACATTTCATGCCAGGACCAAGCACATTGATGTATAGTATCATTTTGTTATAGATAAGGTCAAAGATGGTAGGGTGAAGCTAGTTAAGGTAGAGACTTTAATTCTTTAACTAACCCTGTGAGCATAGAGAATTTTAGATGGTGTTCAGAGACTATGGGCCTTTCAGCCCCTAGAAATTAAGAGATGATGAATCCCTTTCGTTGTCCTTGCAAGGTATTTGACAAGTGGGAGATTTGTTGAGAAAATGTGTCTCAAGCTTGTAATTACATAAGGTAATATTGATACATAAGGTACTATTCAGCCGACAACGACGGGGGGCATTGGGTGGATCCCCTCATGAGGGGTCTGAGGGGATCATCCCCACGAGGGGTTCGGGGGTAGCATGCCCTGGTGAGGGCTCAGGGGTAGTGCCCACGAAAGGAAAATTTTATTTATATTTTATTATTGTAAATCTAGACCATTCATCATTATGTCTCATATCTGATGGTCAATATTTTATTAGCTTGATTTTCCCTAGAAGGCAACCCTATTTTATGAGGGCATTGTATCATGGTTGTGTATTGTAATGTATTTT
The DNA here is from genome assembly GCA_007258455.2 of Sequoia sempervirens. Taxonomy (NCBI): domain Eukaryota; kingdom Viridiplantae; phylum Streptophyta; class Pinopsida; order Cupressales; family Cupressaceae; genus Sequoia; species Sequoia sempervirens. Next base: position 72,325,109 of record VDFB02026320.1, read on the forward strand.
GAGAGTGTGATAGCGGTTGTGTTGCCTTTGGATCTCTGAATGGTGATACTCCTATGAGAAGCTTGCTCTACAAGTATATTGTAATCTTTGTGATTTTTAAATAATATATTGGGTAGCTTTTGGAGTGTGGGGTTTTTCTCCTAAAAGGTTTTTCCCCACGTAAATCATTGTGTTGTGGTATGCATGATATTTGTATTTATTTTTGTTTAAGTTTTTGTATTTGTTAAAGATCTATAAATTTTTTGCATTATTCTCTTCTCAAGATTAGTGTAGGAAATTTTTCTGCTACCTTAGCTTCCTTACAAAGATATTGCCTAAATACAATAGATAGGAATTTGAAGCACACTGTCATTTTAAAATTGTTCTTCTGAACTTCTAGAACACCTGATATAGCAAGGTAGCTTGCTTTGAATATCCCTAAACATGTCCACAAGACTGTATGGACAAAGCATCCTTTCCTGTTCAATGTGAAGCATTCTAACAAGCCTTCAATGTCACTTTACTCTGTTAGAGCATAGGCAAAAACTTGGTTACATCTTTTACTTTAGAAGGTGCAAAGACTTGAACATTTGGATATAGCACCTTCATATCTTGATTAACTCATCTTCTAATCCTCAAGACTAAACCTTGCTCAACAGAGGGATGCAGAACAACACACCATGACTCTTCCTTATATAAATATTTTGTAAAAGCCTTAACCAACTCTTGAAGCTTATCTTCATATGTAGTACACCAACCTAGAGTGATATCAATCAAAAAAATTGTACCTATCTCTACGCATCTTCTACTTGTACTAGAACCTTCAACAAAGGTTCATCCTTGCATTGTAGATCTGCAAATCAACTGTTTTGAACCAATTCTTCTTTCATGTTGAAGTCTTCAACAACATGTCCTTTTCAGGGGGCTAAAAGTTCTATAAATGAAATCTCCCCCTAAGATAATGCTCTATCTCAATTTTTCTTGGGTTCTTGCGTAGAATGCACAAGTAAAGAATCACCTTTCCTCTCATTTCCTTGAGTTTGTTCTTCCTTCTAGACATTTCCATTATCCTTCCTTTTTTGATTAGAAGTTTCATCCTTTTCTGAACTAGTGGCTTTACAAAGCCACTTCTGCAACAATTTTCCTTATGTCCCATCTTATTGCATTTGTAGCACATAATGTTGTGCTCTAAAACAAATTTGTTCCTTTTCATCTTAGATTTGCACTCATCAACCTTGTGATCATAGTTGTTGCAAGCATAAAAATATCCATGAAATAAGAAAGTATTGTTTCTTTGAGGCATAAGTGATCTTCTACCCATGTTATCATGCCTTCTTTGTCTTATTCTACAACCAATAGCCTTATGCCTAAATTTATTGCAAGAAAAATAGTAACCTTGAAAATATTGATTGAACCTGATAGGAGCATGTTGTCTTGTAGGTGAAGGAATTTTGAATCCTTTTTAGTTTGATTTCACATTCTTTACCTCCCTCTAATTTACCTTTCAGCATGTTAGTTTCTTCCTTTGATTTTTCAAGCAAGTTCTCATATTTATGATTTAGTACCATTTCTTCATTTAGGTCTTCTAGAGTAGACCAAAGTTTTCCTTTAGAACATATTTCCCAATCACCTAAATTGAAGTCCCAACCTTTAGGTTCCATTGATTCTAGATCCAAATTAGAAGAGAACATGCCCTCATCACTCAAGGAGCTAGACTCCTTACATTTTTCGACATTACATTTTTTGTCAACAGTATTGAATTCCATAAAGAGGGTTTCATCATTTGAATCATTCTCCTCATCTTCAGAGGAACCACTGCTTTCTTTGGAGTGGAGACTCTTTTTAACCTTATTTATTTTATTATTATCATTTGATTCTTTATAAGGAAATTTAGATGCAAAATGACCAATTCTTCCACAATTGAAACATTTTAAAGGTAACTTACCTTTGTACTTTTCAATGCCTTTCTTCAATCTTCTTACAAAGTTTGCTTCAACCTCATCAAAGTCATCATTCTAATCAGTAGCTTCATCTTCAATCTTTTTTTAATCTTTGAAAGAAGCTTCCTTATTCAGGGCATTTATATCAAATTCTTTTATTTCAAAGGTAGTGAGAACACCAAACATTTTATCAATAGAGTACTGATTCAAATCCTTGGATTCTTCAATGGAAAATACTTTATGACTATAGAATTTAGGGAGAGATCTCAAAACCTTCTTTACAATCTCACTTTCTTTTACTTCACCAAGACCGGTGATGCCAGAAATAACTTCATGCACCCGAAGCATATAACTTGCAATGTATTCATCCTCTATCATCCTTTGAGTCTCAAATCTACTTTTGAAGATCTACATCTTGTCTTGCTCTACTTTAGTATCTCCTTCATAAATGCTACTAAAACATCCTTAGCAAAGCTGCAACTCATCACCTTCAAAAGTTTTGAATCAACTAATCCACATAAGAGATAATTCTTATCTTTGGCATTGCATTCATACAACTTGATTTATGTTGCATCTATAGGAGTAGCGGGAGAAATGTAACCATATTTGACTGATTTCTAAACACCAAAACCTAGAGAGTTTAGGTTTCATTTCATTCTAGATTTCCAGAAAGTGTAATTAGTCCCATCAAACCTAGGACCCTTGTATGGACCATCATGTGCCATCTCGGATCTTTGCCTCAAGTTGTTAGGCTTCTTTAGAGGAACTTGGCTCTGATACCAATTGTTGAACACACTCATAGACTGAGAGGGGGGTGAATTAATCTTATCAAAAACTCAATCCCTTTTGAAACTTAAATCTCTCATTCCCCCTATTTTTCCTCCAAAATTGAATTTGTTAGAGTCAATATTTTATTATTTGAATTTCAAATGTCTAATGTTGGCTATCAAGATTTAATTTTTTGGGAAATTGGAATAATTGCATATAAATGCATAGTCATTTCACCATTTGAAAACTAGAAAGGGAAAACTAGTAATTTTATGAGCAAGAATTATTGTCAAGAACATTATCAAGCAATTCAAGAGAAGATTTATTATAGCAATTCAATATCAAAGCATCATGTCAAAATGTATGTGATTTTATTTATGTTTATCATATTATTTGTGATATCTAACCCTTGTAGGTCTTCAACCAAATCAAGCCAACAACAATCAAGCCTTGAGGAGATGTGCATGACTTCAGTCCAACAAGGAAGCCATTTTTAATTGGTGAATTTTAGGTCATTGATGATTTATCATGCATTTATCATTTATCTATCTTTCATTGGAATTTCCATTGTGGAGGTGGAAATACCAACATGGGGTTTGACTAAGGCAAACCCCTATATGGAACAACCCTTCCTCTCTCTTTAAATGTGTAGGTTTAAGATCTAAAGAATATTGGGAAAATTTTGAAGGTCAATTATTCATTATTGTCTTACTATCATTGCATTATTTTTTAACATCTCAAGTTGTTGCGCTAACTCAATAAAAATAAAATCTAATGATAATGGAAGTATTTCTTTATAAATTATAAGTAAAATCTTACAACAAAACTCAAATTCTATCAACAATTCTCTAGCTTATTATGTTCCTATTGTATTGTCTCATAAGCACAAACAAATTACTAATGTGTCTAAATCTATATACAAAATTATGCAAAAGTTATTGAAAAGTAACCTAATTTAGCTTCCTCATATTTGGCAACTTCGAACAACCCCTCATAGCTTTGTATGACCCAGAGGATTTATATCAATTCTATGGAGTCCCTATACATGATACCAAGGGATATATGTGGCTTCGACACTTAGTGCAAGACCTCATTGATTCAAGTTTTATCCAACTTATTGTTGGACCAAACAAGTCAAATAATTTTTTTGTAAATCTAAACCAAAACTTACAAATCTATACCAATCCTTTCCCAAAACATTTTACTAACTATATTGAGATTGATCCTTATTTTACTTCTAAGCCTCCTTCTCTATTCAATGATATGATGAGTATAGTGGATGCTTGCCCCTTGTCATCTCAGATGCATGACATTCCTTGCCCGATCAATGAGTTTGACTCATAAAACTACACATGATGGCTTATCTCTCCCAACAATGGGTTCCATTACTTTGATTATCTAGGTTGGACCCAAATGTGTGGAAACCATCTTTCATGTCATCCCTAAATCAAACTTATTATATATGAAGTTAGGTATTCTATGGCTAACTTCCATGGAATTCATCACTTCAATGATCCATAAATTTTTTAAGTATCCATAAGAAGGACCTATGCAAATTATCTAGCACACTATATACAAACCACTCATCTTCCTTGGAGGCTTCTCTCTCGATCACTTCTCGTTGTTAACTCTAGGACCCTTGCAACCTTATGGAGACCTATTATTTAAATCTTATTCATTTGAAGTTCAAAGCAAGTCATTTAGAGTTCTCTTCTTCAACACCTTCTTCTTTGCATGTGCTCACTTTCCCTTCTATCACCCAATTTTTGTAGTATACTTATGTCCCTATGCCTACCCCTTCAATGGCTAAGCAAAAATATGCTCTATTAGGACAACCCCCCATTCCTCTTAAGGTATCATCACCTCCATAAATGCCTCATGTTCATCCATGTGTCATTGCAATAGACCAAGGAAAGACACCATTGTTGCAAAGATCTTCTCCATAATTCGTTCATCCTCACATAGCTCTTGACATTCCTAGACCTACCCATCTAGTAGGAAGGGGAAAGTAGCCCAAAGGACAAGAATTATTCCATGCACTTCCAACACCTTTCCTTCCAATGGTACCTCATGATCCTTCACCTATCCCTATAGTAGAAAGAGGAAAGGAACCCATGACACAAGTTCCACTACATGCACCTCAACTACCTCAACCTCTACTTACCAAGGTGGTTCCTCCTCCTACAACTACATCCAAGTCTCATCATCAATGAAACTAGCTCGTGTGTGAACACAAGCATCATCAATAAGCATTATCTTGTGAAAAAAATATTATGGAGATTCCCACCTCCAAGTGTCCTCTAATGTGACCACCTCCAAACTTGGTCATTCCTTTGTCTCCTACTTATCAACCTCCTTGTGTGACTCCTGCAACTTCGTCTATCCCTCATGATGATCTTGATAAGCCTCACCCCAAAAGGGAGTAGCTCATCTTAGCTCCTTTAATGCACCTACCTCTAATTCCAAATATCCCCTTTTCCATTTTTCTAGACATGCCTAACATACATGTCATTTCCAACACCATTCTTGTTTCCCTTGTCCCATACCAACATACCCGCTATCATGTTTTTCTCTATATCTCCATCTCACCACTATAGACATTGATATCCCTCACCTATCTCCTAAAGGAAAAATTGAGCACTATCCCACTCCACCACATCACAAGAAAAAGTTAAAACCACCTTCTTTGCCACCTCTAGACCATTTTTCATTTATTTTTCATAAAATATGTTCCAAATTCTTCTACTTCTATCCCTACTCCTATTTAGGAGATTAGTAGTGATAGTCCTCTTGTCACTTATTTTGAGAGAGATCCGCTTGTATCCTCTCCTAAGGATTTCTTATTTGAATCCTTCATGGATATTTTAGCATTATCTTCAGTCCTCACAAGACTGTTGATGATGGTCTTGCATGAGGTTTAAGAAGAGGTTGTGCTTTCCTTTAATTCCTTAGATATTACTACAAGTGAGACACCTAGTACTTCCTTGATTATACTTCCTCTATAGGCTCAACCTCCCTCCCCTTATCATCAAGATTGGGGGACTAATGATCTATTTGAGAAATATCCTTCGAGAAATAATTTTTTCTTTTTTCTTTTTGTCTTGTGATCCATTGTATTTGTATATTTATGTTTATTAATATCTCTTCGATGATCCATGATACCCTTGTAGGTACATGAATACAAGGAAAGTGAAATGTTGTGGCATTCCTCTATTTGTATCTACATTCTTATATTTTTCATAATTTGTTATTTGATGTTTTGGGATGATGCAAAGCATTGAGGAATTTAGGCCTCTTCCATGTTGACCCTAAAAAAATTGTTTCATGTATCTTTATTCCTTCATACTCATAGTTCCACTAGACTTGAAACATGATACTCAAAAAAACTGGTTTCATGTATACATGATTATTCTATATTTATACTAACCCCAAGTTTGTGGATCCCTTAGTGTTTGTATGCATAATTGATGTCATATGTTTTATGTGGCTATTAGAAATCCGAAATAGATTGAATAACCCAAGGAACTTTATAGGAGAAATTCAAAGCTACATAAATTGGAAAAACATAAACAATGCAAAACAACAACTCTGATAGATATGCAATGTTAGGATGAAAAAATTGCATAAGAGCTTCCAAGATGAAAAATAAAAGCTAGGTAGTGAGTTTATATAGAATTAAGGAGAGGATGGAGATGGAAAACCAAACAATATGAATTGAACACCAATAACCACCAATATTAAATAAGTGATGAAAAAGTAAATACTCCACCCTTTAATAGTGGAGAAACCTCATCACTTTATCTCCTAGTTATTAAATAATAAACTCAATTTATTATCCTAAGAAAACTTAATAAAAGTGTAGGAAAAACCCATGACTAAGGAAAAATAAATTAACCCACTAGGATAATTAAAACCTACACCAACACCCCCCTCAAGTGTAGCCTAGGAGGATGTACAAGATGATGGGTTCCAGCATATGAGTTCGTGTTAGGTACTCATGTACATATTAAATCCCCCCAAAGAAGAGGAAGCAACCCAAATAGAGAGAGAGCACCCCCCAGAATAGAGAGAGAAGAGGACTAAGTAGCCCCCCTAAAGAGGTCCATTGGTAGATGCTTGAAATTGGATGTAGAAGATGGTCCATGATCGTCGAAAAACATTCCTCCCTTTAGGAAGAAACAAAACCACGGGTGTATGAAAGTTATTGCCCAAGTCCTAAAAGGAATATGTAGTATCAAAGTGCAAGATGTATGAAGTCTTTAAAATCATCTCAAGTGTCCCCATGTCAATACTAAAGGCTCTCACAATCAAATCGGGCATTCTAGGCCACACTACATTGAAAAACTCATAATCTCCTAGATATTGGTGTAGAACACAATCCAAAGACTCAATTATCTCCTTTGAAGACGTCTCCTCTAAATGTTGATCCAATGTGTCCAAACTCATGTCAAATTATAATGAATGATCATGTAGAAAATGAAAAAGAGGGTTAGAGTGTTCCCTCATAAGAACTAAATAAGAATCAATTCCATCAAAGAGAAAATGAATACAAACAATAGTGTTTCCCAAATCTGCATTATGTATCTCCATAAATAAGTATGAAATACTCATCAAGAGATCATCCCATAAAACTAAATCTGAAAGACAATGTATGTCCTATTGCAAGGAATCACAAGAAGCTTTTGAAGAAGAAACTCTGAAATATGAAATAGTAACAACTAAAAGGATAAAAGAGTTTTCCTCAAAGAGAATATGTATATCCTCAATAGTTTCATCTAAATCCGAAATGAGGGACTCTACCAAAAAATAAGAGATTTCTGGTAGAAATTGGTTCCAATAGACTGAATCTAAAATACATAAATGACCCCATAACAATAAATCACTAGAGGCTCTCAAAGAAGCATCTCTAGAATCTAAATCTGCAATGAGTATTGTTAATGGGGTGTTAATAAATTGATTGTTCACACAAGATGTTTCCTTGCAAAATGGGGAAACATAAGTCTTGGTATCATCCACAAGATCCTATTTATCCAAGGAAACATCATTTTTAGATGAAGATTCAATGTCTCCATAAAACTGTTGGATTATGGTCCAAGTGAAAGGGAACTTAATGTGTTTTATGTGATATAGAGTATCCTCATAAATAACAAGACATATTATTCCATAGACCATGTCATTACTGTTAAACCATGCATTCTTTTGATCATAGTCACTTAGCTTAGGAACGAGTCCAAGGAGATAGGGCAATAGATCTTGATCATATAAGTGATTCTTTACCCCTTATTTCTAGGACAAATAGTTCTTTGAAGTTAACTTGACAATATAAGGATGAAAATAATTTTTAAGAGACATGATTAACCCCCCATAAATGGAACGTTATCACAATTTGTGATTATAAAATATTTGTATAATCCCCCATGAACTAGTGCAAAAGACACCAAAAAAATCAATACACTCCCACCCTTTTCACTAGTATCAAAACTCACCCCCCCAATATTACAAGGTTGGCACTTTATAGTTTAGTGTGTTTACAAAGTCTTTTCCAAGATACAATGCTAAATAGCCCTGCAATGGAAAAAATTACAAATTTTGATACAAAATAAAATAAAGAAAAGATATGGAAAAATCAGCCTTGTAGTTGTGTAGTTCTCTTCAATACCTTTCCAATGCCTATTTGTTTCTAAAATTCAAAGGACTAGGGTGAAAGTTATGGTATGTTGAAGAAATTAGCAACAAACAGCTTCAACCTAAAATTTCTAGAAAAAAATGATAAAAATTAGTTTCAAAATCTCTATGGATGAAAAGTGCTCATCTCTATCTTTTTGATGATATCTTGTTTTCCAAAAAAAGAAACCTTGGTGAAAAGTTATGATTTTTTTTTAAATGGTTGAATTTAGCCTATAGTGACGACCCTCTTAGCAAAATAAAAATTTGCCAAAAATCATATTTGTCTAAAATGGGAAAAAATTATATGAAAATAAGGGTTTTTGGGTCATCTAAGCATAGTGGAAAGGTCCATTTAGGCCGAAAATTCTCCAATAAAAATTTGTTCACCTTATCTGAGCTTTAAACCCTAACTCGCAACTATGTCAAATGATCTCCAAATAGGATGAAACAAAATCCAATCTTGACTTTCTCAAGCCTCTTGGACACGTTGGAACAGTCAAAAGTATTGTCAGTATAACCAAAAATGTTGCAATCACCCAAATCTCACAAAACACATATGCAATATGAAGAGGTTATTAGATTTTTATAAAACCCTTTCTAATTTTCTAGATCGTTGAAAATGCAAGAGAAGAGCATATGGGAATTTACAAGCTATTACATGAAAATTTCAGTTAGGAATATATGAACTTAGAATTCTCAAAATAAAGCTTTGATACCATGTTATAAATCTAAAAGAGATTGAATAACCCAAGGAACTCTATAATAGAAATTCAAAGCTACATAAACTGGAAAAACATAAACTTGATGCAAACCAATAATTTTGAGAGATATGCAATGTCAAGATCAAAAAATTGCATTAAGAGCTTCCAAAATGAAAAATACAAGCTAGGTAGTGATTTTATGTAGAACTAAGGAGAGGATGGAGGTAGCAAATAAACCAATAAGATTGACCACCAATATTAAATAAATTGATAAAAAAGTAAATACTCCACCCTTTAAGGGTGGAGATGTTAGTGTTTAGTAGCTTCGGGAGATATTTTCCCTTTAATATAATGATTTCCAAGGTAGGTTGGCCTTGATGGGAAAATAATATTTTGTATTTTGTATCCTCTAAGGGAGCCAACCTAGTGAAAAGGTCACCTATCATTGTATATAAGGGAGATGATGCTATGTCATTTACACATCAAACTCATTCACTCAATTCAAACTTTAGCAGCAGGTCGTGTTTCTTAAGCAACAGATATAATTTTCCTGATTTGTAAGCAGTGTTCTACACTTATTATTCTAATATATACATGAGAATATTCTTTGTTGGGTTTTTTTTCCTCAAGTAGGAGGGTTTTCCCAGGGTAATCTATGTATTTATTGTTCAGGTGTTGCACTTTTTTGCTTTCTGTTAAATCTTATCTGAAAAACTAACATGGTATCAAAGCCAGGTTTAAGGAAAAGATCTGATCAAATTTGTTTAAGCAGTCGAGACAAATATTTCATTCTTTGTATCGCTCCAGCTCATGTTGTTTGTTTGAGAAGGGGGCAGAGTTCATCTATTGGAGATTGTTATAGAGTGACTAAGCAACTGTTGGTCTAAGTCAAGATTGATTACCATCTCAACCGAACGATTGGAGTTATATGTTGAATTCTACAGAGTTATAGAGTTCATCTATTGGAATATGAAATCCGTGTAGATCCTCATGGATGGCACGAAATGTATGACACTAGTGGCAGCAACCTTTAAATAAAGGCTTGATATCATTTGTATATTGATAATAACCATATCTCTATCACGGTATGTCATGTTCTTGAATATTATTTTGAGCAAGCAGATCCTTTTTCTAGAATATGCTAATATTTTTGAGCGATGCGATGGGAAATAAAGTGTTGTCAATATGTATATATTTGGCACTAATTATCGTATATATTTCGTTAATGGTTTTTCTTTTATGTCGATTAAAATATTGAAGCCGCCACCTTCACCTTTGTCAGGAGAGTTCACAAATTATTATCGGTTGTTATTATCTATCATCTACTCGCCAATTAATTAATTAATGCTTTATGTTGTGAAGGCATATGGGAAAAGGATTGAAGATGTTCTCTGTGAATTCAATTGTTGAGTGTGGATTGTGAATGAGTGAGTTGTGAACATATTCAGACTATTTAGAGTCATTTTGATGTATCTATACATATTTATTGTTAGGCGGAAGCATTGAGTGGAGTATTATGAATATATCCTTAGTGTTGGAGACAAATCAAGAGGAGCGTGGAAATTTACACTCGACAAAGAAGAATTGGCGTTGAGTAATCTCGAGTCTGGAATGATTAATCTAAGTTTCCAATTTTGAACTACAAATTGGGAGTATGATGGATGTATGAATTTCAGTGGTGTGCCTAGTATTTTCTGAAATCTAAGCTTGAGTAAAGTGTTGTGCTGTTGGTTATGGTCCTGCATGGGGTTGGATATATGATCTAAAAAGATAAAACAATTAACAGTTGGGAAGAGACTACAAGAAAAGCGCCTGATTGCATCTATAGAATTGACCAACATAAAGAGATAAGTATTTTATGTTTGAAGAATGATCATGAATTTTATGTAGTTAATAATAATTCGTGCAATAACATTGGAATAGTGAATCATGTATGCTTCATGTAGTGGTCTATAAATTTCTCTTCAAGCTATTTTAATTCTATGAACTATTTTTAATCTCTCTAAAATGCTTCCAGGACGGATCAAGGAGCATAAGGATGATGAGAGATTGCATAAGGAATTCAAGGGGAGAAAGAGATTGATGCATCCTGTGAGGAAGTCGTGTTGGCTGAAGAAATGAAAAAACATAAAGACATAGCTTGCAGCCTTGGGACTGAGCTAGTCGTGCATAATTCTCTTGATTCTTCTCTCGAGGGCACAAGGTTGTATCAGCCTTGGATGGAGAATTTGTGATCAGTTTCTTCGAAGAGGTGGAAATGAAATTCAGAGGGAGTTGAATTCCAGGCACAAGTTGAGATCATGTCCAAGAAGAGGACTAAGGTTCTGAGTTTCGTCAATGGAGGAGAGGTCACTTCCAGAGGATTTTTGCAATCTTTGTATTGAGACAAGGATCAAGAGGGAGTTTTGTGACTCAGTGAGAAGAAGTCAAGGTGTCAGCCAAGTGGGTTGCAGTGTTTGGAAGACCTCTTCAGCTACAGAGAACAGAATGCACAAGACAGTCAATCTGGATTTGACTTTGGTAGCTCCACAAACCTGTTTAGAATAGGGTGATCTAGGATGAGGTTGAGAAGGATAGTCCTGAACTCTTGCAAGTCAGTAGTGTTGAAGGTGTGCATTGGAAACCATTCCTCTAAGGCAAGTGTTGCAGGAAATCTTGGACAAGGAGGCTAGGAGGTTGCTGCAAGTACTTGGAGCTTTAGAGGGAGTCGCATCATCATGAAGATTTGTGTAATGTATATTTCTCTGAGACGAAGAAATATGAGGTGAAAGCCCTTGTAGTGTATATTTCTCTGAGACAAAGAAATATGAGGTGAAATCCCTTGTAGTGTATATTTCTCTCAGATGGAGAAATATGAGGTGCAAGCCCTTGTTCATCTCTAAGACTGAGATGAGACGTCATGTTGAGAGACTCTGTGATGTACCCTTGTACTTGTGTTTCTTTCCACACATGGGAGTAGCCATGGTGTACGTCATGTTGAGAGAATCCATGATGATATCACGTTGAGAGACTTTGTGATGAACACTTGTACACGTGTTTCTTTCCACACATGGGAGTAGCCATGGTGGACGTCATGTTGAGAGACTACATGATGACTTCATGTTGAGAGACTTCGTGATGAATCTTTCTACTTCTCTAAGACTGAGATGTGTTTCGTCATGTTGAGAGACTCCATGATGACATCACATTGAGAGACTCTATGATGAACCTAAGATGTTTTTTCCACAAATGGGTGTAGCCATTGTGGGCATCATGTTGAGAGACTCCATGACGAGGATATCTGGAAAATACCTCCCTAGCTAAGAGGGAGTGTTAGTGTTTGGTAGCTTCGAAAGATATTTTCCCTTTAATATAATGATTTCCAAGGTAGGTCGGCCTTGATGGGAAAATAATATTGAGTATTTTGTATCCTCTAAGGAAGTTGACCTAGTGAAGAGGTCACCTATCATTGTATATAAGGGAGATGATGCTATGCCATTTACACATCAAGCTTATTCACTCAATTTGAACTTCAACAACAGGTCATGCTTCTTAAGCAACAGATATAATTTGTATAAGTTATGTCCAAATTCAAGGGCCTGATTTGTAAGCAGTGTTCTACACTTATATTCTAATATATACATGAGAATATTCTTTGTTGGGTTTTTCTCCCTCGAGTAGGAGGGTTTTCCCATGGTAATCTTTGTGTTTATTGTTCAAGTGTTGCACTTTTCTACTTTCTGTTAAATCTAATCTAAAAAACTAACAAAAGACACCTCATCACTTTATTTCTTAGTTATTCAATAATAAACTCACTTTATTATCCTAAGCAAACTTAATAAAAGTGTAGAAAAAACTTATGACTAAGGAAAATTAAATTAACTCGCTAAAAAAATATGTTGTGTGATGTCATTCCATGTGTTATGTATTCAATTATACATCCTTCTTAGTGTTCTATATATTAAGGACATTTTTCTCTTTCCTCTCTTACCTTATAATAATCTAGATTCTTAGCATCATATAATTATTTTAAGGGGGGCTCTCATTGCACAAACTTTACTTTTGTGATTTTTAAATCATTGATGATCTTTACATTCTTTGTAGCTCAGTAGCATATCATTCACTTAGCATAATATAACTTTCTATCCTATGGGTCCTCATATGCCCTACCTTTCTTCATGGTTATCCTACAATGCAACTTGTAGTAATCATGACCAATCAAAAGCATTGTTTGGATTCTAGCATAACACAACTTGTTAGGAATACTCCTCTAACCAAATTTTTCATATTGTTTTGTTCTTTTCCTTTTGTTGAATGTTTGTTTCTATATGTTGGTTGTTCTTGAGTGTTTGTATTTTTTTGTATAGTGTATTTGTTAGTTGGTTTACTTTTTAGCTAACGTTTCTACTTTTAAAATTCTTGTATCATGTTTATGTTTGATATATGGTATTCTAGTTGTTTTGTGGGTCCTCCTCCTGGGGGCATCTTCACCTAGTTTGAAGATTCTACAATCTCTATAATATCCGTGGGTAAAATTTTGTGATTTATGTTTTTACTTTAGTATGCATATTCAGTGTAGTTCATATTCAAGCTAAAGTGGGGGCAAAATGTAGTGTCAAAAATTGTGCATCCTTGCAATTCCACATTGCATCATGTCCTTACTTTAGCCCTCTAATATAGAACATTCCAATCACAAAATGTTAGCACTTGAATCGTACAATTAAATAGCATTTTTATAACAATTTAGGCCTTTTAAGTCTAAATTTTCCAAGATAGGAGCACAATGGTGTGACGCGCTACAATCTAGTGAAAATTCATGCTTCCAGTGGTTGTTAGAGCGTTATCTTCCCAATAACAATTATGAATTAACACTCCCGCATGCAGTTAGACTAGCAAAAGCATTCTAAATTACCTCTTTTGCATAAGGATCTTGATTTTTCACTCTCTCTAGCTCTAGCTCTACAACTTTTGAACAAACTCTATCATTTTTCAACCAATAAGCTATACTAGTCTTGTGCATGCCTTTTTCGATAATTTTGATCACCATCCTCATGGGATTATGAATAATGGTAAGATTGAGGAAACAACATTCTTCTCATGGATTTGAAGGAACTTCTAGGTGATCTTTTTCTAATATTGTTGTTCCTGTTCTCCTCATTTTATCATTTCTTGTTTTTATTTAAATAATTTCAAGTGCTAGCATAATGTATTTGTTGTTTTCTATATAAAGAGTAGATTATATTTTCATTTTGAAATATTTACATTTTTTATTTTTTCAATATTATCAAAATATTGGTTTTCATGGAGATCACAAGACCAAAACAAGGATTTGACCAAGGCAAGCCCCTCAAACAACCACCCTATAACATTTTTCTTACCTTATTTGCAAGTGTCTCTTTGGAGAAGCATTGTCCAATGATACATTTCCTAACCATTCTCTCTAGTATTTAAGTTCTTTATTTTGAACATCTAAATAACTAGTTTCATCATTACTTATGTCATTTTGAATACTTTGTATTTTTTGTAAACTCGCTATTTTTATTTTGTTCATACAGGTGTCTTTCCTAGATATGATTGTACTTCTCATCACATGTCTAGACTAGATGACAATGTAATGTGATAGTGTCCAAGATAGAGGCTTCTAGAAAGCTAGTGTAGGTTCCTTGTGATTAGTATTTTTTATTCATGTTGAAATAAATTTGTAATATTTCTCCTACAAAGAGATACTTTCACCAATTTATTGTCATTGAATATTTTGCATTGTAAATTTGTAATTCCCCATTTAATTACAAATTATGTATAAAAAGGATAATCAAAATGATTTTAGTAATATTAAAGTTATTGATTCATCTTAATATAATAGGTGGTTTTACTCTCAAAGGAACTTAATCTTCTTTTGTTAGAGTAATTTTTTATTTCACACTTCCCAATAATTTACAAGCTAAGGAAATGGAAAGATTGATATTGTAAATTATTGTCAAACAATTTCCCAAGTGTAAAAATTTTCAATAATATTTTTATATAGTTGATATGTTGAATCTCTATTATTGGTGTATATAATGTCACCTATTACTGTTTGCACAACACACCCTCATTTTCCCTAAAAATGTAGGGATCCCTTTTCAAATATTTCCCCTATCTTTTGGCCTTTATTTTTATTCTTGATGTCACAATTATTTTGTTTTAATCTCCTTTGTATATATTCTCAAGTAAATAAATCTTTATTTAGTGGATCTCAACTTGATCACCTTTTCTTCAAAAATCCTAATCTTTTCAAATTATTTTTCTATTGAGAGGTTTGAGAATTCCTATCTCTCTAAGCTTATTTGCTTCTAATACACCCAATGTCTTTAATATAGGCAATAAGTGTAGAATTAATTTACCCCAATTTAATTATTTTTAGCACTAGACTCTAAGATCTCCATGAAACTTCAATCCAGATGTTCCTATAGACTTATCATAATATCTCCACATCTCACCCCAAGAATAAACCACTCTTATCAGAAAGACCATATAGAGGAAAATATGAGCCAAGTTGGGATCAATTCCTAAAAGCCTTCAAGAATGAATATTATCCTAAAGATGTATAGGTAAATGATGTGAAAAATAGTCACTTGAATGTTGAGTGCCATGCTCGTAATAGTTTTCTTACATAGACCAAAATAGAAGAGGGTGTCAAGCCCTCAAATGGAATCATTGGCATGAATTCTTGTGTCCTAGTTAACATTGCACAAATAAGTCCTAAATAAGTGGAGGTAGAACAACCATTCCATTCATAGATGTAGGTGAAAGGAAATCCATTTGATTTTCTGATCAGTGGTAGTAACATGAAGAATCTTATTTCTTCATAAGCCATCAAGCAACTAAATTAGTCAACCATACCTCACCCAATTGGGATGGTTCAATGCATGCAACACCCAACATATACACATTACTCTCAAGTGCTACTACTGTAGAGAGGATTCATACACTCTCAAAACCCCCTCTAAAAACCACTCAACAAAATCTCAAACAGAAAATAAAACTTACAATTTAAAATTCAGAAATTTTTCGTGCACAAGAAAATATTGATTTTCTTCATTAAAGAAATCCGATTACAAAAATATTTCAGTCATTAATGGACTGATATGTAGCAAATAATCCTCCTACAAGAATCTCATATGAAAGGAAAAATATTCAAATACATTACTATGCTTAGTTATGTGAACTCTTGCAAACAATTTCATCTCTCAGCACTACATCATCTATAACCTTTGTAACTTCAATCCAATTGTTTTGAAACCTCCATGGATTGTTGCAAATCAGTCCAAACCTGCAAATAACACCCAAAAAAATCTCCTCCAAAGAAAGCTATGCCTTCATGCTTCCTCCCCCTAGAATTTTCCTTCAAAACTCTTTTATTGCTTCATAAAATTTTGATTCTCCACCACTCTGTCAAGGAAATAATTTCATTTGCTTTATTTTTCCTTCTCCAATATGGCATGCCTATTCCTGTAGCTGCAAAAATAAGATTTTAAAAGATAATTAAAACTTATTAAAACCCACTCACAATAGCCTCACAAATATAGGCTTTTTCAGTTTTCTTTCCCTCCTCTTTTGATTCTCAAAAAGGCAAGAAGGAAAAATCATCTTGGGCGCCCACTTCTCCAATCCCTACTTTTTAGGGATCAACATTAATTATTTCAAAACTCCTTATTCAATTCCCAATGCCTCATATTTCCATTTAAATGTTTTGCAAATAAATATCTTTTCTTTTTTAAAACTACTTTTCTTGTTTTTTCGCCCACTAGCCAACTTCAATGTGCAAAGGTGATTTTTAGAGTATTTTAATTATTCGAAAGCATATCATTTATCCTCTCATCACGAAATTAAAGAAAAAATTAATTTATTCAAAAATCCAAAAATGGTCAACCAAAATTAACCTCTTTTTTGTTTGATACAGGATTGCCAATTACCATGGATGCTCATGTATCAGACACCCACAGTAATTTGAAATGTTTCATGAGTTGAACTCATAAACATTTATAGATCATGTGTTGGTTCTTCATCCATCTTTCTTCCTTATCCACTTGTTTCTTCTTCTTCACCTTGCTATACCATGATTCATCTTTCCATTCCACTTTATCATTCTCAACACCTGCACTCAAATCAGCATTAACAAATTTATGGAAATCAATGAATTATATCTACATATTTTTCTCACATGGTTCTCCTTCACCCTCTTCTTCTATGTCAACAAAATACATCATACCTTGTTGTATTTTTTCTTGTAACTGGTACACCTTACCATGTCTCTTTCGTTACTTCCTTTTACCATTTCACCCTCACAAAAATTAGCTTCATTAGCAACATTGATGAAATTTGATAAATCAACAATTACCTCTATTTTTTCCCCCTTGCTCACTGCTAGAACTTTTTCTCCTTCAAAGAGGCATGTATTAGCTACAACCGCTTTCTTTTCATCATCTTCTTCTATAATTCCTCCCTGAAATATTTTTTCTATTTTTCTTATCTCCTCTTTCAACAGGAGACTATCTTCTTCTTCATCATTCCCTTTGTCAAATCTAGGACTATCAAAATCCATTCTTTGAATTGTTGCAACATCATCCACAAATTCATCTACCTCTTTTTCATGTAAGTTTTCACTAACATAATTAAATGATACCTCTTTTTTTGTTGCAGTATCCTTCTTTTCACCATTTTCCTTCATGCTATCCCCAATGCATACTTCTACAATATTATCTCCCTCACATTCACCTGCATACACGACTATGAAAAAATTTGTTCCTTTCTTCTTTGTCATTTCATCAAACACTTGCCACATACTCTCAAACTTCAACCTCTTAGGTATAGACTACCTCACACTTGGTGATCTATCTACACACAAATCACACACATTCTACCCCCAGGTCCTAGTGCAAACTGTCACGTTCGGTGTTCTACCTGCACACTCAAGAACTCCTACTCTGATACCACTGATGTAGAGAGGATTCATACACTCTCAAAACCCCCTCTAAAAACCACTCAACAAAATCTCAAACAGAAAATAAAACTTGCAATTTAAAATTCAGAAATTTTTCGTGCACAAGAAAATATTGATTTTCTTCATTAAAGAAATTTGATTACAAAAATATTTCAGTCATTCATGGACTGATATGCAGCAAATAATCCTCCTACAGGCATCTCATATGAAAGGAAAAACATTCAAATACATTACTATGCTCAGTTATGTGAGCTCTTGCAAACAATTTCATCTCTCAGCACTACAACATCATCTATAACCTTTGTAACTTCAATCCAATTGTTCTGAAACCTCCATGGACTATTGCAAATCAGTCCAAACCTCCAAATAACACCCAAAAAAATATCCTCTAGAGAAATTTTTGCCTTCATGCTTCCTCCCCCCAAAATTTGCCTTCAAAACTCTTTTATTGCTTCATAAAATTTTGATTCTCCACCACTCTGTCAAGGAATTAATTTCATTTGCTTTATTTTTCCTTCTCCAATATGGCACGCCTATTCCTGTAGCTGCAAAAATCAGACTTTAAAAGATAATTAAAACTTATTAAAACCCACTCACAGCAGCCTCACAAAGATAGGTTTTTTCAGTCTTCTTTCCCTCCTCTTTTGACTCTCGAAAAGGCAAACAGGAAAAATCATCTTGGGCACCCACTTCTCCAATCCCTACTTTTTAGGGATCAACATTAATTATTTCAAAACTCCTTATTCAATTTCCAATGCCTCATATTTCCATTTAAATGTTTTGCAAATAAATGTTTTTTTTTTTTTAACTGTTTTTCTTGCTTTTTTGCCCACTAGCCAACTTCAATGTGCAAAGGCAATTTTTAAAGTATTTAATTATTCGAAAGTATATCATTTTTCCTTTCATCATGAAATTAAAAA
Organism: Sequoia sempervirens; assembly: GCA_007258455.2. Lineage (NCBI taxonomy): Eukaryota > Viridiplantae > Streptophyta > Pinopsida > Cupressales > Cupressaceae > Sequoia > Sequoia sempervirens. Next base: position 72,344,046 of record VDFB02026320.1, read on the forward strand.
CAAAATTAATTTATTCAAAAATCCAAAAATGGTCAACCAAAATTAACCTCTTTTTTGTTTGATACAGGATTGTCAATTACCATAGATGCTCATGCATCAGCTACTTATCATATGCTCTACATCCTTTTCAAGAGATCATTTGTGATGTGCTAGTGGAGGTCTATAATGCACTCTTTAGACATCCATACATGCATAGACACAAGTGCATTAATACTAAGAATTCTCACAACATAGTTGTGTCAATGGTAGTAAGAGATATTGAATTCCTGAAGTAAATTCATGCTCAACATGTCACGCAAACTCCAAAGAAGATTGTGTCATATAGAACTATACACATTTTTTTTGCACTTCAACTCCAATTAATGCACAATTTATAGTGATAAAGGCATTAGATTGTAGAAGCACTTCCATAGTCTACAATAAACTAGAGCATCTTGCAAATGTTCACAATAATGAAAGGATGATGCATCCATCTCCAATGAGTTCACACATACTCCAACAATGGCACAAAGCACTCTACATGGGATCAACCACTTTTCTAGTAGCCATACTACTACCAAATTTTCTAGGATTTCTACCATGACTTCAATAGGGTTCAATACACCTCCAAGCCAAACTACAGAGTATAATTCACATTGCTTCTTACCCTATCCTTATGAGCATCACACTAGTGACTTCAAATAGTATAGTCTACATGGCAATCCATCTCTCTTGAGGATTGTGTTATTCTAGGTCATCCACCAACAAAATAGAAACCTACTAGCAAATAGTTACACCACATAATTGTTAAGGGATGAGATTCATACATGGAAACATTTATACTTCCCTAGGAATCATTCAACTTTCAACATTGTTTAAACATCATCAATGTCAACACCAATAGGTAGACCAATCGGTGGAAAGATTAAAAATGACAACTATATTTCTTTCTCAATTAGGACAAGCAAATAAATAATAATACATTTATTATTCCAATTCTATACCTCTCTTTTACTACTCTGTCTCAAATGTAAAGCCCGAACACATGCCTAAAACTTCATCTAGATCATCATCTAGAGAGTTGTTCATCAAGATCCAACTTGAGTCTCGAATCAATAATTGAGGAATTTAATTGCTTTAGCAATGATAAATGATTTAATAAATTTATTCTTTCATTGTGTGCAATATTATATGAATTGGGAGAATTTGATCAAATTTCACAAACACAAGCATTCATCCTCAAAAGAAACACCAACTCTCAACCATTGATTGTAAGAAAATGTCGTGATGCATAACTAAATTTATGATCACACAATTCATTTTGGAGCTTGAGGACAATGTTGGTTCAAATTGCAAATAGATTTGTGTAACGAACCAACTTGTCTAGGAACCAATAGGAAAATCATTTAAACTAGAGAAAAAGATTAAATGAGAAGACTACAAGAAATCTACAAACAAGATCAAGGCCATCTATGTCTGATAGATAATTGTGAAGGTTGGTTATTGAATTCCCTTGATAAGACTAAACCAAGATGTGTGATATAATTCAATATTGGGATTGTTCTCTAACAATGTAGTTGAACACATAAAAATGCCTTTGAGAATGAAATATGATTGCCCTCTAACATAGCAAAGCAACTCTAATTCTATGGAGCATTCTATATATTGTAAAGTCACCCCTAGTTGCAAGGTTTTGAAAACCATTTCTATTCAGCTAGTTTTTTATTACATATAATGCTTTGTTTTAGTTTTTTCAATTAGTTGTGTATTTTGTGGTTTCCCAAATTGAGTCGTGAGATTTTATTTCAATATATATAATTCATGAATTTGATAAATCAAAGTTATAAGTTTTATTAAAAGTTTATGGCATTGAAATCAATGAGACTCTGCGTCCAATCAACTCTAGACATGCAATATGGTGGTTGGGAATACTTTTCTCAATGATTGATTCATTCCTATAAGATAAAACTATTTTATGCATGTTATAGTGTGCAAATAGATTACGATAATAATATTTTAAAAGTTTATTTATCTACTCTTAATCAAATATTATTCTCATAATTATTCAAGCTCATTATAAATCTTCACTTTCCCTTATCTTTTAAAATTTCTTTGAAAATTAGTAGTAGATCTAAGATCAGGTTTATGGTTAAGTCATTTTGTCAAAATCATCAGACTTAATACTTACACTTGTTTTAGATGTAGAACTATTTGGATGTAAATCTTGAGATATAATCTTTCATTATTGAATGCTTATTATAAATTTATAATCATATATGATTAGAGTGGCTTATGTTAATTATATAACATTGAATCGTTAAAAAAATTGAAAGTCCATATAAATTTGTTAATTTTACAATCAAGATTCAACCTTCAAAATATTTTCTTCAATCAACAACATATGCCCATTCACTGGAATAGTACATATTAACATCTAGATTACCCACACATACCTAGCCTGTATGTATAAACCTGGGAAGAATAATTCCCATTCAAACAAGGAACAACCCATTCCACACATCATGCCAAAAATATGTGCCAGCCACCTTTTAATAACACAAATAGCACCATATGACAAAATATGAGCTTAATAACAAAATAGCTAATTTACATTAGATAACAAAACATCACATCACTCTTTGAAAAATTATCCCCAAATATTGATGGTCAAATTGCTCTCCTATACATTCTATTCTTCTCCTTTATCCTTACCTTTGAAATAATCACAAAGTCATTTGGATGGGGTAAAGCTTTGGGAATAGTGTATTTTAATAAATCTGATGAAAGGGAGATCACAAAAGAGAAGTTCAAATATATTTTTTACAAGATTCTTCATAGAGAAGAAGAGCATCACCAACCACATATAAACTCTCCACTTGTACAAAAATATCATTGTAAAATCATCCTCTTAATACATAGCTATAAAAGAGGTTTATAGCATCAATATTTTTCTCATCTATTATTATAGCCAAGCAAATTTTATAATAGACATCTTCTAAAACTGATTACCACCTTTTTTGTTCATGGTTGTATAGCAGCTTGCATTAAAAAATACAGAAATTGCATTATATAATCTGTTATTGAGATCTAACTATGCTCAACTAACAACAACAAAATCCAACTGTCAAAGGTGATTTCTAAGTATTTTATTTTGAGGCAATTTATCGCTCATAATCAACTAAATAAGCTAAATGTAAGAGTCATGGAGATTTAGATATACATATCATGCATAATCATACAACAGCCATGTTTACTGAACATGGTTTGGTCTTTTCTTTGCAGATTTGCGACCATGGAGAAAAGATGTAAGGAAATTCCTGGCTTGTGGAGGTTGACGAACATCCTTTTTGTGATTATTCCCTAAAGAAAATGAAGATTTCGTGCCATCCTGCCAACACACAAAACAAAAAAATTGATGAAATAAAATTTACATTCTAAACTAAAACTATGGCCTTATTATAAAATTATATATGATAAGTTTTTGCTTAGATAATTAATGTATGTTCAAGTTGTTACAGAAGAGTTCAAGCTTGTTATATGTATTGTCCATAGTTACTAGGGGACCAGAAGTGATATTGATATAGGAGACGGAGATGGGTAGCAGTATGCCACTTTTTTATAAATGGGAGACACTATTTGAAGATGGAAAAAATATAAAAATACCTAAATATATAAAATTTATATTTAGAAATAAAATTATATAATGGTTATGCAACTTTAAAAAGGGTAAAATGCTTAAAAATTAAGAAATTAGCATTTTAAATACAGAAATAAATATCAATCAAAGCAAAAAATAATTACATTAATATTTGATAATTGTCATGTGTCATCAATAGTCAACATTGGGATGTGAATGCTGTGATTTTAAGAACATGGTACATTTATACAAAGATAACTGTTAATGAAGTACAAACTCCCGCATGCAACTCATAACTCAAATTTTACATTCAATTTCTTAGATCCACAAACTTATTTTCACAATAAAATGCAACACAAAGCTTATACAAAAGCTTAACATCAAATCACACTTATTTTATTTCAATTTCATCAAAAGAAAATGACAAGAAGCATCTGCAACAAAATTACATCTTTGGCCTTTCATGGCCTCTCATCTTCTCTGCAACTCTCTTCTACTCTACAACACTCCACTCCTCTCTAGTTTTTGCTTTTGACTGATTCAGATCTGCAACATAATAAAGCAATTTTCCTCTGCCAAACCCCACATCATTCCTCACATTCCAACTCTTTTTCAGCATTCATTCATGGCTGCAACTCCCAGGCTGCTCTGTGCCCCTCTCATGGGAAAATTTCACTCTAAAATCCCCACCAGCCCCTGAAGCATGAGCATCTGCTGTTCTTAATGCCTTCCCTCTCACAAGACCACTACTAATTAAATTAATTTGCTGCAGATATCTCTGTTTTTGGTGCAGCCTCAGGCAATAAGCATTATTTTCCTTCTTTGGCATCCCATTTTGTGTCTTTATTGTTGTTGCATATTAAATCATATATATATATATATATATATTTTTTTAAATCTGCAATTACTTCACCTCAACGCCTTCTTCCCTATTGGAAAAATGAAATTCTATTTAATATGGAGCCTCCATTTCTTATGCCACTCAACAAGGCATTAAAACAATATTTAAAAACTCCCCCAAACATGGCACCATCAATGAATAAAATAAAACCATTAAATTACCCTGAATAATACCTCATGGAGCAACATTAGAAAATTTTACTCTTTGCAACTTCACCATTTTATGCCAAGTAGTTAAAAATTGACTTTTTGCATAATTTTCACCCAGAAGCTCATTTTTGCATGAAATCTTGTCAAGATGAGTGTCATATCATTACGATGCCGCTCACCAAGTTGTTTCGCTCCAGCCCTCATAAAAACCCAAGATTTTAAATTTTCTATAAATTGTCAACACATTTTTACAAACTTTCGGCATTAAAATCTCTCAAACTATGAATGATTTTACTCTGATTCTTTTTGCATATTTTACATGGTACCTCAAAGAATATCCCTGCAAAAGGATTCTGCTCCAGCTCTTACAGATTTTTGGGAATAAATTTTCGAAAACTATCTGTGGAGCCTTTGAAACAGTGAACCGGAGAAAAATTGAAAATTGCAATTTTGACGAAATTTTTGAGTTCTTGCTGCTGAGAGATGCTTGAAAACACCAACGCAAACCAAAACAAACACAACACTAAAAATCAAACTAAAATAATTTTTGGGCGATGCAGGATCGCCTGTGGACCCGGATGCTCCTGCATCAGACACACCGGGTAAGAAGTTTGTGAACATACACTCACAAATGTGGAGTTGAATGGTAGGACCATCCTTTCAGATTGCAAGTAATCTGTAGAGAACTCCATCACTAAAATATGTGCACAAAAATTTATTT
>VDFB02026320.1:72349532-72521036 GCA_007258455.2 Sequoia sempervirens
GTCTTCTGAGGTTTAGTTGAGACAAAGTGTAGTCTTCTACTTGGACCTCGTGTATGTTTTTCTCTACTGGTGGAGCGGCAGTCTCTATGATGATCTCACACTCTGCATTCCTTTCTATATGAACTTGTTTCTTTAACTTCTTCAACGACGTGTCATTTGGGACGTGGTCGAATTCGGTAAAGTCAAGTTCATATGAGGGTTTTTCCCTCTTTCTTCCTAGGAAGCCTTCAAGCCAAATAGAATCTCGGCGAACTTCGCTAGGAGGGACGTGAGGCCCTTGAATGCTAGATGTGTGAGACTGTGCTGGAGCGATGTCTCTCGATGGCGAATCCAAGTCGATGAGGACTTGTGCCTGCTGTGATACTTGTGATATTGGCGGCTCTGCTTCCATAACAGGCACCGTTTCTGCTGCTGCTTCTACTATTGTTGCTTCTGCCATTGGCTCAGCCACTGGTTCTTCAACAACTACTGCTGTTGGTTCCTCCGTGATAACTTCTGCTGGATCAGGGGTAGCAGTCTCTACTCTTTGTTCTGGGGCAGCAATACCCGTGATTATTTCAGGACTATGTGTGGCTTTCTCCACTGGTGTCCTCTGTGTTCTAGGCTTTGACATCCTCATCCCTCTGGGAGGATTGCACCATTGCTTCTGCCTAGGTTTCCTTCTTGAAGTGGAAGGAGGTGTAGACTGGACCTGTGGCGGCTCTGTTCTGTGAGGTATAACCTTCCTTGATTTCTTGCTGTCGAGATAGAGTTGGCTATTTTTAACCACTCTACTTGTTCTTTCTTCTATAGACGTGTCTTCTTTGGCATACCAATCCACTCTCGGGAGCGGTTGGAAGTCAACTGAATCTGCGAAGAATGAGGGGAGAATGACTTCCCCTTCATCATCGGACAGGCCCTCAATGTCTGCTAACATAAAATCAGCAATTTGTGGGAGTCTAAATCTGCTGTAGTTCCTTCTTTGCACTTCATACTCATCTTTGCAATTTACCCAATAATCTTCCATAGAAGACTTATGTGACGAGTGTTGCTCGAGGTGTGCTGCATAGAGTCCTCTGGGATCATAGGATCTTCTATCAATGAGATACTTTAGGTTAAACCTCGCTGTTTCCTGACTCATCATCTTAGCATCTGCCACGAATCCACATCTATATAGTCCCATACCAACGGGAAAGTTAACAGCTGTCTTCCTCTTCAAGCGCAAGTAGGCATGAACCTTGGACAACTGTCTCAGGAATTCCATGAAGACTACCCTATCTGAAGGGTATCTTGGTAGCATGGCGGGGTGGCCAATGTAGCCATACACGCGTATGTAGGAGAACGTAGGAAATTGGATAAACCAATCTGCCCAATCCGCCATTGCTTCTCTGGCTGTCTGTGAAATACGCACGTGCATCTCATGGTTAAGCTCACGTACTGTGTGCATAGTGAAGAGATCACTAGTTTTCTTGAAGTGTCTTTCCACTTGAGTAAACTCAAGACGTGTGAAATGTTCGTGAACCTTCTGCACACCTAAGGTTCCCACATTGTTTAATAACCTGAAATCGCCTTGGAAGGCTATCAAGTATACCAGGTAAGAGCACATGTGGAACCTATGAGCTTCCAGATACCCAGTGATTTGTCGGTGGAGTGTGTCACTAATCAAAGTGGCCCAGTAATAATATTCCCTCCTGCCAATGATTTTTGCAATGATATAGTACATCCATGGCTGGAATTGACGACCATCTTCTTCTCCAGTGATTCTATTGAGTAGAGTGATTAACACTGCGTACTCATCTTTATATTCTCCTCGTCCCAACAACTTAGGCAAGCTTGCCTTTGTCACTTTTAACCATTTTTCAGCCATTACCTTTTGACATTTGTCCTTAGCTGTCTCAAATGCTTTCTCACATTCCGTCACTGATATGACTTTGCTGTTAGGACATGATGGAATATCAAAACACCTTTCAATATCCTGAGGCTTTAGACTACAAACAATTCTTCCATCCGGCCAGCCCCGACCGGGTGGTAGGATTGTAATGCTTGATACAAGCGACATAAGCTCTACGCCAGAGTGTGATGGAATTGATGTACCGCAAAGAACCCGTGATTCTTCAATATTCGTGAATGTGATTTGATTCATGCTCTAGCCGCCCAAATCAACCAATCGGCTTCACTTGCGTAAATTTGTAGCCAACTGCTTTCGTGTAATCATGGGTAAGACCGCCTTGGTCTCGTGATACCTAGGGAGTACTCCATCCTCGAAAAACTTAAAGATTGGATCAGAAGCTTGACCTAGTCTCGGGGACATGATTTTGAAACCCTTAAAAATAGCTCTACCGAGAAAGTATTTCTCCAAAAATCCGCACATGGGCTTTGCTCGTGTTTCCAATGCCTAACAAACCTACCGTAATTTGATTCAAACTTTTCGAAAACCCCCAAAATAAATAGGGGCAAAGAAGTTTGTCGATTTTGAAAAATTTATCAGATGGGCTCGAAAATATGTTGAATCTACCCAGTTGATCAGATCTGATGTAGCCTGCTGCTTTGTGTGACATGCAAGAAAACCTAAGACAAGAAGAGAGGAAGTAGACAAAAGATGGATTGGAAGTTTTATCCGATTCTCCGCCAAAACGACTCCGGGTCCAACTTCGTAACAGTAATCCTCTCTCTCGCCTTCGTGATCCAAGAAAATTGAAGAACGGATGAAAAGCTTGTTCGATCTACCAATGGCGCCCTTGAGGAGTCAGGCTTGTTCTTGATCTTTTATCCTGCAATGAAATAATGAAATGGGATGCCTTCACCTTGAATATATATGTTTAAGCTTCAGATCCACAAGTTTGGGGACCTAACTAAAGCTCAAAAGTGATTTTGGCTTGATCTAAAGTTAAAAAGGTGATTTCCACCGATCGTGGAGCCTTTTAGCCAATTTTAACTCAAAAGCTCTTGACTTTAGCACTTGATTCTGATCAGACTGATCTGAATGATCCCGATGTTGCTAACACATTCATCGCGAACCGGATCCAAACTGAAGAGAAGTGCCTGGGAGACATGATGATGAAAAGCTGAGTTTAGGGCTTCAAAAGAATGGGCGCCTTTTCCAAGGAAAGGCGCTTTTGCTAATGCCTTAGTGAATTTTCAAACCTCGTTCTTCAGCCTTTTGAAATGACCTCTCGTGCTTTGATCTGGATTTCTCGTTGATCGGAGAGTCAGATGATTTCGCTTGATGTCTCATCAGGTACCCAGCTCTGTTCTGCCAAGAATGACTGACTTCAGAAAACCTGGATCTTATTTCAGGGTTCCTTTATTCAAGGGCGCCCCTCCTTGAAAAGGGCGCTTTTACCTTTTGGCCTGATCATCTTCATCTGAAAAGTTGCCTACTTTGATCTGGATTATCCGTTGAATGCTTCGTCAGATGTTGGTGTTTGCAGTTGCGTTTCCGAGATCTACTTGGGCTGAGAAGGTTATCCTAGGAAGCCTTTTGTCATTTATCAGCATCTGGAGGTCAAGAAAGAAGGGCGCCTTTCTTTTGGAAAGGCTCTTTTTTCTTAGAACTTCACCGTTAACTGTGGTTTCCTGATATTTCCTCAACTGCCTCTTTTTGCTTTGTAAGCAGCTGCTTTTGATCTGTCCTTTAGATGATTAATTTGTTTGTTTCACTGTCGCGCCAGCAGGCAAATGTCAAGAATGAATGTCTTGGATGATCTTACTGACTGCATTTGACCCTCAAAGATCATGGGCGCCCCTTCTTGAAAAAGGCTCTTTTCAACATTTTGAGTTCTCTCCTTCGTAACATTTCCAGAGTTAGTCAAATTTTGACCTTTTTCACTTTCAGGAATCTCCTTCATCAAACAGCATCATTTTTGACTTTTTCCGCCATGATTGTGTCGTTGAAGCTTTTGAAGCTTAGCTTTCAGCACCTGGTACTGGCCAATCTGCCATTAATGGCTGTGGAGCTCCTAACTTTGTTCCTGAAAAAGAGAAATAGACCCACCAGAGTAAAACATGTCTTTTGATGATTCTGATTTGACCAATGTGATCGTGAAGCCTTTTAACCCTATCAAAATCATTTTCAATCATTTTTGGGAAGGTCCTATTTTCGGGGGTTTCCCTGAAAATAGGGGCGAAAAACCCTAATTTTCAGAATTTTGTACATGTGTTCCTTGACAGAAACCCACCAAGATTCTATGATTGGTTTGACCTAAAACTGACTTAACATGGCATTTTAACAAGATTTAGCTCAATTTATATAGAATGCCAAAAAATTAATTTTGGGTACAACATAATCAATCTGATTTCTTGCTAGGGGCAACCAAGTGTGCCAAGTTTCAGATTTTATGCTTGTGTCTTGGATTTTATGGAGCAAAATCGCCCCTCCTTGAGGGCCGCACTTTTCTCAAGATGCATAGATTTCCGTGCAAAATAAATAAGTCATTTGGGTTGGTTTCTCAGTCACTTTTGGGGCGCCATCATAGTAGGAGTTGAATGCATTTAGTTTCATGTGATTTGGGTGAGATTTGAGTGATTTCTGAGCATTTTAGTAAGTTGTTCTGTTGCTGGTCTGTGCAATTTTCTGTCATAATCAGTCATATCAGATTTGGGAAAAGTTCATTTGTGAGTGAGAAGTTGTTACTAAAAGGATTTGGGGCATTGGAGATTAGTTAAGAATTATTGCAGCATCTGAAGCTTCTAATCTTGTGTTCTTGGCAGGCTCTCTAACTTATTGTAAGCTGAACAGTAGTATTGTCAGCAATTCTCTCTTCTCATCTTTGAATTTACATGTACTTCCCACTGAATAAGTGGAAGAGGTTGGCTTGCCGCCTATTTGCTTTCAGTAAATAGTTGTAGGGATCCTCTGACCACATGCTCGCCATCACTCGGCACCATTCTTGGTTAGAGTTAGTTCAGCTCATCTTGCATTGGATCCTCTGACCATATGCTAGTCTATCCTAGACGCATTCTTGGTTAGAGTTACCTTTCCAGTTTGCATCTGCATTAGCTCCTCTGACCAATGCTCACACCTTGCCCACATCGCGATCCTGGTGTACATTTTGGTTAGAGTTACTTTCCGCATCGTTTTGGTTTAGAGCTAACCTTTAATGGGTGCGTGTTGATTGTAACTGCATTTGAAAAACAAAAAAAAAATTGGTCCGGTTCATTACAATTTTCGTCCTTAAATTTCTGGTCTTTGAGGGGTTTCGTCCTCGGTGACTGAATAATTCACAAGAAACTTGACACTTACCTTCTATCTTTACACATTCTACATGGAAAGTGACAAAGTAAGTTATTGATTCAGATCAAAAGCCTTGTGCTTTTGTGTTAAATAGGTTTGACCTTGAAAAAGACACTGTGTAGTAACAATCCACAATTACAAAGAAGATGCGGATATCAACAATCTGTTCAAACAATTCCACAATTCCAGAAGCTCTATCATAACAAAATGGGTTGAAAATCTTATAACGCAAAGGTAATACACTCTGGTCAGGATTATGCTAATATAAGTTCTCCCACTTAATCCATAGAGGGTGCAATGTCTATGAGTTTCAGTGATATGAAGGATGAAATAATCTCTCGTAGCATAAGTGTAGAAGGTAAAAGAAGGATTGCAGCATATAATGGGGCCCCCAAAAACCTTGGTACCCTCTAAACCTATATGTGTAACTCCATTCACACAAAAGACTACTTTTGCTACTCATGCTATTTGACATTTGTTGCACTACTTTGATGCCCAAGCAAGATTCTTTGTAGCCCACTATTAATTGTGGGGTTAAAAATCATGAGACAACTTGAGCAATTTTGCAGATGGACATAAAACTTCTTTTTCACGCAGGGGAAAGTACGTGACAAGCAGTTTGAGAGGAAGCAAACATATGTTCAAGCAATCAGAACCCATGACAATACAGCACAAAGTGCATGCAAAAACAAACAAGGAAGGTCATATTGTATGAATTTGTTCAAGTAGATTCCCAAGGGTCGAATCACATAAACAGATTGTCTAAGTTGCTAGCAGGAGCTTCAGAAGTGATATCTGTAATTGTTGCTTATGACCGGTAGGCCTAAATGTAAATTTGATAAAATTGAAGAAAAGGTTAATGAGAGGACTAAAAGTAAATGAATCTTAATAGTGAAAAACACAATGATGAGAAAGCCAAAATGTTTGAAGAAGTCTAATTTAGAAGAGTGACAGAAGAAATAGTAGAGAATGATGACTAGCTGTGATCTTATTATGATTAGCAGTGTAATCTAAATCACAAATCCCATAGTCACTACAATATGTGGCAGGCCATGAATCAACCCCAAGATCAAAGTCCTACTATGCAAATTTAGAAAGAAAGTGGCATTCATAAACTTCAGTTGAGGATAAAACTCACCAAGAACAAGTACAACAAAAACATACCATCATCCAGCAGGCTAAGCAAGTGCTTCAATTTCATGGGAATGTGAATGAACACTTAGGGCTATCTGTGAAAAACCAAAAGAAAGAAAAGGTGAAACTAGTGGAGACTGTTAGATCATTGAGTATTTTATAAATAATACCAGTGAACATTAACCAAGCAGAGTCCCCTCCTTTTGGTTGTAAAAAGGCCAAATTATCTAAAGATTCTCAGCAGATAACTGAGCCTTCCAAGACTACTAAACTGATTCCCTCATTCTTTTAGCCTATTATAGCCATTAGGGCTGTCAAGCACCATTTGAATGTTGTGATTTTATACATAGATAAAGATATGACAGTGGGGCATTGTCCCCACTTTTTGCAGTTGTCATCAAGGTTCCCCAATGATGATATTCTTCCATCCAGCATGGTGGATCAGCATTTCCATGGCACTGAAGGCTACCTACTTCTGCTCTGAGCCTAGGTTATAAAGGAGGTCTCGCTCCACTAGTTTTCTCTTTGCTTTTCGAGCTTTTTTTGACTAGATCATCAACATAATACATCACCTTATAGCAATAGACTAATGATCAACCATTTTTCTCGTAAGAAACCAACCTACATAGAAAGGTATCTACCTTCGTAACTATACCAATGAACTTCTAAGTTAGAATAATAGTGGCACTCATTTTGTTCATGTTACTGTAAGCCTAGCATTGAATCATTTTGTTTATGTCGAACTAAGCCAAAAGCTGCATGAGTAGTATAGGGCTTTCCCATAGAAAAGGAAGATAAAAAATCAGCAGTTAGTTTGTGAGGATTAATTGATAAAAGGCCATTTCAAATACAAGAGGTAAGTATCAGGAGGGATATCACTAGAGTGAAAACATTGATGTGTTCATTCAACTCATCATTATCCTATACAGCATCAGTCTCCTATGCATCTCAAAATTTGCATGTGTCTACTTAACATGGATTGATGTAAAATAAATGCTGATTGTCATTGAATAACAAAGCAAGACCACATGGAACTTAGATTAGTTGCCTAGCTTATCCAAAAAATGAAAAAGCATGTTGAGGTCAATAGTTTTATTTAAGACCTAAGAGCAAAAAAAGCACGAGATCTCAACCAAAAGAATATAAACATCATTGGACCCAGCCATGACCAAGAAAAAGAACCAAATATAAGCAATTTTCATTCAACAATAACTCACAGATATGCCAATCTTGTCCCTAGAGACTAGATCATCATCCACTAGACTTTGCACAACATCCTTTACTGTCTGGCTGATAACTCCTTTACGTGGACCCAATTTTTCAAGCTCCTTTAGCTAAAAATTTGAGAAAGTTGTCAGATCAATGCATTGGCAGATCACCAAATTTTCTCTAAATAGTAGTGAACAACAAGATTACACATGTAAAAGGATTCAAAAAGAATCAATAAATAAATTAATTTTACAACCAAACGACAAAAACTATTAAAAATTTTACATATTGCAGACCCATCATAATCTACCTTCTGGAACTGTATAGAAAACAGAACAAGGATCGATGTCATAGATTCTAAGTTGAATACTGCTAAAAGATTATTTTACTACCTTGCAGAACAAGGACCTATGCCATAGATACAAACTTGAATACTGAAAAAAAAATTATTTCATTAACATGTGAGCTGAAAAAGAAGACTTATATTACCAACAAGACTGTTTTTATGCATTGCATCTGAGATAGCCCAAAAAATGCTGCTTCTGCATCATTAGGCATTTTGACTGTACCAAGGTAGGGTCAACTCTAAACAGACTTCGATGTTCAAAAAAAATTGCACTTTTCTCCAGAGTGTCTACAAGATTTCCACTAAATGATCTCTTGTTCAACTACTTCTAAAGCATAAAATATTAAACATTTCAACATGAAAAATATCCAACTTGAACTAAAAAATCACCTATTCTGCATAAAAACTAGCCCATTACAAATTGCTGCCCTTTATCCAATGATACAAATATGCTTCAATGCTTATAAAGTCCAGCAGACAGTTCCGCCCATATCAAGAGTTTCTCCCATGCTCAATGCACTAGACAGTTGGAATCAGGTAAAATCTTTCATGAATTTGATAGAACAGATGTCCCCATTTGTTAGCTACCAAAGAAAATGTGTGATCAACCCTTAAGTGCAGTTTACACGTAACAAGCAATTGAGTTTGCAAGCAGACTAGGTAAATGCAAGACAATCAAATGAAAATCCTTTATAAGCTTCCCTTCAAGGTGAAAAAACAGGTGCAAAAGGAGACAATAGGGATACTTTGATACCATTCCAAAAGATAGACCCCTAACAATAGTTCAAGAGAGGTTGTATTATTACTTGTAGTGGCACTATCTTTTGTAGAAGAAATTAAATATATAGAAGCAACATGTATACTTTGCAAAATGCTTGCAAATTAAATAGATTGATAGTGTGCAATTAATGGAAAGTATTTCCTTATTTGTATAGCAATTTTAAGGAAAGTCCTCATTGTTTACCCTATGGGTGATATCAAATGCATATAATAGCTATGTTCCAAGGCATTCCAAGAACATGGATGGCAATGGATGGTAGTACAGAAATTATATATATTGAAAATTTGATAAGTTTGTTTGGACATAAAATCAAGACTCAAGTTTAGGCATTCAGATAATGCATCAAATTTGAGATTCAATGTTCAATGCTCATTGATTCTACAATATCAGCAATCAAAAATACATAGTTTTCATTAAAAATTTGAAATATATAACAACAAATGGCCTAAACACTACAAAACATCAAACAATAGGCAGAGTACTGAGATAATAGATATAAAAATATACAACTAGACCTCCTACACTCACACCTCATCTAGGCTATTAATATCGAAATTTGCCTCTAACTTTGAGTCACTCCCTCTATCAAATTGTGACTCATCCAATGGGACCACAACCAATGCCTGTTTGCTGCAGAGCAGGGTGGAGTAGGTTCAAACAACACAATTCAACAACTTCTTTAAGTCTCAAACCCTAACTATGGTGGCTTAACTCACAATTTCACAATTCTACTTGTAGGTCTCCAAACCTAGGTTTTCAGGCATATCTTTTAGAGAAGGCCATCTCTCCACAAACCCTTGACCATCTCAAACACCCATTAGGCTCCTCTATAACTGTTACACCCCGATTGTATAGCTACTACTGCATAGGGAAATGCACTGTAATGATTGAATCTTTTAGATGAATAAAACATGTTGTTCTTGTTATCGAATGAATGTGTCCTATTTAAATGAATGTCTCATTTGTCTGATACTTTTATTGATGTAATTCTTGAATAAATGTTGCAAGTAAGTTATGAAATAATGTTTATTCTAACTTTTGAGATGGTTTATGTATATTGCTTTGTTTTCAGCATATGACTTCCGTTGTCGTGTCATTATGTGCAGGAAAGAGGATCATTCCTCTAGGCAGAGGAGGGATATCACTCAGGGAGGAGCTTGGTCGAGTAAGCAGTAACGAGAAGCATCTAAGCATACACACGTCAGAATAGGTTCTGAGAAACCAAGTCAAATAAGTTAAGTCTTGATAAGTCATCCATAGGCTTTAGGAGTCTGAATTCACTTCTTTGTGCTTTGTGAGTGATGATTGTTTATTGTCAGACTTACTATATTGTGAGCCCTTGTATGAATGATGTGATAAATATGTGTTAAAGGTTGAGTGGATACGTATACACATGTATACATTGTGTACACGTATCTATATGTATAGACATATCGATACATACGTATGTTAAGCAGATGGATATGCTCATACGCATGTGTCGACATGTGTATACGCATACATACGTATACACAAGAGTATATATGGTTATACGCATGTATATACGTACACCCCGCCTAATATCTATGGTGAAAATAATATTTTAATATTATTATCTAGGAAATGTACATATATATGTATGTATAAATGTATATATCAATGATGTGATTATATTTTATGATATATACATAAATACATGTGCAAATATATATATATATTTATATATTTTATAAGGTATAAAATATATGTATTAATATTAAGGTAATATATGCATATATATAAATATATATATATACATTACGATGGTAATGTCGAAAATATATATATAAATATATTAATACTTAACTAAAATACATATATTATAAATATATAAATATACATTATTAAATATTTAAAGTGAATATTTATAAACTCCAAAGTGGAAATATTTGTAAATATTTAAATGAATAAATATTGGACTCAAAAGTATAAAGTTAAAAGATTTAAATCTTTTAACATGAGCAAAGTTTATTAAGTGGATTATTTAAAAAGGATAGTCGCTAGTCTTGAGCAAAATATGAAACTTCATAAAAGTATCAAACCTTGTTATGAATCAAATATTTGGTGTAAACATTTGAAAAATAAACAAAACTCAACTAAGAGTTTTCACGTGGAAATGAAGAAAGCTTCAACACAGCAAAAATGGAGGAGGAAACTTTCAAAACTGGATAATAGGGAATGCCAACCAAAGTTTTTGTGCTGTAACAAGCTGAGACTTGACAAAAATTGCAGCAAAGTGAGTCATTTATTTTTATACGCCTGGCAAAAACGTTTTTCCTGTAGGTGGCGATTTCTGAGATTAGAGTTGAAATTTTCTACAATTGCTGGCTCCATGAAGGTCGATTCACTCTTTTTTAAGGTGACATAGGGTTTAGTTGCTTGCCAAGTGACATTTGACTGGGTATATGCGCCTTGTTATCATTCTACATGCCCAAAATGAAGGAAATAGTTGCAATTACAGGCCTATAAATACTTGCCCAGCCATTCATTGAAGGATATGCTTGTGCAATTTGTTTTATGCGAATTTAAGAGCTTCTTTGTCCAATTTCCAAGCTGTTGTGTTGTTTTCTATTGCTGCATTTCATCATTTGCTGAGAGTGTGAGAATTAGAAACCTTTATCAGCTGCAGATAATTAACTGTGCTAAATCCCTATTAGAATAGTAAATTAACAACTTCTATTAGAGAAGTGTTAATTAAGAAGAGTGATTTGAAGGAGTCGTCTACATTGAAAAAGAGTTATTTCACAAAGCAGCCATCTTCAATTTGGGGAATTCTGGAAGTTGCTGACGGAACAGTGCTGGGAATGGAGCTTATTATAACAGGCATGATATCTAATTAGTAATTCTTGTTTGAATGCTGTTCTCTTTTATTCTTGAGTTTGATATTTGCATTTAGTATGAAATATGCAAATAGTTCATAGCAAATCAATAATGTTTTGATGAGCTTCATTAAGAATAAATGCATGAGGAATTTCATTGTATTTGAAGGGCAAATGAATGAGGGAAACCAATGCAATTATGGGTAAATGCTTAGGAAATTCAATGCATTTTTAATGGTAGAATAAAAGAAGGATTTAAGGATAAAAGGGTTCCAAAAAGGCAAACAAATGTTTAAGAAGCTTAAGGGTAGCTTTACTTAATTTGCAATATTCAATGAAGGGTTTTTATGTGCATTTGATTGAGTTTGCAGTTTTGTATGATCTCCATATAGGGAGAATACGTAGAGTAATTAATATCTACTAGGAATGAAATGATGTCAAAACCAAGTATGACCTTTAGCTTATGTTAATAGGTTAACTCTGACAAGCTTCACTCCTAGGATAAAGGTTTCCGAAATAAGGAGTTAGGATATAAGACGCTTGTTGATGTAATGAACCACACTCTAGTGATCCACTCTGCTACCACTGTAGTGAAATGCTCTGACACCACTGTGATGAACCAACACTCTACTTCGATGGTTTCACAGTGCTTGTAGGTCTGATTTGTGTTTGGTGTTTGTTTCTTTTTGTGTTTTTCGTGTTTTGATGTTTGATGCCAATGATACACATGAATTTAACAAGCATATGCATGTAATAGAAACTCAAAATAAACCAAACTACTTATGAAAATTTGAACAAGACTCAAATGGTAGTCAAGAAGCATTCTTCATGATATAAGAGCTTACATGGAATAGACGACTTGCATCAAGTTTGAACAAAATACATCATATGAATTAATTTAACTTACAGCCAAACATCACTGTGAATAGTGACGTGCTACAGTACCCGCCCCTAGTAAAATGCTCATACAAACTAACTTACGAACTTCTCCCACCAAATAACGGATTAGAAGTCTTCCAGTAGCAAGGGCGCCCCTTTTGGATGTGAAAGCAGCCACTAAAGAGAGGCGTTTTTCTTTCTTTTTGCTGTCATAAACCCTCAAACAAGGCGGCTGGCTGTAGATGCTTAAAAACAGCTCCAAAGTCTTCAAAAATGCAAGCAACTCCTTCTGGATGGCAAATGGAGACTCTAGCAGCAAACCCCTTTCCAAAGGATGACTTCAATAACTTGTAATCAGCAAAATAAAGCTCCAAATGGATCAACAAGAAACTGACCAGCAACTTTAGAGTGGTATTTCACACCATCAAGAAGCCAAAATTCGAAGAACAAAGCCCAATCCAGGCTTTCCCACTGCTGAAATCAAGAAACCCTAGTTTCTCTCTTCCACAACTCCACACTTCCAAGTTTCATTCAACAAAATAACTCTATGCATGAATGGGTCAAACTTTCTCTTGCATTCTTATAATTTCTCATTGAAAACACTATTCATTAAAAAAACACTATTCACTTAACTTATGTCTTTTTTCACTTTAGCCATGAATAGTAACTGAAAAATAGAAAGTGACCCCTTTAAATAATAGACACATGGTCCCTAAGCCTGAAGAAGTGAAATAAATGGTGAAGATCATCATTTTAAGCTCCAATAACACGCCAAAAGCACAAATTCACCACGTCACGATACTTCGGATACCAACACTGCATTTTACCTTCCAAGTGTCTGTTCAAATGACCCTCTATCCAGAACCATTAGCTTACGAGGATCAACATAATAGGCTAATCCACCAACTCTGATGCTTGCGAAAGAATGGGGACATTACAGTTGATTGGCTCATTTCTTAGTAGACTGTTTGAAGTAGGAAGTCTGGGGTAAACTGAACCCATTGAAGGACACAGCCTACGCGTAGAGTAAGATAGCCTTAAGTCAAATCGGCCCTGAGTAGTGTTTATGATAGATGACCTTCATTCAAAGTACTGAATGAGAATACTTTGCCCAATGTAGTGAAAGGTACGACATCCACTTAGTTGTGAGATAGTTGAGACTACACTGTCAGTTCATTGTGATCCGAGTACTAGTTCGAGATTGTGAAATAGCAAGGTTCTAGTTGTGTAGGACAAAGCACTATGCTCAATTGGTAATCGTTAAAGGATACCGAACCAATCTCTTCTTCGAAGGGAGGGCCATCAGCTAACGATAGGTGTGCGGGGGACCGCATTATAAGTCTGTGGTTGGCGGAAAAGCGCCCGAGTGATGTTTCTCCTCCACAGCAAGCAGCCGATGTACCAAGATTTGAAAGGACAGACTCCTGGACCTTCTTACTTCTATTTGTGCAAAAGCTTACGAGCTATGTATGTAACTGTATTACTTTTGAACTCTGATTTATATTTGCAATGAAAATGGAATTCATATGGAAATATATTGTAACTTGTATACATTTATCAATAAAGAAAGGAAAAAAATTTATTGTATTGCCTCTGTTACTTGTTATCTTTATATGATTGAAGTGAAATTTCAAAAAACTTAATTTACGCAAGGGGAAGGTCGTTACAATAACATACCTCATTTGAGAATAGGGTTGTTTTGAAATAACTTCTTCAAACTACACCTGCTACGCTGCTCCAAGGCCAAATTAGGCCACTTTTCTAAAGCAAGTTTATGAAATTCAATCACCAAATCTCAAAACTTCATTCCAAAAGCTTTAACATGTCATATAGGGTCCCAAAATGTAATTTTTATCAGCGAACTTCATTACCAAATTGCTGTCCTACCAATTCACTAAACTACCTAAGCCTAACACATAAAGATGTTAGGCTAAGGCTTGGACAAAACCACCCCAAACTCCATTCCTTGCTCTAAACAACAACAAAATCACTAAAAACATCCTATTCACCTCCATTCCACCGAGTTTGGCCAAGATTCAACGGTGGAATGGGCTGCAAAGCATTGTTTTTGACTTCAAACCCTTGAACCTAGGGTTTTCAGGCAGTTTGCAGAAAAACACTCCAATCTACCTTATTTCTCAATGAAAATCAACAACACTAAAGCCAAATCAAAGTAGATTCATTGTATTAACTTTTCACATGTATTTCAGATCTCAAAACAACTGTACGAGGCCATACATAATCAAGAACTACAAAAAAACACTGAATTTCAACAGAAAACAGAGTTTATTCAATTGCTTGTCCACCAAAACCACTTCAAAAATGTTGCCTCGAAGTTTGTGAGGCCTTTTAAACTTGTTCAAACTGAAAACCAACGGTCTACAACTTCCATTCACAAAGATGACCGTTCACCTTCTCAAAAATGCAAAAATTGTAAAGTTGCACAAGCAACTTTTGCAACATTTTTGCAATATTTATAAAACTCAACTAACTAACCCTATATGACCCATATACATCAAAAATGGTCTCAATTAGACCTTATTACATCGACCATGTGATAAAACACATCAAACTCAACCTAAGACACCTATTGACAACATTTGAGCAAAATTGCCATGGTGCCTCCGCACCATACACCCGGAGAGAAAAGAATCTCAGGTTCCACCTGAGATCAGCTCCTGCACTGATGTTCCATGCTTCTTAATATCCTCTTCTAACATCCATGTTGCATATTCAGTAGGTAAGCCTTGCCACTTCACAAGATAGTCATTGTAGACTTTATGCCTTGTTCTCTTTACCTCTTTTGTGTCCAAAATTGTTTCAAGCTTCAATGGTTTAGTAGGAGGTAGATCTTTAACCCAATCTTCATCAACATCAACACCTGTACCTGCATCCACAAATCCCTTGAAAGGGCAGCAACATTAAAGAGAGGGGAGATAGCAACTCCAGGAGGGAGTTCTATCTCATATGCATTAGCCCCAAACTTATGGACCACTCTGCAAGGCCCAATTTTCTTCATCAGCAACTTGGTGTATTTTCCCTTTGGCAACCTTTCCTTCTTCAAATGTGCAAGGACCAAGTCTCCCACCTTGAATTGCACATCCCTTCTTTTCAAAGCAGCATGCTTCTTATACTTTTCAACACTTTTTTGCAAATTTTCTTTGACTTGGTGGTGGATCTCTCTCATGGCTTCTGCAAATGCTTCTCCCTCAGCACTTCTCTTCTCCATCCCTGTCAAATCTCTAAGCTCAAATACACCTCTAGGTTTCAGACCATACACCTCTTCAAAAGGGATTTTCCCAATGCTTCTACTGATGGAATCATTGTAAGCATATTTAGCTTGTGGAAGAACCAAGTCCCATTGTTGTCCATGCTCTTTTGTAAGACATCTCAAGAGGCTTCCAAGTGATCTATTGACCACCTCAGTCTGCCCATCTGTTTGTGGATGATAGGCAATCAGTTCCAAGCTTCCTCCAAACGGTCCTCCAAAAGTGACCAATAAACTTTGAATCCCTGTCTGATACAATTGTTAATGGAAGACCATGAATTCTAACAATTTCTTTGAAGAATAACCCTGCAATATGAGAAGCATCATTTGTATATTTGCATGGAATGAAGTGAGCCATTTTATTGAATCTATCCACTACAACAAACACACTGTCATAACCCCTTTGAGTTCTTGGCAAACCTAATACAAAATCCATGCTTAGACTCTCCCATGGTCTATTAGGTATTGGTAAGGGCTGATAAAGTCCTGCATTAGAAGTAGAACCCTTGGCTCTTTGGCAGATTGTACAACTTTCCACAAACTTTCTGACATCTACTTGCATTTTTGGCCAAAAGTAAAACCTTCTTACCTAGTCCAATGTCTTATCAACCCCAAAATGTCCTCCTAAACTTCCACAATGTTTCTCCTTTATTAAATTAGTTCTCATGGAACACTTTGGAATGCATAATTGAGCACCTTTAAACAACAATCCATCTTGCAACAGAAAATCAGAATACTCATCATGAAAAGCATCCTTAAATTGTTCACAAACAAAATATACCTCTTTGAAATATTCATCTTTTGCATACGTGTCCTTCAATGCATCTCTTCCCACACTTTGAAGTTGTATTTCATGCACCAACATTGACCTTCGGCTTAGAGCATCAACTACCTTGTTGGATTGGCTTTTTTTGTGTTTGATAGTGAAGGTCTAGCTCTGCAAATACTCTACCCACTTTACATGTCTATGACTCAGCTTATCTTGACTGTTCAGAAATTGCAAAGCATGGTTGTCGGTGAAAATAGTGAACTCCTTTGGCAAAAGGTAGTGTCTCCACTTTTTAAGGGCCTACACCATTGCATATAGCTCCAAATCATATGATGAATACCTTCTTTTTGCTTCATTAAGCTTTTCACTAAATAAAGCCACCGGTCTACCTTCTTGGCTTAAGACTGCACCAATTGCAAAACCACTTGCATGACACTCTATAGTGAAAACCTTGTTGAAATCAGGTAAAGCAAGGATGGGTTGTTGTGCCACTCTATTTTTCAAATATTTGAAGCTTCTTTCTGCCTCATCAGTCCATTGAAATCCTTTCCTTTTATCTCCTTTAATGGTGTCAATAACAGGTGAGCAGATATGACTGTAATTCTTGATAAATTTCCTATAGAAACTAGCAAATCCATGAAAGATTCTTACCTCTCCTACTGATTTTCGAGTTGGCCAACTGAGAATTGCCTCTACTTTGGTGGGATCCATCTTCAATGAACCCTTGGAGATCACAAAACTAAGATACATGTTGTACCCAAAACCAAAATTTTTGCTTCATCAAGGCATTTTGTTTAAAGGGTCTAAATCTTGCTAAAATGATGTCAAGTATAGTTTTTGGGCAATATCAAGCATGGAGTTTTGTCAATAGTTTGTCAGTCAAAGGCAGTTTCATTGATCAGAACCTGAATCAGAGACTCGGAACA
This sequence comes from Sequoia sempervirens, assembly GCA_007258455.2. Classification (NCBI taxonomy): domain Eukaryota; kingdom Viridiplantae; phylum Streptophyta; class Pinopsida; order Cupressales; family Cupressaceae; genus Sequoia; species Sequoia sempervirens. The sequence goes on from VDFB02026320.1 coordinate 72,366,894, forward strand.
GAGCATTTCATGATGGAGGAGAATTTCGCGACAGCATTTCACATTGCACATGGTCATTTCAGTGGTCAAGACGTAGTTTTCAATGATTAATTTATGAAGATTTTTCAGAGAAAAACAAGAAAGCGGAACTATAGCCTGGGGGCGCCCTTCTAGAAGGAGGTCAAGATCTTGTTGAAAATGCTCATAAATATAGTCAAACTCTTCAGAATTGGTCTGGCTATCCGATGAGCTATCCAGCGAAGGTATCCGAGACTCGTAACTCCGGCAACTGGCGACAGAAGTTGAAATTTCCAAAGTCTCACATGACAAACTTGTCCTTTTTCCAGCAAAAGTGCGCTTGTAGCTTGAGGGCGCCCTTCTTAAAGGGGTGTTAGATTTTGGTTTTTCTGATGACAAATATAGTCAATCTCTTCACAACTAGTCTGCTCGTCCAACGAACTATCAAACACAGTCGTCTGAGTCCCAGAGCTCCAGCAGCCGACGTCTGAAGATGAGCTTATAATGGAGTTTTCACGTCTTTGAGCTTCTTCATTGCATTTCCAGTGCAACTATAGCTCAGGGGCGCTAGTTAAAATGGCCCTTGAGATGGTCAAATTTGCAGATGAGGTCTTCTTGACATCAGTACTACGCTAGTCCAGCTCCGCAACGCACCAAGTTGCCTGTCGATCCGACATTCCGGGTGATCATGGCAGAGTTTCTACCAAGCACGTAATTTCACGGGCGGACCAACATAAAATTTTCATTATATTTCTATAGGCTAGAGGCACCTAGCCTTTAGGCCTGTCAGATGAGGTCGTACGCTTTCGAAGTCTTCACGGGATTCAAGCGTGATTACTTTATCTATCCAACAAGCCCAGCCATCAGCTTTCAGGATTTGGCAGTCGCTCGTACGTGCGAGGTCTTCGGCAAAATGTTGAAAGGTGAAGATAACTTGCAAAATGGCTGTGTTGGTCGTTTATTCTATCTTGGGATGGGCGCCCTTCTATTTGAGGTCTTAGAAGCAATTTTCTTGCTTCGTCGCCTCTAAAGACTTCTCTTGTCAATCCTTCTGGCTATCCGTTAAAACAAACGTGGCTCGAATCGGATCATCCCAGCTCTCAATATCGGAGGACAAAGTAGGGTACTTGGATGAAAGTTCAACTTTCGTCAAAACACTGTCAGTGCAATTGAAGGCCAAGGGCGCTTTTACTTTTGAGGCCCTTAATGCAACTTCCAGTCGTCGTGTGTATATCCGTTGGATGCAGAATGTCTCCAGTCATGCAGTGAACTTGGTTTCCTGTCAGCAGGGTTTACCGTTCACCACTAGCAACCGTTTGAAGTGTCAGATGGCAGTTTAGGAAAATGGTTCGAGTCTGGAACCTATAAATGAATTTAACCAAGGGCGCCTAATTTTTCAGGGTGTCAAACGATGGATTTTGCAGTGTTGACTCCCAGCAGACGTTTCTTCTTTGCTTAGCAGGCTTCGCGATGAATATCTTGGTTCAATCTCAACATCATCCGGTCACTCAGAAATCAGTATCGAAGATGGCCAGTCGTGATTTTGTCGTCAGCTATTAAATAGGAAGTTAATAAAAAGTGCAATATCTAGAGAAAATGGACGCCTATGAGCTCAAAAGATGGCTTTTCGGAATCGGTGAAGTCTATCGGTGAATCCTAAAGCTTCATTTGAATTGTCAACTAAAGTTTAAAATATTTAATATTTATTTTGCATTAAGTGGCGATTTTCTATTTTTGGCGCCTTTGCATAATGAATATTTTATTATTTATTTAAATTCAAACTTCAAGTCAGTGGCAGTGAAACTGAGAAGGGTCCAATCAAAAAGCTTCTATTTCAATCAGGGTTTTAAATCTTGCAGTTGCCAAGATAGATGCGAATTTCTTCTTATTTATACATGGCGTCCTCATTTGTTATTCACCAAGTTCTGAGAAATTCGTATTTCTTAAGAAGGAATTCATATCTTAAGAGAAATTCGTATTTTTCAAGGCAAATTCAATTCTTAAAAAAGGCGAATTTCAAACTTCAATAGAAATTCATAATTTCTCAAGAAGACAAGTTCGTATTTCCTCAAGAACAAAGGGGCAAACTTCAAGCAAATTCGTTTTTTCTCAAAGCAAAGGCGAATTCCTCATCAATATCCAAAGGCGATTTTATCTAACAAATCTCTTTGCAGGTTAGAAGTTCATAATTTTCAGCAATTCGAAGAATTCAAGGGCAATTTTCATTGAAGAACAACATACAAAAAACGTCTTTTTCCTCCTTGATTCTAGGATTTCTCTCATATTCCAATTCGCATGTTCCTGAAATTGGCAAATTCGACAAGTTCAAACATCTAGATCATTTCTATATAATTTCCTCGAGTTAAAATTGTGCGCTTGATTTTTCAGGATTTTTTTAACTTCAGAACATTCGTTCTCGAGTTACTAATTTTCTCAACTGAAAACTCTTTGCATGATCGAGTAGAAGTCATATTTTCGCATATCTGACGTTCTGGGTTGTCTTAGAATCTTTTTCTGGATAAAACCCATATCTCAGATTTTTCGCTGAAAATAACTCTTCGAAAGGCTATTTTTAACTCTCGCAGGCTATTTTTAGCTCTCCAGAAATCTTGTCAGAACATAGTCAAGTTCATAGTCAACAGGCGAGATTTTCAGAATGCAGTTCACTCAGCTCGAATACAAGACCAAAACAGTCCTTGCTCATGACTTCCTCAGGATGGTTGAGACAGATCTTCACAAAGTATTGCCAGAAGCAGTTCTAGATCCGGTTAAGATCAGAGCTTCAATTATTCAAAATATTGAGTAGTCTGGCTTATTAGAGGCCGCTTCCATACCTATCTCCGTTCATTGTATTGAATTCGTGATGGCTTGTATTAAGCATTACAATTCTACTACTCGTGAGATAGTGTCAGTTGATGGATGAGTCATTTGCAGTCTCAAACCTTTGGATATTGAAAGAAGTTTTGGCATTCCTCAACACCCGAACAGTCTGGTTATTTCCATGGAGCAGTGTGAGCAGGCATTTGATGCTGATGTGGACAAGTGTCAGAAGATGATGGCAGAAAGATGGTTAAAACAAGCAAAGAACAGATTGCCAAACAATGTGCGTCGTGGTGAATACAAGGATGAGTACACGATTCTAATTACACTCCTAAATCATGTCTCAGGTCAAGCACATGTGAATGTTTTCCAGCCTTGGATGTATTACATTATTGGTCGCATCATATATGGGCAGGAACATTATGACTGGGCATCCTTCATCAATGATATTCTCCATAGGCAGATCACCGGTTTCCTAGTTGCCCATGAGTTTCACATGTGTTCGTATCTCGTGTACTTGATCGCTTATCGGTCAGTTCCGAGGATTAAACATTGTGGGCATTCTCAGTGTTCAGAAAGTCTATCAGTATTATGATCAGCTTGAGTTCACTAAGGCTGAACGTCATTTCAAGCGTGTTCATGAGGCTTTTCTGACTTATACAGTGAGGAATTTGGACCGGGAGTTGCACGTTTGTATCTCGGCAGTTGCTAGGGCAGCGATGGATGGATGGGCAAATTAGTTTATTCAGTTCCCGACATACACCTACATCCGAGTATACGGATTTATAGGAAATCCAGCTATGCTTCCACACTATCCTTCGGATAATACAATCTTTCAGGAGTTCCTGAGACAGATGCATGATGTTCATCGTCTTTTACACCGTAGGCACAGACCATCTATCAACTTTCCTTTTCAGTTTGGAATGTATTGGTGCAAGACGGCAATTGATGCCAAAATTGCAGGGCAAGAGCTTGAGAAATATCATCTTAAGTATCTTGTTGAAGCACGTGCCTATGATCTTTCAGGTCATTACACAACTCGCCTTGCTAGAGGTATATTTCATGAGCCTTCTATGGAGGATTACTGGGCAAATTGCGCAGATGACTTCGAGGTTCGCAGACGCAGTTACAGCCGCTTCTCTCTCTCGCAGATTTTTGTTTTCTTGTCAGAAGATGTGGGAGGTTTATCAGGTGATGAGGGAGAGGTTCTTCCTCAGTTTTTCAGAGAGCAGGTTGATACACAACCGTTGCCAGCAATTGATTGGTACGCCAAGGAATACGCAACGGTCAAGGAGAGGTCAAGTAGAGTTATTCAGAACAGTATACTTTACCTCGACAGCAAGAAGACAAGGAGGGTAAGTATGCCCAGAGCAGAGCCGCCAGTAGTGGTGAATCCTTCGTTACCTTCCTCGTCAAAACCTAAATAGAATAAAAGGAGTAACCCTCCTAAGAAAGGTCAAGTGCCAAATAATTCAAAGGGCAAGGCGCTTGCCATTGTTACACACACGGAGCCTGACAGACAGCCAGTCGTAGAGCCAGTTCAGAGTCCACCAGTGCCTGAGGTTCATCCTCAAGTTCCTACGCCAGTTCCAGAACAGTCACCAATCCCAATTCACATTGAATTGGATTTAGACTCTCCACCTCGCAGTGGGTCCTCTACACATTCACTTTCATCGCAACCTCCTATTGCTAGTACAGACCCTTCTAGAAGTATTAGCCGAGATCAATCTTGGATCAAAGCTCAGCTTGGAAGGAAGAGGAGGCAGCCATCTTATGTTCTTAATCATTCCGATTTTGATGAGGTTTATCAGGATGCGCCAGACAAGAGGGTCAAGAACATGGTCCACATGGAGAGGAACACTAACATGGAGATTGTCGTCGAGACTGTTGTACCTCCACATGGGAAGAGCTTGGCTGAGTTGGAATCTCAGGACTTCGAGGTTATCACAGTTAACCTTGGTCGTAGCACACGTCAGACCCAGGTTGATCTACTGCAGGTTGCTACAGACAATGCCAGGGATAGAATACTGAAGGATGGAGAAGATAAGGCAGCCCTCAAGGCTGAAATTAGACAGCTTCATCAGTATATTTCTAGCCTTGTACATAGACTAGATGTCATCGCCACACTCCCACTGATGTTTGAGCCTCCAGCAGAGCAAAGTCAACTTAATCACTTAGTTGCATATGGCAAGCGTTTGGATGAGTGGGAGGAGGAGTTCATTGCTAGAGGCTGTGCTATGCTTACAGAGTTATATCAGTTGCGGTATAATGCACGAGAGCTCCGTATTCGTCTCCAGGATGAGGAGCGAGATATGGCGATTAACAAACCCCGGGATGAGATTATGATTGCTCACCTGAGTGTGGCATATGATGCAGTCGCAGATGTAGAGGATAAGGAAGCTATCTACTCTTGGAAAACACAGTTGGTTTTCAAAGCAAAGATAGAAGAGACTTTGGCGTCAGAGTTGGCTGAGAGTAGAGAGCACGTTACTAGTGCACTCCGGTCGGTGAGAACTTTGGTTTCTCGCTTACCATGCCGATATCAAATTGAGGGTGGTGCCTACGTTGAGCTTACCAATGTTCAGTAAGTGCTTCAGGCACTCATTCATACCATTTTCAATGGGGAGACCGTTGGCTGTAAGGTTACTCAGCTTACAGTCATGTCAACATTGTTCGATGAGGCAACACAGAGCAGAGGTTAACTTCAGTCTCAGATCACAACTGGTGAAGATATGCTGCACCGACATAGCATTCTTCGACAGAGTCTCATAGCTCTAGATAGTGATACAGTTAACAATCTCGTTGAGGGATTGATTGCTTGAGATCATGGATAGTAAATTTCAGTTCTCACCTCTCAGGATAGACATTACACACAGGAGTTAAACTTGGCGTTACTTTCTCAAGTTAACTCACTGTCTTGTCTCATGCATATCTATTCTGAGATTAGCTTTACACACTTGGAGTTTCATTTAGGGTTTTCGTTAACTGATGATAGTCTTCCAGTTAACTTGCTTTCAATAAGGACGTGCATGCTTGCACAATTGTCCATTTTTAGATTAGATGTTTCGGTTAACTGATGGTAGTTTTCCAATTAACTGTATAGTTTGCTTAATTAGGGCTTAGCAATAAATCTTGCATGCATTGCAAGACTGTAGTTGACTCAAGGTGATTTTAGGGTTCCCTACACCTTGATGTATATAAATAAGAGCTTTTGCTCATTTGTAAATAACTTTTGCACGAGAGAGAAATATATGCTGTGCCTACCTTGCCCTCAATATTGCTCTTTTGGTATTTGTTCATGCGTCTTTACTATTATGATTAATTGTTATGCCACATAGGGTTTCATGCAATCGTAATGGTGAATTCTTTCCATAGTTAGATAAAATCTGTTTTGTGTTCAATAAGCTTGTTCAGATTGAGATGATAGTTGTGCCACCTTGCCTTCAAGTAGAGAATCTGCACTTGATTATCGTGTGTTGTTGTGAATAATAAACTTATTCGGATTGAGCTGATAGTCGTGCCACCTTGCCTTCAAGTTGAGAATCCATATACAGTTTATCGTGTGTTGTTGTTACCAATAAGCGTGTTTAGATTGAGCTGATAGATGTGCCACCTTGCCTTCAAGTTGAGAATCTACACCCGTTTATCGTCTGATAGTCAAACCTTGCTCTGTTTCCTCATGCTCTGTTTTTCTTGAGGAAACTGGATAGAATTTAAGTAATTAAGTTTGGTTGTAGTTAGTAGTCTGCAAAACCAGAAAATACTCAGCTGCAACGTATATAGTTCTCGAGAAAGCCTTGTACCTCTACAGCTGCAACAAAAAGACAGGATTTAGTTTAGTTTATTTCCATTTGCAAGTACTTTTGTCAAGCACAACGAGGGAGCTTCCCCTCCTAATTTGAAGAGCACTCATTGCGTAGTGTGCATAGCTGTCTGTACCAACTCTTACTCCAGAGGTGCTAGTTGTTACGCCAACAATACACTAGCTCTTCTTTCATAAATTCACACTTTTTGAGATTTATCATCATCTTCTCCTCATTCAATTTCTGCAAAACCATGTCAAGATGCTACAAGTGCTCTTCCTTTGTCCTGCTAAACACAAGAATGTCATCCAAATATACCACAACAAATTTCCCAATGAAAAGCTTCAAAACTTCATTCATAAATCTCATAAATGTACTCGGAGCATTTGACAGTCCAAAGGGCATCACCATCCACTCATACAGACCTTCATTGGTTTTAAATGCAATTTTTCATTCATCTCCTTCCCTTATCCTAATCTGATGATATCCATTTTTTAAATCAATTTTTGAAAAATAACATGCACCTCCCAAGCAGTCCATCAAATCCTCCATCCTAGGTATTGGAAACCTATATCTAATGGTGATTTTGTTGATTGCCCTTGAGTCAGTACACATCCTCCAATCCCCATCCTTTTTAGGTGCTAAAACTGTAGGGACAGCACAAAGGCTCAAACTTTCCCTTATCAGGCCTTTATCTAACAATTCTTGAATCTGCTTTCTTATTTCTTCATTTTGTTTAGGGGTCATCTTGTATGCAGCCTTATTTGGCAAATTTGCACCAAGGATCAAGTCTATATGATGGCTAACATCTCTCATGGGAGGCAAAGAGCTAGGCAACTCATCAACTGCAATGTCCTTGTATCTGTCTAACAAAGCTTGAACCTCACTAGGAATACCTTCAACCTTGTTTGCTGCTAAAGCAGATTTAGGTCTGATTACTAAAGCAAATCCCTGTCCACCTTCTTCCTTCATTGTTTTCAAAAATTCTCTCCCCAACTACCATAGTACTAGACCCAACTTGTTTATCAAACTCCTCATCTTGTATGGGTGTCAATGTGAAAGAAACTCCATCCTTATCTATTACATAAACATTTTTATGGCCATCATGCTTTGCCTTTCTGTCATACTGCCAAGGCCTTCCTAGCAACAAGTGACAAACATCCATGGGGATGATGTCACAAAGGATCTTATCTTTATAACCCCCAATATTAAACTCTACCCATGTTTGCTCATTGACTAAAACTTGTTGACCTTTATTCAACCATGACACTTTGTATGGTGTGGGGTGAGGAATTCTCTTCATATTCAATTTCTCAACCATTTCTAAGGAAACTAGATTATCAGTAGAACCTGAATCAACAACTACTTTGCATACCTTTGTGGAGGCTCTTTGACTGTTGCCACCTTAATGAGTGTTCTTCTCATCATCAAAGACTCACCTACCTCAGGAGCAGCATGTTGAGATGGTGAATTGACACTTTCATTGTCTTCTTCATGCACAATTTGGGTTCTCCTTTCACCCCCATGGGAACTTGATGCTTGCTTATCCGGGCACTTCCATGCTGGATGACCGAATTGGTTGCAATTGTAACATCGGCCTGAGAAGGTATTTGACCCTCTCCCTTGTCCACCAAACCTTCCTCTACCACTAGGTCTTCTTCCTCTGAAATTACCTCTGCCACTTGATTCACCACTTTGTTCTTGGTGGCTGCTTGATTCTCCTTGTTGATTTTGTGACTGCCCTCTTCCACCAAAGTTGCCTCTACCACTAAAATTTTTCCCTCTACCTCTTCCTTGCTGCTCTTGTCTTCTTTTCATTCCTTCTTCTGCCTTGATAGCCAATTGGAAACACTCCTCAACTGTCCTAGGTGTTGTGAGACCAATTTCATCTTGAATGTTGAGTCTAAGCCAATTTAGATACCTTGCAACCTTTTCTACCTCATCTTCAGTATGTCCTGCTCTAATACTCAACTTATGGAACTTTTCGATGTATGCCATCACATCTAACTCCTTTTGCTTTAAATTTTGCAGCTTCGTAAAGGTCCGAATTGCATAATCTGCAAGTAAAAATTGTGCTTTCACCTTCTCTACCATTATGTCCCATGAACTTATCTTTGCTTTTCCCTTCTTTACTCTTTCTTCTTGAACATAGTTCCACCATGTTAGGGCAAGGCCCTTCAACTTGGTTTTTGCAAATTTCACCTTCTTATCATCTTGTACCTCCTCAAATTCAAAGAAATTATCAAGAGCATCCATCCAACCCAATACTTGTTCAGTGTCCATCTTTCCACCATACATAAATACTTCAACTTTCACCTTTGGAGTATTATCCCCCTCGACAACCTTTAGCATCCTGACCATTCCCATCTCTTCAGGGTCCAAGTCCTCATCTTCATGGACTCCTACTGGAGGGTTCTCACTCTCACCCTCATCCTCTTTATCACTTTGGTCACCACTGACCATTCCTCTTCAGTGGTTCTTCTCCAAGGCTGCAATTCTAGCAAGGGCAGCTTCATGAGACTCCTTATAAAGTCTCACCTCCTTTGCATATTGCTCCTCTAGTTCTCTGACTTCTTTGGTCGTTGGATTGCTCTTTGGAGGCATCTTGCTTATGCCAACTTTCATTCACGTTTCCACTTTTCAATCAGAACCTTTGCTCTGATACCACCTGATGCAGAGCAGGGTGGAGTAGGTTCAAACAACACAATTCAACAACTTCTTCAAGTCTCAAACCCTAGCTATGGTGGCTTAACTCACAATTTCACAATTTTGCTTGTAGGTCTCCAAACCTAGGTTTTCAGGCATATCTTTTAGAGAAGGCCATCTCTCCACAAACCCTTGACCATCTCAAACACCCATTAGGCTCCTCTATAACATACCTCATTTGAGAATAGGGTTGTTTCGAAATAACTTCTTCAAACTAGACCTGCTACGCTGCTCCAAGGCCAAATTAGGCCACTTTTCCAAAGCAAGTTTATGAAATTCAATCACCAAATCTCAAAACTTCATTCCAAAAGCTTTAACATGTCATATAGGGTCCCAAAATGCAGTTTTTATCACCAAACTTCATTACCAAATTGCTGTCCTACCAATTCACTAACCTACCTAAGCCTAACACATGAAGATGTTAGGCTAGGGCTTGGACAAAACCACTCCAAACTCCATTCCCTGCTCTAAACAACAACAAAATCACTAAAAACATCCTAATCCCCTCCATTCCACCGAGTTTGGCCAAGATTCAACGGTGGAATGGGCTGCAAAGCATTGGTTTTTACTTCAAACCCTTGAACCTAGGGTTTTCAGGCGGTTTGCAGATAAACACTCCAATCTACCTTATTTCCTAAGTTGTCGAATCGAGTACGAGTACGTGGGTACGGGTATGGATACGGTACGCTGATACGGCAAAAAAAAAAAATTTGGCGTGGGTACGTTTGGGTACGCCCGTACATAAAACATATAAAAATCATAGATATAGACATATTTGCAGCCTAAAAAAGTAAAAACAAGAAGTAAATAAACATTTAATAAATAATATGTAATTACTAATTAATATAATTACAATTTATATTTATAATTTTAATTTTAAATTATTGATTATTATTTATTAAAATAAAAAATAGCAAAATAAATAAATTTTAACATTAAATTAACAAAATAATAATTAGATTTATATTTATTATTTTAAAATGTAAATTTTAAAATTTAATTATATTAAAATACTAAAATAAATTTAATTTTTTTATATATAATAAAATTATAAAATTATAAATATAAAAACTAAAAACATTAAATTGTATAATATTAAATATTATTACAATAAAAATTTGTTAAAACTTAATACTAAATAAATAAACTAAAATTATGTATTAATAATTTAATATATTATAATATATATTATAAATTTATATTTTATAAATAATAAAAACAATATTATTAAAAATTAAAATATTATATTATTTAATAATTTATTAATATTATCATATAAAGTATAAAACAATATAAAAACTAAAAATAAAAACTAATAACTATTATAAAATATTAAAATATAAACTATACATGAATATTAAATTGAAGTTATAACTTTTACGAGCTGAGAAATACGTAATAACCTGGAAATGGCGGACAAACGGCAGACGAAATTGGGAGAGGAAAACGTGAGGAAAGACAAAAAATGGCGGAAAATCTCCTTTGACGGCGGTTCCCTCTGTTTTTCCCTAAACGGTGACACTGAGTTTCTCCTTGCAGCTTGCGTGTGTCTGAATGGCGAACGGAATAGAGTTTAAAACGACCAAGCAAATTGCCGCGGCGAAAACACCAAGTAAAACGAGCAGCCAATTTGGTAACTACGCCGGAATCGGATTGAAAACACCACGTCAGGAAAAAAAAGGCGTGATTCGAGGAAAAATCGTGCAGATTCATGGAAACGTTTTTTTATACAAAAATCTGAACCCTATTCGAATCCGCAGGGTTTCCAACACGAATCCGTTTGGAAACGTATCCGTACCCGGAATTGGCAGGGTAAAGGGCTGATTCCGGTAACATAGCTTATTTCTCAATGAAAATCAACAACACTAAAGCCAAATCAAAGTAGATTCACTGTATTAACTTTTCACATGTATTTCAGATCTCAAAACAACTGTACAAGGCCGCACATAATCAAGAACTACAGAAAAACACTGAATTTCAACAGAAAACAAAGTTTATTCAATTGCTTGTCCACCAAAACCACTTCAAAAATGTTGCCTCGAAGTTTGTGAGGCCTTTTAAACTTGTTCAAACTAAAAACCAACAGTCTACAACTTCCATTCAAAAAGATGACCGTTCACCTTCTCAAAATGGCAAAAATTGCAAAGTTGCACAAGCAACTTTTGTGTGATGAGCCTGGCCTAAGCTGACTCAAAAACTCATCTTTGTTCCCTTAAAATTTTGTCAAACACTTTGCTTGCTGATATAGTGTTTTCAGTTTGATGTTGCTTGATAGAAAAGAATGCCAAGATAAATAGAATGCTTAAAAACACTTCTACAATGTCTATAATCAGATTTAAATGCAATATGATGTTCTTTTTGGATTTTCAAATACAAGTACATGAGAAACTATGAGTGCAAAGTGCAGCTACAGCTTGTTGACATTTAGTCAAACACTGGACATGCATAGTATCAATGATAATTACAAATGCAATAATATCTATCTCAGACCAGCACTTGTGTCTCCTTTATTGCTATCAAATTGTTCACTACAATGATGATATCAAACTGCCAAGACTCTTGGCATTACAACATATGATTATCAAATGATTTTCTTAGTACAATTTGCAGCCTTAGCATGAAATCTAAATATGCACATGTATGCAACCTACAGCTGTAACTATACTCTAAGCATGCCATGCCAATGGACTGATTAATGAAAAGAACCTGATTGGAATAGACTCGCCCTTTGTTGGAGATGATGGGGCTAGCAACAACACTACAAAAAGTGACTCCTTGGACCCAGATTGAACTCTTGACCAGACGTCCCTGAAGCTGATATAATTGTTGATATGAATTTTTCCTAAGCCCCAAATGGCATCCAAGAGGATCATCCTCCTCTCTAGAGACCAGCGCCACCTTCCAAGAATAAAATCAAATTTTAATATGGGCTCTCCTTGCAAAATCGTGGCCTCCTTGTTGGCTGTAATTTCCTAATAAAGTTTATATCAGACCTGCAACCTGCCCTCCAAATGATCTGATAACATGAAGAAATCGATGCCAATGAATGATACAATAATCCTCAATGCAAATCACCTCTAACTCCACAAATATGCACACGACTGTAGCGTTTTACTGTAGCATTTTACTGTAGCGTGGCACTATTCACGTGTACTGTAGCAGCCAACACTAATTCTGATCTGGATTGATTATCTTTTAAAACCCTTGTAGAAAACTTCACCAATTTGCACAAATGAAAGGACGGAATTATCCTCTCCTCAAATGCAACCCTTCAAGAGATCTTTCACTCCCTCAGTTATGCTATCAATAGGAAGTTTTCGTTTCCTATGATCAAAGAAAAAAAACTGCGAAAGCCCTAGGCTCCACAATAAAAATCAATCAAAATAATATTCATCAACTGGATGCTGAGAATGAGCTCTTACCTCTCTTTTTATTCTTTCCTTAGGAGAGCTCAAACACCTTACTCGCCAATGTGGGATAAAATATTTATTCCCATATTAAATTATTCACTTAACGCACTTTATTATATTAAAGTGACTTTATTATTATAAAGTTAGTTTATAACTTTATAATAATATTAAAATATTAAATAAATCACTTAAGTCACTCAAACTTTAATATCTCTTGATATACTTATTTGATTGCCATGCCGTCTGAGCCAGGGGTCAACTCTCCCTGTTCTCCATGTGATCGGATGCCCATCTAAAAATAGAAACCCTGAACAGTGACTTACTATAAATAGTAAGTATGTGAAACTGAGTCTAGAAACACCTGCAAAGGCCCAATCAATGGTCGATACTGCCAATATGCTCTGCTCAGGTGTCTTTCTATTAATAGGAACCCTGACTCTCCCAAAATAGTAAATTACTATAAATAGTAAGTGTGCCAATCTGAGTCAAATAACCTATGCAAAGGCCAAAAACCTGAATCCAGCTGAAGAGTAATGTCTCTAATTACCAGGTAACTGCCACAAGGGACCCTCTAACCAGACCTATTAGCCTACAAGGGTCAGGAATAGGCTAAATCCACCAAACTCTGATGCTCGCAAAATGGGGACATTACATTTTGCAACATTTTTGCAATATTTACAAAACTCAACTAACTGACCCTATATGACCCATATACATCAAAAATAGTCTCAATTAGACCTTATTACATCAACCATGTGATAAAACACATCAAACTCAACCTAAGACACCTATTGACAACATTTGAGCAAAATTGCCATGGTGCCCCTACACCACTGTTGCACCCGCTCCTCTCATCAATATGTCTAGTATCATTAGGATCAACTCCAACATGCAACTAGAGTTTGTCCAAACTCAAGATTTTGTAGATCCTAAAATCACAAAGTAATATAAATCAAAACTAACTTCTCCACTAATCCAAGGTTAAGCCTATTCCTTTTGACCAACTGGATGAAGCTATACACATACCAATCCCTCACAGCCTTAGAGGAACTAGTTGTCCATGTCACTAGGTGGGTAGCAAGCATCCTCAATAGAAGAAGTAGTTGTCCTAGTTGTTTGTCGTATCCTTCTCATACTATGTCCACCATCCAATTGGGACTTTTAAAGGAGTGCTTGTTCATTCTACCCCACAGTTTGCTCAATATTGGACTCCGAAACTTGACAAATATAATTGGTTGTTCGTAAAGTCTAAATGCAACCTCAACACTAAACATATTTCCAAGGGCCTTCATAAAACCATTTACCTCATCACCATTAAGAGGAATTATGCTAGCCCTAAGTGCATATAACTTGAGGATAAGAGTATAGGCTACCATATGAAATGGGGTGTTGATTGTGTTACACCACCATATCACAATAGGCCTAAAATGCTCCTCACAAAATTCCAATCCAAGCAACCTGCCATGAATTGCTTGCTTCACATAGTTAAGCACATTGTCACATCTCATAAATCTATCCATGACTAGGAGAGTCTATCAACATTTGTAACTATCCCCACAATAGGTGATGATAGAGCAAATATATTTGCAAGTAAAAAAAAATTAAAAATAAAACTAAAAGCTAAAGTTTTACAAACTTCCAATCAAAAGTAAAATAAAAGAAAAATAAAAGTGAAAGCTAAAGTTTTACAAAATTACAATCAAAAGAAAAATAAACATATAAATAAAAACTTGAAACACAAAATTGAAATATCAAAAAATTACAAACATTTCTAATTTCTTATCTCACAATGGACCACCAAGCATTATCAAAGACCTTTTGCCTCTCCTTCCACCCTTCTTATAGCTTTGTCTTAGCTAGCTTTCTCACCTCACCACAAACCACCATGGATTGTAAAGCTTCCTACACCTCCAACATTGTATCCGACAAAATGAAATAACTAGTGTATATAATGACAATCAGTTTGAGGAATTATATCCTTAGAAAAGTCCTAAAGAATGCAAGTGATATGTCGTGGTTGCATACAAACATTTATACGTCTCTAGCTTCAAACACTATCGTCTTCCCCCAAGCTATATTGCCAATGTCTTTCAATGCATTGTTCAATGAACACAACATGGAGTTCAAAAAATGTGTTTGCATTCTTCACCATCAAACGAATAAACTTATAAACACAGGATGAGCTAGTCAAGACCTACACAACATTTTAAGCCTTAACCTCTTCCATAGCCTCTCTTAAAAGCTAAAATTGGAAGCTTGCACCTTCTCCTCCCATATTCAACAACTCTAAGAAAACATCAACCAACTAAGCATGTAAAAATAGTATTAATGAGTAGCCAATGTCTAATATCAATCTTAACATTGGTTTGTGCCAATGTATGGACTTGTGTGTTTTTACTTTTAAAATTTGTATCCAACTTCCTATGAGCGCGCACCACCTAATTGGGCAACCAATTTCAACGCCTTCTCCATCACCTAAATATCATTTCCCACTTTGTCTATGCATTTAAAAGTTTCTTCCATTGGCCATGCAAAGGCACTAGCTAAAGACAACAAAAATGACATTAATGATCATGACAAAGGTTCAAGTTTGTCTCATTGAACACATTTCAATATACATTAGACCCAAGAGAGCTTATGGTATGAACTGCATTGAGATCTATTGATCCATCATCACCACATTCAATCCAAGAGATTTTTTCACATGTTTGGCCAACTACACATTACACTAGCATTGAGTTTTAGACCTCCTTCTAGCCAACTAAGATCACTCCCAAGGCTGCAAGCTGCTATATAAACATTATTCATGATCATTGGAAGGCAATTAGTTTTTAGTTCTAGCTCAACATTCTCACATTTCATTGTAATATCGTTTGAATTATATAATTTCAAACATTTTGTAATCAAATGGTTGTGGCCTAGCATTTTGGAACTCCCTTGTGGAAAATTGCAATTTCATTGTGTATATGAATGAATAAAGATCAAATTGTTATTTTACTGATTCATTAGATTTTGTTGTGTTGTTTCATTTCGCTACACAGTTGGATAATCCTTCTTAGGATCCTTCTTCCATGACTGTGTCAACTAATATCAACGTATAAGGTTTGGTATCCTAAAGCTTTTGCTTGCAAACAAATCACCTAATTGATGTAGTCTACAAGAAGCTTGGCAACAAAGAGTCGATTAAGAAGCAATTGTACAGAGCAATTGTAGACCAATCACTAACTTGAGGTAGTTTGCATCAAATCCTAGAAAGAGATGCCTCCACGAAGACATCAAGGTGTTGCTAATATTGTTGCAAGAATGATAGAAATGTTTAAGATGATGAAAGCAATGAGGGTCCAATTGGATGTTGTGGAAGAAGATTGAAAAAGAGGGCTAAACCATAGAAATGATGATGAGAGTGATGAAGATGACAATGAAAGAGAAAATGGACAAGTTGTAGAGCAAGATCTAAAAAACCTAGAAGAAGAAACATATTGAATAAAGATATTAAAGGCTATTTCGAAAACTAGTAAGAGAACTGTTGATGTGATTTTCGTGACCGCACCAACACAAAATAAAGTTACCAAGGGCGACTCTATCCTCTCTTGAACAAAATCTCCTGCATGCTAAGATTGCTAGAAAGATCATGCATTCAACTCCAAGGTTCCTCATGCAGTGGATAGTCTCAGTTGGCTCGATGTGATTTGTTGGTATTTCAAGGGGACTTACGAAATTGTTCAACAGTGGAGAAAGGAATTTGAATGCTCGAAATTTTTGTCTATAAAGCTCTTGTTTCCTAAACTAACCAAAAGGTACTAAATGAAAAATAGTTGCAGGGATAAGAAAGCTCTAATCTACTCTAAGGCATGGGACATGGCGATCAATTCTCGCAGACTTCAACCAGGCTCCGCTTTGCCTCACTTCGGACAGCTTCCACAGAACAGGTGCAATCTTCAAAGGAGTAGCTCAAGGTGTTCATATCGCAACTTAGCATGAAAATACCATCACAACGACGCATATAAACATACAAATTATGATCGAAGTTAAGTACACGATATTCCAGTTGACCACACAAGGCGCATTCACCATCAGCGAACACACTAGTGGTATGGATAGACGAAGTTTGCTCAAATTGACATTCCACAATTACTAACTACTTGCATGAAACAAAATCTATTTACTTTACTCTAAAATCCTACTTGAAGTAGAAGGACGAAGAAACCTTGCTAGCTACTCACAACAAAAGACGAGATCATCATCAACGAAAACTCTTTTTATTGAGAGAGTGTTCACAACAATTTCTTACAAAGTTTTTAAAGGAAAAACTTTCCTTCTTCAAACTATCCTACCAATCTATGCTACACTATCAGCTATGTTAACTCTAGGCAATCTCTCTAACGGTCTCTACGTCTAATCTAATGAGGTACAAATGAGGGGGGATGCCCCTTTTATAGATGGCCCAGTCCAATGGACGGCTCAGATTACAATCAAATGGAGGGCTCAAATTGAGCCACATAAACCCTAACACTAAAAACTGCCACCAAGAAGAGTGGGGTAATAAATGAGCAATTAATGTCCACCACCCTTTTAGAAGATTCTTGTCTAGAAACGCGTTCGCATTGTTCTTGTTCTTCTTCTTGACTGCAAACTGGATCAATCTAATCATCACAGCTTCAATCCTCTTGAATTTGATATAGCAGGCATGCTCTCAATCTGAAATTTCAAGACTGCAACTTCTTTCCTCTATCGGATGATGATTTTCCCTTGTCATTTTTTCAACTCTGAAGTGCTTGACGACGACCTTCTTCTTAGCTGTCACCCTTCAACTCTTCAATGCCTGAGCCTGAAGGATTTTCCAGTCTTGAACTCGAACATTTCTTCTTTTGCCACTTGAGTTGGGCACATACTAGGCCTCAACACTTAGCCATTTCTTGCAACTTTTCTTCTTTCGAGGTTGAAATGTAGTCCTGGAGTACTTGCTCCATCTTCCTAAGTCATCATGCCTTGCCCCAACGTTCATTCTGCAAAACAAACAAAAGAAGAGCATCAAAACACCTTTAATATAAATCCACTTTACTTACCTAATCTCTATGTTGGGCACCTAGAGGGTGGTGCTTCCATTTTATATGCCTTAGATAATTTTCCAACTTTAATAATACCCTCTTTAAGCTAGGCACATTCAACATGGTAGACTTCAATTTTCACTTCCCTAGGAAATTTCACATCCACCTCCATGACTTAGGCGCATTTAGCCCCTTCAGGTCTCATTTTCCATCACTTGATCAAATTCACCAACTTGTTTTCATCCTCTCCCAAGGGTGCATTTGGAGGTGCTTGCTTCCAATTTTGCTCTTGCCTTAGAGAAATTTTGAACTCATCCTTTTGAAGGGCACATTTAGACCTCTCAACTTTCATTTTTTTACACTTAGAAATCTCCCAACCTCCTTCTCTTAGTTAAGGCGCAATTTAGCATAGTGGGCTTTCAATTTGCTTGCCTTAGAAAATTTGTATTGCCTCCTCAACCTCTTGGGCGCATATGACCCTTCAAGCTTTGAGTTTACTTGCCTTAGAAATTTTTCAACACTCCATCAAGTTAAGGCGCATTCAAGGGTCTGCACTTCAAGTTTAAACGCCTTAGAATAAATTCTAACTCCTCTCCTTCTCAAGGCGCATATAGGAGGTCAAGCTTTCAATTTAACAATACTTAGAAAAATTTCCAAGTATCTTTATCTCCAAGGGCGCATTTGACATGGCTAGCTTCCATTTTCTAGTACTTAGAAACTTTTCATGGTCTTCCAACCTTCCACGGCGCATATAACATGGGTTACTTCAAATCTTAATGCCTTAGTCAACTTTCAATCACCTCCTCCTCTCCTTGGGCGCATATAGGGTGTCAAGCTTTCAATTTACAACACTTAGAAAGTTTTCAAGCTCCATCATGTTGCTAGGGCGCATATGAGAGGCCCAACTTCCATTTTGCATACTTAAAGAAATTTCAAGCCTTCCTCTAAGTCAAGGGCGCATTCAACTCCCCCTACTTCCAATTTTTTTATAGTTAGAAAATTTTCCAAGTGCCTTTCTTTACCTAGGGCGCATTTAGGGGGCCAAGCTTCAAATTTACAACACTTCGAGCATTTTTAAGTCTCCCCTTCTTCTCAAGGCGCATTTGGGGTAGGGAGCTTCAAATTTTCAACACTTAGTTTTTTACCATCCTCTCACTTCAAGGGCGCATATGAGGGTAGGAGACTTCATTTTATCATACTTAGAAATTCTCAACTCCCTTCAAGCTTGCAAGGGCGCATTTGGAGGTCTGAGCCTCTAGTTTCAATGCCTTGGTAGAATTTCAAGCCTCCTTCTTCAAGTTGAGGTGCATCTAGGGTCCTCTACTTCCAATTTAGCAGACATAAACAAATTTCAAGGCATATCTCTTCAAGCTTGGGCGCATTTGGCATGTTGGACTTCAAATTTCTCAGACTTAGTGAATTTTTCATGGCTCTTCAAGCTTCGAGGGCGGATTCGGCATGCAAAGCTCCCATTTTGCCAAACTTAGATGAATTTTCCAGCTTTTTGTCTGACTTAGGGAAAATTGTTCATGATGCCCTCAGCCTGCCCTAACTTTCTATTTTTAGAAAGTTTCTCAAATTTTGCATTTTAAGCTGATTTCAAGCTCCGGAAGGCTTGATTTTCACTTTTTCTCGAACCTCGTGAAGTGATTGAGTTGTCGACGTCCGATGCTTGCCTGTACCTGCTATTTTTAGCAACCTACTAAAATAGTAACTGCTCAGAATGAGCTCAAACTTTGTGTGCTGACTGCTTGAAGGATGTTGATCGTGACTAGATGTTGCATTTGTGTAACTATCGTGTTTCGCCCTACTTTTTAGGAAACCCTAATTCCTCTGCATGGACCTGCTAAAAATAGTAATCGCTTGATTTTCAAACCTCTGCAATTCCGTTTCATCTAAAATTCGCTCCATGGGGTCTTCATCACCTGTTTGACTTGTTCATACTGATGCCTCGCGCTAACCTACTATTTATAGCATGTTTCAAAAGTGACTTACTATTTATAGAAACTGCTTGATTTTGATACTTCCCCAACTCTGTTTGACTTTAAATTTGAATGCTGCGATCCTCATTGGTAGACTTGCCCGTCCACACTGGGGCCTGATGTTGACTTACTATTTATAGCCTGTTTCAGAAGTGGCTTACTATAAATAGTAAGTGCTCTGATTGCCTTCAAATTTTACCGGTGTGTTGGCGTTTAAATTAGCACCTCTGGAGTGTTGATTGTAAACGTTCAACTATTTCAAATGTTTTTCAACACTTCTTCGTTATTTAAAGAGGAGAAGTCCCTCTCTGCTGTGAGCAATGCGTAAGGAAGGGAAATGTAAACTAAAATTCCTATCTTTTTATGCTTCAGCGGTAGGACACAAGGGTGCATAAACACAATGTGTCGTAGCTCAGCTTTTTCTCTGGTTTCGCAGATCTCAACTACGACTATTCTAGCTTTTATCTATCCAATACCTTCAAGGTAAACAGAGCATGAGGGTAAAGGAGCGGGAATGGGTTGGTTGGATCACCTGAATTCGCCGTCTCCTGAGAATATGACCGAGGCTCTGAACTCTCGGGTATACACCAAGATAAGGTTGGTACAAGCAAACACTCTATACGGTAAACTAGATCTGAGACCTGCCAAGGAGGAGGGACTCCTATCCGAGGTATGGGCTAGGAAATAGTTTACAAGAAACAACAATTTGACGATGTCTTGGCCAGCGAGCTTGCTAAGGAGGAGGGACTCCTATCCGAGAAGGGAAATGAAACAACGAGCTATAGATACAAGACGTGGACATAACTCAAAAAGATTGACCAAAATGCAAGCGCCTTCTGATATTCTCCTTCAAAGCTTTATCAACGAATTACAAAGGTTGGAAAGCAAAGGCACGAAATCATGCACAATTACGATCGACCAACGAACTCTCATCCAAGAGTGAACAAATATCCGCTTTCAAAGTTGTTGGCAACAATGGCGCAGCAATTTTGCATAGCAAGTAAAAGTTAAACAAATAATGAGCCCAAGGCTCTTATTTATAGAACTCAAAGGAGTGGGCAACCCAAAAATCTCCTTGAGTTAACAATGAGTTCTTGCCAACCAATTAGCAAGATTTATTCCTAAAAAGAGGGAACAAGAAGTTAACTAGAAAACTACTTCAGTTAACTGAAAGTAAACAAAGAGTCAACTGGAAACTACTTCAGTTGATTGAAAGTAAACTAAAGGTAAACTTTAATGTAAGTATCCCTCCAAAATAGACATCCACATTTAGTGGAGATCTTAGATCCACAAATCATGGAAGCCGATTAGACATCCTTAATCAGTGGGATCTGACAATGCATGATTTAAGGGATATGGAGTTAACTTGGAAAGAGGCATCAAGTTAACTCCAACTACATCTAATGCCTTCTTGAGTTGACTTGGAAAGAGGCATCAAGTCAAACTCAAGTATCATAAATGCCACTTGGAGGGTAGGACGTCCTTCCTAGGTGTCTGACACCTCATCACCACTTCCGGTCAACAGCTCCTTGATTCATGTGTTGACTTCCTCCGTTTTCGGATAGTCAATGCTTTGATGACACGGCATCTCTTCTTGCGCAAGCTATTGCTCTTGGTAACTTTGGCGGCTCTGTGCTTGGAATGACCTCTTCGCAGCTGGTAAGCCAAGCTGCTTACTGCCACGCAGGAGGTGGTAATATTGGTCTTTTTTCTGCAAGATCAACCTTTCTTTCTTCTTCGTCCAGAGTAATTGTTGCGGCTCTCCACTGAGCGGGAGATGTATTCTTTTCAAAGATAAAGATCCGCAGACTGCTGATGATGTCCGTTTGCTCTCCAGCAATGTGTGTAAGATCTGGTTGGAGAGTTGCTGGTGCAAGGTCTAATTGCTCAATTGGAGCCCAAGGACGCCAAATTGTCATTCTGTGAAGAACTCGCCTGTTGACTGTAAACACAGACGTGTTCAGACAACTTCTGAAAAACCCCTGAAAATAGCGCCCTGCCGAGAAGTGTTTTTCCGGAAAAAATCTGGCACATGGGTTTTGTTCGTGCTTCAATGCTGAACAAACCCAGTTCCTTAGAATTTTGATTCTGAAACTTTTTCGGAAAAACCCCCAAAAATAGGGGCAGCAAGTTTGTTGATTCTGGAAAATTTGTCGAGATGGGTTTCTCTGGAAAATTATGCTGAATCTACCCATTTGATCTGATCTGATGTAGCCTGTTGCTTTGTGTGACATGCATGAAAACCTAAGACAAGAAGAGAGGAAGTAGACAAAAGATGGATTGGAAGTTTTTATCTGACTCTGAGAAAATCTGTCTCTGAATTCAATCCTCAAATTAGCAATCTTCTTCTGCTTCAGATCTGCAAGAAATATTGAAGAACGAATGAAAACCTTGTCCAGATCTGTCAATGGCTTCCTTGAGAGCTTATGGCTGTTCTTGATCATCAAACTGCAATGAAATAATGAAGTGGGATGCCTATACCTTGATTACATAGACTCAAGCCTTAGATCCACAAGTTTGGGGACCTAACTCACGATCAAAAGTGATTTTGGCTTGATCTAAAGTTCAAAAAGGTGATTTCCACTGATCGTGGAGTGTTTTAGCCAAGTTTTGCTCAAAATATCTTGACTTTAGTCAACAACTTGACCTTTGACTTCTTCAAGGCATCCCTTTTGATTTTTGCAAGCTTTTTATTATTTTCTCTCTTGAACGACCTCAATTTGATCCTGAATCTGGCTTGATCTGTTGATCCTGAGATGATGCTGACACATTCACTGCTGAGCTGGATTTGACCTGAAGAGGAGTGCCTGGGAGGCATGATGGTAAAAAGCTGAGTTTAGGGCTTCATAAGAAAGGGCGCCTTTTCCAAGAAAAGGCTCTTTTGCTAATGCCTTGGTGAATTTTCAAACTTTGTTCTTCAGCCTTTTGAAATGACCTCTCGTGCTTTGATCTGGATTTCTGATTGATCGGAGAGTCAGATGATTTCGCTTGATATCTCATCAGGTACCCAGCTCTGTTCTAACAAAGATGACTGACTTCAGAAAACTTGGATTTCATTTTAGGGCTCCTTTATTCAAGGGCGCCCCTCATTGAAAAGAGCTCTTTTGTCTTTTAGCATGGTTATCTTTGTCTAAAAAGTTGCCTACTTTGATCTCGATTATCCGTTGACTACACTGTCAGATGTTTACGCTTTCAGTTGCGTTTCCGAGATCTACTTGGGCTGAGAAAGTTATCCTGGGAAGCCTTTTGTCGTTTATCAACATCTGGAGGTCCAAAAAAAAGGGAGCCTTTCTTTTGAAAAGGCTCTTTTTTTGTTTCGATCTTCACTTTCGACAACTGTTTCTTGGTACTTCGTCAACTGCCTCTTTTTGCTTCGTTGACAATTGCTTATGATCAATTCATCGGATGATCTAGCTGTTTGTTTCATTGTCAAGCCAACAGGTGAACGCCGAGGATGACTGCCTTGGATGATTCATCAGGCTGCATTAGACCCTTAAGAATCAAGGGCGCCCCTGCTTGAAAAAGGCTTTTTTTTCCTCATGAAATGATTTCTCCTTCGTAGCATTTCCAAAGTTAGTCAAATCTCGACCTTTTTCAATTTTAGAAAACTCCTCCGTCGAAGATCACCATTTCTTCATGTCTCACGTTCATCGTGTATGGATGTTTGGGAAAATGACTAAGGCATTTGACTGCATAGCCTCCTCTTGGCAGCAAGGCGTGCATTCTCCAGACTTAGTCAATTTTCAGCATTTTTCATTTTTGAAAATCCCAGACTTAGTCAATTTTCAGCATTTTTCATTTTTGAAAATCCCCTTCATCAAACAGCATCATTTTAGACCTTTTCCGCCATGGTTGCGTCGTTGAAGCTTTCGAAGGTTAGCTTTCAGCACCTGGTACTGGCCAATCTGCCATTAATGGCTGCGGAGCTCCTAACTTTGTTCCTGAAAAATAGAAATAGACCCACCAGAGTAAAACTTATCTTTTGATGATTCTGACTTGACCAATGTGATCGTGAAGCCTTTTAACCCTATCAAAATCATTTTCAATCATTTCTGGGAAGGTCCTATTTTTGGGGGTTTTCCCTAAAAATAGGGGCAAAAAACCCTAATTTTCAAATTTTCAGAATTTTGCACGTGTTCCTTGACAGAAACCCACCAAGATCCTATGATTGGTTTGACCTAAAACAGGCTTTACATTGCATTTTAACAAGATTTAGCTCAAATTATACAGAATGCCAAAAATTTATTTTGGGTACAACACGGTGGATAGCTTGAAAGATACTGATCACATTGGGATAAACCGGTTTTCGAAAATTCTGGCATTTTACCCCTCATTTTGGGCCCCGAAACTCGAAACCCTAATTTGGCTTGCATGTCGATCAAATGACCTCCGTTTGACCTCGTTTCTGTTGCACTCTGCTCCGTTTGTGATACTAAAGTGTTGGGCAGCTACTGAAGTGAACCTGTTAAAAATAGTAAGTGTCGAAAAAGCCACCAATCAGCTGCCATATGAGTTTGCATGTCACACTGCTCGAGGGATCTCAAGAAACCCAGAAAAATGATCAACATGCGAGCACTGGCTAAAAATAGTAAGTTTCTGAAAAGTGATCAACTTTGCTTGCATTTACCTCGTTGCGAAACTCTCGGAAAACCTAGAAAGATTATGCAGACATGCACTGAGAAATCTCGCATGCAAACCCTAAAAATAGCCTCTAAAATGTGAGTCATTGAAAGTCATCATCTCGTTTTGCATGCTATATCACTGCGAAGGTCTCGAAAAACCCTCAAAGAATCTCCAGACATGCATCAGAAAGTCCAACATGCAAACCCTAAAAATAACCCTCGAAGGCAAAACTGCTAAAAATAGCAAGTTGTCTGTTTCAACTCAAATTTTGCAAGCAGGCAGCTCACAGTGTTCTAAGTGCAATGCAATCGTCAAAATTTGAAAATCTCAAAAAAATAGGTCCCAAATTGTACTTACTAAAAATAGCAAGTTATCAAAATTCAGTGAAACTTTGCTGGGGACCTGCTAGGAGCATACTAACTGCAACATGAACCTCAGATTTCAACTTATTCACTTCATTTGACTTCAAACTGACCAGAAGACTCAAAACCCTAATTCTCAGACTTAGCCAAAATCTTACGTTTAAGCTCACAGACAGGCACATCCCCGGAAAGGCAGACAGCAGAAAAGAGACAAAAAGCAAGAGAGACAATAGCAAAACTAACTAAAATCAAGCCAAAAGACCCGAACAAAGCAAAAATTAGGGGGTCCCCATTTGCAATGGGGCGATGTGTGAAAAGGTCACAACAAGAACTAAAATTAAAATCTCTAATTATTCCAGTGATCTAAATCCTGAGCAGTTGATTGATTTGATAAATGATTTAGAGGAATATTTTTAATGTGAAGAAATTGTAGATCCTGAGAGGGATGGGCTTGCTAAAACTAAAGTGAAAGACATGTTTAGTCGAAAGAAGTACAATTGGAAAGAAATAGGTGAGGAAAAGAAAAGATAACAAAATGGGATAGAATGGTTATAAAGTTGAAGAGATTATGAGTTAGAATCATTGACAAAGTTGCAAAATTTAGAAAAAAAAAGATAGGATAGTGAACGAATATATTGAAGATTTTTTCAAAATGCTCATAAGGACTAGAAATAGTGAAGCAAGCATAGAAAATGCAGAAGATTTCTAAATTAAAAAAAAAACCAGCAAAGAGTATGAGGAGGAAGATTCCAAAGAAGTAAATCTCAATATGATAATATAATTCTCTACAAAAAAGATACAGAAGCAAGCAAGAGTGACAGCACACATAGACAATAATACATACTGCAATAGAAAAGAAGGCAATAATGAATAACATAATGACAGAACAGCTGGATATTAGAGAGGCAGAGAAAGATATGGCAAAAATGATGGAAGATCTTTCCGAGGAAGATGTTTCAAGTGTGGAGGAGGACATCAAGCATTTGAATGTTTCCAAGCAGTAACAAGAGATCTGAAGGTAACACAAAAATTGCATATTTTAAAGAAGAATCCAAAGGATCACAAAGTCCAATTGACAAATCAGAGAAGGGTGAATTATTAGTCTTGAGGAGAGCTTTATTAAGGACAGATACTATGGTTGAAAAAAAATCAGTATAAAGGAGAAGTTTGTTCAAAACAGAATGCAAAAGAAATGGTCGACGAGTTGAGGTTAGAACACCCTATTCCATACTTAATTGCTTGGCTGCAAGATGAACACAAGGTATTGGTAAGTGAACACTATTTGATGAAATTCTAGATAGGAACATATCATCATGAAATTTTGTATGATATAATGCCAATAGATGTATGTCATATGTTGTTGGGTAGACCATGGAAATATGATAGAAAAGTTGTACATAATAGGAGAAAAAATACTTACACCATAACAAAGGATGATAAGAGACATACTTTAGTACCTTTGAAGGAGAAGGATAGTCAATTGTGCAATAACACCTTAATTTGTTTAGCGGATAGATGAAAGTTACTAGATGGTCTAAGGCATGAAAATATGTGGTTTGCATTGATTCCAATGATATGTGGCACCGCAAACACAACAAACACTGTCGTAGATGAAGAGAAGATACCACAAAAAGAAGTTTTACAACTGTTGACAAAGTATTAGGATATCATATCAAACAATCTGTAAGATGATTTATCACCAATAACAAGTATTAGTCATTGCATGGACCTAATACTAAGGGTAAGCCTACCAAATAAAGCGGAGCATAGGATAACACCAACAAAAAAAATGAAGAATTGAACCGAGAAATGCAAGAATTGAGGAAAGGATTAATCAAAGAAAGTTTGAGCCCATGTGCAGTACCAATGATACTAGCACATATGAAGGATGGTGAGTGGAGGATATGTACAAACTCTTGGCCAATCAATAAGATCACAATCAAATATAGATTCCCATTGCCAAGGATGGATAACATAATGAGTTGTTTGAGTGAAGTGAAATACTTTACCAAAATTGACTTTAAGAGTGTTAACTTTAGCTCATCATTTGTGATACTTAGCTCATCTTTGAAATCATTTCGAAGTAAAATCTTGGATAACCTCTTCGGTGTTTTTAGCTCGAGCAACCATTTCTTCCCCAATTCTTTTTTATGCTCTTTCAAATCATTATTCTACTATTTTTCGGATGTTTCTAAATCAATAATCTAGGTCTCTTTATATGGTTGCAGCCACAAGGCAAGCTCAAAGAAATCAGGTCCAAACTTGCATTCTACTTGATCATCAAAGTTAAAATTTTCTCTATCCCGATCATAGTGATGTGCACGTGCCAATACCAACTTCTGATATTGGATAGAAACTGGGAAAGAAGCTGCCTATATCAACCGTCTTAACCTTTTTGCAAATTTCCTGCCTTCTTTTATCCTAACAGCGAGATTTAAATCAAGAATGTTCACATGTCCAAGCAAAGTGTCTGTGACAAAGGATATTTGTTCACCAATAAAGATTTGGTTCCACAACATGCTCCTGGAACCTCATTTCTGACTGAAACTCTCTCTGTCCTACTTCAATTGCAAACTGAAAATGCTGTTTTTGGGTTGGAAAAAGGACCAAAAACCTCCATGCAAACATTTGAATGTCAACAAAAATACTTTGCAAAACGCCTGTTTTAGGGTTGATAAATCAGCACCAAAGATACACAAACTATTCACACAAGTCTGCAATAAGGACTGCTGTTATTTTCTCCTTTGATAACTAAAATCAGCCTCCAAGCAGTGCAGGAAACCCTAGGAACAGTAATGCAGGGGCATCGTTTCTTTGATCAAGTTTTGGTTTTATAACAGGTTTTAAGCTGCAAATGACACATTATTTATTCCTTGAAGTAAACATTCAGTACAAAGCGATGGAGAAAGGTGCAGAAATCTACTGCAGCCAAGAAATTAAACAGGGATTCTCACATTCCAATTTGCATTCAATGAAATAGAAAACCCAAAGGCTACAGTTCAAGGCAGAGAGATAGAGACAAAAGGCGCCCTCAACATTGGCTTCTTGTCAAAATGCTTTCATTGTTTTTCATATTGCAATCTGTCGCCTCCCTTCCAAACTGACAGCTGATCATGGAATGCTCTTGCTCCCTCCAGACCATCGAGCTCTGCAGCCAAGAGAAGATAAGTTTTCTCTTGGTTCCATCCCCTTCAAGAAACAGTTTCTTTTTACTGGCTGGAAGTACTCACAAAGGTGGTGAATCTTCTTCTAACTGCCTTGCATCATGATCAAATGGATTTACTTTAATCAAGAATGTATGGCTCCAAACTTGTTTCCCAATAGCTGATCAACACCTGACAAGAATTTGCCCCAACCAAAATAGCATCACAATGCAAAAATGAAGAAAACCAAAAATTAAAGGCAAAATTGAAGATGCCCCTGCATCAAACAGTCTGCAAATAGCCACCAAAAATGGAAGACTATGATAACACAACCTAGCCTCGGAAAATGTTAATAAGCTGTTTATCAAGTTTTCAAATCTGCAATAAAGTGATAAACCCTTGTTCCAAGCTGTTCTTCAAAACCGCTATCACCAACATTTCTTGCCCTTGTGCAAGTATGAAACCCTAAGCAACTGAATCTGGATATATTATCTGACAAGACTGGGTTTGAAAACCAAAGCTGCTTGAGCATGACTTTTAGGACAGCGAAACCCTAGTTTGGTAGAATAACTTCTCCAAAACCTCAACAAAAACTAAAAAACTGCATTTCAAACCATAAAATTTTTCTTGCAAAGATCAAAACTTTGCATAAAATAATCACCAGAATTGATGGCGCCTGAAAATTGTTGAAAAATAATGAAAAACTAGTGAAAAGCTTCTGTGGCATGTCTGGAACCTTCAAAAATCTGCAAACCCTTGCCTTGAATGTCTTCTTTCAAAACCCTTCTCACACTATGCTTTGAGCACTCTAATGGAATAACAAAGTAATCAACTTCTAGCTGATTTCTAACAGTGGCATGCTTTTATGAACTTGATTTTTTTGTGCTATTTTGCTTTTATGCCAGAAAAGGGTTCAGAAAACTCTTTAGAAGACAAGATGACATCAAATATGTGCTTTTATAGAGTGTATACTTGTTCATGAAAGGTGAACCGCACTCTAGAGGTGAGTTTGCCACTTAAAATGACACCTACCCTGCAAAGCTTGCATTTGAGAACTAGCTGCCACTTCAAACTTGGTTGCATTCCAACAAGCATGCTCTTAGATATGTTTGCCACTAAAAATCTTGTTGAAAAATGCAAAGTGTGTGTTTGGAGAGATACAGCAACTTGAAATCTGGTTAGAACATGCAAAGCACACTCCAGAGGAAGTCGTGTCTCTTATACTGATTATAAGAAGCGAAGTGCTTGCCTGGCTGCTACTTGCCACTTAAAATTTGGTCTCAATGTTCAAGGCATGCTCCTTAGAAGACACTCACTTTTCATACAGAAATTTTCAAAGTTTTCTTGATTCTGATTGCCAAGGCACATGCCTTAATGGTCTGTGTCATGGCTGCCTTGCTAAAGTGCGCACTTTAGAGGACATAGCCAAAAGTACCAATACTTTGTGAAATTTAGCTTTCACAAGGTGCACTCTAAAGATCATCTTGCCAATTCAGCCTTAAAGAAATTCAATATTCATTGTCTTTGACAAATTGACCAGCACAACCCTAAAAGGATGAATTTAACTCAAGACAACAAGGGATAAAGGCATGACATTAAAATTCAACATCTTTATGCATCGAATTGATATAGAAACTTGATGAAACAAACAGGGAGGACTTCAAAATGAAATTTTTT
Organism: Sequoia sempervirens; assembly: GCA_007258455.2. Lineage (NCBI taxonomy): Eukaryota > Viridiplantae > Streptophyta > Pinopsida > Cupressales > Cupressaceae > Sequoia > Sequoia sempervirens. The sequence goes on from VDFB02026320.1 coordinate 72,396,465, forward strand.
GTAGGGATACAACATAGGTATGTCTTAGTTAATCCAATACATGATGCACACGGTGTCCAACATACTCAAGCTCATCTCTTCTACAACACTTTATATATTAGGCAATGGAGAATGGTATGAAAAACCCTGAGTGTATCAACACAACTATTACATGTAGGAAACAACAGTCATGTTAGTTGACCGCAATCATCAAGATCACCATAATTATCACTCTATCAGTAATAAAATAGGGCCATAAGTACATTAGAAACTGTATAAGAATTCCTTGATTAAACATGTGCTCTATTCTTATTTTGTGCAGATCAATACATGCCACTAACACTATTGCCTACAAGCAAGAAAATGCAAAAACTACTGCTTGGGCAAAATTCTCAAGCTTAAAGGGATGGTAAATGTTAGTCTAGTTTGAAGTGCTGACATTTTGATTTTGCCAAACATCTAGCATTAGTAAAGTCATGTGGTAGGTAAGAATTCTAATTTTGGCAGTTGGTAAGTAGTAGCTTCCATCCATTTTGGTTACCATCACAAAATGGGCATCACATAGATCACATAGATAATCATTTTTCTCCATATATTTTCATTGTTTATATCAATCATACAGCAATACATTCATCTCATTGTTCTATGGTAGCTATGCATACTTATGCTTGTTTGTGATTTTTTAATTTATAGTGTGTTTGAGATAATGCAACTCAATGCTTTAAAAAAAAATGTCTTGTAAGAATGATAATGTTGTTTGGAAAGCTTCCAAGTAGCTTTAATTCTTATATATTTGTTTACAACGATGATAGAACAATTGATTCCTACACAAATTCAATAAATGCATTCTATATTGTGATGCTAAAATGTAAACTTCACTACAAAGAAAATTATATAAATAACCAAGAAAAAAAAAAAATTTACCAAAAGGAATCTAAAGTTCCATTCAAAAGCTCATCTATAAAACTCAAAAAGCAATAAAAACTAAGTGCATGTGTAAAGATTTTGATAGAGGTCGCACCAGAAAGAAATCTTGAGACTCATAGAAAATCTTAAGCATTTGTTCTCGTTTCTCCTCCAAAGAAAGTCCTCTTTTCTTTGACTACATATAGCAATAATAATACGATGTTATTTCAGCCAAATGATTTAGAAAGCATAACACTTACCACCATCACATTAATTAAATGTTTCATTATCGCAAGAGGCCAATGGTACCTTTTTCCCTCTCCAACAATTAATATGGATGGCAATAAGCCTTATCATATTTTGTTTGCAAGTAAAGATGGAAAGGAAATATCAATTCAAAACAAAGAATCAAAATCACTGGCATTGGAGAAATTAGGTAAAAATTAGAGATGATGTCAAGTAAATACTATCTATTGTAATTTCAACATCTTTTGGAGTACCAATCTAAAACTAAAAATTTTCCATGCATACCTCACGGAATCTTAAAATGATTACCATAAAAACACTACACATGCATTATCATACTTGGCATCACCTTGCCGTCTTATAATTGCAAATGTATGATTTCAACTTCAAAATGCCAATGATAAAGTTGAGAAGAAGTATGTACCTTTAAATTATTTTGGAAATTACTAATTATTGAAGACCAAGTTCAATAATTATACTCAGATATAGTTCCAGCATGAAGCACATGGACATAACCCTAAGCAAAGGAAGGAAATTTTGTTAGCCAAAAAAAAGATGATTTTCTATTTGTGGCACAATAACACAGTGACTGTCTGAAACTACTTACATAAACCTCGTACTAGTCCCAATTGAGCCTATATTTTTCACTAACGAAAGAGTGAAAAATATGCATATATATAATACCATTTGAAAATTAACTTTATAAAAGGATTAAAAGTTCCAGCAGAGGACAACAACAATGTTTACTGATGTCCTGTCGCATTTGTAGTTTGTTGTGGACTAGAGGTCAGTAAAAACATGTTCTTGCCAGCATAGTTCTTAATCTGAGTGTAGTTAATTGCTAAGACTCAGAAAATTAAAGGAAACTTGAATTGTCTTGTTACTTGGTTAAAGCACCAATAGAAGGCTATCTGCCACCATGGTAAAGCTGCCCCTGTACTTGAAATAATCAACTGCCATACTTTGTTGAGGCCTCTCTCTATTTCATCTCTGATATAGCTGAATTAAATGGATCATTAATAAAAATTTGTTATTCATGCACTTATAAAGATGCTTGTTCTTGAAAGTCATTAAGCGCTGAATTTTGCTGTAGAACTCTAGAACCTGATCAATTCCTGATAATTGTAGTCAATCATTCATTAATAAATCCCTCAAGTATGACAGGCATCAGGGTCAAAGGTCGAAATCAATTAATTTTTGAATTACAGATCCGCAGATCTGTACCTCTTTTGAATTATGGAACTGCAGATCCTAGGAAAGTTTTGTAAATTGTTTGGTTGTCCTTGAAATTATAGGGTCTGTGGTACAGGAAGGAGGTCAGGAACCCCAAAGGAAGAAAATTCAACAATATGCATGAGCATGAATTGAATATAGAAATTCTAAGGAAAAATACAAGTCTCCCTCTGAAATGTTGTGAAAATCTGCAAGGGCCAGATGGTATCAGGGCAAGAACCAGGCTAAGTGAACTCATAAGACTGGTGATAACATGTAATGTCCCCTTCTCGAGCATGATCTTTCCAATGACCGTTGGCCTATTCCGGAGACCCGTAGGCTACTCGGAAGGTAAAATTACGGTTTCCTATTTTGAAGGATGTTCTTGCTCGGGGTTGGTCGATTCAATGGCGGATTCTTTCTGGGTTTTCAGAGAGCTTCACAGTGGTATGTTCTTCTTGGCATTCTGAGCATCTTCAGGAATTTACTATTTTTAGTAAATTCTATTTCTGGCAGTAAACTAGTTGGTCTCAAGCACAGTTGACTTTCCTCTTCAGCTGACTCAATTGGCGTATTCAGACTCTGGCCTCGGGATGCAATTTGAGGTGATAAGTTGAATTATTTTAAAGAAGTCATGTTTAATGTTATATTTTAACATTGACCCCTTGGCCTAGCAACTTTACTTTAAGTTGTTTTAAAAAGAGGTTCTTTATGGGTGGGCGCCTCATTAAAGGAAGTAATTATGTTTTTATTAAAAGATTTATTCCAAGCAAAAGTGGACGCCAATTTCAATGAAGAAATTAAGTAATAATTAAAATATTGCTTGGGAAAGTGGGACGCCATCTCTTGGGATTAGGGTTTTGACTCTGAAAAAAGAAGGTTAGGGTTTCGAGAAGGTCAACAGCAAATTATAAAAGGAAGCCTTGGGTTCTCTTTTCATCTTTTATCTACAGGAATGTTATGCTGCCGGATTGGCTTTGGGATTGCTTCGAGGAATGAAGGCCTCCTAGCTCGGGCATCGCTTCTTGCTTGCAATACAGCGACTAGTGGTGATTTAGTCTAGTTGTGTGTTTGCTTTGAGATTAGTGCATTGTAATCAGCTTGTAGCTTCCTTGTTTCAGTTTTGCATATTAGAGTTTTTCATGAAATTGCATTATTTGCTACAACAGATTCATGTTTTTATTCATAAGTCAAGAAAACAACAAAATATTGTTCTGGGTGTTACTCCATCTTCATTGCTAGGTCTAGGCGCCATCATCCTCTAATTTGCAGATTTTTTAGAGAAGCCATTAATTTATAAGAGCAGATCGCCCTTCCTTGAGGGCCGTACCATCTGCTGCTTGCATTGAAACCCGTGCATAAATAATTTAAGGTTGTTTGATCTGTTTTCAGTGTCTTAGTATAGGCGCCTTCATTCTTAGGGAATATTGCATTTAGTTTCAAGTCAATCCGTTGAGTTATGGAAGAGTTATGAACATCTGAGTGCTTTCTTAGACTGCTGGTTATTCATTTAAAATTGCAGATTTGTAAAGAAAACCAGAATTGTTATTTGATCATTGAAAGGTTCACTGTTTGGCACTCCTAACTAAGCTAAGGAGAGTTCTTTATGATGTAATGTTAATCTATCAAATTCCTAAGCTTTTGGCAGGCGAATGATCATCAATTTGTAAACTGACAGTAGTACTGGCAGTCATTTTCAGTATTGCTCAATTCTGATATGTAACGCTCTCTTTCATTGAAGTTGTTTTGTAATAGATTTATCTCCGCCCTATGGTAGCTACTTTCCGCTTTGGGTTAGAAAGCACATTCTGGGTGTTGAGTCCTTTTCAGCAATTCAGTTATTTCATTCAAGCATTGTAGTAATCACTCCGCCATATGGTCGCCCCTCAAAATTGGGTAGCACATACTTGGTGTTGAGTTTCTTTCAGTATATTAGATGGTAGGGATCCTCTGACCACAAATTCTTGGTTAGAGTTGTATAAGAAAGACCCTCTGCATATGGGCCAGCCATGAGTTATCAGGGCAAGAACTCTTGTTGAGATTGACTGCGCATTCTTGGCAAAGAGTTATATTGTAACTGCCGGTTTGATTTATCTAACCCTAACGGGTGTGTTGCATTTCTGATTGTAATTTGAAAATTGAAAAAATTTGGCTCGGAATATTTCATAACATCTGCCTAATGTTTGCCAAACTAACTCTCTTCCCTTACAAAGATACAAAGGATTTAAATGAAGTATTAAGAGGTTTCAGACTTTCAGTTACCTTCTATCTTTATGATGCAGCCGAGGTGTCTGATGACTTCTTCAGGAAGCACTTTCATGCTTTCTTAATGTCTTGCTTAATTATGGTGTCATGCATGATTTAAAATAGCTTATGATTGAGCAAGTTGAGAGAGAACCTCCATCCAAAGGAAATAAGAAAATATTTGAAGCAGTGGCACAATACACTTCAAGAAGCCACAAGAAATCCTCTCATATAGAAAGGAAACTTGACTCAATGAGCAATCAGTTTCTGCAACGGAAGAAATGTGACAGCCTAAACATAACAACCCTTTGAGCCCTACAATGCACATGGCATTAAGATCAAGATGAGATTTTTACTGAGAAAAAACATTTTGGAAGAAAAGTTGAGATTAACTGCCTAAAGTGGTCAATATAGGTATCAAATATTTGACCAATACTTCAAATATTTTCTTAAGACTAATGAGACAACCCCTCAAGAATAAATAAAGCCAATCCAAGAACACTTCCAAAGCATCACATGGAAAAGATCTTTGGAACAATTTAAAAATCACCTCAATAAGAATTGAAGGACTAAGAAATAAAGAAAGTTGGACAAGACTTGCCAATTCCTTGTGAAGTGACCATTTAAATATAAAGTGACTTTTCCGGGGCCAAAACTGAATTAAAAATTAAAAAGGGTCACTTGATGAGAAATAAAGTAAAAGGTTTCTCAAAAATTCAGATGGATATAAAAGGGATTGATAAAGGAAACTTCATATCTTTGGTCATTTTCATTTATATTGTGAAGTTTGGACATTCTGTTCAACTTGAAACCCTAGGACAAACCCCTACGGGTTATTGGTTTCAAAGAAGAGATTTCTTCCTAGTCAATATAGTGGTGGATTCAGACAGGATTTGGAGATATTGAGCCAGATTACATATTTATACCAAGTTCAGGGAGTTTGCAGGAAACAAATTTATTAAGGTTATACAAGCAAAAATAAATTTTTAAGGAAAGTTATTTCTTGTACTGGTTATGCAGATTACGCTTCTATCATTCCAGCTGTTATTTATTTCTAGGTGATATAAGGTCGTACTTGCTGGAATAATCCGTTTGAATATTACTGTGTATGTTAAATGGGATGGGAGACAATTTTTAATAGAATCGCAACCATGGGAAGGAGTCTTAAGAGGAATAGGACTTATTCCACTATGTCATCAGCTTTTAGACCCAAGTCAAGGTAGAGGCGCAGTTATATTTGAATGTGTGAGCTTTATTTGAGGATGTGGTAAGGTGTTAGGGATGCCATTAGATTTATTGGAGGGGTTTCAATGCAAATAGGACTTGTGAACATCCATGGTGACCTTCCAATAAGAATTGCAGCTGTTCCTTGTGTAGTCAAAGGTCTTGTGTGAGGCGTGGAAAAGTTAAAGGTGGCATCTACCTTTTTCAAGAGTCAAAAAAGAATAGGACTCCAAATACCAAAGGATATTAATCAAAAAGTTTGGGGCTCCATACTCTCTTGCTGATTTAAAGTGATTCGTTGCACTTTTGAGGACTCCTAATTGGTTTACGACTGCAAAGCTCCAGCCGCCCAATCCTATTGGGCCAACCAAGAGATAGTAAGACAAATTTGTTGCTTTCCAAGGAGTCATGGGAGATAAATGTGTGTGTGGTTGCTATATCAAATCAGGATTTTGTTGGCGTAACAACTAACACCTCTGGAGTGCAAGTTGGTACGGACAGCTATGCACACTATGCAATGAGTGCTCTTCAAATTAGGAGGGGAAGCTCCCTCGTTGTGCTAACAAAAGTGTTTGAAAAGAAAAGTAAACTAAACTATATCCTGTCTTTTTGTCTCAGCTGTAAGAGGCACAAGGTTTAAGAAAAACTCTATACGTTGCAGCTAAGTATTTTTTGGTTTCGCAAGACTTAACTACAACACTCAAAACTAAGTAACTTAACTATCCGATCCCCTCAAGAATTCAGAGCATGAGGAAACGGAGCGGGAATGATTATCTGACGATAAACCTGGTACGGACTCACAACATGAAGGCAAGGTGGCACAACTATCTGCTTGTCTAAATAGGCTTATTATTCACACACATCACACGATAACCAAGTACAGATTCTCAACTTGAAGGCAAGGTGGCACATCTATCAACTCAATCTGAACGAGTTTATTGAACACATAACATAAAGGACAGCCAACTAGGACAATAAATTGCATAGGCGAAACACGCATACAATCTACGATCAAACTAGCCACTATATCTAACTAAAGCAAGAATTCACCATCATAATTGCATGAAACCCAAGTGGCATAACAATTCATCATAATAGTAAATACTCATGAACAGATACAGAACGAGCAATATTACAGGCAAGGTAGGCACAACATATATTTCTCTCTCATGCAAAAGTTCTTGAACAGATACAATAATAGTGATACTATAGGCAAGGTGGGCACAGCATGTATGCTATCACGCAAAAGTTATGTACAAATGAGCAAAAGCTCTTATTTATAGACATCGAAAGGTGCAGGGAACCCTAAAATCACCTTGAGTCAACTACAGTCTTGCAATGCATGCAAGATTATTGCTAAACCCTAATAAAGCAAACTATACAGTTAACTGGAAAGCTACCATCAGTTAACCGAAAACCCTAATCTATGTGGACAATGTGCAAGCATGCACGTCCTTATTGAAAGCAAGTTAACTGGAACACTACCATCAGTTAATGTAAACCCTAAATACAACTCCAAGTGAACATAGATAATCCCAAAATAGGTATGCATGAGATGAGACAGCGAGTTAACTTGAAAAGATAACACCAAGTTTAACTCGCGTGTGTAATGTCTATCCTGAGAGGTGGGAACTGAAGTCTACCGATCGAGATCTCAAGCAACCAATCCCTCAACGAGATTGTTAACTGCGTCACCATCTGGGGGTCGTCACATGCCTTAATTGACAATTTATTGTTTGTCAGCAACTTAAGCAATCTTGGAAATCTTTGCACACTCAAACTAGCTTTTCACTAACTGGTAACTTTGGTGGCTCCATAACTGAAGTGATGGCCACTATCTCTTCTGCAGCTTGATGTCTCTGACGCTTCTCCTTAATGAAAGAGTGTTGCATGATGAAACTGCAAAGTTTGACTGCACACACTCTGGTTGTGAGAAATGCAAACGAACTTGTTGCACATGCAAAATTCCAACGGTATCAACCCTCTAAACCGGCTTTGGAAGACAATCGGCCATACAAGGCATGTAACCATATGGACTTGAGTGACTATGCTTGTCAATCCTCTGAATGCACTTAATACAAATCAGCCTCAGCTTTTCTGATGAAATCATGAATTAAGACCGATTTGGCATTGAATTCAATTTGCGTGAACTGCACTCTAAAAAACTCACCTGTTGACTTTGAACACGGCTATATTCTGACAACTTTTCTGGAAAGCTAAAAATAGCTTGTTGAGGCTAAAAATAGCCTATCGAAGAGCAATTTTCATGGAAAAATCTGAGATATGGGTTTTGTCCAAAAAAAGATTCTAAGACAACCCAGAACATCAGAAATGCGAAAATTTAACTTCTACTCGACCATGCAAGGAATTTTCAGTTGAGAAAATTAGAGCCTCGAGAATTGATGCTATGGAGTAAATTTTCCTGAAAAATTCTGGCACATGGGTTTTCTCGAGGAAGTTATTCTGAATAGACCCAGATGATTTGTTTTGCCAAAATTTTCCTGTTTCTCAAACATGCGAGTGAATTTAAGACAAGAAAATGCAAGAAGTTGAGAAGAAGAAAGACGTTTTTTGATATTTTCCTCTCCAAAATCGCCACTCTGCCTTGAAATTAGCTGATAATTCTGACTTGTACCTGCAAAGAAAGTGTTTTGATGTCTTCGCCAATGATTGCTGATGAGAAATTCGCCCAACTCTGAAAGAAATTCGCCTTTGCTCTGAAGAATTACGAATTTTCTCAAGCTGTGTGAATGAAATGACGCCATCCTTGAATTAATAGAGCAAAATCGCACCATAAAAGCATGACTGCAAGAATAGAACCTAGACTTTGAAAAGAATTCTTCTGGTTGGACCCCCTCCAGTTACACTGACACTGACTCGAAGTCTGGATTTAAAATAATAAAATAATATTCAGTTGCCAACCACATGCGAATTTCATCTTACAACACAAAGGGGCGCCAAAAATAGCTTATTGGACAAAATCGCCACCTTTCATGCTAGCATGCAATTTGAAAATTTAATATTATTTTATTTAGTTGACAAACCACGTAAAGCATTTGGACTTGTCCGGCAAACTTCACTAAGTTCGAAAAGTCCTCATTTGACCTCATAGGCATCCATTTGCTCAAGATATTACGTTTTTTATTAACTTCCTAATTTGTAGCTGACTACAAAGTTACAACTAACCATATTCAACACTGATTTCCAGGTGACCGGGTGATGTTGAGACTGAGCAGGAATATTCATTGCGAAGCCTGTAGAGCAAGGAAGAAATGTTTGTTGGGAGTCATCACTGCTAAAACCAACGTATAACACCTCAAAGAATTAGGCGCCTTTGATTAAATTGATTTTACGACACCAGACTTGGCCATTTCTCCATTCTATCATTTGACGCTTCAAAAGGCTGCTAACAAAGAATGATGAACCCTGCTGACTGGATGGTAGGCTCACTGCGTGATTGTAAGTATTCCGCATCCAACGACTGTATGGAAAGCATCAGAGGACTGCATTAGGGACCCCAAAAGCAAGGGCGCCCATGGCCTGAGAAGCTCAAACACCGTTTTCTCAAAAGTACAACTTTCAACCAAATACCCTACTTTGACCTCTAATATCGAGAGCTAGGGTGGCCTGATTCGCGCACCGTTTGTCTCAACGCGCAGCCAGAAAGACCTACGAGAGATGTCTCTGGAGGCGACGAAGCAAGGAAACTGCTTCTAAGACCTCAAAGAGAAGGACGCCTTTCCCAAGATGGAATATACGACCAGACTTGGCCATTTTCTGAGTTGTCTTCGTTTTTCAATATTTTGTAAAGACCTTGCACGTACGAGCGTTTGCCAAATCCCGAAGGCTGACGGCTGGGCTCATTGGATAGCTGGAGTAATTGCGCACAAGTCCCATGAAGACTGCAAATGCAAATAACACCATTTGACAAACCTAAAGGCTGGGTGCCCCTGGCCTACAGAAGTACAAGCAAAAATACCACATTTCTCCACCATCTAATTTACGTGCCTGGTAGAATGTCTGCCACAATCACTCGGAATGTCAGATTGACTGGCCGACTGGTGCACTACGAAGCTAGACTAGAGTAGCACAGATGTCAGGAAGACCTCATCTGCAATCTCATTCATCTCAAGGGTCATTATGAAGGGCGCCCCTGGGCTACAGGGGCGCAGCTTTGCCATTTGAAAAACTTTTATGATGTGAAGTCTTCTCATAACCTCATCTTCTGACTTTGACTATCGGAGTTCTAGGTCTCGAATGTCTACATTCAATAGCTCGTCGGATAGCCAGACCAATTAGGAAGAGATTAAATGCATCAGCAATCAAGAATAACAAAATCTGGACCTCCTTTAAGAAGGGCGCCCCTGGGCTAGAGGGGCGCAAAAGTTGAAAACTGACAAGCTTTTGCAATTTTTTAATCTTCTGAACCTTAGCTTTTGACATCAGTTACCGGAGTTCTGAGTCTCGGATAACCTCGCAGGATAGCTTACCAGATAGCTGGGCCAATTCTGAAGAGATTGACTGCATTTACAAACAAAAGTGACAAGATCTAGGCCTTCAAGGAGAAGGGTGCCCCTGAGCTACAGGGGCGCAACTTTGCTTCTGCTTGAAAAATCTTCATAAATTTGATCTCTGAAATCCCCATTTTGGCCACTGAAATCCCCATTTTGGCAATTGAAATGACCATGCAAAGGTATAATCTGTCGTGAAAAGCTCCTCCATCATGAAATGCCTCGTTCTGAGTCCCTGATTCAGGTTCTGATCAACAGGTACTGCTCAACAGTTGACATAACACTCACCAAAGTCCATGCTTGACTTGCCCAAAAACTATAATTTGACATCATTTTAGCAAAGTTGAGACTCTTTTAAGCAAAAGGCCTTAATGAAGCAAAAAATTTGGTTTGGGTACAACAGATATGCACAATTTTATCAAGGTCAGAATATTTTATTGAATTCTACAAATATTTATGTTTTGAGAGCTGCACAAATAGACTGTATCAGAAATTTCTGATTAGTATAAATATTGATTTCATACAAAGTGGATGGTTATTTTACTTGTATACATCTAGCATTTTTAATCATTTTTGCAATTACATACAAAGTCATACCTCCTCAAAAGAAAACTTTCAAAAAAAGTTTATTTGCTTCCAAATAGTAGTGAAGCTACTGCGGTTGATTATTTAATTACTACTAAGGAACTGATCTCCCACAATCGTGAAGTTTAGGTCCCTAATTCACTACCCAATGCTGGTCATGTGTATCTAACTTTTCCTCTAAACTCCCTATTACCCTCTCCAAATCTCGAGAACTTCCAAGCACTTCTTAGTAAAGTAACAAATGAACATTGTCAAAGAAATAGCTCACAAGTCTTTTGCTAACAAGATTGATCACAATACAAAACAAAAAAGTACACTACCACAAATGTAGAATTTTGTATACCTTTTATTACTTAATATAACTACAATATTATTCAAGGGCCAATCCATAGGTTGCATTGTTCTTTTCTAACCAGGAATCTTTCCTTTATCCCAAGACTCAAAGTGAGTATAATCCTTTATTGTTGGAAAAAAATGAGATTTTCATTTGTCCTAAAGAAATGAGATTTTCAATATTGTTAACCCTACTTCTCAAACCAAAACAATAGTGCCAGAAAAGAAAAAAAACATATTTGAATCAAGCAGCAAATAAACAATGCCAAAGAAATTGTTGACACTCAATCTAACAACACAAAAATTGCTCGAGTCCAAGCCTCCTTTTTGAATTTGGCCTCATTTTGCCCATCATCTATAGCCAATCTAATAAAAGTTCAAATGGGCCTTCCCTTCGTCAAATTGTCTAAATAGTGTTCCTCATCATTCCCCATGTTCCTATCAATTGTGTTGAATATTTTGTCATTGATGTCAAAGGACTGTGTTGTGAGTTAATCTGGTCGTGGGGCTGCAAGGTTGTATCACTGCTTTCTCAAGGATGCTTATGTGTTGAGAGAGGCCGATAGGCAAGCAAGCACCTCAATTGAGCATCTAAATGTCAAAAGTGTATCATTCTATATGTTGATCAATTAATTGCTAAGTTGTTGGTTCCGGTACGAGTTATACGGGTACAACAGTACGGCAATTTTTTTCCCTTGGGTACGGGTATGAGAATATATATATGTATGTGTGTGTGTGTGTGTTTAAAATTATAAATTATAAGAACAGTGATACTCATAATTTATTAATTTTTATATATAATAAATTAAAACAATTACTAATAAAATAATATATATATTTTTGTGTGTTTAAAATTATAAATTATAAGAACAGTGATACTCATGATTTACTAATTTTTATACATAATAAATTAAAATAACTAATAATATTATAATAAATTTAAATATTAATAAGTTTAAATTTATGATATTGCTATTAGGATTCAACCGTGTAGTTTTCGAGTCAAACTCATTGACCCATGTTTCATGAGAAGAGGTTCACAAGAACCTATCTCTCATGATAATGAATGGTCCACTTAGCACTCATTGCATCTAGGTGATGCTCACAGAGGTGAAGCACTGGGCCGTCCCGGGAGGTCACCCATCCCGGTATTGCTCCAACTCCAATGCGCTTAACCACGGAGTTTTCCCCAAGGTTAAGCCCACTTAGCTTGCAACCCCATTTGCAAAACCTTCAACAAGTGTTGTGCCTTATGAACCATTCATTATAGAGCCCCCTTAGCTCATTTAAATATTTGAATTTCTTAAATTTTATATATTAATAATTTTAATTTTAATTAAATATTTAAAATATTAAATTTGATTTATTAATTTTATTTTTTTAAATTTATGAAAATAAAATAATGTGAGATGCAAAAATCAAGTCGCAGCGGGGGGGGGGACGAATGATACGAAGCTTGCGTTGAATGGAGTTCTGAGAGCAAGGGTTTCTTTGAGTAGTTGTGCGTGCCTCCAGAACTGATTATGCTCGAGCCAGTGAATATTACAGATGAGGACAGCCTTCCCGAATCCTCTGAAACCATAGGGACCAAGGTGGGATTTCCGCAGCAGTAATTACCTTCATTACACCCAAACCCTGCAAGTACCAAAACCGTACCCATATCCATCCCGTACCCACCCGGATACGGAGGCCTAAACAACTGAACCCGGTAACATAGATTAATTGTGTTGGACTAAGCCAGGACTCTACCACAATTCTGTTTGACTTCTCCACTGTGGCAGAAGTGCCATGACAACGTTGAAATGTCAAGGTCGAGTCATCAGAAGAGGCACATTTCCTTATGTAACACCCAGATAAATTAGTGATGGCAGCTTGTTTAATTCAAATACCTTTGACATTTGTTTTTGGCGACGGTTACAGTCTGGCGAGTCTTTCTTTTATGAGCAACGACTTCTGTATGAGGGTGGCCTATGGTTTAATGACAACTTCATGGCTTTAGATTTCTATTTCATGGGGCGGCATGTCTATTCAAGGCGAATTCTATTCCATTCGACGATGACGAGTTTATTCGTTGTAGAATTTTTAAAGGGATCTTCAGCAAATTTCACTAGTCGTGGGCACTTGAGCGAGCATATAGTCATGATTTTATGTTTCCATGATTTATTCATTTAATAAGGGTTGAATCAGTTATGAAAAGCTTCAAATGGCATTCTTCTTCAATTAAAAATGCAGACTTTAAATTCTAATGTTGCTGCAAAAGCTTGTGAACAGATGCAAAAATTAATCTTCACCCATTGTAACGTCTATATTTATTTTCTTGGTTGATTTGAAGCAAGTGTTGGGCTGTATATTGTGTTAGCCGTCTATTTTTCTATTTTCAGTACTCATTAATTTTGTAAACCTGGGTGGCAACATTAAAAAGGAAGATTTGTTTATGTTCAAAAAGATGAACTAAGTTGGTGACGGGTAGGAGTAATATCTGCATTCATTATTGGACGATTTGTGTGGAAAATTGTGGTAGTTTTAAAACGCCATTGCTACCATTATTTTTTGCACAAGCTATATGCAAGGGATGTCGTGAGAGTAGACTGAAGATGTGTATCAAGGAATTGTGTCTGTAGCGCGTGAGGTATGGGTGTGTGACATTTTAAAGTTTTGTTCTATTCTACCTTTTACAATGTAAGAATGAAAAGCACATAAAGTCATTCAGAAATCGTGAATATCTCTACATATAAATATCACAATGGTTGCCAGAGTTTTAACAGAAGCTTCTGAGATCCGATAAGTTCTAGTGCTACATATGGATACATTTCCATGCATTGTGTTGTGAAGGAATTATGAAGACTGGTTTATGGATTGAAGTGTGGTTTGGGGAAGTTGAGTTGTTCATATATGGTATTCATTCATGTATTTGTTTGTGCTGATATGTGAATGTGAGGCGGTTGGTTCTGCATTTCCTAGAATGAGCATGTTATGAAGAATGTTAAAAGGGAAGGAGTTAAGGTCTGGTTGCAGATTAAGTTTTCTGAACAAAGAAATTTCAGAATTTGCTAAATGATTTCATATGCAAACATAAGCTTCTCAGTTGATGTGAAGGACAAATTTCAAAGTCAAGAATCAGAGTTGTAGTGTTGTGATTATCTTCAGTGAGTTGGTGCTCACGCAAGAGTTGGTGCTTCACCTGTTTGAAGTTGGTGCTTCCAATTAGTTGATGCTCACTTTTGTAATCTGGAGATTGTAGTGTCCTAGGTTGGTGCCTTGTTGAAGCTTAATGAAAGCAATAGTTTTGTCGTGGTATATTACCCGAAAGGGTTTTCCACGTGATATCGGTGTTCATTTAGTCTAATGTTTGCTCTTACTATTTTAATTGCTGATTCATATGGTTTTAAGTTTTAAAATACTAATTCACACCCCCCCCCCTCTCAATATTTTCTATGTGCTCTTCAAATTGTTGGAGCTTGCAAAAATCCAAGAAAATTCTAAATTTGGGAAGGTTTTGATCATTTTCATTAGTTTTGCAAATTTGCAAAGTTTGAGTGGACTTCCGAACTTCTTCTAGTTGTCGAACCTCCTCCCCTAACTGTCAATCCTACATTGTGATGAGCACACAATTATACTGAGAGGGTGGGGGGAGGTGGCGGGGAGCACAGGGGGGGGCTAAATCAATATAATATAACTTTTTCAATTTTTAATTGATTACAATAACAACCGTGCAAGAATTTGACAATTCAAAACAAGATGACACCAAGAATTACGTGGAAACCCTTACAGGAGAAAACCACGGCACAAAATAATGCTCTTATATATTTATATCAATTACAATGATTGTAGGCACCAACCTACTAGAGGCACCAAACCCCAACTGATTTTTGTATGCACCAACTCCCAACTGATTTTTGTAGGCACCAACCTACAGGAAGCACGAACTCCCTTTTGCAAGGCACCAACCTTGGCTAACTTGAGGCACCAATATCTATGATAAAACTGAAAATCTGAAATCAGTATGAGATCTTCACAACAGATCTGCTTTTTGCTTCAATTTAATTCCTCCTTTGTGATGTATGTTGCCTCTTTAAAGCTCACACAAATGATATATACTTCTGCTCTTCCTTTTACATAATCATTCTCTCACTATTTGGAAATCTGATTTTGAATCATATATATATATATATTGGTCAAACATTGCAACCTTTTGTTTGAGCAACATGCCTCTTTGAAATCTGCCTTTTGATATTTATTTGTTTGTCTTATCAAAAACATAATCACACGGAGGTGAATACTAAAATAGACCATGATTAAGTTTAATCTAAGAACTTAGGAAACTAACAAAGGGGGTGGAAGCAGGGCAGGGGAAGGGGAGCGGAGGAGTGGGGAGGCAGGTGATGGAGCAGAGAATCCACTCAACCCTGCTTTTTGCTAATCTTTGTGCATAATTTTCTAAATGTGCTATTTTTGAAACGCTCGACTTGGGGCCCTGCAACTGATACGTCCCTGGTTCGTGTGTGTGTTCTTTTGTTTCTTCGTGGAGGGGGCTCGGCCCTCCTCCACGACTTTGCATCATTCACAGGTTTACGTTTTTGGTAGTTTTATGGCATTTTGGCATTCTTCAGCCGTATTTGGCTTTGTGTGGAGTAACCACGGCCTTGTGCCGACGGTAGTGTATCGGCTCACTCGTATGCGGGTGGCCTGAGGGGTTTCGTTTTGATGATGCCAGGGGTTACGGAGCCCCCTGATGACGAAGTTAACATCCCCCCCGGTGCTAATGGTAATGTGAAAGCTTCAAAATCCTTTCGGGACGTGGTTGCGGGTGAAAGGAAACAATTGCCTCAGGGTGCTAAATTTTGTATTGAGGATTCGACTGGCGTTCAGGATAATGGCGGCCAGGAACAAGGTAAGCACACTCTGAATTTCCCTTGGAAGGCTGTCTTGGTTCCTAACCAAACCCTAGATGAGGCCATTGAACAAGAAGATGCTAAATTAACAAAAACTACTATCTTTTTTGCGGCCACCAACCCTAATAGGGTTCCAGCCAGAAAATATATGGACAAATGGTTTAATAATGTTTGGGAAAAGAAGCTAGGGTTGCAGTTTTATTACTGTCGAATGATTCAAAAAGGATTATTTGTAGTTTTCTTCAATAATCAAAAATCTCAGATGGAAGCCATTTCTAAACAATTTTGGAATGTGGGTAATGCAGTCTTTCGTGCTTTGGCATGGAATCTGGAGGCTTTAAATGAGGAAGTTTTGGCCCTCTCGAGCCCTCGATGGATTATTATTAAACGGGTTTCGCCCTGTCTTTGGAAATTTGCTCCGCTTCTACTTGAACCCTATGGGACTATCCTAAAGGTGGATGATACTAAGTCCCCGTTGCCTCATTCTGATGCTAGGGTTTTAGTGTCTCTCTTGCTCGGACTGGATTTACCAGAAATAATTGAGATTAAATTGAAATCTGGGAATGTTGAATGTGAAGTTGAACTATTGGATGGGTTGAGTGCTTGTTTTCTCTGCAGACGCGAGGGACATATCCGAAGGAATTGCCCGCTTATTAAAAATAGAAATAACAATAAAACCACCCCTGGTGGTGGAGGTCGTGATAAATTGTAGCCCTCTGGTTTTGATAGGCGAAATGATAAAGATAGGAATTATGGGGCTGCTACGGAGGGTCGTTACCCTACCCCACAGGAGCTTGACAAAAAATTTGCCACAACTAATTCAAAAAATAACTTTAATAAGATTGATAATTATCAGCCAATTGAGAATGATAAGATTAACACTAAAGAAACATTGTGTTGAGGGTGGAGGAAAACCTCTCTTCGACTCTGAAACATAGTGATAATAATATAGATCAAGAGGATACCCATAAGGGTGAACCAGATGATACAAGCCTTGAGCAGATCAAAACCTTGAATCAAACCCAAAATAATACAAGATTAAATGCCCAATAGTTGGCACTTATGAAAATAAGACAGGCAAAACCAATTCAAGATTCTAACTCCAGTCAGAAGAAGGAAATTTACACCTTTAATTCCAAATGCTTTCCAGAAAGCCATTTGATGGATCTCTGGACTGAGTCTGGTACTTTCAACTTTAGGGATGATCTTCCCCTTCAGTCTTTGGATAATGGGGAGATGGGGCATGAGAATATAAAGTTTGCTCCCCTTCAGTCAACTCTAGACAATTCCTGTCTAGACAGAGTGGTTGAGGATTTGGATGTGTCCAATTCCCTCAATAGTATTTCTTTTGTGGCTGGGAATCAAAAGGTTGATGAACTTTTGCTTTCTAAATCGGAATTGGGTCCTATTACCCCCCTAGGTGGAGTGACATGTTCAGATGGGTTTGCTTCTCCATCAGGTATGGAATCCGCAAATGAGCATGGATTACTTTCTACTAAGGATACCTTTGATGGTGATGATTTTCATGTGGAAGTTGTTGCAAAGAAGGCTCGTAGATACAGGAAAAAAAAGGGATTGGAGAATAATAGATCTGCCCTAGATAAAGATTTAAATTTGCCACTCAAAGATAAGAGAAAGAAGCTGAGTGGTGTCCTCCCTCCAAATGCTAAGAGAATGGAATCTGAAAATAGATTGCCTAAATGCTTTGACAGTTTCAAGAGTGATAAGGGATCTACCCCAAGTGAACAATCATGATGGAATTGAATTGTATCTCCTGGAACGTTAGGGGACTGGAGTCCCCTGACAGAAAGCATATTGTTAGGAGATTTCTCATGCAGAAGAAGCATATTGATTTTGTGCTCCTGCAGGAGGTTAAGGCCACTGGCTTTTCCTTAGAAACCAGTCTAAGAGTCATTTGGAAAGAAGCTTCACAGTTTGCTACCAAACATGAAAGAGGGAAAGGAGGAGTGGTGATCTTATTAGCCAACAAATGGGCCCATATTGTTGTTGAATCTGGAGTCTCCCCCTGCAATAGGGCTGTTTGGATAATAATTAAAAAAGATAATATGTGTTTTGGTATATGTGGGGTATACGCTCCTAATGATTATAATGAAAGAATTAGACTTTGGAATTGGATGGGTACTCTGCAAGATATCCCATGGATTGTTGGTGGAGACTTCAACTTTGTGGAGAGAGAGGAAGATAGATGGGGGGGTTCTGGTTTTGAGTGGAAAGGGAATGAAAAAAAAAATTGGCAAAGAATGCGATCCAAACTCAAGTTAGAAGATCATGTTGAAGGCCAAAAGAAGGATTTAAAGACCATTTGGTTTACTTGGTGCAATTCCCAACAGGGTGGCAGAAGGATCTATTGTAGACTCGATAGATTCTACATATGCAATTCTTTCTTTTTGGCCTCCTTTGTGAATCCTGGTTTGTAATGTCCCCTTTTTGCGAGCATCAAAGTTCGTAAGGATTAGCCTATCATTTGACCCTCGTAGGCTGACAAATGTGATCAGAGGGTCTTCCTTGGCAGTTATTCAGAGTTTCAGGACCTTACTCCTCCAGTTGTTTCAGGTTTGGGCCTTTGCAAGGGCTCACAGAGCGATATTCAGGCACTTACTATTTATAGTAAGTCAGGCCAACAGGGGTTACTATTTCTGGCAGGGCACCTGGCTCAGTTGGCAATCTCAGTTTCGACCCAGTTTGACAGTTTGATGAGCAAACGGTGAATAAGGGAGCATTTAATAATAATTAAATAATTATTATTATGACTTATATTATAAAGTCACTTTAAGTGAAATATTAAAATATTAATTATGGCGAATTATAAAGTATTTAATACTTTATAATAGTGGAGTAAAATTAATATTAAATGAGTATTTATTACTCATTTAAAAAGACGCCATTTATTAATAAAATTACCTAAGTTCAAAAGAGGCGAATTTTATATTATTAAATGCATTTAAATTGCTTTTTTGAGGGGGGTCGAATTTTTGAGAGAGGTATTTATTTCTCAAAGACAGAATAAAACTCATTATTGATTGATTATTCAAATTTTGTCTTTTCTCTCTAAGAACATTTGGAGTTGGAGAAACAAGGGTTTCTACAATTAGGTTTTGGAGAACGTCAACTCTTCAGAATCAGACATACTGAGGCTATGAAATACCAGTTGAAGATTGTCAGTTGAGTGGCTTCACACAGGAGTCATTACAGAGCATATTTGAGAAGTTTTATTCAAGTTTCTTGAGCAGTTTGAAAGGGTTTGTTGGCTGCTACAGTACCCGCTACAGTGCACGTGAATAGTAACACTACAGTGCATGTGAACAGTAATTCGCTACAGTACCTCGAGAACAATGCCCGCACTACAATGCCGCTACAGTATAATTCTGATTTGCAAGGGTTTAAAGAATATCAAATATCTATGGGGAAGCTGTTAGTCATGAAACCAAGACATTATATCTATTGTTGTTGAAGTCTGATCAGTTCTGGGCATCAAATCAGGTCTGGACGTGTTTGCTAGTAAGGCTGAAAGTCTCATTCTGGCCACTATTCTCCATTCTGGGCGCTTTCACCAGGTCTGATTGTAGTATACATATTAACATGCATGAACATTAGCTGTTTCTTGTAAAATCTGCTAAGAAGTCTGAAGATATCATCTTGCTGATTATTTATTCTGAGAAATCTGTACATGCAAATCAGTCAATATATTACTTAGAAAATGTTTGTTTAAAGACTGTAATACCATATTTGCTTTGGCTACGATTTGGGAACCCTTGATAGCATTGACTCTGGACCGAGTAGAAGAATGTAATGAATGTATTGCTGTTTAGTCAGCTGTCATAGGTTGCAAACCTTATACTTACTGTTGTTCATCACTGAGTCATTAGCTGAGTTGGTACATGTCTAATAAGTGTTTCTGGGCAGTTCTAATTGCATAATCAGTCATTATTCATTCTCAGAAATTTGTAGGTGCACTGCTGTTCAAGTATCAAGGGCATGTCATAGTGTTGTTAGTATTTACATGTTGAAGTTCAAATGGTGTTAATATGTCTATCACTCAGAAATCTCTAAATTCTATGCTTTTTATAACCTCTTAATTGGCACATGAATTACGTCAACTTAGTGCTTTGGGAAAATTATTGTTCCATCAAGGGTGGGACCTTACAGCAAGTTAGTTACCGTTGCACCAAAAGCCCGGACTGGTAGTGAACGGCACCCCTCTTAGCGTTAAGGGGGCATCCCTAGGATAGGTACTCCCGCCGAAGACCCCGGACACGTGGCTGGGCAAACCGCTCGGACAGACCTACGTCACCTTCCGATAGGGGCCCGCATCGGGACATCACAGCCCACCACGCTCCGCGAGTCTCGACCTCGAGACCTCCAGCGCTGATACCAAGTTAGTTACCGTTGCACCAAAAGCCCACACTGGTAGTGAACGGCACCCCTCTTAGCGTTAAGGGGGCATCCCCAGGATAGGTACTCCCGCCAAAGACCCCGGACACGTGGCTAGGCAAACCACTCAGACAGACCTACGTCACCTTCCGATAGGGGCCCGCATCGGGACATCACATGGTTGCAAAATTGAAGTTTCCCCCTTCTCCCTCTCCGATCATCATCCAATTAGAGCTACGTTTTGTCTGAAGCAGGGTGCTCATCTGGTTGCGAGAGGCAATGGTAGCTTTTGCGTTAATAGTGCTCTTCTTAAGGATCCAGACTATAATAATGTTATCCTCTGCTTAAGGTAGATTAATAAATGGCTTCATAGAAATCTCTCTCATAGAGATAGGTGGAATTTGAATATTGAAAACTGGAAGTCCTTGTTACAGACCATCAGGAAGAAGAAAGCCAAAGACCGCCGAAAGGAGGAATCCCTCCTTCAGGATAAGCTTCTACAAGTAGAGACTGAACTACAATTGAATCCTAGGGACGAAGATCTTGCATGCAAGGTAAATTTGGTTAAGTGTTCCCTTAGGAAATTTCAAAATGCCATAGTAAGGGGTTTAAGGGTCAGAGCTAAAATGAATTGGCTTGAAAATGGAGATAAAGCTCTAAGTTCTTTTTCAGATATATTAAAGAGAGACAAACCAGAGAACAAATTGATTGGCTTATTGTTGATAATATAGCATTGTAAATAACCCGGAGGAAATAAGAGCTCAATTTTTCTTGTTCTATAAATACCTCTTCTCCACGGAGGGGGAATCTGCTGCCAATCTTCAAGCAAGACAACATATTGAAAAGATTATTCCAAAGAAAGTGAGTCCAGAGATGGCCAAAGAGCTTGGGAAAGAGATTTATGTGCAAGAAATCAGGAGCGCTATTCTCTCTCAAAAATGACAAGTCTCCTAGTATTGATGGGCTTCCTGCAGAGTTTTACAAATCCTTTCTGGACTGGGTTAGTGATGATCTTCTCCTTGTTTACAAGGAAGCATTTGAGAAGGGCACTCTGGGCAAGCAAATTAACAAAGGGGTGATCAAGTTGATTCCAACGGAAGGGGACAAAACCTTGGTTAAGAACTGGAGACCTATTACTTTACTTAATGTTTCTTACAAAATTCTTGCTAAAATTTTGGCTGACAGGGTGGCTCTTGTTCTTCCCTCAATCATTAACTCTACTCAGTCTGGATTTAAATCTGATAATTAGCTGGGAGGCCTTGAATTGGGTAAAACTCACTGGGCAGAATGTTGCAATGTTGCTACTGGACTTTGAAAAGGCATATGATAGGATTGAATGGGGTTTTGTACTTTTTATGCTCAGAGCCTTTGGATTCCCAGATGTCTTCTGCCATATGGTCAAATCTCTTTTTTGTGATGCCACCGCGCAAATTGAAGTTAATGGAGTTTTATCTATGGAAATTGTTCTTGAAAGGTCAATAAGACAAGGTTGTCCTCTTGCACCAGCTCTTTTTGTAATTGCTTCAAATGCCCTGCATTATATTCTAAGGGAGAACTCTTCCATTCCGAGGATCAGAGGTCTTAGACTTCCTAATGATAAGGATTTGCTTAACCTCCAATTTGCAGATGACACTTCAATTCTTTTGGGTTTGGATGAGGATAACTTATCCAATCTTTTGGGTAAGTTGGATTTTTTCTGCCTTGCTTTTGGTGCCAAGATTGCCCCCTCTAAATCTCATCTCCTAGGATGGACTGATGTGGCTCCTTGTTGGATCAATAAATTCGGTCTTCAGTGGGGAGGACCTCATAAAATTGTGAGATATCTTGGCATTGCGTTTGCTGTTGATCCCAACATAAAGGAAATGTGGCACTGGTTAGAGATAAAATTGAAAAAAAGATATCCAAATGGAACAGACAGTATTTATCACTGGCTGGGAGATTACAAATTTGCCAAAAAATTCTGGCTTCTTACAATGTGTATTTTGCATCAGTTTGGTTCTTCAGCTCCTATCAAATTAATGAGGTCCAAAAATTGATAAGAGCCTTTCTTTGGTCTAATGGTAAAGGTAAAAGGAAACAGCATTCAGTGAGATGGGATTGGTGTGCAGTGGAGAAAGTTAAAGGTGGTCTAGGTTTGAAAGATCTTAGATTGCAAGGCATTGCTTTGGCTGCTAAGTGTATTATTGGTGCCCTTGAGGGTGAGGAACCCTGGAAAGTGTTGGTTAGGCAGAATATTGTTTATGCTACCCCTAAGCATGCTAGGGCCTAGAAGGCATTATCTTTTAGTGATATTCTTAGTAGAAAGGAACCCATCTTACCTGTTGGCTCTAATGTCTTTAAGACTATTTGGAAGGCATGGGAAATAATGAAAACTCGGCTTACTAACTGTCACTTTGTCTCGGGGGGCAATGGGACCATTCAAATGGATAGATCCATTTAGTGGAATCTTGAACATAAGGGGAAACCCTTGGCCTTAATCCAGGGATGCTCTGCTAAAAGCTGTGCTGGCAAAGGAATTCAGTGTTTTAAACATATTTTGAAAGATGGTAAACTTAAAAGCTGGGCTGATTTGTCAACTGAATTTCAGATCTCTCCTACCCATTGGAGAACTTACTCCATTCTCAGGGAAGCCTGTCACATTCTGCAATTTCCTGTTAAATATGATGATGATAAAGCTCAATCTTGAAATTTCAGTGGCCAAATGGTAATAATATACAAAAGACAAAGGTTAAAGAAATGTACTCTATGCTCACGGATCACATTGATTTGACAGATTATTTAAACCAAATATGGAATGTAAAATGGACTAAAATCTATTGGCAATCAATCTAATTGGTCTAAACATTTGGAAGCTAAAATTGCATGTTTCAGATGGTTGCTTATCTTACAAAGGCTACCATACAGAACTAATTTTAAGGATATTGATATATGCAATCTTTGTAGAACTCCTGAAACGATCAAACATATTTTCTTTGACTGCATTTTTACTAAGGAAGTATGGGAAATGTTCTGTGGTAATCAAGATATCTGGGACTTTAATAGACACCTGCTCCCTGAAAAAGTTCTTTTCCAAATTCCAAATATGGGCAATCCTGCTGCTTTATTCTGGTTGTGTCTCTCTTCCAATATTTTGTGGTCCATCTGGAAGGCTAGAAATGAAGACAGATTTCAAGAGAAAAGGAGGTTGCTTACTAAGTCTTACAAGCGACTCACCTTCCATAATGTTGCCATGCAGGTTTATATCACTATGGAGCTCTCCAAGGATAAATTTTGGCAGTATCTTGAGAATAAACAGGTTCCTATTGATATAATGGTGGCTCGATATGGGCACATGTGGCCAGAAGGTCATCCTGGAGTAGATGTTTTCTTAAGGGCCCTTCAGGCTTTCAGACAAGATATTGCAGGTGGTCAGTGCATGAGGAATGCAAACAATACTCAGGATGCTCAGCCAACTAGAGAAGAACAGAATGCTGCTGCAGCTTTACTTGCCTTAAACAACAATAATGGTGCTCCAAAGAACCAATAGACATATCCGACTGATTTCTTTATATCCTTTTTGACTTCTGTTGTTTATATATGTTGTACAGTCTTGACTGATATATTCTCTGATATTATACTATGATGTAAATCTGATATTTTGTTGCAGGCCTATTCTGGACTACTACTCTTTTGATGATGATCCTCGTTGATCTTTTGTAAGGGGTAGCGTAGGAGGGGGTTTTTTAGCTGCTGTTTTGTGGGATGGTCCGTTGGACCTGGGGGGCTTCACTTTTGTAATGATTCTGGGGGCTGGATTTCTGATCTGCAGTTGAGATTGCTACTCTTTTGATCTGTATTTTTTGATCACTCTATATTTAATATAAAAAACATAATCACACCCTTTCATATTTTAATGAAGTTGCAACAAAATAAATCACATCATTCCTATGTTTTTAATTGACTTTTTTTTTTAATAAATCTGAAGTTGCATAATGAATCACACCATTTTAATTCTTCATAAATCGCACCTTTTTATCAAAATATTTCATTCTAAATGAATCGTACTTTTTGTGAGTGAATCACACCTTTTGATCAGATCTGATTTGCTTCAGATAATAATTTCTGTTTTGAGGGATCGAATTGCCTTAAACACATTCTTTAATTAATACGAATTTGGTGAACTTGCTTTACTAAGATCACATAAGGTATAGCGATTTACTTCTTTTAACAAGATCGATTAGATGAGTTCCATAGAATCGATTAGCTTAATGAAGTCGATTACTTCTGTTGACTGTATAATCTAAAGAAGTAGCTTCATGACTGTATAATCTATGTTATCTTCTCTTTCCAGAATCGATGAATCTGGTCCAGAATTACATTCTCATATCTGATCGATCTGATGCTTATGTAAATATCCAAAACATCTTCGATTTAACATTCTTATCTTTATGAGTATCAATACGATGTAGAAGAAGATAATCTATGCACAAGAACTCGGTATGTTATCTTCAGTTATGCTGATCTTCTATTTAACCTTGACATCAATGACAATATTTCCAACACATTGAAATTTCGTTGTCTATCAAGTCCCTTCCTTCATTTTCCTTTGTTTCTTTTGTTTACAAGTTTTCAACAAATGACTAGATTTCATCTTCTTTGCCCTGATCTGCCAACTTCCCATCTTTTTTCGCATTCCTGTATTCTCCTGTGCTCTTGCTTCTTTCCCCTTTTCCCTTTTGCGGAGTTGCAAGATTCATCCAAACTTCTTTTGTTTCCTTTCCATGTCCTGAACTTCTATCCTCTTCCACATCCCTACATTCTCCCAATCCTGACTTTAGGTCAAATTTCATGTGCTTTATCAACTTGGAAGGTTCATCTAAACTTCTTCCCATTCCCTCTTCCTCAAAACCTTTGGTCTTTCTCCACTCCTAATTCCTACAACCCTTGATCCCATTCTTGTTTCCCTTTTGCAAACTTGCGGGTTTCTAATGGACTTCTTTCAATTCCCCTACACCACTAGGCATCCAAACCTTCAGTTCCCTAATCATTTCCCAAATTCCATCCAATTCCCTTTTTGCAAAATCTTGTTGCACTTTTGAACCTTCAAAGTTCTTCTAATTCTACCTCCACTTCCCTTCACCAATTCCACATGTTTTCCCACCTTCCCTCTAATCCTTTTCTTGTAGACTTCCAATGGGTTTCTAGATTACCATTTCAATTTCTCATCCTAACTTCCAATTCCGACCTCCAATTCCACATTGAGTTCCCACATAGTGTTCCAATGCTTTTGCCGATTATTCTTCTTGTGTGGAGTTCAAGTTGACTTTTGGACATCCATTCCTAACCTTTGATTCCACATCATTTCCCAAAATTTCTTCCAATCACTTCATTCACTCATTTTCATTCATTTGCGGAGTTTCGATGGACTTCCAGACTTCCATCCCCATGTCCAATCCTAACCTCCAATCCAGCAATGAAACCCTACATCTCTCGTCTCAACCTCTTGTCTCGCATGGAAGTTCCACATTTCCTCTAGATTGCCTCCATCACTTGCCAAATCTTTCCAAGACACCATTAATGATTGGATTTGACTCCAACTACTCCAAGAGGATTTTCCCACCTAAAAACAATTTTCCATCTCAAGGATGCAAATCTAAATGCAATTTCAACAATGGAAAATGAGGGTGACCATACCACCATTAATGCAATGTGTTATACCCCAAAATTAAAATTTTTGTTACACTTAGACATTTTGAAGAAACAAGTAAAAGTCTTGTCAAATTTGTCAAAAAGGTCAAAATTTGGGTGCATGTCTTGCATGAGGGGTTAAAATGAGAAATTTCCAAAATCTGATGATCTAGGTCTGCTCAGAGCAACCTAATCTACAAAACCTAGATCTCAGTTTTTCATCCCTACTTTTTAGGAAAACTGCTATTTTTAGAAATTTTCTAAAAATAGTAGGTTTTTCTTGGTTTTTCTGGGTTTCTTTTGAAACGGATACTAGCAAAATTTTCTAAAAATAGAAATTTTTTCCACCAGGGTCCAAACTGATTTTGATTGGCTCAAAATACTTCCATATCAGGCTGGTGCAATTAGAATCTCAAAAAGATCAATTTTGCCCTGGTGGGTCTGTTCTACTTTTTCAGAAGCATATTAGGAGCTCTGAAGTCACCAATGGAGGTCAATCAGTTGCCAGGCGTCAAATTCAACACTCAAGCACTGAGAAGACGTTGAGTTGGTGAGCAAGCACGAAGAACGAGTAAAGAAGGTGAAAACTGTGAAAATTTGACTAAGTATGCTTGACATGGGCGCCCCTGGAGAGAATAGGAGCCCATCTTTATAGGGCATCAAATGATAAAATTAGGGTTTGAGCTCCCAGTCAAAGTTGTTCAGAATCCTCCCAGCTCCGCAGCAAGCCCGACGATGCAGTCAACGGATCATCTAGTCACCCAGGATTCGAGATCAAATAGAGAGTTTTTAAACAGAATACAGAATGAAAATCATGAAAAAGTTTGAAAAGTTTCTCTAAGTCTGGAGCAAATGGGTGCCCCTGAAGGAGATAGGCACCCAAGTTTTTGAGAGTGCAAACAGATGAATTTGCCAATGTAACCTTCAACATGATTTCTTCGGAATCAATCAGGCTTTCCAGCAAGTTCTCCAGCACATCAAACGGGGTAGGCAGTTGCCAGATGCACCAGGCAGAACAGAGGGTCTAACAAGAGCCAAAATTGAAAGCAGAGAAGGAAACTCCAAAATCGGCTTACTCTGGTGAAGTTGGGCGCCCCAGCTTGCCAGAGGCGCCCAAGCTTTTGGTGCCTTAGATTCAACTTTTTGACAGAAGTGTCTCCAAAACACCCCTCTTGGATTCTCCTCAGCTCTTTAACGAGCCTAGCCATTAGTCGATCAAACGCTCGGATCATCAGGTCTAGCGAGATCATCTGTAGAAAAGGAAGTGATGAAGAGATAAAAGTTTTCTAAGTCTAGTAAACTTGGGCGCCCCTGGTGAAGAAGGGTGCCCAAACTTTTGAGGTCTAAAATGATAAAATTTGCAGATGCAGCGTCTAAGATCACCTCGTTGGTTCCAGTTAGGCTATCCAATGAAGCAGATAGCCAGTCAATCGGACCAATGTAGCTCCCAGAATCAGGATTTCATCAGAAGGTCAAAGGAAAATGAAGAACTTGAAATCATGTAAAAATGGCTAACTCTGGACAAAATGGGTGCCCCTGGAGGAAATAGGCTCTCATGAATTTGAAGGTCAAAATGAAGTTTTTAGCCAGAAGTGCCTCCAGGATGATCTCAAAATCAGTCAGGCTATGCGATGAATCATCCAGCTTGCTTGTCGAATCAATTTGGAAGCCGGAGATCAAGGTCAAAGAAAGGCTTCAAAATGGAGAAAAGTTTTAAAAACCTCAAGAAATGGCCAAGTCTGAGAGAAGTTGGCACCCCTGTTGAAGAAGGGCGTCCAACTTGTCATGCCTTAGTCAAAATTTTCAAAGTTTCAAAATTGCAAGATGAAAGATGAATGTCCAAATTCATTGAATCAGCTAATTTTAGGGTTTGAGGATTAAAGCAAAAGAAAGCAAACCTATTTCAAACCCTAAGTCTATTTAACATCTCTCTTTCATGCAATTTTCATCATTCTTGCAGGTGCGTCCCAAGGAGAAAATGGAGCAGCAAATTTGAAGTGATTTTTTCAAGATTCAAAAGCTCAAAGTTGCTGATTTTCAAAAATAATTTTCAGACCAGCAACATAAGACCTTGCTTTTTTGTACTTTTTCATCCAGAAGATCAAATTTTTGAAGGTCAAGATTTTTAATTTTCAGCCATCTGGGTTTCTTCATCTCATTCTTCTTAAGAATTTTTGAAGATTTTTATCAAGTTGCAGCAGCTGCTTTTTCCTTGCATGTTAGTGAAATCCTCAAAGTTTTCAATTTTTGATCATCTGGGTCCTCTCAAAACAATCTTTTGAAGAAAACCCAGATCTTAGCTTTTTTAAAAGAAAATTTCAGATTCTAGGGTTTGCTGTTTTTTCCATCAGCCATCAGTGTTTTTCGAATCTGATTAACTAGGTTCATTCCAAATTGTATTCTGAACAAAACCCAGGTGCCAGCTTTTTCGGTGAAAAATTGAAGAAATTAGGGTTTGCTACTTTTTCAGTCTTAATTCAAAATTTCTATGCTCCACGGGGTTTCGAGGACGGGGAGTACCCGGTACGACGGGACAAGTTTTCGGTACGGGGGTACTTTTGGGTCATTTTTTAGGGGACAGCTGATAAAAAAATAGGGAATTTTTTAAAAATATATAGAAATTTCAAATGTTCATAGCATAACATTGATAAAGCATTCATTCTAGACATTTGTATAAGCTTAATACATATCATTAGACCTGAATTGAGATTTCACATGAGAATCGACAAACAAATTAACAAAATTCAAATGCTTTTCATTATCAATGTGCACACATATCATATAAAAGTCTGATAATTATAACCAAAATGCCCAAAGGCTCCAAGTCTCAACTATGAAATGACATGCTAAACATAAAACTAAGAAAATATATCGCTGTCCAAGGTCCCTAATCAGCAGAAGGTAGGTCTAAATCAGCATCGCCCTCACCATTAGAGCTCGAGTCTAAGTTAGTGTCAGTGTCCATGCCAATAGAAGGATCTGCCTCAACCAATGGAACCCCAACCAATCCCTCATGTGCATTCTCCTCAATTTGCATAGCATCTTTGGGATTAACATCCCAACATAAGGTTGGAATCTGACGATACTGACTAGTCTGGCGATCCTTCACTCAGCTGCTCTTCTTTTGCTCTCCTTCATTTCACAAGCCAAATGTAAAAATGAGTTGCTTTTTCTCATTTTAGGACATCTATAAGGCATAAATTAGGTTAAGTGGCATGGGGCATCCCTTGTGGGCCCACCCATACCTTTTTTTCATTTTAAAAAACTTTAATTTTTTTATAAAAATGTGTTTTTTTGGCTGCTGGGCCATAGGGTACTTCTAGAAGTACCCGGTACGGATGAGGGACGGCTAGGAAGTTTCGGGTACTTCTAGAAGTACCCTACATCCCCTGCCTTTTGCCAAAAGTCCCTTGGAAGTACCGGGTACTTGGAGGGCAAAAGGGGACGGCTAGGGGACGTTCCTGGCCATCCCTCGTCCTCATTTTGTACCTGGCACGAGAAATGGCATAAAAACACAGGGGACGCATCCCCATGGAGCATAGCTTGAAAATTTCAAAAACGGACGATCTAGGTTGTCTTGCAACGAAATTCTGAGCAAAACCCATATCCCAGAAAAATTTCAAAAAATTTGTCCGTTTGAGGCCGAAAACCCAACATTCTAAAAATAGAAAGTTGCTCAAAACTTGTTTGAACATAGGCGAGTTTACAGTCATTCTTCAAGGTTTTCAATATGGAGTACACTCCCCTCGAGTTTAAGACCAAATCAGCACTATATCAAAACTTCATCATCTCAGCTGAAGAACACGAGGACGTATGATATGAGAAAAATGAAAGGTATCGGAAAAGAGTTGTGCAATACTCTTCTGTTGGAAATCAAGAGAAGTGTCGCATAAAGTTGCAGAGCCGCCAAGTTATCAATTAGTGAGTCATCTTTTCAGGCAGCGATGTTTTTCAAGAATAGAACTCATAAAGCAATTGAAGAAGTGAAAGATTCTCTAAGTTTGATCACAGAAGGCGAAGAGATCTTAGAGAATCAGAACATTGCCTTAGATAGTATCAATGCACCTAACCAGGACCCAGTTTCCTGCTTTTAGCGGATATGATTGAAATTTAAAGCGGCTTTCATCTAGAAGCTTTCTTTCCACTTTCTTTCTATTCTTGGAACGATTTTTATTCATTCTTTGAAGAAGAGAAAGAAGATAAATGTAATAGTTGGCATTTCCTGCTTTTCCTGCTTTCTTAGGTGTTAGTTGTTATCTTCTTTTTAGATTTAGAAATAAAGCTTGCTTGCTAAGCAAGTCTTAGTTGTAAAAGCAAAGAGATTTTAGGGTTCCCTACTCCTCCGCTTGCCTATAAATAAGAGCGTTTGCTCATTGTTTTTCTTAACGGTTATTGTAATATCAAATTGCGAGCCTATAATACAGCAAGTTGTTATTCAATGTCAGTTCACTTTGTGTAAGAGCAAATTGCATACCTCTTTAGCTGCAAGTATTGTTCAGTGCATGTGTTTAGTGTAATCTTTGTTCCTGAGATTTGAGAAATAAAGTCTTGAACCTATTTTTCCTTGATATAATGTCTCAGATTTCCGTTATTTGTGTTATGCTTATATGATCTTTAATTTCAACTTGCATTGAAAGTAA
Source organism: Sequoia sempervirens (assembly GCA_007258455.2). Lineage (NCBI taxonomy): Eukaryota > Viridiplantae > Streptophyta > Pinopsida > Cupressales > Cupressaceae > Sequoia > Sequoia sempervirens. Next base: position 72,427,296 of record VDFB02026320.1, read on the forward strand.
GTAGATGTGTGTTGGAAGGAGAGTTTATCTAAGTATTTTGTCAGAGAATCAATCCTTGTCCATTTCTAAATTCTCTTGCTCTGTGTTTACTTGAGAACTTAGAAACATCTTTAGCGTAGGTTAGTCATAGTTGAAGTTCTAAATCAAAAAATCTCAGCTACAACGCTTGAGTTTTATAAACCTTGTGCTCTTAGATGATCAAAAAGATAGGCAACTTAGTTTTAGTTTACTTTCTTTCACAACATCAGCAAGAGGGAGCTTCCCCTCCTAATTTGAAGAGCAGTTTATCTATGCATAGCTATCCGTTTCAAATTCACATTCCAGAGGTGCGAATTTAAATGCCAACACAATGGTTGAGCTCCAACTCCCAATGGTCCTCGCACTTGTTCCAAATCATCCATCTCACAGATTTTGCAAGATTCCACTTCTCTTGCACACCACATTTATGATCTATTTTCCATCGAATTCTCAAACAAACTAAATGACAAAGCAAGGTGTTGTAAATGCAAGTTTGTTCTACAAAGGGTTGATCATTTTTGGCCTTCCACAAGACTGAGAGTGATGGGAAACTTCTAGGATTTCAACTCCTACAAGTCCAGTTGCCCAAAGAGCGTCACTTTTTGTAAATCACGAGGTCTTTGTATTGTAAATGATGTCAATTATTGAATGTCTCTGTGGCCCCATTTGTAGATCTTCAAGGAAATTCTAGCTTACAAATTCCTCATGCCACATCTGTTGGTATGGTTGTAATGAAGATTTGATGAATGTGGTAGCATTCTAATTCATTGCAAGCTTTGGATGATCTCTTCTTTATTGCATAGGGATTTCTGCAGTTTTGGGATGAATGACTAAGTATGTTCAATTATTAGGTATCATATCTATGGTGTGTGTATATGCATAGCTCATATTTTGTTGTGATTTCTAAGTGTTATTTCTCTTGGTAAATTGTGACTCTATAACTCAATGGATTAGGCACCAATCCTGGAAGTTTATGATTGACAATGCACAAAAAATGATAACATCTTTCACCAATAACTTAGGAGTAAGGTTAGGAGTTGTATGCATCTCATGATTTAGTGATTCATTCAATGACAAATCTATAGCAAGCCATAAAAGTTATTAACCTAAGGAATCATGTTTTGGATACCTTCATCTTGCTTTTGTGCAATGGTGTTCTTATCAACTTAAAAAGAGGTTTTGTGTGCACTAGGTTAGTCTTTGGTCTAATGACGACCTTTTGGGCCAAGTGTACATTGGGTACTATTGCAACAATTTTAGTTTGTTTATCTTTAGTTGTGACCAATCCTATTAAAGATACCTCTAAGAACACCCTCTTGGGTTTAGTTGAGTCTATAGCAAAGGAGCGAATACCCACTCTCAACAATTGACCCTAAATCACTCACATTATGTTGATGAGTTAATCGATTCCCCTTAAGGAAAACATTTCCCTAGCCCTAAAGCAAATTGATTCCTCTAGGAGCGTGGGCAGCAATTTAGGAGAAAACATAAATAACTCACAAAACTTCAGATAAGAAGATGATGCAGAGGGTCAGGTACTTTGAAAGAAACACCAAGTTACAAGACTAACAATGATTCACTCTCTACCTTTCATCTAGGCGCCAGCATGGAGATAAGGCCTCAACTTTGCATTCATGACTTATTGGCTTCCCTTATGGTTCCAAACCATTGAAGTGATCTCAAAGGGCTCAACCTAACCTGACTTGAATGGTTTTCAAGCCCTAACCCTCTGTCTTAGACCAAAACTCACCTATGCTCCTTAAGTAGCCTTCTAGCCCAATTAGGCCTCTAGCGAAGGATTTTTGGCTTTGCTCACAAACCTTCCAAAGGAACTTCCAATCTAGTGACTGATTAAGTTTTGTTTTATGATGGAAAACAACATATCAACTCCCTGATGGCACTTGTTTCAGAACTCACCAACCAAAATTTGTTGTTTCCTCAAAAACTAGGCCTAATTAGCCCTCTTTTCCAAAGCAACCCCTCTCTAACTTTATCCCCTGACTAAGAAACTTTCAACAGTGTCTCAAATTGTCTCAAAACCAAGGATTTTCAAGGTCCTAACCTTCTATGACACCTCTAAGATCCCTGATCACAAAACCCTCCATAAGATGTCTCAAAACTAGGGCTTCTTGGATCTTGGCTTTCCACACACTTCCAGAACTTGTTTATTGACTCTACACCATTAGGACAACATATTGAATCATTACCAACTCAAAAACTTACCCCTCCTTCAGGTAGATCTTCCACTGCTATACCCTAGGGTCCATCTTCATGCTTTTTGCTTTGCCAAATCACTGTGCACACATTAGTTTTCCTCTTCCTTGCATATTACTTTGTTAGTTTATTATGGTACATGTTAAATGTGATCCATTTCATAGGTGTTCAGTCAAAATACTCCATGAAATGGATCAATCATCCATTCAACCTCTCAAAACCAATGAAAATCCACACCACCTTGAGGACAGTCAGTTGTAGAATGCAAAGAAATTGATTATTATTGTCTTCAGAGCATTCAATGGTGATAAAACATGCAAATAAAACTCCTAGAACATCCAACTGCTTATACCTTCAATAGGAATCAGTAATTCATCAAGAAAACACATAAAAAATGCAAGAAACAGAAAATTTATTGAGTTTTCTGAGAACAGTCCGTACAGTACTTGCTCCAAACGCCCAACCTCCGTACAAATGATTATTTTGGGGTTATAGAACCATTCCCCAACTGATCAAACCGTTTGGGGTTGATTAAGTTACGTCAAAGTGATTAAAACTCACAAAACTCATTTACCCGCCCAAATTTGAATTTCCAATCTTGAAAATTATTGAACTCCACAAACTAAAACCTATTGGATCTTCAATATCCAACCTTATTTGACCTAATTAAAGCATTATATCCCTATTTAAAGCCCTAGAACATGATAATTCCAATTACATAGCATTTTGGTCCTAGGGTCCTTATCAGGACCCTTAGGACAGTTGACTCTCTTAACACATTTATCCTTTCCAAATGCCATTATAGGCTTTAAAAGGTCATAGTTGATGTTTTGATATGATGGATAGGTCCTCCTCACCCCTGCACTCTCCTGGCTCTTGAATTGACTCCTAATGAGCTTGGGTGCTCCTGCACCAGAAGATAATCACAATCCTATAAAACGAAAAAAGTGTATTGCCACAAATGTAGAATGTTTCATGCATTTTATTACTCCATTGAACTACTACACAATGCAAGGTCCAATGATAATCCATAACAAATAAGTCTTGACAAAAACAATATAATGCCAAACTACATATAATATACAACAAGGTATGTAACATCTCAATACAACATAGAATCCTATCAACTCAGAACCATCAATATTCATGTGATATGCTCTCCTATCAATGCACAACCTTTAAATGTGGTAGTAGATATGAGTCATACCAATCAAATGTACAAACACATGAAACACAACAGATAGAATTAATCCAAAATTTGGGTAAAATTAGTTAGACTAGTAGGGTCAAGAAGAACCACTTGAATCAAAGAAAGTGTCAAGGTGTGTCAAATCCAAGTAATCGTCAAAAAACATCATGTTATAATGAATGCAAGGCTGTGATTATGTCAAAGAAGTGGCTAAGGTCATCCAAAGCATCTCAAGGAATCTTCAAAACAAGTTGTAGAATTCAAAATTAAGTAGAAAACCAAAAATGGCATTTTTGCCAATTGTCACAAGTGGTAAAAACACCATCAACTACAGCAAAAACATTTTCGCTTTTCTAGTAGAAGCAATGACTTCGTAACTGTGAAAATAGAGAGTACAGTTTGAAGGGTTTTCCAGATTGCAGGCTTATTCTGATTTCAGATTGTTGTTTTAGTTTTTCATATTTTTCAGTTTTCTATGTATGCAGGTTAGGGCAATCCAGCTGTGGGTCTGATTGAAGCTCAAGATTCATCATTCTTATTTGAACTGTAGAGTACAGAATCTGCATACTGTGTGTCAAATTTTGACAAAAGGAACACATTATAATGCTTGTCCACAAAGTGATAATGGTCGGCTCTCAAGAATACCTTCGCTTCCATATTCATTGCAAGGATTGAAAGGTGAAAGATAGGGTTTCAAGGTTGCAGAGATACATTGCAGGTGCGAAGGGGTGTTTGTTGATGTTGTCAAAACTCTGGTTGGCCTATAAATGCTGTAATATCTACATATTGACTGTGATAGTGGAATGCAGAGTGTTTTGCTCACTCTTGCTAGAGTTTTCACCCTCTAAGGGTTTCCCTAGGGTAAACTTTTTGTTGTAGTCTCTTGTGCATGTAATCTTTGCATGTTTTTTAATCTTTGTTTGCAAGTTTCCTTTATGTTTGCTTTCTATATGCATATGATACTGCATTTGGCATCCATTGGAGGTGATAGATAGTGTTAGAGAAGATTTTAGTAGCGTTGACATACAGAAAATTCATAAGTAATGATCACTAGGAGACTATCTCCAGTGTCTTACAGATCAAAAACAATGATGACCCTAAAAGTGAGGGTGATAATGGGAACTTTATTGAGAATGAATTATACAACTGAAAAATCTCACCAAGCAAATGGACTTGGCCATCCTATTGAATGCTACCACACCACATGAACTGTATTCAACAACCTCGTCATGAACCCTTGCTCTAGAATCTTCCCCACACAAAAAATTCACTCTCACACCTCCAACTATCACACCCACAACTTCTCACACAAGTCACCCACACTAGATTTACTAGAAAAGCTATGCTTGCAACTCTCGCTATAGCTAGTATTCCTCTATCTATCTATGATGCAATGACTGGGGAAGACACTTATTTATAAGCCCTTAAGGGTAGTTCTCACTTAATTCTCTAGACATTTACCAACATAAGATAAGTGAATATCCATGGCATAGTACAAACTAACCAATTAAAATTTATTTTTCATGTTACACCCTATCAAATCAGATTCCACCCCAATATCTTTCACAATATAGATATCACCTAATCCACTATAAAGTAACAAATGTTTTTGGACTGCTATGAACTACTTTTCCCTGCCATTAATGCATACTTCCCATGACTCGTGAGATTCCATGTTATGACAAGCTTGACCACCTTTATGAATTTTAGACATGTGCCCCACCTATTTACCATGACAAAGACACATTTACATTTGCCCAAACCATTTACAACATATATAGTTTTTGCCACTAACCATCAATTTCATAGTTTTCCTTTATATTAACTCTGATCGTACCACGGAATATTTACTAGTTATTCGTTGGGAAGTGTTGATCATTTGTGCCAAACAACATATTGTTAGTGTTTACATTTGCACTTTTCAATGCAAAACAAAACAAAGCAAATGTGTGGTAAAATCGCTCTTCAAATTAGATTGGGACACTCCCTTCAAACTAAAATCCAACCTAAATTGCAAAATATGTACTTGCTTAATTACAAAAATAGATGGTTTTTTTATGGGCATTTTGAGAGTATGTGATACAAACAAACTTATAGAAACCTATCTTTTTGTTTTCTTAATATAAAGCATAAGGTGATTCAAAACATAAGCACTAGACAAGAGACTTTTGGGTTTTTTGATTGAAAGAGATACTATAACTACACACTTGAGTTGTTCAATTAAATGCAATGACTAAACAATGCGAATAAACATTCAAAGTTGAATAGGCTAACACATAAACACAAATGTTGTGGTAAAGTAAATGCAGGACTCAATACAAAGCCACGATCTACATCTTCAAGTTAACCTACAGTACAAAGCTTTGCAAATATGCCAAAACAATTTAACCTTCAAAATACATAATGAGACATCTCAGTAAATATTTATGCACAAGATAGGCATAAGAAATGTCACTGAGTGAATAACAAATTCTAGATATCAATAACATTAAATACTTGGTTGCAACTTCAGCAATACACAACCATTAAGAATTACCCCCTTTCAACTAAGCGCAAAAAGGCATTTGTTTATACTCTTTACAAAGCTACTACATGAGAAATAATAAAAATTAACTACAACTTGAAATAATAAAAACTAACTACAGCCTCAAACATAAGACTAACTGATTGCATGAAATGCAACTTTTTTTACAAAATATCTCATCCAATAAAATTAAAATCTAATCCATGCAAATGTCAGTTAAACTGACAATTAAAATGATCAGATAGAAAGTCTACGAATAGCTAACTCTAGGTTATATAGCAAATGCTAAGAATAGAGAAAAGCTAATAGTAACATAGATTTTGACTGAAAAATAGTAAATTTGCCATATTCTCTTGTCTTTGAAAATGGTGACTTTTTTCAATATGCGTCTCTAGATGATTTGATTTTGATGACATTTTCCTCTATTGTGGCAAACCCTCAAGATTTGATGAATACCCAACTTGAATCGGAACATCTTCTCATTCACTGTCATGGCCCCGCAAAAATAAAACTCCCACGTTGATCATAAAAGGCAATTAAACAGTACAAACCATAAGTCATGAGGCGTTCCCAACGAGACACGATTATGAAAGAGGTGATTACTAATGATTAATGATGCTGTCCAAACCAAAGATATGTCCACTCAGATAATAAGCAAGGAAATAACAAGGATAGGCAGACAGTGGGAGAAAGACCAGAGATTATACAAAAATAATATTAATTAAATTAATTATTCTTATCTGCAGAAAGTCATGTCCTTTGCAATCATTACCTTGAAAGGTCATGGCCCATCAGCCCATCAAGGGTATAAAAGGATGAACAATCAAGGCAGAAGGGGCATCAATTAAGGAGAAAAAAAGATACATACCAGCAGTAAGAGAGAATCAGTCCAGTTCATCACCACCACTTACTATTATCAGATCGATTGATATATTCAGGTGTATTTCTGCTATTTATTATCTTACATCTATATAGCTATGATCCTGCATAATAAAAGAATATTAAATGTGTAATTTCTGCAAGTAATTGTTTACCTATATATCCATATTGCTTATAAGTTAATAAAGAAGGATTTCTTATGATTGAATCAGAATTATGTTGACTGTCTGAAACCCACCCTGTGGGAAGGACCAGGAGTGAAGTGGTAGGAGCCCAGAAAGCCCACTCGCGACCTCCGCCCAATCCCACAAGATAGCAAGTGTCTTAAGGGGTTGAGACATTGATGGGGAAAGTAGGTACAAGTCGCCAAGGGGGAGGGCTGTGGTATACACCCTCTTAGACTTGGCATATGGCTTCAAGCGGACCCATCATGTCCCTTCTCCCAATTTCCTAATATGTTGCATTATTGATAATCTACAAATGTGATGCAATTGTCTAATCCTAACAAGCATATATATATATTTGTGAATGTTGTGAATGTTGTGAATGTAGGATCGATCCAAGACTACATCATTAAAGAGATATTTATTTGATAAAGTGAAAACCCTAACCCTAATTTGTTGTAATTTGTGATCAATAGGCAAATTCTAGGGCAAATTAGGATAAGGGACATTACATTCACTACTCATTGAAATCAACTCTAAACATTGTTCTTTTTATCTGTAGCAAATCTCAACTAAAAATCACAACTTTGTATGATTTGAATCATATAAATCCTTTCTTGTGCCCATATAAAACTTTTTGTATTGTGTCGAGTAAACTAAAATATGTCATTTTTTTGAGTCCTAATGTGTCTCAAGCCTAGTTTACTTTGCTAGTCTTGCCGTCTTTTGTCCTTTTTGAATGTATGCAAGACCATGGAATGAGACTCTTTAGAACATTCATCTTTATGGAAGAAAGGACGATTTCAAATGCGGAAATTGGTGAGGTCATGAAGACAAGTACACACCTAGGCATTATCTTGTGAGAGAAGTGGCGAACATGCGATCAAATGCAAAGACAAGTTATTTGGCCAAACCATAGCTCACAATAAGCCAAATCAAAGCAAAAGAATTGCTAGTTACCAAAGGAAGGCATTTCTTTCTAGAGTTCTTGAGCCACACAAAATGAAGGCACAGCAAAATCACATTTTTGCAGATGAATCAAGCATTCCTATAAGCAGATGAAACCAAAAAAATAAATTTGTATAGGTCTAGAAAGCTATGAAAAGAACAAAGGCATGGCTATTAGATCTACAAAATGAGATGAATTGTAATAACTACCCACAGACCAAAATGGCAACAATCTTCTTAGCATGGATTTATTTGTTTAATCTACTTGCTTATGCTATTGATGCACTGAAGACATATTCTTGTTTGTTAAAAGAGTGTGGAATGAAATTGATTGGGTGCAATGTAGACCTTGCATGTGCAGCCAATGTTGCTTGCCTCCAAACATGTAATAATCTTCCTAATGAGATAGAAAGTCAGATTAGATGCGGAAATCTATTTTAGAACAGTGTAGTAGATCAATTCAATAAATGTGTGTTACCCTGGAAAAGGTGTGTTCCTCAAAAACATGATGAAGTGACATCCCCTGTTGTAGACCCCTGAGCTCTTATTAAAAAAATTAACATCGCAAATTTTGGTGGCAAGTGTATTAGTGGCTTGAATCTAACATTTGATAAATTTGATTGCCATGTCCATCAATTTTATCTAAAGTCGAAGAACCTTACAAGAAAGTTGTCATGCTGAATATATGATGGTTTCTTACTCATTCTACTATTCAGAGATTTGTGCAAGATCTCTCTCAATCTGAAATGCTCTATAATCATGATGATGAGTACCTTCATTATCAGGACAACTTGAATACACTTTCATCTGAGATAGAAAATAAAAGTTATAAGATTACATATTTGTATATTATTGAGGTAGAAATGATGCCTGGGAAGGATATTGCGCATGGTAAATCATGAATGAAAAAGAGACTGAAAATCCACAAAAATCATGCAACAAACATAGGAACATGAGGGAAAATGTAAATGTCTACAACATAAAATAATTTTTTTTATAAAAATCACATTTCAAGTATACAAGCGCACGTTTTAGATTACAAGCATGTTTGGATGGTGTAAGCACGCGCTCCCATTTTTAGAAAAACAAAAAAAAGTTGCACCTATGTATAGGCACACACTAGGGGGTCAAACACATGCCATGGTGGAGAAATGTGTGATACAATATGCAAAAACGCACTAGGGTTCCTGCACAGAAGAAAAAATATGTTCAAGCACGTTTCACACTGCCACACATGCGCAAAGAAACCATTGACATGCTTCAGCAAAAACTGATTATTTCAGCCATGTGGAGGAATTCTGCCGCATTTGAAGAGTTTCGGAATGCACTTAGTTCAATGGGTGCACACCAAGTGAAGATAGAAGCACCTTTGTTTAAAAAGAATAACTATTTAGATGCATGGGAAAAGAATACAAGCACGTATAAACAAAGATGGATGCACCTGTTTTCAGCATTGGTTTTTAGATGATTTTGCAATATTTATGGCTGAGGAATCTTGTGAAGGAGGTGTTCATTGTAAAGAGGCATTTTCTTTTTAGATTCAAAACACTTATTTACATTTCAAAGTGAAGTGGTTGAAAAGCAAATCAGTTCTAAATAGAAATCATCCATAAAACCAGCAACAAGTTCATTAGATAATGAAATTCCCCCATAATAGGGAGTCTAATAACAAGTATAGCAACAAAAGATACCAACAGTCAAAAATGGAGATCCATACATCTTTTTACACAAAATGACAATTTCATACACTTGAAGGTTTCAGAGTGTGCAAGGTTGCATCATGCTATGGTTTGATGTAAGATCAACAAAGCCAGGTTTTCAGATTCAAGTCGCCAAGATTGGAAAATTGTCAAGTATTGTAGAGTTTCATCAAAGGATTTGTCGATCTTCGTCAAAACAAAAAAAAGTATTGCTTGAATTAAGTCTCCAGAGCCGCCTTTGAAACAATTTTATTTTAAGCTCACACTAAAAAGAGCTTGTTATCATTTTGAAGAGAAGAGCACATTCTAGGATAAGTTATTTTTAGCCAAACCCCACTACTTATAACTTTCTGCTACTCTTAGTATCTTCAATTTATAGCTTGGAGTCAATTATTTTTAAATTATTTATCATATCATATGAGATATGTGAGCTTTGGAGGGATAATTGTAATATCTCAATATCTATCTAATTGGCAATCAAATGTTGCAATATTAGAATTAGCAAACACGATAATTTATAATAAAGCTTGCACATCATGCAAACAATTCTAGCTAGAGTAGAAGTTCAATCACTTTATTTCATTTATTTTAATACAATTCTGTAAATAATATAAATAATTTGCACTTAGATTCATCAATGGTAATTATCACACCTACTTATTGTTGTAGTTGCTATTCATCGAGTATTCAGTGTTATTGTTATTTCGAGTTTGTTATTCACTTAATAACATTTATTATGTTTATCCTACTTATAAATGTTTATTGAGATGTCTCATTATGTGTGCTAAGGGCTAAATTGCTTTAGTGAATTTGCAAGCTTTGTATTGTAGGTGGGCTTGAAGGTGTAACACGTGGCTTTGTAATGAGTCCTACATTTTATTTAACCATGGCGTTAGTGTTTATGTGTTTGCCTATTCATCTATGTGTGTACTTACCATGTTCAGTCTTTCTTTTTTAATGAACAACGTAAGCTTGCAGTTGTAGGATTTGTTTAAATTTAAAAGACATAAAATCCTTTGCCTACTGTTGAAAGAGCTTCTTAGCCTTTTACCCTAGGCAAAAACATGTTTACATGGAAAGGGCTATTCTGCTTTCCTATGAGAATGCTAAACAGAAGTTAAACTTTGACTAAACAAAAGAACTAATTACCTCAAGTAGGAGGGTTTGTTTATGAGTTCATTAATACCATTTCATGTAAGTATATCAATGAAAAGGGGATTATGTTTGATCTGGATAGTGTACAAGGTAAGTTTCAATATGTGATCAAAGAGAAATTTGGAAGAGCTCAGCATATGAGTAATATTTATGAGTTGGTAAAAAATCATTGTTGACCTCCAAAAGGAGAGGAAAAATCAGCAAAATTAGAGACATGTATTTCAGAGGTTGAATTCATAATTCACACGCAAGTTATTCATATTGATTCAGCACTGGTAAGTTTATCATTTTCTACAAAACCTCCAAAAAGCTACTTCAACACCAGCAGATTCTGGTGGGGTTGCTATGTAGCTATTTTTAATTGTCTTTAATTTTGGTTGGATGTGCTTTTTTAAATAAGTCTATTCTTAGAAACCTATCTTTGGATTTCTTATTTCTGTGGATGAGAGTTCTAGTGTTAGTTTGTAGTAATCTTTACCAGCAGTCTAACTGAAGATTGCCTGAGTTGAGATTTAGTATTAGTAGATTATATTTTGTAATAAAACTTGCATTCCATACAAGCAGGCTATTATTAGCTTTAGAAGTTGTAGTTAGTTTTTATTTTATTTCTTGTGAAAAGTTTCCTAATCCTTATAAATGAGTGCCATTTGCACTTAGATTTTCAATGGTAATGTTCAAGCCTACTTGAAGCTGGTATTGTTGTTCACTGAGTTAATTGTTTTGTGAACTGGGTAAATTCTAGTAATTAATGCAAGCTTGTATTGTAGATTATATAAGAAGATTTATTGTAGCTTTGTATGCAGTACTTCATACTTAGCTCATATCCTTTGTGTTTCTGTTAATTTCAATCCAGTTGAGTTTTTCTTCTGATTTTCAATCTCTACATTTAACTTTAAATTGCAAGTGTTCAACTGTGTTAAACCCTTTTTTGCAATACATAATTATAAAATATAAAATTCCATCTAGTGGAGAAGCACTAAATCACCTTGTGCTCTAGCCTGAGAACAAAAAGATAGATTTTTCTATTAAGTTTGTATTGCATATTTAAAATCTCATAGGTTCTAGGTTTTACATATTGTAGTGTAAGTAAACTTATCATCTACTTCACTCTTCTAAAAGGAGCTTCCCCTCATATTTGAACAACAATTTTACTTTATACGTTATTTTTTGTGAGGCAATGAAAGGTGTGAATTAAAACGCTAACAATCTCCTCCATGGAATAAGTATAATTCAGGATTAAGAACCCTAGGTCCTTTTGACAATGACTTCACCAAACCCTGTTTGTTCAATCTACAAACTGGAAAATAATTGTTCTAGGGTTTGTCAGGACAGAAAATGGGGAATGAATCCTTTGAATAGGGGTATGAACAAAACCCCAGCACAAGGACTTGGGGAAACTAATAAAAGACATGCAAGAATTTGACATTAAACTCTTCAATGAATGATCTTGAAGGAACGGCTGATAGCTGTCACTTGTCAAAGCTGTCAACAAACACAAAACTGAAGTACACATAACCCTAGGTGACTGTATCAGTTTTAGAACATAGATCTTTTATATTGGCCAAACCCTAGATTGGGAAATTTTCACAAAAATCATGGAATTTTCGCTGAAAACGCCCTCAATTTTTTACTGTTCTGATTGTTCCAACGATTGATATATGCTTGAAAGCTGGAGAAACGGACTGTGCTGAAGCTACCATCATTCATAGTTGAAAACCTGCTATCGTACACAACTGAAATACGGTCTTTTGCAACTTGGAGAAGCTGAATCCCTGCTGAGTGTGCTATGATGGAGTTGTTACCACCTACAACTGATCTTTAAACACGTAGTGTGCTTCTTTGACATTTCAACCATTCAAACACATCAGAGACATAACTCGGGCGCTCACACTCCCCTGCAGCCAATTGATACCATCTAAGGTACACTTCTGAACAGACTTTGTCACTTAATCATTAGTTCCAACTCCCAGGCACATGATTTGTTCTTTCTTACCACTTAAGGATAGCAAGAAACTCTCAGGCATATGCTTCACGCATTAAAGTCACTTAAGTCTAAATTTGATGCCTTAGGCATGCACTTCTTCTCACTCTATCACTTAAGTTTTATACACTTAACTTCTGGACGCACTCCTTGATCATCTCTACCACTTTTAAGACTTCGTTCACCCTCTAGGCATGTTCCTCTGCCTGTTTTTCATGCTTAGACACCCTTAGCACGTGCTTCACTCATTCTTGCCACTCAATGATTACTCAACTGCACATTTCTTACACACTTGTCACTTGAGTTTTGATGGGAAATCTCTAGGCATGTGCAGCTCTTCACATTCCACTTAAATGATGTCTTGAGGCTCTAAAGCGCTTGAGACACGTGCTTAACACTCCTTCAGCACTCAACTCTAGTAGAGACTCTTTTGCAGGTGTACTTTGCATCTATCCCAGCCAATTGACTTCATGTTTGGCACGCCTTGTTATCATTCTCATGTTGTCTCCATGCTTCCAGGCACTTATTTCAGTCTTAACACCCATTTTAAAGACTGAATTGCTCTTCTGGGTGCCTATATCAGGCAAAACTCAACCAACAATTCTTATTCATGACTGCTGGGCAGCCACTTTAAACTCCTGCTAACTGCTCATATACCTCTTTCATCCATCTCTTCTGCTTTCATTGTGCTTTGGACAACGGAAAAAGTGGCCTTAAGGATGACAACCATTCCTCAGAATGAAGCAACCAACACAACAGATCAAGGACAAAAATCTGAAATTTAACCCCTGCATATATGACAACTTTGACAAACAACCATAACAAAGCAAACATAAAGGGTCTGAACTTTAAAAATTTTGTGGGGATGCAACATATTGTAAACAAAGTTAGAGGGGTTGGCTGTCATGTTTTAGCCTTCATATTGTCCATTTATGCTGTTGCATGCATTGGATGTAGAAACCCTTGTTTCCGCTAACCTCTGATATCTGACTGTTTTTGTTTGTTTTTGTGATTTTTGGTTTTTTTTGTGGTTTTTGCATGAATAAGAAAGAATGTGATTTTTGCAAGAATTGAATATAAAATTCAAATAAAATCATATAACTCTGGAATGGATAAAATCTACTGAGAATACTGATGCCAAACTATTTATTGAACTTCTGGAATGATTACAAATGTGATCCAATAACATGCAATGTGAAAATAACAATTTTATTATTTAAAAACCTGGAAGTTTGCAGCCACCTGGAGTCATCATGAAATGGTACGGCTGAAATGAATCTGCACTTTTCCTTGCGTCTGATGCTCAAGAAATAATCCAGAGGTTTAGGCGCCACCAAGGAAGAAGACAGAAGACCAAAATGATAGGCGATTTGCCTTGCACAAAAAAGTACGGCCTTTCTAGAAATGTACGGCCTGGTACAGCAGATGTACGGATCTGGACAGCAAATAAAGATTTGGTACGGCCCTTGTAAGAGGTGCAAAATATGAAGCAAAGAATAGGCGCCTCTGTTTGCTGACTGTCAGATGAAATCCAGATCAAAACCCTGACTGGTGAATACTCTGTGAATGCTCTGTGATCACTTCTGAATGAAGAAATCTCTCTGTAATGCAATAGATCAGCTGGTATCTCACAGCCTCTAAATCGCAACACTGAAGATGGCTCGTTCTCCAATATCTGTAGACAACAGAAACCCTAGGCTTCGTTCTCCGGAAGAAGACTTGACCAAATTTCAATATTCAATATCATAATGAGCTCGAATTCCAATGAAACCCATATATCTCCTCAAAAGTGCGAATTCTTTCAAAAAGGCATCATTAAAATAAATTCAAACTTTTCTTTTAATTATTTCAATAGTCTTCGACCACATTTTTAATTATAAATTATAATAAAAAATGGCCCCTTCCATGATGGGCGACCCCCTTCAGCAATTCACTTAAGTTATAATATTAAAATATTATAACTTTATAATATAAGCTCCAAAAATAATTAATATTTAATTAATCAATTAAATATTAATATCTCCCTCGAAATGTGTCCGATTCACGAACCGTCTGAAGCTGGTGACTAAGTGAATGATTCTGCACATGATCAATCCATACTGCTAAAAATAGCAGGGGTGCCTCGCTGAGTGCCAAATACTGCTAAAAATAGCAACTCAGGCAAATGGTGTCCGAATGAGCCCGAACGAAAGCCAACTGGTAAAATTCTGACAACTGAAGCCAAGCCAAGCTCCATCAAGACCCTCTATCCATCCTATCAGCCTACGAGGGTCGCATAATAGGCTAATCATATGCTCTGAGAGATGTCAACTAGAAGGGGACATGACATTGGAGTAGGGGTTTTGTGGTGCAGAAGCTTGTTGCAGGTGGTTGTAAGCATGTTGTGACATTGTTGAAAGCTCATATATGCCCTCAAGGCTTTATATCACTTGTACTGAACAGAAACATAGTGGCATGAGAAGCTGATGCTCACTCTTCTGGAGTTTTTCTCCCATTTAGGGCATCTCCAGGTGTAAAATCTTGTGTTTCAGTTGTGTGTTTTCTTCTTTGCATGGCTGTACTCTTGTTTCAGGTTTTCCTTTCATGCATGCAACTGCAATGAACACATTTAACTTTTGATCATCTCCATTAGAGGTGGAAAATGCAGTTTTGTTGCAGCCTTAAAGGTTTCTGCAGGGTTGTTGAGGTAAATTTGTTGTTGAAGAGCAGAGAGTGGTATAACCACCCTGTTTGCAGATCAAAGTCTGTTTGGATGCGGCTTGTCACTGTGATTAAATTTCTACCTGAGATATTTTAAGTGTTGCCCTGAGATAATTTCATCATCTAATATAATTGAAGTGCATAACATTTTTCCCCTCTATAAAAGTAATTAACTTCTACAAAATTCATCTTGTTTTGTGGAACTAAGCTGACAGTTGATCTCACACGCAAGCTACACATAATAAAAGGGTCATAGACATAATACCCCCCAGTCTATGTCAACAAGTTCCCCATGTACAAACCATTTAATATAAATTGGATCCCTGTCACGTATAAAACTAAGAAATTGCTGTCAAAGTTGAAAAACAGATAACCTCATTTATTATAGTAACAATTCCTGCATCTATGTACAATTGATGGGAGTCCACTTAATGTTGGATGGGTTAAATTGAGAAGAGCTTAAACAGCCAGTGCGTTAACAACACAGGCTGTTTACATGCAGCAGGGAAAACCCATTAGCATAGGATAGCAGGATCAAAGCCCAAGGTATTCCTTGAATATGAGCTTAGGTCTACCTGATTAAAGTGGGCTGTTGAAATTGTGATTCCTTTGGTGACAACCTTATTAATCATGTTCAAAATATTCTATACATTAATTATTACTGATATACTTTCTCTAGGGCACTAGATTCACTTTTTATAAAGAAAAATGTTAAGATTGTATGTTCATGTCCCAGTCTTGTGACTCTCTAAAATATAAACTCATTGCAGCCTTCTTGAACTCTGCCTCTTGTTCTTGTTATCCACCACTCTTCATGTAATGTGGATGCCCAGTGTATACGCAACATCCTTGAGTGATGGCCCTCTCTTCTTGCATGTCAAGAAAAGCAAAGCTTTTGGAATCCAGCAGCCCCTAAAGTTATTGAAAACATTACAGCAGTATGGTGTGAGCTTATTGTACTACCTTTGCTAGACATATTAGATCTAACTTGCATATTGTTCAAATCCCCAATATCTTGTCTAGCCACTTAACTACCTTTCCGAACTCTACCTATGTGTTTATGTACCTCCTCTTCTGCCACTTTACTAGTGGGTGTAAAGCATATTTTTGCATTCTTGGGCTCACTCTTGGTAATAGAGGAGAGTTTGATCTACTCTTGATGGGGTGCACTACCTCATCCACAACCTTAAAAACAAATGTGATCTTCTTCAATAGAGTTATAACCAATAGCAAAAATCAACATATTAAATAAAATCAAAAAATTGTGTCTAATCACATATAATCATGCCAGATGTGCTTGTCAAGGTTTATTCACACCTTTAGACCCTTTCCCAGCCTTTCAATTGCCTTGTATTTACTTCCTTGATTCTCACTAACAAGATCCTCACTTCTTATGCAACACTATAACCATACTCATTATTGCTACACAAACAGTGAATGTCATTTGGTTTTCTAGTAATGTTGCTCTAAGAATTGATAGTGTTTTTCTAACATCACGGTTGGGTTATTGTAGAATTAGATTCAAATATAACTACACTTAGCATTTGTCCTTGTGCAAGCAAGTGTGAGTTTGGACATATAAAAAACTCTTCTAAATCTACCTAATTAGTCCATTTCATTTTCTACTAAAACTAACAAATTTAAATTTGAATCTTTCAAGTGTTGGAAGGGATTCCAACTCGCCCAACTAGGGTGGCTATATCCTTGACAGCTTGCCATTGCTCGGTCCTCTTCTACTAGAGTTGCTTCTCATATCTAAAAATTTGAAATATCAAGTTTGAGAATATTCTCTCCTCCACTTACAATAGTGGAAGTGATACATTATTAAGGTAAAAACTTCATTTTGATCTTGTTTTTTAATTCTATTTTTATTTTACATGTTTTCTTGCTTTCATGTCATTTAATCATCCAAAATCAATTTTTAGTGCTATCAGTATCATTCTCTAGATTCTTCACTCAATCAAGCACACTAGCAGCTCAACCCAATCTACCTCTTTTATTGGATGATTTTCTTTGGCATATAACTTTGTTGGCTAGGTTTTATAATTTATATGGTCTTCTCTTACTTCCCTTGATCTTCACCTATCCCATTGCCAATTAGCATCCACTTGTCTATAGCCCTAGACCATCTAAAATGACAATATGCTCATTGCAAGTAAAAGGAACAAGGATAAAGCACGAATTCAACAATAATACCTCCACACAACTAAAGACGAGACCCAATGCGTCCCTTTAACTTGAACCCGATTCTTGCTAATGGTAGTGAACTCGTTGAATCAATTCTTTTCAATCCACAAACAAAAAGATTCCAGGAGAGTTACAAATGCGCTACTTCCTTAATTTAAATGTCATTTGCAGCCTTTTGTGCCATGAAAAATCTACACAAGATAGCATCAAAATTTAAATGTTTTAACTTTTAATACTAAGTCATTTGATTGAGTGAGACTATGATGAAGATTTTGTGTTCCCATCTCAAGGGCATGTAATTGATCAAGATCATAAGGTATAAAGATCACACGCGTGCAATGAAACATGAACCTTGTGAATAAATTTAATTTTAACTTAATTCTATTTATAACAATAAATAGTCTTTCATTAGTTCAAAAATTTAATTGCATCTATTTGTGGCAAAAGGGTAGCATGGCAATGAATTCATGCCCACAAACCAAGGCTTGTCACAAGGTACAGAACCAAGTGTGTCATACAAACTAAATACATCAAGTCTAAAATAACTGCCCTTAATTTATATTATAATATTTGATTGAGGCTAAATGGAATCATGTGTACTATTCATAAAAGAAAATGAAAGAATAAAACTAAGTCCAAAGACAAAAGTTGCTTCTGCATAAACAACAAATACACTAACAAGATCATTCTCTAGGTCCTTGCCTCACCTTGTAGGTGGCAAGTTGTCTAACAAATGGCTCCCAAATAGACAAAAAGCTTGTCTTGTCATCTTTTTGCTTAGCATGAATCTCCCTAAAGCACCGTTACAATAATATAGTGTGTGAGGGGAATCCTTACTAGGCAATGTGGAGGAATCCATCCACAACACAAAGCAAGGGGCAGAGAGGACCTATGCCTCCTTCGAAAGTTTAAAATCTGGAGGGATTGTCTCATTCATCTAGAGGCACGCAAAACATCACCCAAGTATGCCAAAGGTTGTAGGGGGTTAAACTCTGAGGCCACCATTCTCTTCTTGTACTTGACTATGTTCCAAGGGTTTAGGAACCATAATAAAAATTTCAGTCTCTGAAACAACCTATCCCATTGGCAATTAAAACCCGAGCCAATGCAAGGCCTGAAACAGACCTCGTCAATGAAATGCTTGCTTTCATTGCAGTTTGACCTGATATATTGGATATTACAAATTAGGATTGTCCTGTTAAATAAATAACTACCGTGGACATTCAACTTTCCTCCCTCTCAAATTGTCATTCAAAGTAGTGACAACATGCAGACATTTTTATTTCAATATCCATGAACGATAAACAAATCAAACATCTCTCTTATTTGAGATAGCAGAAATTCTTTTATCTATAAAGTACTCGACCACCTTCAAGTACATCTCTGCATACATTTGGAAGGACCAAATAATCATCAATAGTGCCATATTATGCTATGAAAGCTGGTAGACATATTAAAATATTTGAAATTTGTGTGCCTGATTGCAGGGCTCGTATTACTGGTTTCCAAATCCTGGCTCAGTCATTTTCTATACAGAATTCACAATCTCGAGTGAGCAAGCTATGCCTTCCTATAATTGTCTCTCTATCAATTTCCATCTTCAACCAAGTTAATATCATTTGCAAGTTCCTCTGTTTCCATGTCCATTTCATCAGATCTACGACTTCACAGGCAATATCCTTTTTGTCATAAGCAATCTACTTCAATTAGTTCAACTTCAGAGTACAATGGTTCAAGTATACTGACTGGCTCCTTAGTGAAATGGCAGTTTGAGTCCTAATTCAAGCAGGGCATAGATGATTCAAATATATATAGATAATTAATTCCAAAAAAATATATAATAATAATTCCCTGAAGAAAGATCTTGAAGTTGTAGCCAAAACAGCAGGAAATTAAAATTACTGTCGAAAGACATGAGCCATCTCCTTCTCTACCCCGCTCCCCCCTCCCTCTCTCTCCATCTCCCTCCCTCCCATTTTTCCCACCTTCAGATTGCTAACCCTGTGATCGAAGCACCAACGGCTTCTGTTTTACTAATAACTCCCTGGAGAAAAATCTAGAAATTGTGAGAGTCTGCTGTTTCGCCAATAATTCCTTGAAGAAAGATCTAGAAGTTGTAACCAAAACAGCAGGAAAATAAAATTATTATCAAGAAAACATGAGCTCTCTCCCTCTCCCTCTCCCTCTGGCCTTAGCTTGGAGATTTTCCAAATCCAAATAGCATCAATGTAATCATTTTTTTGATTCTTTGATTGTAATGATGATACAGATTTCCAATTTAAAAAATAATGCATGTACCAAAATCGGGAGCATATGCTAAGGATCATTCCATTGAACATTTTGAGTCCCCTGGGAAATTAGGTTTTATGAAGCACAAACGACTGATGTAATTTTTCACCTTACCTACATTTAACATTATAATTGTACATACAGTTTAAACTTGATTTGAAGCTCTGTCAGATTTCATTTTAACCCAACAATAAAATTTGCTTTGAACATTAAATTATACAAATGCCTGCAAATATTTTAGCGTTAAAAGCAAGCGGTGGTATAGTCCGCCAAACGAGAAAATAAAAATATATTATAAATATGGAAACCTCAAATTTATTCAAATTACCTCGGATAAAGAAAATTTAGTCACCGGGACAACACACCAAAACAATTTAAATCGGAAACTCGCTAAAGCTATTTCATCAAATGAGAAATTAAGTTGCGTCTGGCTAAAGCAAAATGCAGAAGCCAAAAATTCCCTCAAAGTTAAGCCAAATCCTGTAACAATCCTTAAAATTTAAATAGATTTTTGTAAACCAAAAGAATTTAATACAAGGACTGCAAATTTGCCACGGCATATTAAAACCTGATGTGGTTTACTATTTATGTGCGTCAAATTGAAAAGAAAGAGCGCAAACACAAACGATTAAATACGTATAAAGAATCCTGCCAATGAAAACTGTGGAGGAATAGGGCAAGATTCTTACCATAACTAGTTATGGCCGCCGAATTGTTGGAGGATGAAGGAAAAATGAATGCAGTCTGTATTCAAAGTTTTGGCGGGCTCAATAAACCCAAGTTATTTATATAGTTATTCCATGGTCCCGTTGTAGGGGCTGTAGTTTTTGCTTTTTGTACGTGATTTTCTACAAATTTCATTAAGGATGCGGTTCTAAGGAACGGGCATGGATTATTCTTGCAATGGAATTTAAAAAAATAAAGATTAAATTGAACCTTTCTCTTCAAATGTATTTTTTTAATGAAAAAGATCTATATCTTCAAAAAAAAAAAAAATATGAGTAATTATAAAAAGGGTAGGTAGAAGAAGATTACACCTCAAAGTCAATGAGTTGGAGAAGATGTTTAAAATTTTTGTTTGAAATGGTGAGGATATGAAAAAAAAATTATGTTTTGGATTTATGATTATTAGGTTATTCTTTATGTATTAATTAACACGTAAATTGGTATGTTTATATATTGAAGTTGGCAAATAGCAATACCTTAATTTGTCTTCACTATCATTTATCTTGAGATCCATATTCAACTCTACATGTAGCTCACCACTTTGGTTCAAGTTCGCATGTGTGGAATTGACCTAGATCACTTATATAATCATAAATTTGAATCTCAAACTTTTTTACTCATTTTTTTTAAATTGTACCCATATCCTCGTGTTACTAGTTGTTATAAGCCGCTTAAAACATGAGGTTAATTTCTTCATGTAGGACCTTTAGAGGAGGGAGCAATCGAAGTGACATCTAGATAGGATGGAGGTACACAAAGAGATAGGGTAGTGCATTTAAGGACTAACCCTAATTTATTTGAATTGTCTAGGAAGAATCTAAAATCTAACATGTACCTAAAAATCAATTGCAAAAGATAAAAGTGTTACATCAATATTGCATTAGCATTATAGGAGCATATTGCATGACTTTGTTTCCCTTTATCTTTGTTCATCATTATTGAATCAACCTACCTAAGGGTGTGTCTAAAAAATAACATATCATTGTCTGGCAGCTTCCCAAATACTTGAGATCTTGACACCATTTTCCCAAACACAAGTATATCAATTCAAGGTAAATCATTTTCAGTGAATTTTTTGCCATATAATTTTTATAGGTGAAGTTCATGTCTATGCATTAGGTTCACTTCTGCACGTGGAAATCAAATCCTTATGCATAATCTTAAACTATTAAAGTTTGTTGTTCCTCGTAGTCAATGTAGCTCCATAAGATATTCACCCGCATACATATAGAAGTACAATAAATCAATGAAAGTTAAATAAATAACATAACACAAAATTAGAAAATGAGTAGCATGACTACGAATTTTTATTTAAAAGCTCTAGCTTAAAATTTGTCAAAATTATGATATCTCTCTTCCACAATGATACCTCAACCACTAGTTCTATATGTTTTTATATAGACAAGGTAGAGGCTAGGGATAAGATTTGGAGAGTAGTTATCTAAAAGAATGATTTTATTAATAGATAGCTAACTAATATAACTTAACTCCACATACTAGTTAACTAATAAAACATGTCTATTTAAGATAGAACTTTACTATTAGTACAAATACCATGTGAATAATTTAGCATTAATTAATGCATTATCCATGAATTATTAAAATGAATATCCACATATTGTTACAAAGAATATTCATGAATTATTTTATAATGAATATACAAGTACATCTTAAAATCATACAAAAGTGTATGATCAGCATCCCCCCTTATGACGTGCTTCAATGAAGTGAAGGGTGGAGGAATCAATAAACTATTGTAATGTCAGAAATTGCATACTATTGCAATTTCACACTTGTTCATTGTGTCCATTTTAATTTTGATATTTATGATAAATCTTATATCTTGATTAAATTAAAGATTCCAATTCCACGACTGAAAAAGACGAAGTGTTATCAACATATGGTTTGAAAATTAGCACAATTCCTTTGGACTACGATGTTATGCACAAACGTTTAGGTGACGCACTAGTATCTCAAGAATTTGTTAGATTCAAAAGCGCATCTTTTGTGTGGCTTGTTTATAACGCGTGTCATAATGCCTGCATGGAGGAGTAACAACTCTTCCCGCTCATTCAACTTGAAATAAAAAAAATAGGAACCATAGGTCTAATGTATAAACCTAGGATTCATTTTTTTGTGTGTGGGGTGTTTAGGGGTATTTTATATTGTTTTATTAAGATGGAGATCAACAAGGTGTACAAATTGATTTTCAACCATGAAGGTGAACCAATCAGACCTAGATCTACATCTTATTGAGCCTTGGGATGGATTGGAATTAATTGAAATTGATTAACCTAATTATACTATATGCCCTAATATGAAAAATGCAAGCTTCTCATAATTAACAAACTAAAACAAAGAATTACGGGCAAATCTAGGAAGGGCAGAGAGATGTGTACCTATCCAGAAAGTTTGATACCAGTCATTATATAAGGACAAAGTCACCCAAGGGCATTTGAGTCCTTGTAGGAGTATCCTACTCTATTTTTGTAGTCCTCTGATATTAGATCTAAGATCCTTTTTTCCACTTGCAAACTTGGCGAATCATTGTCAGATAATTTTGTAGGTGAGTTTTTGTGAGTTGACAAGATGTAGGGTTTTGAATGCAACAATGGATAAATTATTTTCAAACTTCCTTCTATCCTCTCCAAACCTAAAATATGCACATTCACAAAGAGAAGAAATGTTGGTTCATTTGGAGGCTTGCCTTAGTCAAACCCTATGTTAGTGTTTCCACTTCCACAATGGCAATGTCAATGATAAGAAGGAATGATGAATCAACAAAGGGTTGCAACTCACCACCCTTCAATGACTTCCTTGAAGTACTGAAGTCATACACATTACTTCAAGGTCTTGGATTTTTCTTACTTGATTGCTTGAATTTCGTGGAGACCTATAAGGGTTAGCCTTCACAAACAATGATAACATAAAACATATATGAACTCACATAATATTTGACATGATGTTAGGATCTTGAATTACGGCAATAAATCTCTTGTAGAGGAGGGGAACTAACTACTTAGGACTCTAGGTCATGGGAGAGTCTAGAACAATAGGTTGCCCTAATCTACCTCAAGTTAATGGGACGTTCGAAAGAGTTCAAAGTTTAAAGGCTAAAAAGGAAGAGAAACCTAGTTGATACTATCCTTCTACGAGCCTAGATGTTTCAGGGAGTTAGGTGAGTAGATTTTTGGAGTTCAGACTACAACTCAGACAACTTACTACCAAAGGACTATAGTACGGGACACATACTCTAGTGCGGCACACTAGTGTCCGTATGGACAGAAAGTGCAAGGTACAGTCTAAAATCACAAAAAAATGACTAACAACCTAATTGATGAAGCTTACTGTAATAATGAAAACATAAAATGGTAAAATGACAAAATAACAAGAAGAATACTTTAACTTAATCTATTCTACGAATTGACAAAGAAGGGTGAGGAAAGCGCACCTTCCTATCCACGAATTGATATCTTCAAGATCTTCACCTCAAGGAGAACCTACATATAGAAGATAGGGAAATTTTGGGGTTGCGTTTAGAGGATTGCCTCAGTCAATCCCTCGCCAAATAGCAACGATTGTAGAAAGATGATAAAGAAAGCTATTGAAATGGAAATTCCAAGCAATATGTAAACAACAATATGCTATGATATCAAATATGATAATGCAAAGTGAATGGAAAATAGAAGGATATCACCTTCTCAGCCAAGTGATCTCAAGGAAAATGGAGGAAGGAGCAAGTGTGCAAGCCTTCAAAGATCAACATTTCCATAACAACAAAGAGAGTGAACCAACAAAACACTAACTTGTAGCTTCAATGGAGGTGGTGGAGCTTGAAAATGCTAAAAGTGAGTAAGAAGAGTGAAGAGAGTTGCCCAAAGTATGAAGATGATCAAGAGGCATGAAACAATGAATGAGATAGCCATTTGAAAGGTGAAAATGGAGGCAAAAGAGCCATTCAAAGTTAGTTAAGAGAGCAACAAGTGTTACACTTTGTGTCCAATGGAGGAGTGTAATGCCTCTATAGATTCCAGAGGTGGGAATCCTATCAGGAAGACAACATGCCGCATAGACATCCATGTGTCACGCTAGCATCCCCAACAAAATATCCCCCCGCCAACATGAAAAATAGCTGCCAAGTGGACAGGGAAAGGTGTTGGAAATAAGGATTGCATTATTGGATTTAATTATCTAAGGTAGGAGGTAGTGTAAATGTGGAATTTTCTTAGGGAAGTGAATTCGTGCCATTACATCTCTGAAATGTTGCTCTTCACTTGCTTGATAGTACTCTTGATCATAAGTTTCACCTCTTGCTTCTTGTTAGATTTCAAATGATGCAATAACTAGGTATTAATAGGAATTTATTCAATTTCCCACAAATCAAATCCCAATAGCCAATATTTGCAATTTGAATTTTGAATGTTAAAATACCGACACTGACATATTCAGATTTGGATCCTGACAAAATAGGGGGACTAAGATGCCTAAGGGTGTCCCAACCCTGGCCCTATTTTCTAGGACATAGGGTGTTGAGGGAAAAATATTAAATCAATGCATTTATTCAATGCTTGCAATTTCTTGAAAACAATAAAAATATGCTATATAATTTACACAATTTAAGGAAATTAGGTGCTTAACTAGGCTCAATAATTTAGGCGGAGCAAAACATAGTGTGAAATTGTCAAGGGTGACAATTTACGACACTACACAACTAAACAAAACTCCTTTATTTTTTATTTTATGCAAAAAAATTTACTCTTTCAAGCAAGTTCTCTTTAGCTAGGGGAAACTCTATCAAAATACTTTCAGCCATTGAAGCTTTCTCATAGAAAGCACTCAAGCTCTCATGATTTACCTGTGTTGGCAATAGTTTAAGCTTCCTCAACCAGCTCTCATTACAAAATCCATTATAAATCTCAAGAGAGGAAAGCCAAGGCCAGTGGTCACTCTCTCTTTTTTCCTCTTTTTAGTTTATTATTATACATTAATAGAATAACAATCTTTGAATCTTGATATATCATTTATCATTTATCAAAATCTATGTAATTTCTCATGGTGGTTTTCCTTGTAGACCAAGGTTGATACTATATATAGCTTATCTTGTATCTCTACTTTTAAATTCCTAATATTGCTAGGATTTAAAAGCAATCATTTATCATTATCTTTTTATCAATCCAGCGTGGCTATTTGTGAAGCTTGAAAGACCAAAATGAGGGTTTGATCGAGGCAAGCTCCAAAATAGCCGCCAATACTTTTCTTGTTTTTCCTTGTGCACATGTTGAGACATTATGGAAATTGTTGACAAGTATTCTATAAGATTTTTGGTTGATTGTGTTGTGATGACAATGCAACATGTTTTAGTCCACACTACGCGTTGGTGTCCACAATCGATAATTTCCTCATTTGGTGGTAGGTTCTCCTTTGTTCGTGCTTTCATTTTATGTAATCACCAAGTTCTCCATCATTTGTAATTTATTTATAACTTAACACTTTTTGTCTATTTTTCTAGTTGCTGAGTTACAAAGTCATTTCTTTGATGCAAATTCACTTTTGTTGTACTTTCTAGTCATCCTGCATTAGAAATAGTAATTAAATTTATATCATTTGAGGTAATTGAAGCTTTCATTATTTTAAGTTATATTTTCTTTAAGTACCAAAATTCTTTTAAATTTTGGTGAACTTGATGCTTTGCAATGCTTCTTAGCTATTATGATTCATTTATTTTTAAGTGATTCACTTCTTTATTACTTCTTGTTTGGTGAATGTTTGCTATCCGACAATGTCAGATCTCTTCATCCAAACTTTTTTAATGCTTTTGATAATGCATTTTCTAAATAATATTTTGGTATGTTAGACGATGCTCTTAATGATTTCTTAAAACTACCATCTTTTCTCCAACCATCTACTTCTTCAAATTATTCTTTTGTAATTCCTTCTAAAAAGGATAAGAAATATTTGAAAGTAATTATTGTCTCTAGTGTTCCTCACAAACCTAAGAGACCAATAATCTATGTTAATTGAGAAAATTTGCAACCAAAGAACGTAATAATTGTTTATGGTGAACTTTCTATAGCATGTCCTCTAATTTATTACTTAAAACTTGCTCAATCTATCACTTCTAAAGTGCTTGTGACTACTAATAAATCAATATCCCATACTTATAACACTCATATAAATAAGCAGAACATTGATATTCCAACTTCTCAACCTATGCTTCCTTAAGCACCTAAATCAACTTCAAAATCTCCTAGTGAATATGATCTTATCAAGCAACTTCATACTACTCCTACTAAGATATCTTTGGGACCTGCTTCAAACTTCTCTAGTTTATCATGGAATGCTTCAAGAAGCCTTGTAGAAAATTATTTTGTCTTCTTCTATTAGACCGAAGGATGTCAATGCATTAATAGAATATATTTATTTTGATACATTGAATATTACATTTTATACACATGAACTTCCTTCTCCAAAAGTGCAAAATCAAGTTGATCCCTTAATGATAATAGTCTTCACAAAGAATATAGGTATTATACATACTATCCTTGATACCGATTTGGACTCAACGTTTCTAGTGTTGATCTTTTAACTAAGCTTAATACAAATACTAATTCTCTGACAACTAAATATTTATCTATTCATGGGTTTGATAATGTTGGTAGACAAGCCTTGGGTACAATAATATTGCCTTTGTATCTAGGACTCGTTACCATTCCCACCCTGGTTATAACGTAAACCCAAGTGTTCTACGGTATAACCTGCTTCTAGAGAGACTGTGGAGTCACATTATTGATGCAATCACGTCTACCTTACATCAATCTACTAATTTTTTAGCGATAATCAAGTAATAATAGTCAAGGCTAACCCTAATGTCGTTCACTGTTTTCAAACGGCTAAGGCAAGTCAATCTTTGAATCTTCCTACTTTTACAATTTAAATTCCTTCGTTATCTCCTAATCATGTAATATCATCCTCTAATACTCCTTTTAGGGATTAATTTACCACTCCTATTCCTTCTAAGGATGATTTTTCTTCTAAAGGATTTTTCAAATCTTTCTTCTTCTACATAAAATGCATGTCCTAGTGATGATTGTGATTCCTTCTATAATTTACACCATCCTTCATTAGACAATATAAAGTCGATCCTACTCATTTTGACATTCTAAAAATATCATTCACACCTACTATTGAAGATGATATTTTTTCTATATCACACGATAATGTGGACAATAATTATAATTACACATATCATATTTGACTATTTCGTTAACATTGATCCTCCACCTTTTGAGGAGTTGCAACCACGTTATGGTTTAGGATGTAATATTTTTTCGAAAACTAGTTATAAAGGAAAAGGTTATGGATGTAATAAAAAAGGCATCAAAATTCCAATAGAACGTAATCCACATGGCTCTAATTCAAAACTTGGATATCACCCTTCAACCTCTAAAGAAAGACCATGGTTAAATGTGATAATTCATATCCTAATGTAACTCTAGATGTTTTCTCCTTCGAGGATACTCTAAAAGAGTTCTTCTAATTTACCTTCTTATCATCATGACCATCCATTCTCATACCATTTTCAAATACTCAAGTTTATTTTGGAAGATCCATTATGACTGCAAATGATAAAACCACTCTTTCTAATGATCATGCAAGCTTTACTATTCCTAATCTTGTGGACCATAGTATGCTCCTAGTCAAGGATACTTCGATGTTCCTATGGATCCTAAATCTTATAAAACAGTAATCAAGATCAGTAAATGTTTTTCTTCTAAAGAATCTCAATTCCATTATGATATTCTACATTATTTTGATGATTTAGTTGCTTGGTCATATGTGGATATGCTAGATATTGACCCGTGTATTATGGTTCACAATATCATTTTATCTCCCAATGGCAAGCCTGTTAAGAAAAAAATTACAAAAATGCATCCTAAGGTTGCATTAATGGTCAATACTAATATAAAAAAGATTTTAAAATATGGTTTTATCCATCTTATTGACTATTCACCTTGGATATTAAATATTTTAGTTGTCACTAAACCCAATGGTTGTATTTGAGTATGCATTGATTTTCATGACTTAAATAAAGCTTCCATTAAAGATGATTTTTGCTTTCTAATATAGATATAATTTTGAAATCAACGAAAAGCATGCATTATTATCCTTTATGGATAGCTTCTTGGGATATAACTTGATCCTTATTAACCCAAAATAGCAATTCAATACAACTTTCACTACCCCTTAGGGTATTTTTTCTTATGTAGTCATGTCATTTGGTTTAAAGAATAATGGAGAAACTTACCAACATGAGATGACTCTAATCTTTCGTGACTTCATTCATAAAATTTTAAAAGATTATGTCAATGATATCTTGTCTAAGTCTCTAACTCATTAAGATCACATTAATAATCTTCACCTTATCTTTGAACAACTTCAACTTTACAAGACGAGACTAAATCCTTTGAAGTGTGTCTTTGATGTGGATGTCAATAATTTTTTTATATTTATCATATCTCATTTTGGAATTGAAGTCAATACTAATAAGATAAATGTAATAGTTAACATGCCTCGACCTAATAATATTTTTTAACTTCATAATATCCTAGAGAAAATTCAGGCAATTTAAAGATTTATTTCTTAGTTGGTTGATTGTACCCTTCCTTTCACACATCCCTAAAGAAAAATGTACGCCTTCAATGGTATGACAAATATCAAATTGCTTTTGACTCCATTAAGACTTATTTGAATAATCCTCCCATTTTGATGCTAGTTGTACAAAATTGACCTTTTTCTGCTTTATACTTCAACATTGTCCCATGCTTTAGCAACCTTATTGGCTCAACATGATAATGATGGTAAGGAAATAACGGTACTATATAAGTTGTATTTTACTCGACTATGAAACTCAATATTTATATTAGAGAAATAATGTCTTGCTCTTGTTTCACAACACAAAAGTTAAGATACTATTTTCTTCATGCAAAAACTCATGTCATGGTAAAATTTGATCCTCTTAAACATTTATTCTTTAGATCTGATCTTTTTGGAAGATTGACTAAATGCGTGATTTTTTTGATGAGGAAAAATAGGTTATGATGGAACTCGAAACCCAATACAAGAAGGTTTTGAAGGGACCTAAAACCCTTTACATTATAAAGTTGCTAGGAAAATAATCAGCAAACAATCCACAACCCAACAATAGCACCCATTCCTAGATATTCAAATCAACTCAAGATGCAACAAACAAGTTTTGAAGGGACCTTAAACCCTTTACAACTAGGTTTTGACAGGGACCTAAAATCCAACTTAGATGATTGGTGCAGGGGCACCCACAGTGCTTTCATGCCTCTAGGGGGTCAAAAATTTATCTTTTGCTTTGTTTGATTTGGTTGAATGTAATAAGTTCTTCTAAGACCATGTATTATGTGTTTGAGTCAGTTTTGAGTCATTAAGGGTGAGTTAGGGTCTAGATGTAAGAAATTGTCAAAGTTGCACAATGTTGTAAAAAACAACTTTTGCATTTTGTTGTCAAATTGAAGTTTGGTTGGAATATGAATGGTTGTAATTTGAAAAGTTGGTTGAGAACCATTGGAAAATGGTTATAAATGTTTAAAAATGTCTTGTATGGTTGACACAAAGGTTAGGATGATGAAAGGATGAGGAAACATTGTGTATTTGAAGTTTTGATAAATGAAACCCTTGTTTTCTATGCATTTTTTTGTAACAGTCATGTTCTTTCACATGGTACGAATCTGTACGACATTTGTAAAACCTATACGTGGTCGTGCTAACCCTACAAGTTATGATTGAAGAACCAGTTGTGAAAGGCTACTAGAAGAATGAAGGCTTGTCAAGCAAATACCACCATTGGATGTTTGATAGATTGCAAGATTGGTTGATTGAGATTGTTTTGAATTTTCCACCTCTGCTTTGCATCAATGATCAAAGACACTGCCTACATCAGCCAAGCAACAACTAACCTTCCACTCAAAAAATCCAAATCTCAGCCAAGGAGAACGAGGAACTTAATGATGATGAACACCAATAAATCACTGAGATGCAAAAGAACCAAAAAATCCAAACACCCCACCTCAATAGGGGTTTTGGTTAGCACAACTAAAAACTGCAAACCAACAACCTCCCTACACACCATCCCACCTTGAATGCCAACCCAACCTCCACCTCTAGAGGAGAGGATGAAATGAAACCACTTCTCACCAAAACCACATCAATCATTCTCTAACAAGTTCCACCTCAATAGGAACTAGATTGAGATATTTCCCACCATAACTACAACTTCCAACTTCACCACAAAAGAAATAATCTCCCCCTCTATAGGAGACACCGATTGTAGATCCTGAACACAATCAGCTTCAAAAGGAAGGGCTGACACAACATCCCTTAGCAATGCAGGCTTTAGGTACTGGTAGGAAGAAGCAAAAACTTCCTCAATCTGCACACATAATTGGTATTGAATAAAAACCAATAAGCCAAGCCTAGCCATCAACAAATAAGCTCTAGCCATAACAAAGATCATAAACTAGGGTAGTCCCCACCCCAAAGAGAAACACAAGCATCTTTAGCCAACAAAAAAAATTTACCCCCCATTAACCATAAAAGCTTCAAAGACCAAATGGGGGTAAAAGCAACAATCCAATATTGAGGAACCCACGGGCCAACAGTCAACACAGACAACACCATAGAAGAGAGAGCTTCAACAAACCATGATAGCAGAGAATGGGTAGAAGAAGCAACAAAAGGAGAGATGTTTGGGTCAAAGACAACCCAAACCCAAAAGAACCTTAAAGACTAATGCCAACAACTGATAGGAACCCACATATAGACCACCATCAACAAAAGGTCTATGCTAACCATCAACATGTCTGCAACACCAAAAGAAAATTCATAAAATGGAAGCAGACCCCACCAATGAGTGCCCTCCAAACTAGCAACAAATTGCCTCACCTCCACCAGAGCAGAGGAAGCAGCAACAACAAAGCCATCCTGAGAGCTCACAACACCATCATCATATTCAACGTCATGAGATTCAGAGGCACCCTTTGAATCACTTGCTCTGGAATTCAAACTTGACCTCATAACATGTATGAATCTATCAAAAACTAGTAGCAAACCATAAATTCCCAAAAAAACAAGGACAAAAGCATGAAGAGAGGTCCCAACCAATAGTTATCCTCCCACCTAATAGCAACCATCTACAAAAAGTAGTGAACCAATTGCAAGCATGACCCTCCACGAGATGGAGGTTAGGGAATCAAGGTGTTGAAAAGGGTTTCCAAAATACAATAGAGAAAACACCAAGCCGCAACCCACAAAAACTTCCACCTCCAAAAAATGAGCCATGGAAGCAAAACCATCAGCACCAACTGTCGAAACCCCATCCTCACCAACACCAATCAACTTGGAGCTCCTACAGAGAAATTCATTCATAAAGAAGCCAAAACCTAGCACAGCAATAGGGGAGCTGCTAAAACCCAGCACAACATCCACAAAGCAGCCAATAAATAGCACAACATCCATGAAACTACCAAAAACCAGCAGTGAACTAGAAACGCCCAACAAAACTATATCATCATCAACTGGATCAAACTCTCCATCTCCCTCTCCCTCCAAAGATTTCAAACACCTTCTCACACCTCTCTTTCTGCTCTCCATCCTATATTACTTCTTAAAAAAATATATAATTTTTGATATTAGGGGTGTGAGTCTTTGGTTGTTGGATCTATAGGCAAGAAGCCCCACCATTTCACCAAAGGATCACCCCTTAACACCAAGGAAAATCAATCTCAATTTTTGACGTGGTAGGGAAAGACCTCGCGAGGTTTGAACCTTTGGTTGTTGGCCTTACAGGAAAGAAGCCCCACCACTTCACCAAAGGTTCAACCCCGCTAAATGGGTGATGTTACTTTCTAAGTTTGATCTTAAATTTATCTCTCATAAATGAATAAAAGAACATGTTGTAGTTGATCACTTAGTTGATGCACCTTCACGTTATGCTTTTCCTAATCTATATATTTTTCATTATGAAAAAATATTTTCTCTACACGATGGTTCTACATGGAAAATGTACTTTAATGGATCCAAGTGTCAAATTAGTTCCAGAGCAGGAGTAGTTTTTTCTCTCACCTTTTGGTAAATTGATTCCCCTATCCTTTTGTTTACAATTTCTTCATACAAATAACATCATTGATTATAAATCCCTTGTTGTTGGCTTGTGTGTCATTTTATCATTAAACATTAAACATATTCAGATTTATGGTGATTCTCAACTAATTGTAAATCAATTAATGGGGACTTATCATGCTAAACAAGATAAAGTCTCTAAGTACCACGATTTAGCCTTATCTTTGCTACATAACTTGTTATCATTTAATATTGACAATATTTTGAGAAAAGACAATCATCATGTTTATGTAATGGAAAGTGTTGCTTTCCTTATGCCCTTTAATGATGCAGAAAATGAGTATCACTTTGTGATCCAGTTGATCCCTTCTCTTGCTATTATGAAAAACCCTATTCCTAGTAGTCTATTTTAAGAAAATATAGACTTGGGTGAGTGGTATTCTCACATCTATAGCTACTTGAATTATGGAACTTTTCCTAATAATGCTACTAAAAATAGTTGCATTCATATTGAAAAACTTGTTGCATGTTACATCATTATTTCAAACATTCTTTATTGAAGATCTTACAATGGTGTTCTACTTTGATGTCTAAGTTTGAAATACCCCTTACCCTTCAAGAATATCATTCAAGCTCTGGGAGTGGACATTTTGGTGGTAGATACTTAATAAATAAATTGTTATAAATGGGATACTAGTGACAAACAATGGAACAAGATTCATTTTCCTTTGTCAAGGAATGTCCTCAATGTCAACAACACAATAATTTAATTCAGGCTCCAACACAAGAACTTTATGGCCAAGATTCTCCTTGGCCGATTTATGTCAGGGAGTTAGAGATCATTGGAAAAAATTCTCCACCTTCTTCTAAGATTCATACATTCATCATTACAACTACATATTACTTTACAAAATGGGTGGAAGTTGTTCCACTTCGATCCACTATTGTTGAAACAATATGTGGATTTATTCTCGAAAACAAAATTTACCACTTTGGACTGGCTTCCACTTTTATTTCTAATAATGGTACATAATTTAAGAACAAGAGGTGAAGAAATTATTACAAAAAAATTATATTTAACATCACTTTTCTAATCCTTATTATCCTTAGTCTAATGGTTAGTTTGAGGCCTCTAATAAGACTTTGGAGCAAATTCTTCACAAAATTGTCTAAAAACATGGTAAGGATTGGAATATTCAACTAACGTATGCACTATGGGCCTATCACACAAGTATTCATACAACTACTGGTGCCACTCTGTGCAATCTTGTGTATGGTGTTGATGTTACCATGCCTTTAGAGTTGGAAATTCCATCTTTGTGAGATTCCCTTAAAGGATTAGTTGGTGGTAATACCTATCGAGAACAACGTCTAAATGAACTTAAATTTCCTGATGAGCATCAATTAAATGCTCTTGAACATCATCAAGCCTATAAAAAATATTTATCTCAATAATACAATCAAAATATTCTCTCTCAATCTTTTAAGATAGGTGACTGGTTCTTTATGAGAAGCAAAGGATATAATTACACCTCCAGGAAAAAAAGGGAAGTTCAACCCTAACTAGATAGGTCCTTACATGATCACATTTGTTTATGGTTCTAGTGCTTAGGTCATTTGAGAGGCATTTAAACTATTTGGGCATTTATTTTGTAATAAATAGTGAACTATATCTCTATACCATTCATCTGAGGTGATGTCTTTCGATGAATATTATTGGAAAATGAGTTGTCCATCAACTCTTACCAAGGTTTTTGGAAGACCTTTACCTCTCACCATTTTCATTATTTGTATTTCTAGGTCAAACTCTTGGATAATAACCATCCACTTGCCTCTTCTTTCACCCAATTCATTATGCATCAACATGGACTTCGATGTTGAGTTAGGGACTACTACAATTATCTTGCTTCTTAAGATGTCATGCTGAAGTTTATTCATTGCTTTGACCAAATAAAAATATTATTCACCCAAATATGGATACCTTATTTTTACATTCTTAAATTGGGAGATCATGAAAGCTATAGGTTTTTCTGCCTATCCTCTCCCTTTTGAGTCAAGCCTCTAGCACGGGAATGTTCTGAGGTGAAATTATAGATGTTAAATGGTTTAGTATAGCCAGAGTTGGATAACACATGAGCACTAGTTATAGCTTCCTTGATTTCTGCAAATTCCTTCATGGCATTTGAGGTCCACTCAATCTTGGCATCCTTTTTTAACATATCATTCAGAGGATGTACAATCTCAGGAAAACCACTGATAAAATTTATGATAAAGTCAATCTTTCCAAAGAATGATTTTAGCTCACTTTTATTGTTTGGTAAAGATAATTTAAGAATAGCCTCTATCCTTTTTGGGTCAATTAAGATACCCTTTTCTGATATTATATGGCCCAAAAGCTTTCCTTCACTAACTCCAAAAATGCATTTCTTAGGATTTAAAGAAATACTTGATTCTTTACATCTTTGAAGGATTTTGCATATATCTCCTATATTATTAGATTTATTTTTGAAAAACATTGTGATGTTGTACATATAAACGATGATGCATTTTCCAATCAATCCATTGAAATTGATTTCCATAGCTTGTTGGAAAGTATCTCATGCATTGATTAGGTTCCAAGACAATCTTTTGTATGCAAATGTTTCCCATTTCATAGTGAAGGTCATCTTCAACCTATCTTCTTCTTTAACCATAACTTGGTTATAGCCTAAATATCCATTTAAGAAGGAAATTATTTGAGACCCATTCACTATTTGAGGCACTTCATCCAATTAAGGTAGTGAGTATTTATCATTTTCTAATGCTCAATTGAGATTCCTAAAATCAACACAAAGCTTGATTTCTCCATTTTTTTCTAACCGACACTAAGTTCGCTACCCAGGTTGAATATCACACAAGGTATATGATTATAGAACAAAATAATTTATGCATGTTTTTTTAACATATCATTTAGAGGATGTACAATCTTGGCAAAAGGATTGATAAAATTTATGATAAAGTCAATATTTTCAAAGAATGATTTTAGCTCATTTTTATTGTTTGGTAAAGATAATTTAAGAATAACCTCTATCATTCTGGGTCAATTAAGATACACTTTTCTAAGATTATATGACCCAAAAGCTTTCCTTCAGTAACTCCAAAAATGCATTTCTTAGGATTTAAAGAAATTACCTTATTCTTTACATCTTTGAAGGATTTTGCATATATCTCCTATATTATCAACTTAATTTTTGGAGAACATTGTGATGTTTTCCATATAAATGATGTTGCATTTTTCAATCAATTCATTGAGAGTGATGTCTATAGCTTGTTGAAAAGTATCTCATGCATTGATGAGGTTGAAAGACATTTTTTTGTATGCAAATGTTTCCCATTTTATAGTGAAGGTTGTCTTCAACCTATCTTCTTCTTTAACCATAATTTGGTTTTAGCTTCAATATCCATTTAAGAAGGACATTATTTGAGACCCATTCACTATCTGAGGCACTTTATTCATTGAAGGTAGTGGGTATTTATCCTTTTTTGATGCTCAGTTAAGATTCCTGAAATCAACACAGAGCCTAATTTCTCCTCTTTTTTTATCGGTACTAAGTTGGCTACATAGGTTGAATGTCACATTGAGTATATGATTTTAGAACTCAACAATTTAGGCACCTCCTTTTCGATCAAGGGTTCCAATAAAGCATTGACAATACATTATCTTTGTTTGAAAGCTTTTGCTCCTAGGTTTAAGGGAATAGTGTGCATAATCACATAAGTATTATAATTTTTCAATTCTTCATAGCTTCATGCAATTACCCCACTATAGTCTTTCAATTTTTTCACAATCTCATTTTTCTCTTTAGGATTGCAAACCTTGCCAATGAACACATATTTTCTCTTGTTCATCTCCTAAATTGTGAGGGTCACACTTTCCTCCTTCCAAATTTAGGGTGGTCTTCCTTGATTTGGCTACATCATCTTGATAAAAAATTATTTCCATTGATATGATCCCCTTAGGAATGGTATTAGTCTTCAAATTGATGATACCTCCATCAATTACCTCTCAAGGATATGTATCACATTCATTAATGATCTAGGCAAGAAAAATGCTAGTATTAGTAATAAATTCAAGAATATGTTGATCATCATCAACCACTTGAAAATTTGTGTTGTCTAGAACTATTGGTAACGAGACCAATTCTACAAAGAATATCTTTAACCCCAAACCATTTATCAATTATAGAGATTTTGTTGAAACACCAAGAGAATCCATAATTTGGTTATGTAGACATCCAAGTTTGACCACTTCCATATTATCAAAGTTGTCTTCTTAATCATCCCTTTGCTCTTTTAAAATCATCCTCTTTGTTGGTATTAATTAAATCATTCATTTAATTAATATTGTGTATCTTGCATAAGGTTTCCCAAAGTAATTAATTTAATAAATACTTTTCCCCTCTTTCCTCTTTAAATTAAATAAATGCATCACTTTATTTAATTTAGTCATATTATCTTTTGGAATTTTAAATTTATTTTTAAATTTCCTATTTTCTCTCTCATTGTCACATCCTCCAACTTTTGCAAGTTGGTCTTTAATCCATCTTATCTAACCCTCTTTCTTAGTCGTAATTAATTTATGATTAAGATGTGCACACCCCTAATCATCATTAGGGTCCCATCCTCCATAATTTCCCACTTGCCTCTAATGAGTCCTTAATTAGTCTAATCAAGTACTTGCACAACGTTAATCACCTATTTAGGTCATCTCTAATTCCCATATCATTTATGGAATGTGTCTTTAGTCAACTTCATTAAAAGCTTTATCTTTTTGAACAAGGCATCTCCATTCCCCATGTGAATTTTTAATTCACATTTAATCCCCCAATGCATTTAAAAGAATTTTAAATTATTTCTCTCATCTCCATGAGAATATTTGAGGAATTTTTAATTCCCCACTTGTTCTCTCACCCACATGGGGACAAGTACCTCCTTTATGAGTAGATCTTGTCCCAATCCCAAGGTACTATGTACCCTTTCCATGTCATGTACTATCCTTCCACCTCATATACACATCACCCTTTTTGAGCCACTTCACATGCCACATGTCAAGATGTGAGGGCTTGTGAGTTCTCAACTCACTTTAGCCCTAAATCTTGATCTTGGTGGCTCAATCATGCATTGTAGCCAAACTCTTGCAATTTTTTTCTAGAATCCATACTTAGCCATTTTTACACTTGCATCCACTTTCATCCATTATCATATCATCATCTAGTTTGTATCTTGTGCCATTCAAGGAGCATACAACACCGAAGATCGAAGGGCCAACCAAATGATTGATTCGACACAAGGTAAAAAGTTCCATTTGTTGCCTTTATTTTGTGTTGAATCCAATTAGGCTAATCTTGAGGTGTATGTTGTTTTTAGTGTTATTTTGCACTCTTTTGTTTTTTGTTCATTTTCTAGCACATAAATTCGCCCCATCACATTTCTAGCATGCCTAGTGGGACCCACAAATGGGTCTCTTGCTTTCACATTTTCTATTTTTTGACTTTTTGTAGGTACAGGTTACAAAGGGGTGGACCCAACCTACACAGGGGTGGATTTGACCTTCCTGGGGCAGACCTGACCTACTTGGGCTGACCTGACCTGACAGATAGGTGGACTTTCCCTACACAGGCGGACCTGACCTTTCCCTAGGGCGGACCTGCCTTCCATAGACCTCAGAAGTTGTTTTTGGAAAAAATTTCACGAATAGGCGGATTTTCCCTCATAGACAGGCGGATTTTCCCTAGATAGCTTTTTTCTAGAAGGTAAAATTTTAATTTTTAGCAATCTTTTAGTTGTTTTAAGGGTTTGTAACCCCTAATTTAGGTACATAGTATAACTAGGAGGTGTCAATCAACTTTGTTTGTTGTGTTTTTGGGTGAGCTATTTGACGTATCCAATCCCCTTGCACCATTCGGTGATCTTGGGTGACGAGAAATTATAGCTTACCACGTCTTTTGAGTCCACCCTTTTTACTTTTCTTAATGGGACCTGCTTGGGGATTTCATCACCCCAAGGGACGATTCCAACCATGCATACCAGCAGGGTATATAAAGGGGGGAGAGCAAAAGTTGTACCTCAATCTAACCACGTTGTAATTGGTGAAGCATCGGGATGATGTGAAGAGTTGGTCTGAGCCTTTTAGGTTCCCGACTCACGCTTGTAACAGGTTGGTGTTCACAGTTTGGGCCTCACGTACTGGGTGTATATCGAGGACTCCCTAGTAACCATGTTCATCTTAGACTAGAGGACTTTGTCGATCATACCCTCTCTACGAGACTTAGGCTCGTACTATCTGAATTGTCTTCTTTGTGCAAAACCAGTGATTATCTGATTTATTTCACTCAGCCATAGTCTTTTGATTGATGATTATTGTGTTTTGAGTCCTTTGTCTTAGTCTTTTTGTCAAAAATTAAGTCAAACCTCACAAACATGCGGATTTTCCCTCACAAACAACCAGATTTGACCTACAAACAACCAAATTTTCCCTCATAAACAGTCGAATTTGACCCACAAATAGCCAGATTTGACCCACAAACAACTGTATTTTCCCCACAAATAGCAGGATTTGCCCCCCTTATGAAAAATTTGACCAACTTTTTGCTCCTTGGGCGGACTTTCCCTCATCTAGGGGCGGACTTGACCTTTAAACCAGTACTTTTGGAGTCTGTTTTGGCCATTTTTGATTAGTTTTTGCTCCTTGGGCAGACCTGACCCACCTAGGGGCGCACTTGACCTATTGACCAACCTATTTCAGGCCTGTTTTGACCTAATTTGCTCAGTTTTTGCTCCGTGGGCGGACCTGACCCATCTAGGGGCAGACTTGACCTGTTGACCCACCTCTTTCAGGCCTATTTTTACCTTGTTTAATCAATTTTTACTCCTTGGGCAGACCTGAACCACCTAGGGGCGGACTTGACCTGTTGACCCACCTATTTCAGGCCTGTTTTGACCTTGTTTGATCAATTTTTACTCCTTGGGCGGACTTGACCCACCTAGGGGCAGACTTGACCTATTGACCCACTTGTTTTAGGCATGTTTTGACCTTGTTTGATCAATTTTTACTCCTTGGGTGGACCTGACCCACTTAGGGGCGAACTTGACCTGTTGACCCACCTCTTTTAGGCCTGTTTTGACCTAATTTGACCAATTTTTCTCCTTGGGAAAACCTAACCCTTGATCGATCAACTTTTTTATCCACTTCACCATTCGAGACCCTCGTTCTACCATCTCGATCACTTGTCTCCCCGTTTTGGACATCCGTACACCCGCTTCGAGAATCCATTTACCATCCTAAACGTTCCTCCCTTTAACTCGTGCATTCGTTCACCCATTCAGAACCCATGTTCTGATTATCATTTCTACGTTTCAGACCATCGGTATCCCATTGAAACCTCATTAGAACAGTTATCCAAATTAACCTAGGTGTTCATCTCTAATCGTCATCCATCAAAACTAGCTTCAAATCGTTATCCATCCTAAGTCGGTCATCCTTGTCGGCCCAATCAATCCACTTCTATCTCAAGTTGGATTTGGTGTCGTTATCATACATCACCCCTTTGATCGATTAATCAACACCTAGCATTACCAAGGATCACTTTTGAACTTGGTTTCATATTCTGATCACTATCATTCATCCTAATCAATCATCAAACCAAATCGAATCGTTATATCATCTAATTTAGATTGACTTATTGTCTACCGATCAACCTAGTCCACTTCGATCAAATCGAATCAATCCCATCAAGCCCTAGCCTCAGCAGCTAATCAATCATCTAATCAAATCAATCCTGTCAAGCCATATCCTCGTTGGCTAATCAATCATCAAATCAAATCAATCCTTTCGTCACCAAGGTCATCCTAATCCGTCATATCATCTTGCATGCCCGTTCAGACCTGGTCACAAACAAGGAAAATGGCCAAACAATAATCCCAACCAAACATCCCTCAAGATTCGAACAACGCAGCTAATGCCTCACAACACCCCAATAACAGTGCGAACATCCCTCGGGATCCACACAATGGCACATCATCACAATCCAATATCGATGGTCAAAACACATCACCCCCGGGGATGAAAACATGGTCATTCAACACGAAGTTACATTTGAGGAACACTTTAGTAACCCAGTCAATGTGCAAATGACAGATCGCCTCCTTGAAAAACATGGCAAAGAAATCTTGGCTCATTTAATTGACAAGGGTGTCAAACTGCTGTCAGGTATCAACCTATCCAAGTATGGCGGTTCCACATCTAATATACCCCAAGGTTCACACAATGTACTAGGTAGTTCATACGTCCCTAATGTTCCTTCTATAGAAGATTGACATCAACCTAAATTCGGTAATGTCGTTCTATATCCCGTTAGTAATCCCCCACATCCCACAATCTTAGTCATAGGGGCACCCCAAACCATTGATCCCAATGATCCTTTTGCCTTTGGCATGCCACAAAACGTCTCGCAACCACAACCACTAATGCTACCGGCACCACCCCCTTCAAATCCACCTCCTGTCAACACCAAGGGCGCCCCTTTCACTACGTTACCTGCACCTTCTGGGGCCATAAAATTACCATCGCCTTCGTATGCATCTCCATAGCCCCCCAATCTAATTTACCACCTCTGAATGTCCCCTTTGGTACCCAACAACCTCCCTTGCAAAATCCCCCTACGTTATCTCAGTTGCCCCAACAACAACAACTGTTATTTTCCTCGCAACAACCACCATACCATTCACAAAGCAATATGTCTCGACCTCCCACTCAAACCATATCCCCATTCCTTGTGTCTATCCTACGTCTGCGAGTTCAAACATAATACAACATCCCGTCTCAGCCCACGCAACATCTCACATCACATCAACAACCACCACAACATCATTATTACCAACAATAGTCTTAGCCGCAACCACCATATGCGGCCTCCCAACAATCACAACAATTCCCCTAGTATGAACAGGTCAATCCGCAACATCACATCCAAGGTCCTCAGCAACCCACCTCACATTTTTATCAAACGAATCCATATTATACCTCACAACAACAACCCACATATCAACAAAATCGCCCGATATACCAACAAGGGATGTCATCACTCCACCATCCAAACCCATACCTAAATAATCTAATGCTCTCCCAACAGGATCCGTTGTCGTCCTACCATCTATATTTGTCCAACCAACCACTAGTCAACTCAGATTTGCTAGAAATTAAAGCCGCTCTGAAGGATCTTCAGGCAGGGACTAGTAAACAATCATTCAAATTTGAGGACATATGCCCATATCCATTTGATCCCTCCATCTCGTTGATCCCCTTCCCTAAACATTTTGAAATACCAAAATTCGATAGATACAGGGGGAACAAGGATCCCAAGGCCCACTTATAGGAGTTTTACTCCCAGTGTCAAGAAGTTATGCACAACGACAATTATCTCTTGCGCCTATTTCCACAGAGCCTGACAGGCATTGCCCTAGAGTGGTTCATGACCCTTGAAAGAGAATCCTTTGTAGACCTGTCAGAAAAGTTTGTCTCCTATTTCTCCTTCAATTTGGAGGACATTGACACCTTAGATGTCCTCAAAGAGAAACAACGGGAGGGTGAAACCTTTGCTAGCTACCTTCAAAGGTGGCGTGCGTTGGTAGGCTGGATGAAGATCCCTCTAAAAGAAAAGGACATGGTCACCCTCTTCATGGAGAACTCTCATCCCGACATGGCTCATAACTTTAGGTTACATTGTGTCACCACTTTTGCGGAGCTAGTGGAAAAGGGACCTATCCTTGAACATGCCCTGGTTGCCAAAGGGCACATCAAAATATATAACCAGGATAAAGAAAGGTCATTCAATGACAAGCCACATTTTTGGAACAAGAACAAGAACACAGTAAATGATGGCGTCACTAACACTAAACATGTCCAAGTGGCTAATACATCCTAGAGACAACAACCATTCGTACCTAATGCCATATATGTACCACTGGGGGCACCTCGTCCTCCTCAACAGTCAAATCAGAACAACCATGGGAACACTAAACGTCAGTATGCTCAATTAGGAGAACCCCTGAGTGTTGTCTTTAATAAATTGTTACAGATCAATTATCCAATCATGTATCCTGTCACCAAGCCACTTGACGAATCCAAGCCCAAGCCTGCATGGTTTAGGGAAAACGAAGATTGTGAGTTCCATAAAATCAAAGGTAACTCTTTGAATAAGTGTCAGGGTCTAAAAAACTATGTCCAAGATCTCATTGATCGAGGAGATATCAAGGTTGACACCAGTCAAGCTTCGTCGTCCAATGCTTAATTGCAAATATATCAAAATGCCTTTCCAAACCATAATCAAGGCTCGAGCACCTCCAACAATAATCCCCAAGACAACAACACAAATAATGTGAGCTATAAGAATGTACCCCTCAATTACGAGGGTACTATTCATTACCTTGAGCAGGTAGAACCTCATGTATCTATGATACATGTCAAGGCCAAAGACCCTCAGTGTGTTGTTACTACACATGAGCTTGCATCACTGTCCCTACAGCCTCCGCACCCGCCCAATCAACTCCTGTAAGCTCCCAGTACAACATCCTTGATCACTTAGGAAATACCCCTGCTCATATCTCCATTTTGGATTTGCTTAAGTCTTCTCTTGTACATCAAGAAATCCTCAACAGAGCCTTGTAGGAAACCCATGTACGTAATGACATCGACCCCACATGATTCCAAGCTTTGGTAGGACACTTGGCTTTATCTTATCAACTCCACTTTAGCCAAAATGACATGCCAAATATCAATGTCAATCATAATCACCCCTTGCATATCGAAGTCGTGGTTGCTCGCCATAAAATAAAAAGGGTCTTGGTAGATAATGGCTCTGCCCTTAATTTGTGTACTCTAAAATTCATAA
The DNA here is from genome assembly GCA_007258455.2 of Sequoia sempervirens. Lineage (NCBI taxonomy): Eukaryota > Viridiplantae > Streptophyta > Pinopsida > Cupressales > Cupressaceae > Sequoia > Sequoia sempervirens. Next base: position 72,471,042 of record VDFB02026320.1, read on the forward strand.
AATAGGTGGGGTATACTCAGACAGATTTAAGTAATCAGATCATCACAATCAAGGCCTATGATAATGCGGAAAGGAATTCAGAGAGAATTAGCAGTCTTCCTATAGAAGTGGGACATGTGGTTCAATACACTACCTATCATGTCCTTGATCTGGACTTGCCATATAATCTCCTCCTTGGCTGCCCATGGCTCCATACTATGCAAGTTATCCCCTCTACGTACCATCAGTGCCTAAAATTCCCAGTCAACAGGCAAGAAGTCACCATCTATGTTGATCCCCAACCATTTGAATATTGTCGCGCTTTAGAAGCGTCATTTCCCCATTTACATTATTGTCCCGGGGTCGAAATGGGGGCATCTCAGTCATCATCCACTAATCCACCCTCCACCATGACAACCACTCCATCTTCCATCACTGATCCTACAGTCACAAAAGTCCAGATCATTGACAAAGGGTGTGGTGAATACGAAATACATACTGCTCTTAATATAGCAACCATGCCCCCGTCACCACATGAATATGGCCAACCTTCACATGCTACTCCAAAGGAAGACAAGACTGTCACCTTCATTGGTAAAAACATTCCTACCACCACTTTCAAGTCCCCTAGTATCAAGATAGATGCACCAGAAGAGGATATAAGTCAATGGGTATACCGAGAAGAACCCCAACCTGATCCCCCTCTAAAGGAGTATTTTCAAGAAGCATATCCTTGGTCAGCTAAGTTTGCAGAAAAGTATAACTACCAAGGTAGGGGCCTAGGTAAAGAAGAACAAGGGCGGTTGCAACCTATTGATACATCAAAGCTACCAAAGAACATAGGCATCGGATATGATAAAAAGCAGAAAGGCCCTGCAACATCGCCTAATACCTCCAATAGTGTCACCATGGACAATGGCTCATTAGAGGACATACCAGACGAGGAATCCGTCATATGTGCATATGATAACATTGATCACACTGACCTATCATCCATGTTCGAGTGCTTATCCGTCTGTACCATTAGCCTATCCCTTTGTCACCCTGAGCTTATTGATTGGGACCTACGTGATAGCACACCTGTCAATATGTCTGTGGATACATATGTCAACCTCATGGGATTGGGGGAGGATGAACACTCTAGTTGCAAAAATAAGAATAAGAAAAATAAAAAGTGGTCATCTAGTGAAAACCTCCTTAAGGCACTTCCTAACCTTGAAAAAGTAAAAATAAAGGATGCATCCAATGGCAAAAACCTCGAAGAGGCGTTGGAAGATGGAGATGTTCATCTTCCCCTTGTGGGAACTCAGTTATCTGCCCGATCATCTATTGTAATCGAAGAGACTCAAGAATTTAATCTGGGTACTATTGAAAATCCTAAGATCACTTATATAGCTAAGTCACTCTCAGAGCAAGAGTATCCAGTCATCATGCAACTACTACAAGAGGGAATCGTTAAATTTGCTTGGTCATATTAAAAAATGCCAGGCTTAGACCCCGCCTTAATGGTTCATCATCTAGACGTTCAACCAGATGCCAAGCTTGTCAAGTAGAAGCTCCGCAAGATGCATCCAGAGGTAGCATTGTTAGTCAAGAAGGAATTGGAAAAGTTACTAGATGCAGGTTTTATCAGACCAATTGACTACTCTGAGTGGATCTCCAATATAGTACCAGTTACCAAATGAAATGGAGACATTTGGATCTGCACAGACTTCAAGGATCTTAACAAGGCCTACCCAAAAGATGACTTCCCTTTGCCTAACATTGACATGTTGGTCGACCTCACAGTAGGACATGAGATGCTATCCCTTATGGATGACTTCTCTGGTTATAATCAGATTTGAATTGCACTTGAGGACCAACACAAGACCGCCTTCACAACACCTTGGGGTACTTTCTGTTATAATGTTATGCCCTTTGGTCTCAAAAATGCAGGGGAAACATATCAAAGGGCAATGACGGTCATCTTCCATGACCTCATCCATATCATCATGGAGGATTATGTCGACAACTTGTTAGGGAAATCCATAACATGAGTGGAACATCCTACCATCCTAATAAAGATCTTTGAATAGTTAGAGCATTACAAGCTGCGGTTAAATCCAAAAAAGTGTCTTCTGGGTTACGTTGGGAAAACTATTAGGTTTTATAGTCTCCCGAAGGGGTATTGAATTTGATCCCGCCAAGGTGAAGGCTATTCTGGACATGCCATCCCCGTGCAATTTGAAATAGTTAAGAAGCCTCCAACGAAAGATTCAATCCATCTGTTGGTTCATAGCCCAGCTCGCGAATAAGTGTCAACCATTCACTCATCTCCTAAAGAAAGACTCCACCTTCTAATGGAACCAATAGTGTCAAACAGGTTTCGATAAGATCAAAGAATACTTAGCTCATCCTCTGATCTTGATGCCACCCATTCTAGGGAAACCCCTCCTATTGTATATCTCTGCCACTTCAGTCACGCTGGGGGCATTGTTGGCACAACATGATGAATCATCAAAAGAGAGGGTGATCTACTACATCAGTCGGACATTGGTTGGCTATGAATTAAACTACTCCCCCATGGAAAAGGCCTGCCTCACACTAGTCTTCAGCACACATAAATTCTAATATTACATGCTTAATCATCCAGTCAAATTAATTGCTAAAACTAATCCACTAAAGTATTTGTTATCTAGAACCACTCTGACTGGCCGCATGGCCAAATGGGTCATGCTCCTAAGTGAATTTGACATAGAGTATGTGGAACAGAAAGCCATAAAGGGACAGGTCATGGCTGATCAGTTAGTCGAGGCACCATTAGTAGATGCTTACCCTCTAGACACTAAATTTCTAGACAAAAAAGTCTACACAGTTACTGAAGCACTAGCTTGGACACTGTATTTTGATGGATCATACACGCATAATGGATCAGGTCCAGGGATTTTATTAGTTACCCCTCAAGATGACTACATTCCAAAATCATTCAGGATACCATTCCCATGTACCAACAACATCGCAGAGTACGAAGCCCTCCTCACCGGCCTCCGAATTGCAAAACAGTGGCATACAACTCATTTGAAAGTATTTGGAGATTCATTATTAGTCATCAAGTAAGTTAATGATGAATTCCTCACAAAGGATGATAAGTTGTTACCCTACAAGTGCATGGTGGATGATTTCAAGAAATATTTCACCTTCATACAATTTGACCAAATTCCTCAGGTACAGAATAAAGCAACGATGCAATGGCCACTATCGGTTCCCTAATTGACATGCCTAAGGACTGGACGAAATGTGAGTTCCTTGTCGAATAAATTTTAATCCCAGCGTATGATTTTCCTGAGATTGATATGGTGTGAGATATCATAGGTCCCGCCTCCCCCTGGTATCAGGACATATATACCTATCTCCATGATAATATCTTACCCCCAAACCTCACACGGAACCAACAAAAATCCTTTATTCAACGTTCGGCTTGTTATATTATCATTGATGATACAATTTATCATTGCGGGTATGATGGGATCCTCCTTAGGTGTTTGAATGAGACCTAAGCCTGCATGGCAATAATGGAAGTACATGGTGGTGTTTGTGGAGCTCACTCAAATGGTATGGCCCTAGCCAAAAGGATTCTCTAAGCTGGATATTATTGGCATACACTAGAGCATGATACTTGTGAATTTGTGAAGAAGTGCCTTCCATGCCAATAACATGCATATTTGATTCACGCTCTAGCACAAGATCTTCAGCCCCTCCTAGCACCGTGGCCCTTCTCTCAATGGGGTTTCGACTTGATTGGCAAGATTTACCCACCATCATCCGACGACCATACATTCATAATCACTGCCACTAAATACTTCACTAAGTGGGTGGAAGCCATGCCGCTCTCACAGATCACTGGTATTTAGATCTCAAAGTTCATCCTTTACCATATTCTTTGCAGATATGGTATCCCATCCACCATCCTTTCTGATAATGGAAAACCCTTCAAAAACCAAGCCATGAAACACCTCTGCGACACCTTTCACATCCAGCATCGTTGGTCAACGCCTTATTACCCCCAGGGTAATGATCAGGCAAAAGCAACCAACAAGACCCTCATCTATATCCTTATAAAGGTTGTCAATAACACCGGTCGAGATTGGCACCTCCATATTCATCCCGCCCTCTAGGCATATCGCACCTCCATTCGCACCCCTACAGGGGACACTCCTTATTCTTTGGTCTATGGCATCGAAGCCATCTTGCCAATTAAAGTCGAGATCCCATCACTGAGTATTTCCCTAAAAAATCTTATTAGTGAGGAGGACGCTCATGTTGCACGGCTTGCACAACTGGAGTTACTCGATGAAAGGAGAATCAAAGCTTACGATCACCTGCAAGCATACCAGAACCGCCTCAAGCGTCACTACAACAAGAAGGTTCTCCCTCGACAGTTTTAGGTGGGTGATCTTGTCCTCCAAGAGAATCAACATACTTAGCAAGACCGAGACAAGAAGGGAAAATTTGAGCCAAACTGGTTGGGGCCTTATATCATAGCCGCCAAATATGGATCTAGGGCCTACAGGTTGACTAATCTTGAAGGAGATCCCCTCGACGAACCCATCAACATCATGCATCTGAAGAAGTTCTACGCCTAAGTCCGCTTGGTAACCCCACCTATCGGGAAAAGTAAAAAGTAAAAAAAATCAAAAAAATCCAAAAAAATCCAAAAATAGTAAAGAGAAATAAGTTCGTCCTATGGTGAAAACCACTTTTTGGTGGCGCCTTGGATAAGTATGGATGGTGAAAACCTGGTAACAGGCGTCATCCGTAGAGGGCTTAATCATTATCTACCTGGCATCCTAGTTATTTTATGCTTTCATCCGCACTATCGTCCTCACCCATCCCATCCTTGGCCACTTGGTATATTTTGATTGAGCATTGGACGACCCGTCTAGCCTATCCCCCCATTCTGAGCTTTTCATTATCCCACTTTGAGCTTATGTCATTTGTCTCATCATGAATTGGATTGTGTCATTGCATAGGATCATCCATCGTGTCGGTCTTCATCTAGATCTCATCCTGTCACGTTGTCAGTCGAACTACGTTGCCCTTATGCTGTCACGTAGGCAAGGCTGATCATTTGATTTTACCTTGGGGTATTCTGACCATCATGTGTTGGTTGTCTATCACTTGTCCTCACCATCATCTTTCCGCTTTATCCATGGTATTTTCATGAACTACGAAGGCTTTGCGCTTTCATGTAGGCAAGGCTAATCTTTGATTGGCCCCCGAGCCCCTAGGTCTGTAGGATATGTTAGTCTATGTCCTTGTTTAGCTTGTTATTCTCAATTGAGAAACCCCCTATATCAAAAGATCTGGTTAATAAAAAGTATCTGGCATCAAACTGGGTCATTCTAGTTTAGTATCCATCATTGGTCTCAACAGGATGCATCCTTCCTAGCAGACCTCATCAATCCCATCCATCCCCTTGATCCTATGGCAAAGGACATTTTGAAATTGATTGTGATATTTTGATGTTTTGGAATTTATTTGTCATTTGAGCTCACTATCAACACTTGTCATGGTCGCCTTGATCCATCATATCATGGTGTGCTTTGACTAGTCAACATAGGGGTTTATCTTGGTCTTTTCTTTGTTGTTGTCTTCTCAGTTGTCCCACGTAGTACCCACCAAGATCCCCGAGGTCTTGTGTTATGCTGGGGCATCCTTGTGTGTTTGTGGTTATCCCAATACCTAGCCCGACCAAGGTCATCATGACCTTGGGGTGTTGGGGTAGCCATTTTTGTTTGCTATGTTTATTTCATGCATTGGATGCCAACTCGCCTTGGTCTTATATATCAGGGTATCCGATATTTTATGCTATAGCAAAAATCAGTGCTCCAAAGATGGCGACTCATATTAGGATTGTGTTTCATCATTTGTTGCATTGCATTCACCCTAGTTTTTGGTTGTGCAAATACTTTATTTCGCTCTCTCCCATTCTTCTCAGGATAATAAAAGTTTTTGACAGATGACAAATTACACCCATTTTTCACAACCACTACATACCCATCTCCCATTATCATGTCAGTTCTTATTGACGCTTATGACCATGTGTTATTTCCTTTCATTATTAATTCACTATAAATTACAAGAGCATTATCACATATTAGGTTCATTCTATTAACCACACCTACATCGCCACCTGCATCCCAACATGTTAGAATCACACATACATCACAACTTGCATCACAAAGTGTTAGACTCATAATACATCACATCCTACATATATAAAATATTCATATAGAATCCATTATACACATACACATACATGTCAATAGATCAACTAGGCATCCATACACATAAGTCATCATAGATACAACATGTGCATACATCATATCACCATGTGAATATCTGCATTAATAAAATCATCCATATTCCACAAGTACATAAACCCAATCATCCACATAAGCATGTAGTATCATAAACATGTGCATAAATAAACCAAAGTATCCATCCACATAAGTAGGAAATATCATATACATGTGCATACATAAACTGAATCACCCATCACAGAAGAAAACATACTACATAGTATCAATAAGGACTGTCCCATATCATAATCAAAATAATACAATGTATGTTATATGTCCATCATACATCAAAATCTATCATATATCCATCACATAGCCCTCATATATCATCAAATAAGGTACAAAATCTAGAGATGTAGAGCATATTTGATCTTTGTCGATAAGTACTACACGCTCCACCCTGCATCTATCAAAAACTAGTATCCTATCATCTCCCAAATGAACTACCCACATCTGATCTGCTGCCTAGGGTGACACCTGGTGAATCACTGTAGCCTTGGGTCCATGTCCCCAATGACTAAGATGGCGCTGGCATTTGTGGTGTCTGTCGAGTATACTGGAACAGTTGTTGGGCTGGGTCTGGAATTGCATGGTAGTACGCGACCATCCAAAATCTTGCCTCCCTCACATTCTCCCCTCGCTTAGCAACCTAAACCCGAGCAGAATTCTTCTTCTGACGATATCTATCCTGATCTCTCGAGATCAATCTCCTCTCCTGCTCCCAAGCCTCCTGGGATAGTCGTAACTGTGCCATTTCTGCCTAAACCCAATCTCTCATCTCCTCGGTAGCCACTGCCCTAGCCATTGTAGCATCCCTCTCCCCCTGTAAACCCTGTGTGTTTATCCCTATCACAGTACATACCTGCACCTGTACCTGTGCCACATCTCTCTCTAACCGCAACATGCACATCTCTCTCCTCATCTCCTCCTCTCTCTGCTACATCAACCCCATGTCCCCAGTTGTCTGCTCTAGATAGTCCACTCTGTCTCTGAGCTCAACTCGCTCCCGGTGCTAGTCTGCCCTCTCTCTATAACTGCTCTAGCTGTCTTTGTAGACCCTTTGTATCTCTGACAATCCCTGTCCCAATCTCTGATGGCTCCTGCCTTGTCACCCCTCCATCAGTCTATCGTATCGCCGCCTCTGCCACCAAGTGGTCTCGTTCCCATCTCACGAAATCTCCCTCCTCATGCTCCTTGGCCACCTCCCCTCATAACCCCTCTATCTCTGCTCGTAGGCCAACTGCCTCATCCCATGCCTCATCTATCTCTCTGGTCAATCTTTGATCCGCATCTAACACTAGTGTGGCCAAGGCTAAATAATCTCTCTCACTCTAGAAAAATTGTGTCTATAGCTCACTTAGCGCTACCTCTAATCTGACTCGCTCTGCCTTTATTTGTCGTAACCATTGCTCACTGAGGCGCAATCTCTCTACAGTCCCTCTCAACACCACTACGAGGTCCTCTCCTCTGGGTGGTACTGTCGACAGTGGTCAGAGGTCATACACATCCGTGTCAATATCCATCTCTCCTGGTTCATACCCCTCGCTCTCCGCTGACGCCTCCATCGCATCCATGTCTATCACCGAATGGGCTCCCTCTCTCCCTGTCATCCTCTCCTGTGCTCTACTGGCCTCACCCTCCTCTTGTATCTGTCGCTAAGACCCTCCTATGGCCATGTCTGCCTCTTATCTCTCCTGCGCTCTGCTGGTCTTAGCCTTCTCCCCTCTCTCCTACTGTTGACCTCCTGGGGATGCGCATGCCTCCTGGCTCCTCTCTCCCTGGATCTCCGACCCCCTATTCTGTTGTGCTGTAGCCCTAACCTCATCCTCTTGCTCCTCTACTCCACCCCTCTAAATCTATGTCATCGTCTCCTCCTCCTGGCTGCTCTATCTGGCTCCCTGGTTGCTCCAATAGCCTCCTCTCTCCTCCTCCTGACTGCCCTAGCTGGCTCCTCAGTTGCTCCAATAGCCTCCTCTCTCCCCCTCCTAGCTACCCTCGCTGGCTCCTCAGCTGCTCCCACCGCCTATTGTCCTCCCCCCGCCTGACCTCCTCTTTGTTGTCCTCGGGGTACTGGTCTTGCTGCCCTCAACCGTCTCTCATCCTCTAACCCGAACCCTAGTGCTTCCTCAGTAGGCACTACTAGGGTAATCTGTGGTGGTGGATGTCGCCTAAACCATTTTCGATACTGATTAGTCACCCCTGCATCCCTCTGCCTCTCTCATATGTCTGGGTATGGCATAAACTGTAGTGTCTCCAACACCTCCCACACTTCCTCCAAGCTCAGTGGATCCCCCCATGGTCGCTCTCGTGACAGTCGTCCAAATCTCACCCGTGCCGCGAGAATGTCCTGTCTCACTCCAAACTGTCGTGTCACCCAATCGGGTCTGTGTAGCTCCACTATAAGCGAAACTCTCCCAATAATATAACAGTGGGTGAAGAAGTAACCGCTGTGTGCCTCCTCATCACCCCTCCAGCCCCTAAAGTGCCGCAACATATAAGGATGCCACACTATCATCTCCTCCTACACATCATCTAACTGTCTCCTTCATATGTCTACATCTCTCACATCCTTATACCGCAGTATTGCTCCCGCCTCTGCCCCCCAACCCCAGGCCACAGCCTCTCTGTCATCCTACTCTCCTAATTTGTGCATGATCAGTTTGGTCACCCTGATGTGCTCCCACGCCCAAACCTGTAGTAGTGTGACATAGGCCACGCTCAGTGCCCTCCGATAGCATACCCGGTGCATGTCCCGATACAGCTGTGCCAACATGCATGTCCCCCACACAAACTGCCCCTCCCAACCCTTGATGATATGCTAAATCACCTTGACGAACCTAAGATGTAGGAATCACCCACTCCGGTCTAGCACCAGGATCCCGCTAATCATTCCTGCTAAATACAAAGACAAAGTTGACACCCTGCAGGACAAACACCTGTCCACATCCAACTGCCCCCACTGAATCGGTAGATCGTCATTACCAAAACCCACACACATGGACTCGTCCAGAGCCTCGTCCTCTGACCAACACTCGCTAATTGCAAGCCCTCCTATAGGGAGCCTTAGAATCTGCTAAACATCCTCTAAGGTCACCATCATCTGCTCGGTTGGTAAGTGGAATGTCGATGTCTCCGAGTCCCAGCGCTCTATCAAGGCTGTCAGCATGGCCCTATGGGCCTTAATCGTCAGATATGTCAGCATATGGAGTAATCCTGCCTCTGATAGTCTCTGGTGCTCTGCACTCGTCATCCGTGCCATGTATCTCGCTAAAACTTGGGACTGTCTCTCTCGCGCCCGCAAACTCTCCACCTTCTGCATCTATGACAACGACACCTTGTCAGTCTCTTCTAGTGTCGCCTTGCCTTACTTTTCCCACCCCAACATTTCCCTTAACCATCCCACCCTTGGGCCCTTACCCATTCCTTCCCCCTATTTGTGGCTTTGCCCCGCCCCTTGGGCGGACTCGACCTGTGTCTTGGCAGACTCGCCCAAGCGCGGGCGGACCTGCGCAAGCTCCCCAGGGAGTCGCTTGAGCTCGGTCGGGCCTGCGCAAGCTCGTCGACGAGCCCGCTGGAGCCAGGGCGGACCCGCCCGAGCTAGTTGGGCGGACCCACCCGAGCTGGCTAGGCGGACCTGCCCATGCTCGCTGGGAGGACCTGCCCGGGCCCGTCTAACCCGCCCCGAAACCATCTAAACCCCCCAGCTCAAACTTTTTCTAAAACAAAAATTTCATGCTAACCCATTTTTCATCCCGACACCCCACAAAACCCATATCTTTATTTTTGAAAAAAAATTGCCAAATTGAACGAAATCACAAAGTGGGGTTGCGAACTAACTTGACGTGGCACGACACACTCCTTGAAGAACCGCTGTCTCTCATCCCCTCGATGAATGATGTCAATATCGTACTCTGACATCGTGTCTTCCCCCTCTTGCCCTCTCCTCTTCTCCCTCTTCTCCTCACTTGACAACTGTCCAAATGAGGAGAAATAACCCCCTCACTCCCCTTTTATAACTTTCCCCCCCTTTTTTTACTTTTTAAAATGAAAGGAATTTTTTCCTTTTATTTAGTCTTTTTTAGGCCTTAACTAATTCCCTAACCCCCTTGTCTTCCTGGGGCCACCATTTCCACACCGTAGACCCATTTTCCTCTGTTCAAGTGCCAATCTTCTCGATTTTTCGTGCTCTTTCCATCGACACATACCACTTCATCCTTTCGAGAAGTTGCCCGGGGCCCCCTTTTCCGTCTCCGTCCCCATCCCCTTCTCGAGGGGGCATACCCTACCATTCTCTCCCAATCTTCCGTCATAAGTCTTCCCTTGCAAGACCGGGGCATCCCCTTTAATTCTCCTTTGTTCGGGTAGCTCACAATCTCTCCCATGCTGGGGCATCTCTTTTCCAAGTCACTTCTTCCATAAAGTTGTCTGTGTTTTATTTTTCTTCAAAACCCTATTATCCTAATAGTGTTTCGAAGAGGGGCCAAATGTAGACATCCAAGTTTGACCACTTCCATATGATCAAAGTCGTCTTCTTAATCATCCCTTTGCTTTTTTAAAATCCTCCTCTTTGGCAGTATTAATTAAATCATTCATTTAATTAATATCGTGTATCTTGCATAAGGTTTCCCAAAGTATTTAATTTAATAAATACTTTTCCCCTCTTTCCTCTTTAAATTAAATAAATGCATCACTTTATTTAATTTAGTCATATTATCTTTTGGAATTTTAAATTTATTTTTAAATTCCCTATTTTCTCTCACATTGTCACATCCTCCAACTTTTGCAAGTTGGTCTCTAATCCCTCTTAGCAATCTAACCCTCTTTCTTAGTCATAATTAATTTATGATTAAGATGTGCACACCCCTAGTCATCATTAGGGTCCCATCCTCCATAATTTCCCACTTGCCTCTAATGAGTCCTTAATTAGTCTAATCAAGTACTTGCACAACGTTAATCACCTAATTAGGTCATCTCTAATTCCCATATCATTTATGGAATGTGTCTTTAGTCAACTTTATTAAAAGCTTTATCTTTTTGAACAAGGCATCTCCATTCACATTTAATCCCCCAATGCATTTAAAGGAATTTTAAATTATTTCTCTCATCCCCATGGGAATATTTGAGGAATTTTTAATTCCCCACTTGTTCTCTCACCCACATGGGGACAAGTACCTCCTTTATGAGTAGATCTTGTCCCAATCCCAAGGTACTATGTGCCCTCTCCATGTCATGTATCATCCTTCCACCTCATATACACATCACCCTTTTTGAGCCACTTCACATGCAACATGTCAAGATGTGAGGGCTTGTGAGTTCTCAACTCACTTTAGCCCTACATCTTGATCTTGGTGGCTCAATCTTGACCATCCATTTCCCTAGAGATTTCCAAAATCTCTATAAATCCCCCCTCTTTTCTCTCATTTTGGGGGAGATCATGCATTGTAGCCAAACTCTTGCAATTTTTTTCTAGAATCCATACTTAGCCATTTTTACACTTGTATCCACTTTCATCCATTATCATATCATCATCTAGCTTGCATCTTGTGCCATCCAAGGAGCATACAATACCGAAGATCGAAGGGCCAACCAAATGATCGATTCGACATAAGGTAAAAAGTTCCATTTGTTGCATTTATTTTGTGTTGAATCCAACTAGGCTAATCTTGAGGTGTAGGTTGTTTTTAGTGTTATTTTGCACTCTTTTATTTGTTGTTCATTTTCTAGCACATAAATTCGCCCTATCACAGGTTTGGCATGCCCGATGGGGCCCACAAACGGGTCTCTTGCTTTCACATTTTCTATTTTTTGACTTTTTGCAGGTACAGGTTACAAAGGGATGGACCCGACCTACACGGGCTGATTTGACCTTCCTGGGGCGGGCCCGACCTACTTGGGCAGACCTGACCTAATAGACAGGTGGACCCGCCCTACATAGGCAAACCTGACCTTTCCCTGGGGCGGACTTGCCCTTATATTCTAGTGGTAAGCTTGATTTCTTCCAAAATTGATTTTGATTATATTTTATTAAGGTTTTCAATAGCCTTCTAAAAAATAATGTTATCATTTGGTGTAATGATGTTAATATGTAGCATCTCCTCTCCTTATTTTGACTATATCAATTTGACTTTGTCTATGACATCTTAGAAAGCGGGTCAAAAGAACTTTGAATGACTTTCGTTATGTATCTAGCACCACCCAGGGAGTAAGAGGATTAAGGCATCTACATGGTCCCCTAGATTAGACATGTTAGTATATATGTTGTGTAAAAACTCTTGAAACACCTAATATGTTGGTTCAAACTCCTTTATTACTTTCACAGGGCTACCTTCTTTCACATCTTCCTTGACCAAAAAGGGAGGTTACCATGATATCATCCATTTTTTACACTCTCAAATCCATCTATCTTGATTTGATTGTTCAAACCTCTCCATGGTAATCATAGTTGTGTGAAATCCATAGAAAACCATCCCCTCAAACATTCAGTCCATTCTTTGCTCACATGCCATACATTTTTGGGATGTCGACCGCATGCATATCAATTTTTTCTTGGACACAAGGGTCTATTGCTAACTATGTTTGTACATTATTTTGTTCACTAATAACCTTCACTTCAATCTTATCAAGCTGCACCACTACTTTGTTAGTTGGCTTGGAGAACATACCTAACTTATAAAAAATTGAATAAGGCATGATATTATAAGAGGCACTTGAATCAATTAATAAATTATGTAAGTTATTTCCTAATATCTTGACACTTAACAAGAACAGTGTGACTCTAATCTTTCCTTTGAATACAGTTGCCATTGCATTAGAAGAATTTAAAGCTTGGTTTTTACCCTTCTACAAATTAATAGTATATCCAATCTTTGGGTTCTTGAGGGGCTTAAACAATGTATCCTTTTGGTTATGGAAGCTTTACAACATATTGTATAAAGAAATGTTAGCTTTCATCTTATTCAAATCATCTACAACATTATATCTTTCCTTGTGTACGGTAGTTGTCTTAGTGAATTGAAGACATTTTTTCTAGAAGGGACTTCTAGTGGGCCATTTGGGTGCCATAGGATTATTGTCTACATGTGGATCTAAAGGATTAGGACCAAAATTTGGGGGAATCTCATCGGTGAATGTTTCCTTTTTACTCCTCAAATTTTAGATGTTTTTTCCTTGTTGAAAATCATGTACATTTGCATATTTTGGCTCATTATCATTATCAAAAGGGAATGTAAATTTATATTCTTCCATATGCTAATATGAGATTCCCTCATCAGTCAAAGCATAAGAATCTACCATCATGGTGTTCATATTATCTGGGGTAGACTACGGATTTACTTACATAAACCTAGATATTTTTTTCGATTATAAGAAATTAGCCTCAAAATGGTCTAAACTTTCATGAAATTTGCACTCATTCATCATAAAGTGTATGTTAGAAAAATTAGACACATTAGTATTATCTATAGGGTTGGGAAATCCTCCATTGTTAGGTCCAGTATTCCAAGGATGATTTGGTCTTTATTGATTGAAATTTCTCCCTTGAAAACCTTGATTATTTTGACTATTATTCTAAGCATTGTAACTATGGTTGTGGTTATAATTAACTCCTTGTGAGGGATTTACCCTTAAACATGTGAGCTTGTTAGTAACTTGAGATCATTTCTTCTTCATAGCCTCTAATTTAGATGTCAACTATGTGTTCTGACTTGAAATCAAACAAGATATTTGGTTTTGTTGTTTAAAAAGTGAATTTCTAATCTGACTTGACCCATTTGTAATATTCATTTAATGTCCATTTCCATAATATGTTATCATAGGACTTGTATGGGTCTGGTGCATCATAGGTTGATATGACAGTAATTTTGATGATAAGTTTAATGTGTTGGGATTGGATTCAACAATGGTGTATGATTTGTCAAGGCATTGTTGATAGTTGGAATTTGATTGTGGGTGCAAATTATTTTCAGTGAAGGTAATGACCCTAACATATTCCCTCCTTGAATATCCATTTGTTTTGAGAATACAATAGATTCATTATAAACATTCTCCAAGGTGTTCCGGTTTGGTTTAGGTAATCTCCTTAGGAATAGGCTAGTTAGAGGATCCAATGACCTAAAGTAGCTATGTATGGTGGTTGCCTCAATCATAATATATGGATCTGTCAACATTTTGAATGTTTTATTGAGTATAGTATTGTAAATACCCACAAGTTCATTAGGCTCTTTCTTACACAATACAAAATAATAATATAAAATAGTGGGGTCTATGTATATTTTGAATTGATTTACAAATTTTGTTTTGAATTGACATCATTTTGTGATTGTTATATGAGGAAGGTTCAAATACCAATTGTAGGTGAATTCCCATAGTGATTAGGGAAACAATCAACAAACCACATTCTAGTCTTCAATTTGTGCCCTACTGTATAATTCCTTGAACGTTCTTACGTGATCCTCAATCGTTCTAGATTCACCATATATGAATTTTGGGAATAACTTTTAAGGATTTATTGATAATTCATGCAAGGGTCCCCTAATGTTAAGAGTATAACTTTTAAATACTGTAAAATGTGCCATCTTTAGTGGTGGGAACACAATTTTTTTTAAGATATTAGGTGATGTGGTACTCATATGTGGGTTTTGCAGGTTAAGATTTGGCGGAGTTTCCACGAGATTTGAAGTTTCACCTTGGATTTTCCCTTTTATCACTTCTTTGTTTCTTGCGTTGGGATAATTCCAAGAGGTCTCCTTTGTTAAGGGTAAACTTGAGGACTCTTATGTATCTTTTGGGAGAGAATAAAATGATATTTTCTAGCTTGTATAGGTTTAGGAGGGCCCTCCTTCCAACACCAATTCTATTGATGGTGGTTTTAACACAACCAACTTTGAGTAACAATAGATCACTAATCCTCTGGTAAATTAGGGATTTCTACTCCAAGGTTCCTTTATATCTGGGTCTTGACCGTGATGGGTAGTCTAGTGGTTTATGTGATTAGTTTAACAAGGGCTTTTTTTGCTAGTAACCTAGACTTCCAAAATGAATAATCTCAAATACATAAAAAAAATCTAAAATGCAGACCTATCCTTACCATATTGTTCACACCATTTCAAATTTAGATATTTGCATTTGATCAAATATTGCATTAAATTTAGCAAATATAAAATATTCACTTGCTCTCAAAGATATAAAACTATCTAAAAGATTTGATTTAAATAAAAGAAAAAAGATTTGGGTAATTGGTTGGAAATAACTCAAATAAACAAAGATAAGTTTCATTCAATCTATCAACTCAAAAAGGTTAGGAAAAGTCAATAAATTAACATCATGAATATCAGTATTCATATAATCATACATAACATCGATGGAATCACCAAAGGAAAACTAGAATATTCAAATTTTTTGAGCTTCATCATATCAAAGTGCCATATTTCATGCACTCATTTGGGATAAGATTCTATGTAACACAACAATAATAAATGATTTCATTAGTTTATTCAATTTAGATAAATAAAAATGAGCATACCATTACCAATGATCAAGATTCTATTTTCTAATAGTAAGCACTATCCTTTATTTAAATATTAAAATCCATAAACTTTAGTAGAAATAATCATCTTGAAAATGTATTTGTTTATGTATTCAAAATGATTTTTGATGATTCAAATGTTTCAAACAACAAATACATATAGAAACTAAGCATTCTAAGATTTATGGATATGAAGGAAATCTTATGGAGTTCAAACTTGGGTGGCCAACCCTAACTAAAGATAAACAAAAACCTGAACTAATACTAACTAAAAGTTAACCAAAACAACTACAAATCTATTTAGAACTCAATGCCACATCAACACTTTTCCAATTTGGATATTGATTTATTGCAAATTATTTAAAATGAAAAAAATAAATATATGACACAACACTACTTAAAAATAGGGAAGATTTTTTGAAAGGCATTAACAACTTCTTTCAATTCATTCATATTTGGATCATTATAATACTGTAATTTTATTCTTTACGAAAAGGTAGATTCCTCAAGATTTTCTTACAACTCATCAAAACCCACCAACTCATCTTGGAAATTTTGAATATCCACTACCATCTTCATCATCTGATCCATGGATTCCTTAGATATTGGACTGTGTAGATAATCCAAAATTCTTCGACCATCTTAGTTGGGGAGGTTGCCATGGACAAAGTTTCCCAAACTATGCAAGCAATGTTTTCAATAAACTATTCTATCTTCACCATAACTTGATCGATTAGACCTTTATTCATGTTCAACTTATCTTTACACTTTTCCAATACTTTAACCCTTAACTAAATAGTCTTCAACCATTCCTTTGGCTTGTCTTAGTTTCCTCAATCACTATTTCCTTTATAGGTTCTTTTGTAGATGCAGTTTTTATTTTCTACAAAATTGGAAGATAGTCCACCATTGTCCAATTCATTGAAGGAAACTCTACTATGTTGATATGAGCTGGTTAATGTGGCTCTAAAATAGAGTAAGCATGGATTCTCCACCATGCTCACACATAGTGGGATAGGGTTAAACATAACAAAATTATATTTAAACTTTATTCTTCTGTTGAAATATTCTACGCATTCTATAATTCTCAAAAACTTATTTTTTTGCTACGATGCTAGCACCACTATCAAACATCGACACCCCAGATGTATGATTGCACATCCTACGGAGGCTAGTATACAATATAGACACTTGTGTGATTTTTAGACTCCTGTGTGCTAGCCAGATGCTAGTGCACTTGCTCGATGCCAATGTGCATCGTGGGGTCCACAAATCTAAAAAATAGCTAAAAATTTGATGAAATTTTTAAAAAATTGTGTACCTCATCATATACAGTGTGATCCTCAACTGAAAATCACATCTACTAGGAGCATCATCAATCCACATGGTCAACTTCTACGTCCTCTACAATATGCTTTTTTTAAAGTAAAATATTTTTTGCAAATTTTATCATTTACTTCAGTGTTTCTTATTCCTTTGTGTAATCAACTTGCTAAAGTGGGGGCAAAATGTATTGTCAAAAATTGCATATTGTTACAATTTTACACATGTACATTGTATCTACTTTAATTTTGATATTTATGATAAATCTTATATCTAAATTTTAAAGATTATGATTCCACGATTTAAAAATACAAAGTGTTATCAACACATGGTTTGAAAATCAATAGATTTCCTTTGGACTACAGTGTTACGCATAGGCATCTACACAACGCAGTAGTGTCCTGGGAACTTTTGAGATTTAAAAGTATATGTTCTGCATGGATTGTTTACAATGTATATCATATCACCTACACTAAAGAGTAACAAATCTTCTCACTCATTCAACCAAAAATACCCCTTTCTCTTCCATTCTATGCAATAGATTTTACTCTTCAAAACAAGTGCTCTTCAACAGACTATAAAAATACACTCAACCATTGAAGATTTCTCACAATAAGCTCTCAAGCTCTCATGATTTACTTGAGTTGGAAATAGTCCAAGCTTCCTCAACTAGCTCTCATTGCAAAATCCATTGTAAATCTCAAGAAAGGAAGGCCAAGGCTATTGGTAACACTTTATTTTTCCTCTTTTTAGTTTATTATTCTACATTAGCAAAATTTTAATCTTTAAATCTTGATATATCTTTTATCATTTATCAAAATCTACATAATCTCATGGTGGTTTTCCCTATAGACCAGGAATGACACCATATCTTTGTTTTCTCTTGTATCTTTTAGTTTTAAACTCCTAATATCACTAAGATTTTTTAAAAAATATTTATCATTATCTTTTTATCAATCCAATCTGGCTATACATAGAGGTTAAAAGATCAAAATGGGGGTTTGGCTAAGGCAAGCCCTAAAAAAACCCCAACAATTTTCTTGTTTTTTTCTTATGTGCCGGTTAGAACATTCTGGAAACTATTGACAAGCGTTATATAAGATTTTATTGTTGACTATGTTGGGATGACAACATGATACATTGTAGTATTGTTGTCCTGGGAACTAATCTTGATTTGATCTTTAAAAGTATATGTTTCTGATACATGGATTAGTTTACAATAAAAGAAAGATTGGGATGTATATGAGTCAAGTACAAAAGACTTCCCATCGACTACTTGTAGAGTGTTCCATCAACCAAAGAACACTTGAAAAATTTAACTTAAAATTGAAAAGGAGTTGGTGCAAACTTTCAATTTTCCTTGCTAAAGCATCAAATAACAAAAATTCCTTTTGCAAACTATGAAATTTGTAAACCAAGAAAAAGATGTAACAAACCCAAGTCAATCATCTCAAAAGACTTCATTAAGTGTTCTTTCAAATTATGAATTTCCTTGGGGGCTCCTATGATGATTTCATCAACATAAAGGACCAAAATTAGGAGTTTCCCATCTATTTTTTAATGTAGGCTATAGGGTCAGAGAGGCTCCATGTAAAAATAAATTTGATGAGAAAAATATCAATATTTTTATAGCAAGTGCAAGGAGCTTGTTTTGAGTTGTATAGGGACTTTTTTAATCTATACACTCAACCATTGAAGATTTCTCACAATAAGCTCTCAAGCTCTCATGATTTACTTGAGTTGGAAATAGTCCAAGCTTCCTCAACTAGCTCTCATTGCAAAATCCATTGTAAATCTCAAGAAAGGAAGGCCAAGGCTATTGGTAACACTTTATTTTTCCTCTTTTTAGTTTATTATTCTACATTAGCAAAATTTTAATCTTTAAATCTTGATATATCTTTTATCATTTATCAAAATCTACATAATCTCATGGTGGTTTTCCCTATAGACCAGGAATGACACCATATCTTTGTTTTCTCTTGTATCTTTTAGTTTTAAACTCCTAATATCACTAAGATTTTTTAAAAAATATTTATCATTATCTTTTTATCAATCCAATCTGGCTATACATAGAGGTTAAAAGATCAAAATGGGGGTTTGGCTAAGGCAAGCCCTAAAAAAACCCCAACAATTTTCTTGTTTTTTTCTTATGTGCCGGTTAGAACATTCTGGAAACTATTGACAAGCGTTATATAAGATTTTATTGTTGACTATGTTGGGATGACAACATGATACATTGTAGTCCATACTACATACTAATGTTCGAGGCCGATAACTTCCCCATCTGGTGTCAGGTTATCATTTTTCTATACTTTCATTTTATATAATCTCTAAGTTCTCCTTCATTTGTAATCTAGTTATAACTTAGCACATTTTATCTATTGTTCTAGTTGTTAAGTTACAAAGTCATTGAACTTTGATGCAAATTATTTTTTGTTATACTTTCTAGTCATCCTGCATTAGAAATAATAATTAACTTTATGTCATTTGAGGTAATTGAAACTTTTTTAATTTGAAGTTACATTTTTTTAAGTACCAATTGTTTTCTCTTATAACTACCCCCCTTGATAATACCTTCCTTCACTCCCAAAAGTTTCCTAAGTTGAACAAATTTAGCCACAAAAAAGGGCTTCATGAAGATGTCTACAACCTAGCCATCTACATGTAACAAAAATTAAGATTAATAAACTTTTTCATGCTTTAGATTATGTATTTAAAGCAAGTGAATCTTAATATGCTTTGTGTTTTGCTGCTCCATTGGGTCGTGAGATATGTGGATAACACTATGATTTTTGCACCAAAGACTTCTAGGTTGGGTCCATGGAAATTTGAACTCAAATCATGTGTTGATTCCACACTAACTCATTGCCTATAGTGACAACTATACTCAATTTCTATAGTAGACAAAGAAATAATAGTTTATTTCTTACAAGACAAAGTCAAGGGATCTACCCCAAGACGATCTATATATATATATATCATTTGGTTGAGTCGTGATCATCTAGATCTCCTACCCAATTGCTATCAAGATAGCCTTCAATAGTAGTTTTATCACTAGGAGCAATATTTTTTTCTATTTCCCCCCTCAAGGTGTATCTAGAAATTGAGACTTTGCCACCTAACTTATACTCAATCCCATGATTTATAGTACCACGAAGATACTATAGAATGCATTATGCAACTTTCCAATGGCTATCATGGGGATCTTAACAAAAGATACAAGATTCACAATAAAAGAGAGATTGGGATGTATATGAGTCAAGTACAAAAGACTTCCCACCGACTATGTGTAGAGTGTTCCATCAACCAAAGAACACTTGAAAAAAAAAAAAACTTAAAATTGAAAAGGAGTTGATGCAAACTTTCAATTTTCCTTGCTAAAGCATCATATAATGTCTTGAGCATATTTAGTTTGACTAACAAAAATTCCTTTTGCAAACTATGAAATTTGTAAACCGAGAAAAAGATGTAACAAACCCAAGTCAATCATCTCAAAAGACTTCATTAAGTGTTCTTTCAAATTATGAATTTCCTTGGGGGAACATCCTATGATGATTATGTCATCAACATAAAGGACCAAAATTAGGAGTTTCCCATCTATTTTTTAATGTAGGCTATAGGGTCAGAGAGGCTCCATGTAAAAATAAAATTGATGAGAAAAATATCATTATTTTCATAGCAAGTGCAAGGAGCTTGTTTTGAGTTGTATAGGAACTTTTTTAATTTACACACATAGTTGGAATTCTCACTATTGATAAACCTTGGAGGCTCATACGTGTAGATTTCTTCCTACAATTATCCATGTAAGAAGGCACTTTTGACATCCATTTTATGGACTTCCAATCCTCGTGTTGTAATCAAGGAGAGCACCAACTTGATGGAATTCAACTTGGCTATTCACATGTAATCAACACCTTCAACACGTGAAAATAATTTTATAACAAGTTAAGATTTTTATCTATCAATGGACCCATCTACTGCATATTTAGTTTGGTACTCCCACTTGCACCTCACTTTTTTTCTTCCTTTAAAAAGTGGAACCAAGTTCCACATGTTTTTCTTCAATAGGATCCTCTTCCAATACACCATACTAAAGTCAAGCTATCATCTAACTTGGTTCAATAGGATCCCCTTCCAATACACCAATCACTTTACATATTGTGCAGGTTTATTTAAGTTTAGGTTGTAGTGGTTGAGCAAATGCATTCTTAATGTTTTCTAGTACTGGTGGTTGAGTTGCTTAATACCCCTACAAATAATATTTGAACTATAGTGACTCTTAGAATAAGATTCATCTAAGTTGTCTTATTCTTCATAAGAAACACCTAAAATTCTATTTGGCTTATTAAAAACCAACCAACAAAGGAGGGAGTAATGTTTTCTCGTAAGCTTGGCATAGTTCATCAAAATTTTCATCACATGTAAAGTAATTTTGTGGTTCCTAGAACAAGAATATGATATGCATATGCCTTCAAATCTTCATAATAACTAGCAAAAAGATAAGGCTAATATTTCCTTCCCATTTTTTACACATATCATTTGAGATATATGCCCAATAATTACATCAAAAAAATTACAAATATAAAACGTTGAGCTTAACACTAGACCATTTTTCTTTAGAAGTGAAATCTTGCACTACTAAGTAAGAAGTGTTATTTTAAATGTAATTTACACACTAAATTACCTCTACCTAAAATGAAGGAGGCAAGTATTTAGAATGTGCCAAACAATTTACCATTTCTTCGTGTGTGTAATTATTGCACTTACTTTACTCAAGGTATTTGCATGTGTAATCATATCATGTGAAGGATGACTTAACACATAGTTATTAAATTTGTGCATCCTTGCATGGTTAACAACCTTGCCAATGGTTAGAATAACATATTGGTCTTTGATATTGTAGATAACAAAATTTATAGGCACATACTTGGATTTTTATTCCTTCACCTATTCATGTGATATGATAAATATATAGGAGGATTACAAACAATTCAATAACATAGAAAAATTTGTTGAAAATTTTATTTTCATCTCAATACACCCTTCTCCCTAGATAGTGAGAGGACTAGATTTTCCCATAAAAAATTAGTTGTAAAACTTTGGGCATGGCTATCAAATAACGAACCATTATGTGCCACATGTTGGGAAGATCCTAAATCCACAATCCATTCAGATGGTAGTGACTTGACTCTTGTAGCAAAAATATTAGCTCCTATCTTAAGGAAAGAAGTTCCATTTTTCATCTATGTACTTCCAATTGTTCCATATTATTAAAAAACTCAAGTTATTGATAGTTTGTTTTCATAAACTAAGTGCAAACTTATTTTTCATCTTTTTTACATTTTTTCCCTTCCCCTTTCTCCTAAAAAGCGCAAGATTTTTGTAAAGAAAAAATATCATCCTTACACTTAGGATTTTCTTTACTTTTTTCTTTGGCAAGTCCCTTGCCTTTTCTAATGTTAGATTCTAATGTTGCATTAGAGTCATTAATTAGTAAATCATGTTGCTTCAACCCTTAATTCCCCACTATGCTCAACAATTTTTTATCAATCAAGATCCCATAAAGGCTAGCATAAGACTAGTTATTTATAGCAAGTCACTAAATTATGGGCTTCAAACCTAGTTAAAAATAAAACAAAAACTACAATGGAGATTTGAATATGTAGAAAAAATAAAGTTGTAGATTGTTGATCTTTATACTTGTATGTTGCACAAAGTGAATCTTCTATAGCTTTGATATTGTACTAAAGTTTGTTGTTACCAAAAATTGATGCAGCTAACATAAGGCACTCACCCAAATACAAATAATAATATAATAAATCATTGAAAGCTAAATAAATAGAATAACACGTGTAGTAAAAGCTCATGAAGTCATTTAAAATTGAAATTAGTAGGTTGAACATTAAGATGAAAATCATAACCAAAAAGAAAAATGGATAAAGTCATCTACCATTGGAGGAAGAGAGGAGGATATTCTAGATTTGGGAAGCAATCCCTTATGTCAACAAATTACAAAATGAAGTGTCCAATCAAAGGGGGAAGCTTTCCATCATTGAGGAGGAATTTAATAAAGGGATAGATAATCAAGAGGCAAGGATTGTAGCCCTAAAATAGGAGATCAAGAAAATTAAAGATAATTTCAATAGATAAAGGAGGGTTAACTCAAGGTAGAACAAAAGTGTCAATGAGAAATTGAGTAAGTAGAGTTTCACTATACAAATAAGGGTAAGAAAGTTGAGGATAATTGCCTTAACACAAGGACCAAAAACATGAATAAGAAGGGTAATGAGGGGAACATGAAGACCCAAGACCTAAAAGGCATGGATGATAGTCTCCACACATGGGATATGGAGGCAACCTACACCCTTAAAGAGCTCTAATGTTTCCTATGTTGTTTTTCTATTTTATGTTTTGATTTTGTTTTATTAGGTTTTTTTTTTTTTTTTTCACTATTTTTTATCACTTTATTTGTGGCTTTTCTAATATTTCATTATTTGTAATATGTTTCTATGGACCCTTTAAAACCAATTTTCACCCCCTTTTATAAAAAATATATTTAAAACTTGAGCATCATGACTACCATTTTTATTATAATATTCTAGCTTTAAATTTTCCAAAATTATAATAACTCTCTTCTATGTTGATACCTCAACTACTAGTTTTGTATGCCCTTGTATAAATAATATATAGGCTAGAGATAGCATTTTGAGAGTATTTTCATAAAGAATGAATCTATTTAAGAGATAGTTAACTCGTGTAATTCAACTCCTTGAGAATAGTTAACTAATAAAAGATATCTATTCAAGATAGAACTTTACTATTAATACAAATAACATTTAAATAAGTCAACATCAATTAATGCATTACCCATGGTTTATTACAATGAATATACAAGTGCATCTTTAAACCTTACAAAAGTGTATGATTAGATAAATACACTAACATGAGCTAGATAGTTTTAACAAATAATTATTGTTTAAGGTTTATTGTCTTTAACCAAATCCGAATTTTGAGTAAAATGAATAGTCAATTAGCAATATTTGTGATAATATTTTCTTATTTATATTGATATCTAATTAAATTTTGATTATTTTATTTCATCCTTAAATTAATTGCAATATTAATTATAGCTCTATCTTTTTCTCTTAAGTTTGATTATTATTTTGGGTCTGCCAAGGTTTGGGGAGGTAGGGTTTTTGACTGTAGCTCCATGGTGGAATGCTTTATCCCAGCAAGGAGATAGGGTTAACACTTAGGCTACAACACCCACACCAGAGCCACAACTATAGAGAGGTTGATTCTATGCTGCCAATCAATTTCTAGCTTAAAATGGCTTTGGATATTTAGATGGTGAAATTATACTTGTAGTTAGTCTTGTGTAATGATTTAAAAATGGTTCGCGCTCAAGGTTTGCAACAGTTGAATGCAGGGTTTTGGGTTGTAAGCTTTCAGGATGGTCATAGAGGAATGCAACAAGCAAATAATGATGGGGTTTGGCATTTGGACAAATGGGCCCGACCGGAAAATGCTTTTCAAAACAACATCTGTGCTGAGGGCAGGGGTCATGAGGGTCCAAGGCTGGAAAAAGACAAGTAGGGCTTTAGAGACCATCAAGGAAGAGGTGGTTATAGAAATGATGCATTATGTAGGCTACGTCAAAATGGGGGTGGATTCAGAGGTTATGGAGGACAGTCAAGGATGGAGGACACTGGAAAAGATAGAAACTCTAATCAAAGAAGGTGCTTCACTAAAGAAGTTTGGCAAAGAAAAAATCTTGATTCAGAATGGGAGGAAGGTAGGGAAGAGGCGAGGAATGGTGAAGATAAAAATCTGGGAAAGGAGAATGGTAATGGTATTCTGGGAGGTCGGGCAACTTTGGTGGTAAGTGCAGCAAAGCTACAAGCAAAGGTCTTGAGATTAGAGAATTTGGGCCTGTATGGGAAATGGTATGGCATGGACTTGAACTGGGATTATTTAGTTAATTGGTGGAAGTCGAAGTGGGGCCCTGAGTTACAATTCAAAACTCTTCAGAATGATTTTTTCCTAGTCATTTGTATGAATAGAGACTTAAGGGAGCAAATAGTGAATGGCACTTGGGTTCTAGATGGCTATGGTTTCTATTTGAGGCACTAGAAAGCTGGGTTTAATCTTGAGAAATATGTTTTGGAGGTAGTGCAAGACTAGTATAGCTTTCCAGGGCTTCCCTCTGAATATTGGGAATCAAGCATTCCAGAGGAAATCGAAAATAGCTTGGGAACCTTCATGTATGCAGAAGAAAGAAAAAAGGTGGGTGAGACTCATACCCATGTGCAGATTTGTGTGGAAAACAACCTGGTTCGACACCTGTTTGAGGAGATAAAGCTTATTTTAGACTATGGAAGTTGGATTCAAAAGTTGAAAGGCGATACCTTCACTCATGACAGCCTAGTGCGGCCTTTTCTTTGTAGATAAATAATTTGCAAGGCAGGAAAATCAAAAGTATCAGAAGCCTTGGAGGTGCATAAGGAGGTAGGGATTTTGAATCAAAAGGGAATCATTATCAAGGAGTCAAATAAAGCTAATGTGGAGTCCCCAATTGAAAAACAAGGGGTAGACCTAGGTAACCCTCCACAATAGGTTTCATAAGATGCAAAAAATGACTTAAAGAACTTGTCTAATACGACAATGGAGCAGATGGAGAATTAGAACATGACTCTGGAGGAGAAAATATCAGAGGCCTTAGACATTCTAGGTGAAGATTGCTACAATGTAGAATTATATTCTTTAATAGAAGTTGGGAAAGAGTTGGTTTCTTTGGCAGAGGAAGCTAAAGCTAGTGCATGGGGGTTTGCGGATGAAATGGTGATAACGCATTTGGATGAGGCAAATCATCTTGTTGGAATGTTTGAGGGTCTTGTCTCCAAGAGCCCACAGTCAGCCAAGAAGAGGAAACTATTGCAAAGTTTAGTGGAAGCTAGCGTAAAGCTAGGAATTCATCAAAAGGATATGGCTAAATCCTCCCCAGATTGTGGTGAAAATAAAAAGAGAGGCAGGATCTCCAATGTGGAAAAGCAGAAGTGGGATGGGGAGGCAACTGGTCAACAAAAAATTGATTCAATGATGAAAGTAGGGAAGAGCGACGCTCTTCCTGAAAAACAATGAAGCTTTTAACCTGGAATGTTAGGGGCTTAAACACCCCTAACAAATGGTGCCTCTTGAGGCATGTCATAGAATCTCACTAGGTGAATATTTGTCTTTTTCAAGAAACAAAACTGGGCGAACTTGATCTCCTTAAATTTAGTAGGAAATTAAAATTCTGGAAGTGGTTGGGTGTCAGGGCTGAAGATGCTTTAGGTGGTTTGCTAACTATTTGGAAACTTTAGTCGGTTCTGGTGGAAGAATTGCTAGCAAGAAGGCACTGGATGGTATATCAGGATAATCAATGTTTATGGTCCCTCTTTGTGTACGCTTAAAAGAGTGGTTTGGAAAGAATTGATGAGGTTTTTAATAGTTTTGATCAAGATTTTTGCATTTTGGGAGGGGATTTCAATGCTATTTTGAGGTTTGTAGATAAGAAAGGAGGGGTGGGTAAAGCTTTGCAATCTCAATTAGATTTTCAGAACTTTGTAGAAAGGAACATGTTAATGGAAATTCCTACAGCTAATGGAAACTTTACCTGGACCAATCAAAGGAAAGGATTTTGTAGTATAGCTGAAAAGACAAATTTTTCTTCAAAGGAAATTTGAGTCTCTTTCCTTTTATTCTTGAAAGTAAAATCATTCTGGGGAATGGGTCTGATCATTTTCCAGTACAATTATGTATTGATGGTGATAAGGGGTCGGCTCGTTTCCCTTTCAAATTTGAAATGATGTGGTTTAAGGACCCCAATTTAATGAAGAAAATTGAATCATGGTGGAAGGAGTGTACCCCGGGGGGCTCAAAATGTTCAACATAGTCACAAAATTGAAAGTTGTTAAGCAATAGTTGAAACAATGGAATAAAGAATGCTTCAAAAATATTTTTGAGGAAAGAATTAGGTTGGAAGAAGAATTAGTTGTTCTATTAGAATCCATAATTCAACAAGGCATGGATGATACGAGGTTTTAGTAGAAAAAGGGGTTGAATAGGAAATTGAATGATTTGTTTGAAAAAGAAGAGGTTTTCTGGAGGTAGAAATCGAGGGAAACCTGGCTAAAGGCGGGGGACAGGAATACCAAATTCTTTCATAATTCAACTAAAGCTCGGCAAGAGGTGAACTAGATTAGCTACATTAAGGTGTTAGGTGGAAATATTTTGGAGGACCCCTTGCAAATTAGAGAGTCTGCAGTTGATTATTTTCTGAATCTTTTGAATGACTGGGAAGGTTTGAACCTAGATGCTTAGGGTAGAATTCTGAAAGTGATCCCTCGCCTGGTCACTCCTGCGCAAATGGAGATATTGAATGCTAAATTTTTCAGAGGAAGAGTTAAAGGCTGCGGTTTTTGACCTACATCCTGAGAAGGCCCCAGCCTGGACGACTTCCCTGCAACCTTTTTTCAGATGTGTTGGGACTTTGTCAGCAAAGAGGTAGCTGAGGTAATTGAAGATTCAAGGAGTTCGAGAAGGGTTCTTAAAGAAATGAATACCACCTTAATAGCTCTCATTTCGAAGAAGGAAAATCCAGAATCATGGGATGAATTTCAACCAATTTCCCTCTGTAACACAATTTACAAAATTTTGGCAAAAGCGGTGGCAAATCAGTTGAGGAAGATTTTATCGGTTATCATTTCAGATGAGTAAACATGCTTTGTTCCAGGTCAGTCAATTTTTGATGGAGTTATAATCGCTCAAGAGGTGATTCACTCTATTCAAAAGATGAAGAAACTTGCCATGTTATTAAAATTGGATATAAAGAAAGCCTATGATAGGGTAAACTAGAGATTTATGTTCAAAGTGTTAGAGGCTTTTGGTTTTCAAAAGGATTGGTTGGATTGGATCTTTGGTTGGATTTCAAGCCCACGGTATTTGGTTTTAGTAAATGGGTCTTCAGAAGTGTTTTTGCAGCATCAAGGGGCTTAAGGCAAGGAAATCATATTTCGCCTTTTTTGTTTATAATTATGGCGGAAGCTCTAGGGCGGGCTCTAGAAAATGCATGTCGTACCTATTGGGTGGAAGGTGTACAGGTCACAAGTAGCCTTCCTTCAATAACGCATCAATAGTTTGCAGATGACACAATGTTGTTTGGTTCGACAACCATTAGGGAAGCAAGAAGGATTAAAGGTATTATGGATCAATATTTTTAGGCCTCAGGTAAGGAGGTAATTGTGGCAAAGTCATAAGTCTTCTTTTTAATACTCCTTGTGCATAAGAAATGCAGATTTTAAGAATTTTGGGCTTCAAAAAAGGTCAATTTCCATGTAAATATTTGGGCCTTCTACTTGAAAAGGGATATCAAGGTGGTGGTTCCTGGAACCCTTTATTAGAAAAAATTAAGGAGCGTCTTTCTTCTTGGAAGAATAGGTGGTTATCATGGGCTGGAAGGTTAACTTTTTAAAATCGGTGATTTCCACTCTTCTAATTTATATGATGTTGTGTTTGCCACTACCTGTTGGCATTAGTAAATCCCTTAATCGGATAATGAAAGATTTCTTTTGGAAAGGTAATTTAGATAAGAAGAAATTTCCTTTAGTAAAATGGTAAAAGATTTGTGAGGAGGAGGATGGGGCAGGCCTAAAAAATCTTCTATTGCAGAATAAGGCGTTGGGGGCAAAATTGGTTTGGGAAATTCATTCTCAACCAAATCTTAAGTGGGTAAAAATTGTTCATGCTAAATACTTGGAGGATGATGCAAATTGTTTGCTCACTGCAAAAACCCTCCCAAGTGGTTCCCGAATCTGGAATTTCATAAGAAACTCTAGGGATCTTATTACATATTTTTTAACTTCAGAAATCAAAGATGGAGGGGAAGCTTTATTTTGGGAGGATTCGTGGGAAGGTTTCCCAATTCTAGCTGAGAATCCTGCATTAGGCCGGATTAGGGAGAAAGAAGTTCAAGCATGGGGAACCAAGGTCAGTGATTATTTTGACGCTTCCTCTTTAGGGGAGGAAGGCCTTTATAAATGGAAATCTTTTAGGCAACTAGATTTGTCAGATTAGGAGTTGGGTCTTATTGAGCTTGTTTTATTGAAAAGGAATATTTGGAAGAAGAATGGAAGGGATAGGATGAGGTGGAATGCCTCGCCTTCAGGGGCTTACTTAGCCAAAATTGGTTATGATATTCTAGTTTCTTCAGGGATTGAGACTTTAATTCTTCTGATTCAGTTGTGTTGGAATAAGGCCTGTTTATCCAAGGTTGGTATTTTCACTTTGGCGGTTGCACAGGGCAGAGTTTTGACAAGTGATAGGTTTGCTAAGTTGGGTTTCTACGGCCCTTCAAGATGTCCCCTCTGTCAAGCAGAGGAAGAAATAGTGGATCACTTATTTTTGAATTGTCAGTTCACTCAAGGGATTTGGTCTTGGTTATGTTCAAAACTTCAGTAGAAATTGACTCTTCCAAATAAGTTATTTGATTGGCTAAAATCTTGGCCTTCTCAGTTTAAGCATTTTTTGTTTGATAATTTATGGGTCTCGAGTCCATTGATAGTTATCTGGGAAGTGTGGAAGGAAAGGAATAGGCATATTTTTCAGGAAAAGGAGATGTTTATTCCTAGGCTGCAATGTAAGATTGAGGTGAGTATAATAGAATTG
Source organism: Sequoia sempervirens (assembly GCA_007258455.2). Classification (NCBI taxonomy): domain Eukaryota; kingdom Viridiplantae; phylum Streptophyta; class Pinopsida; order Cupressales; family Cupressaceae; genus Sequoia; species Sequoia sempervirens. The sequence goes on from VDFB02026320.1 coordinate 72,500,913, forward strand.
TTCAGTGCGAGATTGGGCGATTTGAACACAAGGAAAGGGGACTTTTCTGAATGGGATTCGTGGATTCTAAAGAATTGGTGTGGTTTGAAGGTTCTAGTTTGTGAGGTCGTTGGTGGAGATGCCTCTATGGAAGTTCGAAGAAAGGTAGTTTGGTTTCCTCTGAAACCAGGTTGGGTAAAAATGAATTTTGATGGAGCTAGCAAGGGTAACTCGGGACCCTCTGGTGCAGGGTGTATAGTAAGAAATCATAATGGTAAGGTGTTGGGAAAATTAGCGAAGGCCCTACCAGTAGGTATGAATAATGCTGCATAATTTCAAGCACTTTTACTATTTTTGGATTTATGTCTTGAATTGGGGGTGCAAAGATTAGTAATTGAAGGGGACTCTTCTTTAGTGATAAATGTGTTGAGATCCAAACAGATTCAACATTGGAAACTGGGAGAATTGTTAGATGTTACCTTGGATAGGGTTTTTAGGCTGGATCAAGTAATGTTCAATCATACTCTAAGGGAAGGGAATACTGGAGCGGACTTTCTGTCGAATTTAGGTGTTTTAGGGCTAGATTTAAAATAAATATATAGAGGTTGATTATTCAAGTGGGTGGCAGGGAGGGCATCCCTCTGAGGTGGAAAAGGGAGGTGGCATTGGATGCCACGGTGGTCGTGTTTCAATGTTTGAAGGGATACGATGGCGGTGTGTTTGGAAGGTGTGCCAAGGTCTTGTCGATGGCTCTTGGCATGATGTCGAGGACATATACGGTACCTGATTTCATGAGTTTTTATGAGTGAAAATAATGGGGAAGGATTTTCTCCTCCTTGCAAGGACATCCCACACGCTGGTCTAGATACCATTTGTGGATGATGACGGTGGTATGGTGGGTAGAGTTTGCTTATTTATGGAAGGCCAACGAATTTTTTGGCATGCGGTTTTAGTAGCTAGTGGTTGTGGTGTTTATGGGTGTTTGTTCTCTCCAAAGTCGAATGCAATTTTTGCAAAAAGGTTAATGGCGAAGAGCTCAAAGTTTGTGATTGAGGTTTTAGTCTTAGGCTTAGCCCGTTTTGGAGCTAACATGCTGATTTCTTTGAAGTCCTCGGTGAGACAAGCGACGTTCAAGGAAATTAAGGACCAGAGATTAAAAAGAATTATGTTAAACAATGATCCGTTGGTCATTGTGGCTGTGAAGATGGTTCTAGGCACTGGCCACTTGGAAAATGGGGAGTATGGATGCAATAACTTGCATGTATCTTCACATTTCTTGGCTTCCATTTTGGATTTAAGGACTTTGAAGGCTAAAGCAAAGAAATTGCTGGTGAAAATGTTCCGAGAGGATTTGGTTGAAGGTGTGGATGAAGCTCTGCGTGTGGTAATTGAAGGCAGAGGATGCCCAAGGCCTCACGACATGGAACAAATTCATGAAGAGGACACGGTAATGATTTTCCCCTTCCTTTTGGACTTGCACAGGTCGGGTTTGATGCGTCACCAAATGTTGGCAGGGGCAGTGGTTGAATTTCTAAAGAAATTCTTTGGTCTAGTGGCGGTAGGGGAAGTAGATTGGAAAGTTGAGTTTGAGGAATTTGCAAATTTAAACAAGTTTTTGTAATGTGGGTGTTAGCATTTTTTGCTTTGAGGGTAGGGTTTGGTCTTTCTCGTCTGTTGGTAGTTTTTGGTTATAGTGTAGTTTCTTAAACATTCTTTTGTTCATGCTTATGTTTTGGTAGTTCTTTAGTGCTTTCAGAGCTTTTTTTGCCTGTCTGATGGCATTAACAGTTGTTAGGGAAGGTGGTGGATTTTTGGCTATGGTGGATCTTTTCCTGCTTGGCAGACATTTGTACTCAACTTTTTAATTAATATATTTATACTGACCTTACGTATCAAAAAAAAAGTTTGATTTATCATTATCATTTATTTATTTTTTCTAAGATACTTATGTAGGATGTTCTTTTTCTTTATACTCCATAGAAAAACTTTATATCTAAATGAAAGCATGAAAAACATTTTTTAATCATAATTTATCAAAAAATACAAGCCTTTTTTAATGTAAATATAGACATATAAAATCATCTCTCAACAATTCTATTGTCATCAATCCAATTCACATCAACACTTCCAAGTTAAAAAAATAATTTATATTTATCTAATTAAATGTCTTAATCTATCTTCTAATATTAACTAAATAATTTTAGTTATTTAATAAATCCATCTAATCATTCTTCTAACATTAATTGAATAAATCAAAATTATTTATTCAATCAATCAATTTCATTTCTAAAGTTCAACCTTAAATTAATAAATCCCAAAGTTATGTATTTGAGTCCATCATGCACATTCCCAAAAAAATTAAATAAATGTATTCTATTTATTTAATTCCATAGTTTTCCTCTCACATCACTAGTACACTAAAATTAATTATTTAAATTGTTTAATCATTTAGATAAGCGAAAGTATGATAAATTAAAACAAATATTGCCCACTTTATTAGAATGCACATGTATCCAAAGGAGGAGTTTGCTTGCATTTTTTCCATCTATCTCACTTCTCTAAAAATTCTCTCATAAAATTCCATCCATCCATTTATCCAAGAGGATCTTAAACCTTCACAAAAATTTAAAAAGGGACTTCTTGGTCTTCCAAGGAGGTCCTTTTTAATCTCACCCCTTCATCAGTTTTTCAATAAAATCTTATCCATCAAATCTCATTGAATCATGGAGCTCACATCGTGCACCAATCATAAGGTGCCACTTGGTATCCTCTCGTGGATTCAAATATCTCATTTAGTATCAACCTATGTTCTTCAAGTCCAATCTTAGACATTGATCATCCATCTCAAAAATCTATAAATTGCACCTATTGTAGGCTATTTACATATAATCCTTGAATGCAAATTTATTCTATCAATTTGAGCATCCATGTACAATCACATATCAAGCACAAATATATTGGAGCACAACCAAACATATCTTTTGTATGAAACAAGAAGTTGTGGTTAAGAGAATAATTATTTTCTTTCATCTTTTGTTTAATTACTTTGCTTAAAATAAGGTGAAATTAGGTATAGAATAGGATTTGAATGGTTTATTTGAATCCTTATTCTACCTTCTACATTTTTTTTCATGTTTTAACATGCACAATGGAACACACGTCCCTAAACTAACATTTTCTTGAAGTTTTTCATGAGAACTTAAAGCTACAAGTTGCTAGTTTCATGCATCTACCTTTCTTTTGGTGTTTCCACAAATATGATTCAATGTATCTACCCTTGTCATGATGTGTCCACAGGTGTAACCTAGAGATATCTTAGTCTGGAAACCATCATATAATTTTTAATTTTTCTTACATGTTTATGATATTTTTTGGCTATTTTTGTAGGGATTTGGTAGTCTTTGGTTGATTTATGCCTTTGTCTATAAATTTTTTTGTAAATTGACCTTATTTTTATAGGTACACCTTGTATTTTGGCCATAGTCCCAATTTGATGTGTTTATTTCTTGAATCAACATTGTTGCTTCTACGTGTCATTTTTGCTCTATGAAATAAGGTCTCCACCTGTCAAGTTAAAATCTAACATTTTTTTAATTTTGGGGTCTATTGCTTTTAGATTTTTAGGTCAAATTGTATTCTATATTGCTACTAATATATTTTTTTGCTTACTGGACTATTTTTGGCTCAATCTAATATTTATTTTGCAAGTTTATGTTAGGTTTCTTAGCCCTTGGAATATTTAAACGCATTCTCTCTTGAACATGTCTACTCTTAAACATAAATCCTTAATTTTAATTATTTTGAACATCACATCTCTCAAATTGTTGACTCTTGTTAATTTAATAATGCACTAATCTAGTATTTTAGCCCATCCATTCTCAGTTTTGTAGGTTTTTATGATTTTTTAAGGAATTTTGCTAACAAATATCATATTGTGATACATGTGTTTGTTTTGAAATATTTACCTTTTGTTTCAATATGTGTGACTATGAATTGACACTCCTACATGTGTTGATTGATGCATGCATAGGCAAAATTGGTAAAGGTAAATATCACCCTTTCATCATTTTTATTTTGGTTTGACTTATGTGATTTGTGTTTTATTATTTTCACTTTTTTATTGATGTATTCATTATGAACCATTTTTTCAATTTCCCTTGATTTTTATCCTAAATATGGGTGTAAATTGTTTATACTGACTAGGTTTTGTAGGTAATTCATATTTCCAATACCTTATACAAACGAACAACACATATTTGTAGGTTCCACCATCTAAAAACTTATCTTTTTCTACTAATATAGTTATTTACTTAAATTTTCTAGGTACTTTGATGTGTATACTCTCTCTTCACACCAAAGGTGATCTTATAGATCAAAAGCATCACTTTATCATATTTTTTAGATTTGAACTTAAGAGATTCAAGTGTGTATGCTCTTTCATTACACTATAAGATGATCTTATAAATCAAAATCACTTGGTATTTCTTTCCCCTAGTGGCATTGTCTTGTATTTAATCACCAAGGGGACAATACAAACCGTCATGTTTTGATGGGATATATAAAATTGGAAGAGAATAAAGGAATATTACATTGGGAGAAAATTTATTGTTAGGCTAAGCTTTAAAAAACTTTATGCCTTTCACAAGGAGGAGAGTGGGTTACCCTCTTGTACTAAGACACTAGATTTACACCATTTCATTACATGGAATCAAGCCTTATGTACTTTTATGTATATCGAGGATATCCCCTAGTAATTATTTATAAGCCTAAAGAAGACCTTTTCACCCTGTTTAGTTGTAATGCATTAGTAAGTGATTATCCCTAAGAAATTACTCACCTCGTACCCATAGAAATGAGTGTGTAGGCTATGTATGATCTCCACTTGTTTCATAGAGTGATCTTGGGTGATAAAAAATAGTGCCTCAACACAAGCCCTACACATCATGCCTATACAAGGCATATTAGTGGGCTTACATCACTCACATAATCACTTGAACAATCTAGGATATACATGTGCATTTTGTGTCTTTGTGTGTGAAACCTATCTTCATCCTTAAATCTAAATGAAACATTTACAAACTCTAACCAAAGTCCAAAGTAATCTTCGAATTTGATTGCATAAATCCTCTTGTTAAGGATAAAGTCCTATATCCAACTTCTATAAATAAAATTGAAACACAACACCCAAACCTTAGTTTATGATTGTGAATCCATAATCTGTCCATTGAACTTCAAACACTCACAACCCTTCATCCTATGTCAAAACTATAATGTGTACCTTAAACCAAGATCAAAACCATCAATCACATCAAAAGCATGTCCCATTTACCTTAATCCACTTCCACCCTTCCAAAATAAATAAAAATAAGCCTTCATCCTTCCTAAATAATTTTTTTTGTAAACTTGAAACCTTTGATCAAACACCATTGTCAATGTTTAACTTAGCCTCACTTAAGAAATTTCCTATCTTGAAAGTAGTTAATCAAGTTAGAAAAAAAATCAAACCTTGGTAAAACTAGCTTAGGAACTTTTCAATACTAAGTTATCAAACCCAAGTGTCCAAATAAACCCTTTCTTGAGAACATGCCTATCTCAAGTAGGAAAATCAAACATTTGTGAACACTTAAATTGAACTAAGGTCTTGATCACTAAAATAGTTTTAGTTTAGGCCCATCATCAACCTCCCAATCAAATATCTTCAATCATATAGTGGATGAATTTTGACTCTTACCGAAACAAGATCAATCTCCTTTGAGAGTAATTACAACTATTACATTAGATTAAACCAACAATGTTTATGTTAACTAAATCTACTATTTAAACTTATGTTGGAAATATTTTTAAAAGTATAATATCAATTAAAAATATAATTGATTAGACTAAAATGGTTAAAGGATGCAAATAGTGAAAATATCTTTACACAAAGGAATAAAAGTAACTTTCTAACTACAAAATAGAAAATATAGACAACAACAAATATGGAGTACAAATTTGAAGGTCTCTATCTAGTACCCCACACTATGCGAGGAATTTTGCATGATGCATTGCCATCTTATATAGATACAAAATTGAAAGCAGAGTGTAGTTTAGAAAAATTTCCTGCATGCACAAAAATCAAGAAAGATTCTAAAAATGACAAAAATAATAACACTACATCTACAAATACAACTATCACATTCAAAGGATAAAATGAGATAAAAACTAAGATTTAATAGATGGTTTTAGAAAACTATGACTGGATGTAAGAGGATACTGAGATGGAATTTTTCTTCCTTTATAACTTGTAATGAATTAAATAAAGAAAAATGTTTTTGGTAGTTGTTTTAGGGGTTTTCCTTAGTAAAAACCCCATATTAGTCTTTCAACCTCATGACAACCTTGTTTTTAGATTAATTTATAAATAAAACTAATAAACGCAACATAAAATATAATGTAAAACCATAATAACAATAACAAGTCCATATATGGTCCTAAATACAAGCACAATTAACACCCATGAATCAAAATGTGAATGATTAACTTGAGAGAGGAGAACAAATACTAAAATAAGAATAATATCAGTTCTAAAGCCTGAATCCACCAAGATGGATACTATTGGCTACCGTAACAATTCCATGAATATCACATTGTATTGAAAATGGTGTTTACATGAACAAAAAGCTTCGAAGAGAGATATTTTTTTCCTAATTTTTCTTTCCAGTCTAGAATGAATCTTCTCTTTCTCCAAATTGGAAGCAAAATGGTCAAATGGTTTCCCAAACAACTCATAGATTCCTTAGCTTCCCAATTGCTAGTGATGACAAGGAGAGTGTAATTCTTAAACGACCATTGGAATAATTTTTTTTACTTGCACAAACATTTTCATGATGTAGTCCCATCTAATAAAATTAGATTTAGAAAGGGTGTAGATAGCCAAGATCATTACAAAATTATGAAAAATATGATACCAAAGTGATAACATCTTGAATTTAGGACAATTCATATCCAGACACCAAAATGAGAAAAATATATAATGTAAAATTATAAAGGTATGCAATTTTCAACATTACAAATCACAACCAAATATGACCATCCCCTTCAAGTAAACCCAATAAAAATTTAACCTAACCTAACTGACCCACTTTCAAACCAAAATTCAACCCTTAGTAAACACATCAACACCACATAAAGTTCAACAATCCCACTCAAAACCAAATTAAATCACCAACCCTTAAAATCTAAACCATCATTTTATGTCACCTATAACTAGATCAAAAACAAGGAAAAACATGGGATGATGCAACAAAAATCCTCATGTCTAGTTATGGTTACCACACATAAGGAAAAATATCATCCCATCCATCACACTATGACACCTCAAACAAGCAAGGAACTTTTTTTAGTCAACCAGAGTATTATTAAAATGGTGAGAAATTAATTAGCAGATTGCATATACCTATTTCACCATTATTGCATGGTAATAACATAGATAATATTATATTAATTTTAGATTGAATCTACATTTTTGTGCATTGGATATTATAGCCTTACAATTCCCATACCAAACTTATGAGAATAACTTCCCAAAAACCAACTTTGTTTTATTTATATAAACTATAAAATAATCTATTTATTATTTATTTAATATAGACTATACACTAAACTATGATGTAATACCAACTCCAACATTCCCTCCCTTATTACATCAATCCAAAAAAAGGGTGGAACACTACAAGGATTGAATACAATAGCCCTTCTAAAGATTTTAATAAGAATCTCTACCAATTCTCCTTGCTCACCCAAGAAACACCAAACTGAAGACATTTGTATATCTCCTAATTGTCAAACCTGCAAAATACATGTGAATCAAGACATAATCTATTATCCACATGTACACTACTCCTATGAATCGAGAAAAACTCCATTATCCACAAGAAAATGCACCAACCAACTGTGAATCAAGACTCACTCAATTAGCCACAACAAAACCACCAACTAACTATGAATCAAGACTAACTCAATTATACATAGTAACACACCCCCATTTTTGGAATGAGACTAATGCAATTATCGACAAGTACACAATTACAAAACTATGAATCAAGACAAACTCAATTATCCATAGGTACTACTTACCAAATTTGTAGATTGAGACATACCCAATTATCTGCAAAATGAATAAAGTTGTCATGCCCCCTTACTCCATGAAGGGACTCAAGATAAAATATGAAACTAGTGTTTCTCATGCAGGGTATCATCTTTGAGTGAGGAGGTAACTTGAGATGATACTATACCTCCAACCTCAAATGAAGTTGTTCTTAGTTTTAAAGATTGATAGGTTTTTTGTCTTTTATATTCTCTATTATCTTCAACATCCACTTTATAACCTTTTTTCAGCTTTCTCTTTTCATGTCTTATGTGAACTTTTGCATAAAAAATATAGTCGAAGACACCATGTTCCACCAAATAGTCAAAAATTAATGGTCATGTTTCTTTGAGGATCACACAAAATGCAAAATAAAAGCAATATGCAGACATTGAAGATGTTGAATTCAACAGAAAAATGCACCCTTTTACATTATAAATACCTCAAAAAAAAAAATCTATAAATCTATCTCCAAAATAAAAAACACACCCTTTTTGCACTAGTATTTGTTTCAGCCATCCATCTTACATGACATAAATTTCACATAATGGTCGCAAATCAACAAAAAAAAATCTCATTGCAATTATTTCTTAACCATGCTATAAATATACTCCAAAATACTTTTATTTCTGAATAAATAACAAATTTATCCAATTAAAATGAATATATTATCATACTCACCATAGAGAATCTTAAGAATATTGTTTCCAATGTTGATTTTTCCTCACTGGCCGTGATTTACAACTTTAAAACTACTTGTTCTCATTCATAATTATATTTTCTCAAAACATCTTTATTGGTAGAATCAAGGTAGAATGAATCATAAAGGGATTTCAATATGTAATCTTTGTGCATGTTAACAAACTCTTCCTTTGTGATACCACAACCTAGATGCCAACTCAAAGGAAATAGTTGACCAAAAGATACTAGCATGATATGGGAGAATTAATTGATCTTTAATTGATTATTAGGCTAATTGATTTCATGCATTTAAGCTAAACTTGGGAGTGCTTTTTTTTGTTAACTAGAGCAAGATTTTATTAGCTCATTATGTCTCATCACATAGGATGCTGACAGTTGTCATGATCTAATCCTTTTATCATTTAGGGTTTCTCTTATAAAACACTCACCCTCATTGTATTATCTACTCTTGATCTCTTGATCTCCTTAAAGATTCTTGAGGCTCATTCTGTAAGTTTTTTGTTGATGATATAGCAAATTATTGTTTGCAACTCTCTTTTTGTGGAAGGTGTTTTTGTTTATTGTTTAATTTTGCATCTCGTGTTTATTCAAAATTCTAACATATTTCACTGCCTTTGTTGGTGGAAAAAAATATTTAATAGTTCCATAGCGTGTGATCTCGACCTGGTTCTCCCACCTTCGCTTTCGCACCAATCTATAGATGTACTTAAACCAATCCCTCTACATATCAATACATTGAATCATACAATTGGGGAACCTAAGAATTTTGATAGGTAAATAGGGGTTGGAACTAGTGGTAACCTAGATCAATAAAGGGAACTAGAAGGGAAGCTAGTTCATTGAAAAAATCTACTACTAAAACTTTTTCTATTGATGAATTTTATCCCAACATAGGTTTCATACTTGCTACTATGGACTATGGATCTGGATATGTGTATCAATATTGTAGTGGAAGGGATGCATCCAACTCTAGATATATAAGTGCATGTGTGGATGGATGGGGAGTTAAATTGCCTTTTCTTGATATATTCCTTCACCAACTATAGGGTGGGCTTCAACTCATGCTTCTTACCATCAAAATGTAAGGGTCAAGGGGTTGGGATCTTAGAAGAATGTGTAAGGAAACTTTTAGCCATCTAATGAAAATTTCCACATAACCCAAAAGAGATAACAATGCAAATAAGTACTCATAATCCACATGCTAGAGAATAAACAACATACCCATCAATGATGACACAAGATATACCCTAGGAAAACCCTCAAGAGGGAAAAAACCCAACCTCCAAAAGCATCCACACTCCATGTATTATTCAACACTGAAAATCCATTACAATACATCTTTAGAGACTCCATGAACACTTCTGAAGCACAAGCTATCCATGCATTCCATGTGACCAAGCATGAATCCACACATCCCATTCCATGCTTCAAACCCTCACACATGCACAAGCTCAACCTGCTAACCTATAACAAACTCTCCAATCCTAGACAACTACCCTTGTGGTTGCTTTTATAGAATCAAGCTCCCACAAAACCACTAAGTGGTATTACATAAACCATGTGCCCAAAACCATGAACTTACAAAATCATGTGAGCCCTCATTTAATATTGGGTACTTTATTATATTTTATTTTTCCCCCAATATTAAATAATTACATTTTACAATCAAGTCCCAATGTTACATACAACATAAAGTGGCCCCAACATTATAACGCCTAGTGATGCACGTCCATCTAGGTACCCCTAGGTGCACCACATACATAATAATAAATTAAACATTATAAGATTTATGCAAGGTATACAACACCTAATCCTAACTGAATTCTCAACAAGCTGGTGGTTATATAGAAAGGGGTATCAAAATTGGGGGCAACAATAAAACTAGATCCCCATATTTGAAAGTAACACCATCATCTTAGATAGTAGCACCATGAGCCAGTTGTTGACTACCCATCGATATCAGAGGTGTATGATGGGGTAATAGACCAAGATCAGGACAACTGTATCAATAACATCTCACATACCTTTGGTTGGTTGGTGGGACCATTAAAAAATTGACATGCTATTTAATTTCATACCCAAAGATAGAAACTTTCATGAAATACTCCACATGGGTAGAAGTACCTAGGAAGTAGCCCAAACACCCACCCTTAGAAACTAGTGCTTTTCAATCTTTGAAACTTGTCAGTCTACCCCTTTACCATAGCCTTTGATAGTACAATATTGATGGCTATAACCCAACTTGTACCTGCCTGTATAGGGAATGTCAAGGTGGGACATATGGACGAACTAGCTTTCCAATGATAGAAAAGAGGCTTGGTGTTGGATCTCGATCACCTTCATCATCTGATTCACCCAATGCATCAAACACTAGATAGTCAACTGATAAGGTCAATGGTTACTCCATGATCTCGTTGTCACCCATATGGTTCCAACAATACATTGCCCACAGATAAGTTATCTCATAATAAGTAGTAGTAGCTTACACTCTACTAGTCACAATAGTGTTTGGTACACTAGGTCTTCATCTTAGAAATCACATTCCTCATCTTTAAATTATCCCACACTCATGGTTGTGGTTGAACCAACCATGTTAGATTCATTAGCTTCTGGGGTGGCAGTAGGGGATGGAAGGGGAGGAGGTCATTACAATGTGTCGAGTCAGATGGGATGATGAACATTCAACCACTATAATGAATAAATGGTGCTAAAACATTAATGGATTTGATCTTGGGATACTTTATTTCTTAGGTAGGGGGAAGTTATGGAAGATACAATTGATTCCTTTCACTAAATGGGTTATTGATCCATCCATCTAGCCATAATTTGAATAGATGGGGAAGAGAGAGGGTCCAACTAGCCTTATATTTGGGGGAATGAGTGGGGGGAATTTTAGTTGTGGGAGGGCCCCTACTATATCTAGGTTGAGTGGGGATTATAGTTCCCTGGGTGGGTGGCCCAATCTATATCCAGGTGGCAAGGAACCATAAGGTTCCCCAAGTGGGTGAGAAACCCCTTCCATCTTCCCCACCTACCCGACCCCTACTATATCTAGATTGGGTGGGGGTTATAGTTCCCTAGATGAGTGGTTTGAAGAATAAACTATAGTTCTTGAGGGTTCTAAAAAATCTCCTGAAATGATAAAGCATGGTCAAGTCTTAACTGGATTGAATTCATAGTCGAGTGGGAGAGAATTTTAGCTATGGGAGAGGGGCATTATAGATGGGAAACTCAATTGATTTGATAGATTGATTATAGGAGGAAGGGGAGGAGCGAGAGGAAGGACTCGATAAAAAACCTACTCTATTTTCTATATTCCATACAGCTGGGGGAGGGCCCTATATAGATAGGCCAATAGAGGTTGCATGAAATCTTTGGGAGCTTTCCAATTGGATAATGTATTATATTCCAACACTAATACTGAAGTAGAGGTGGCGGTCCTATGTAGATATATAGGGATCTCCTGTTGACCTACCTATAGATGGGGTAGGGCAAGGCAGATAGTCTATAGTCGGGTGGCTAGGCTATATAGACAGACAATAGTTCCTCCTTGTCTTCCAGGTAAATTGAATCTAGAATAGTAATCTAGGGTGGCCTATACATCAATTACCACTTGAGTTGAGCTCCCTCTAAACTGATCTCTTTGAGCATTTATCTTGTGAACTACATATTTGACAGAGATCACTTGAGATATAGTTCAAGTTCACTTTGAGCCTATCTATCTATATGTGGGAGAACTAAGAAGAGGTATTTTCTATTCTCAATTGAGGGGCTCATCAAGTAGGGTAGTTATTGATGTACCTTTTCTATATAATGCCTTGGTCAAATGTTGTTGAGTGAGCATATAAATGATGATGACCAATAAATAAGTGGGATCGAAGAACCCAATTAGCACAACACAAGTTGTCCCCAGTCGAGCCCTAATCAAAGAGGTCGAGCCCTAAACTTGCTGATGAATTCACTTCATATAATTCCCTAACCAAACTAAACTCGAGCTTGAGCCTTGAATGAATAGACAATGGTGAGATGAATCAAATGAATAATGATGCATATTTATCTTTCAATTGAATCACCAGTGGATTCCCATATATCTAAAGGGGTGCACCATATTGGTAGATGCACCTCTAAAGGAGAGCAAGGAAATAAAGTTTGATGTTTATACGATTGATGACTAGACTAATGCAATGACTTCATCCCATTCATTTTGTATCAATATACGGGCACAAATAGGATTACGAATGGAATCAATTGAGAGATCAATTGAGAGTGGGTATGACAGAATTAGCCCCCCGAGATATAGAACTTCATACGGGAGAGGGGATTGACCCTATAGATTATTATAGATGTAGCACTTGATTTATAGAACTCAAATTTTGGTCCAAACACATTTCTCGAGTGGGATGTGTAACTTGGAAAAACAAACATTAATCATAATAGAGATAAAGAATTAAAGTAGTAACCACAAATTTGCAATTCAATACCTAAATGCAATCCAAATCAAACAATATAAAACAAGCAACACAAATGAAATCAGAATTAGTTAAACAATACATTTACCTTCACCGTGTTGACATGAATTACTTCCATTTTCCTCCGCTTTTCTTTGCTCTCAGATTTTAGTATGCTCTTCTTTGCTTCAAACTCAAAAGTGTGTGAATAATAGCAATTATGTTAAACTCCAAAGTTCATGGTTAGCCATCAATGAGATGTAAGGGTTGATTTTATAGAAATGATTGATTGGAAAGAATGATACAAATTAAGAGGTACAAGATCAAGATCAATGGTTGAGGATTGTTGAGAGGAATTGATTCCCCAATTAACTAATAGCAATTGGTTGCAGGATTCTAGTTAACTGGTTGCATGGAGAATTGATTGAAGCATTAACTAATACTCAATTAGTTAACTAAATTGATTGATTTGAAGACTTGAAGTGAGTGGGAGTAAAGGGTAAAAGTACAAAGTTGTGTCACACTTTATAAAGGAAATGACCAACATTGATCCAAATTTTAAACTTGAATCACTAAAAAATGGGATACATGTTTTGAATTTTGAAGTGATGCAAACTAATAAAACATGCATTTTTTTAGTATATTTTATGTTTGTATTTATTTGAGAAAATTAAAAAATTGTTTGAATATAATTTTTTATAAATTGACACTATAATTTAGTTACTGATAAAATGTTGAAAAATGATGTTACATGAGACATGAATCTTTATATAGTAAATTTTAATTTTTTTCTTCAATTTTTTTGTGTGTCTTTAAAACTTGAAACTTTAGTGCATGGATATATTTTTTTCCAATTTTTCTAAATATATATTTTTAAATAAATATTAAAATGTGCATGTATTGAAAAATAGTTGTTTCCATTCGACGCCAACTTTTATATTAACTATTTATCTAAAATAGAAAAAAATTATACCATCTTGATATACATTTTTTTTAGTGCATCATATTTTTTTTTCAATATTTTTCAATAAGTTTTAGTATTTTTCTTGACATGATAATCAACCTAATATTTTTATGCTGAAAACCTACTTGTAGTAAAAATAAAATATAAATAATAATTAAACTATTAAAATATATATTTGAAAACTACACTTATGGATCTACAAAAGGGTATTTTTACATTTAAAAAAAAATGTTATTTACATGCAAAGAAGTTATTGAAACATCCAATTTTTCAAATTATTTCATATCTTCAGTAAATTGGTCTCAAAGTGGTCCTACATATGTATTTAGCCAACAATTTTAGTTGGAAAAGTTGTGGACATATCTAAATTATTTAGAATGAATCTTATTAGATCATATGTTTGATCAAAATTAATTTTTAGTTAGAAATACTAAAATTCACTTGTGTTGATAAGTTGGTCGAAAGTGTGACACAACTTTGTACTTCTACCCTAAAGTGAATTGATTTATCAATGAACTAGAAATGATTATCAAGTCGACTGGGAGAGAGTGTTAGTTATGAAAGAGGGAATTATGCATGAGATAATAGTTAATTTAAATTAATTAATTATTTGAGGAACGTGCAAGTGAGGATTAATTAAAAAATAAAATATTTAGTTATTAATAATGAATGGATAATGTTGAGATGAAAAGGGGGAATTAAATAATTTAATAATTATTTAATCTTATAAGTGTGATTGTGGTCAATTAAATAATTAATAACAATTATTTAATTTAAGAAGGTGTTGAATGTTAATTAAATAATTAATGATAATAATTTAATAAAAATAGAGGAATAAGTGTAATTAGCATCGTAATTAAACAAATGAGGTTTATTTAATTAGTTAGGAAGAATAATGGTAATTAGGATATAATTAAATAAATGGGATTTATTTAATTAATCAGAAATGGTGAATTAGAATGAACTAATTAAATATCGTAAAGTCACTTAATTAATAGTAGAATATAATATTTAAATAATAAGGTATTATTTAATCATTAGGGGAAAAGGGTGAAAATTAGTTCGCAAACTAGGACAATTTTGGGTATCTATATTTTGCCCCTCTTTGATACAATGCATTTTTATAGCATTGTGTCAAATAAAATTCAAAAATTCAGGTTTAGAAGTTTCCTTGATATGCCCTAGTGATGGTGAGATAGTATGGCGCCCCCTCAAAAAAATTTGCAATTTTTTGAAAAATTCCAAAAAATTGGGAAATTGTTCCAACAAGCTAATTTGATGGTGGTAAATGCGTCAACTGGTAGTAAAAGATTTTGATTTTAGGGCACTCAAGGTGTCTATTTTTGCATTTGAAGGTTGAAGTTGATGCATCTAGTTATATAGCGGGGTCCCCTTTGCCACCCAAGGTCTATAAATAGGCCAAAATGAGTCCAAAATACTCATTTGTGCATTTGAGTTTTAGGATTTTGAGTGCTCTGAGGTAATAGTTTATTGTGGAGTAGCGAAGAAATGACACTAATTCCAGTCGGTTCTCATTGAGGTTATCGCATACGGACCTTCTAGAGGCCCGAGGGATCGAGTAGTGTGGTATGTAACCCTTTCCCACTTTTTTTTATTTTTTTATTTTTTATTTTTTTTTTCAGATTTTAGGGGTCAAAATTGACCAAATAGATGCGGTGCAGTTTTTCCACTGCAATTGTCACCGTGTTTGCCACATCTATTACTAGATGCACTGCATCTATGTAGTGCGACACAATTATTTTCTTGAGCCACATTTGTAGGTTGCTCGCAAATGTAATACACACCGCATGTGTAAATGTGCCACATATGTAGGAAAAAGAGTTGCATGTGTGAATGTGCAATGGAAATGTGTGACAGTGCACCACATTTGTCAAAAATTGCTTGCAAATTAATGTACACTACATATTGGTAAGCCGCATCTATCGGCTAGTGCGATGCATCTAACTGTTAATAAAATTTCCTTAGTTTTAAAAAAAAATCAATATGTAAAAGGTCCAACAGGTTCATCTAGGTGTCCTAATTGACGTAATGTGATTTTTGAGCACAAGTGTTGTCAATTTATACATGTGAGATTCATGTTGGGAATTAAGGTGTATTAACCTTGGCAATTCCTAAGTTGTTTATTTATTATTATTTTAGTTTTTGCCATGGATAAATATCATTTATGTTATTAAATATTTGTGCTCCATCAAAAGGGGCATGAGATTTTGAGTTGGCACTTTTTCCACATGTCAGTGCCTTGAAAAATAAGTTATTAGTTGTCAAAATATGCCCACTTAGTGGTATAACATGGAAATCCTATTTTTAAGGATGTTATGATAGATTCTATGACAATTGTAAGGGCTAAAAGTGGGGGATATCACTTTGGATGTGAGAATCATCTATGACACATGTAAGCAAATATTTGCATAGCTATTGATGGTTTATGATGCATGTAAGAGCATCTCTTATTTTATAGGGATTCTTATGACATCTTGTAAGAAGGTGTAATGTCATGTAAGAGACCATGTTTAGCATGTAAGGGGTCGAATGGATTTTTACCATGGTATTTCTGAACCTTGTTTCAACCCATGGTAATGTTTTATGATGGTATTTTGAGCCCCCATGAGTCTATATATTGAGGGGTTGAGATGGAGACACTATGAGATGTTTACAGGTACATAGATGTTTCCGAATTAAAGAGGAGTTAGAGTGGATGTATTGTAAACATACTTGTTAACACAAGCTATTCATCTCTTCTTTCATGGAGTTTTTTCTCAAAAGGGTTTCTCCACATTAAACACTGTGTTATGTGTTGTGCTTTGTGTTCTTTGTATTTTCATTGCTTATAATTGTTTAAATCTCCATATGGTTTACACCGCATAATCTAATTTATGTTAATCTATTAAAGCTTCCATTATTGCTATTCATCTTTTGTTTTCTAACATTTGGTATCAGATCCTGGCCAGTTCTGTGTTCTGGTGGTAGAATGAAGGTTTTTTGAGTTTTAGTGGGAGTTTTGTTGAGCTATTTTTTGCAGTATTTTGTGTTTAACCATGGCTGCAACTTGTAACCATTTGGATATTGAAAAATTTAATAGAGTTGGTTTTGAGTTGTGGAAGCTAAAAATGGAGGATCTCCTTGAAGAATGAGATCAATGGGTAGCTATAAAAAATGAAAAGAAACTCGAGAAAATGAGTGATGAAGATTGGGAGAATATTGATAAGAAGGCACGAGGCACTATCAAGCCATGTCTTTCTAATTCTATTCTCCTGAATGTGTCATCAGAAAAGATTGCATATGATTTGTCGAACTGGATAGTTGAAATCTATCAAGCGAAAAGTTTGGTAAACAAACTCTACTTGAAGTAGAAATTGTTTTCTCTTAAGATGAGGGAAGGTGAATCTATAGCCAAGCATTTAAATTCTTTTAATTTGGATTTGATTCAGTTAGCCTCTATTGATGTCAAAGTAGAAGAAGAAGATAAGTGTATTATGCTACTCTATTCTTTACCTAAATCTTGGGATAATTTCGTACTTGCTATCACTGCTAACATGGAAGATCTAAAGATGGATGCTCTTGTAGCAAATTTTTTGTCATAGGAAATGAGGAAAAAGAAATGGATAGTACAAGTGATGCTCTTAATGTGAGGGGAATTCCTAAAGAGATAGGGTCTAAAGGAGATAAGAATGGGCCTAAGGACAAATCTAAGGGTGGATCTAAAACTCTTGAAAAGAAGAACAAAGTGAAGTGTTGGAACTGTGGGAAAAGAGGACATGTGAAGAAGGAATAAATAAATCCAAAGAAACAAGTTGATTCCTCCACAGAGAAATCCTCGAACTTAGGTGATGAAGCTTTGATTTCTTGTCTTCAAGTTATGACTAATAAATAATTGATTCAGGATGCTAGTTTCATATGACTCCTCACAAGGAGTGGTTTACCACATGAGAAATATGATGGAGGTGGAATCTACCTCGGTGATAAAACTTCATACCCAATTGTTAGAAGGGGTAAGGTTAAGTTGTATTTCAGTGATGGGAGGATTAAAACCCTTCCTGGTTTTTTGCATGTTCCTGGAGTAGCTAGAAATATGATTTTAGTTTCGAAGTTGAATGATTTGGGAATAAGTGTAACTTTTGATAAGCATGGTTGTAGATTGGTAAGAGGGAATTTGGTGATAGCGAGAGGAACAAGGAAAGGAACACTGTTTAAGCTGGAAGTCACTACTTTTGCAAACTCTGCATATGTAATTGAAAAATATGAAAACACTTGTATGTTGTGGCACCATAGATTGGGTCACATAATTGAGACTGCTTTAAATTCTATTTTGAATAAAAAATTGTTAGATGGTTTATCCTATTCTGATGAGAGTTTTGATTTCTGTGAACATTGTGTATTTGGTAAACAAAATAGAAAATCATTTCCTTCTGGCAGTACAAAATCTAGAGTTAAATTGGAATTAATTCATACAAATGTGTTTGGCCCTGTGGATGTTGAATCAATTGGGAAATATAGATATTTTTTCTCCTTTATCGATGATGTTACAAGGTTTACCTAGTTATATTTTATGCGACATAAATCTAAAGTTTTCACTAAGTTTAAAGAATTTAAAGCCTTAGTCGAAAAAAAATCAGATTATAAAATTAAGGTATTAAGTTTGATAATGGAGGGGAATATTGTTCTAAGCAATTTGATGAATTTTGTAAGCATGTAGGAATTGTTAGACAAAAAACTACTCCATACACTCCTCAAAAGAATGGTGTGGCAGAAAGGATGAATCAAACGATCATGGAAAGAGCTAGAAGCTTGTGAAGTGGTTTACGGCTTGATAGATGCTTTTGGGTAGAAGCTGTAAGTACTGCTTGTTACTTGATTAATAGATCTCCTTGTAAATCTCTTGAAACAACACCTTATGAGATGTGGACAGGTAAGAAACCTTTTGTTTCACATTTAAGGGTATTTGGCTGTGAGGCTTATGTTCATGTGCCTAAAGAAAAATGGACTAAGGTGGATCCTAAAGCTGAAAAGTGCATTTTCATTGGATATGGTAATAATGTTAAAGGTTATAAGCTATGGAATCCTCTAACCAAGAAAAGTATCTATTCTATAGATGTGATTTTTAGGGAGCTTAGTGTTATTTCTTTACCTGAACAGCCAAAGGAAAAGGATAAGGGAAAGAGTGTGCATTTTGAAATTAAGCAAGAAGATACACCTCGAGAAGAACAAAGAGATGGATTCAATGAGGAGGAAGAAGATGAGGAATCAGAAGAAGTTACTGATCAAACTGAAGAACATGAGGAAGAAAATCAGGAAGAGTTTGAGCAAGATCAAGAACACTAAGAGCCTCATACTCCTATTCCTAGAAGATCCACAAGATAACGAAATCCAATTGATAGGTATAGCCAACATGATTTCCATTGTATATTTACTTTATTAAGTGTTGACGATAAACCTAGATCTTACAGGTAGGCTCTCTCTTTAGAGGAAAATGAGTCTTAATTGCAGGATATGCAAGAGGAGATGATGACATTAGAAAACTGTAACACCTGGGATCTTGTTGATTTTCCAGATGGAAGAAAGCCCATCGGATGTAAATGGGTATTTAAAAAGAAATTTGGAGCAGACTGTCACTTGGAAAGGTACAAGGCTAGATTAGTGGCTAAGGGCTACTCTCAAAGAGAGGGAGTTGATTTTAGTGAAATTTTCTCTCATGTCGCAAAATTAACTTCTATTAGATTCTTGTTATCTATTGCTGTTGCTTGTGATTTTGAGATAGAGCAAATGGATGCTAAAATTGCTTTTTTGCATGGGGATCTTGAGGAAGATATTTATATGCGACAACTTGATGGTTTTGTTGTGAAGGGGAAAGAAAAATTGGTTTGTAGGTTAAAAAGATCTTTGTATGG